>OX336340.1:12384591-13604459 GCA_946902875.1 Nematopogon swammerdamellus
GTCCCAGACCCAGTGAGTGAAGGCTTCATGCAGCCAATAAGCGCGCATGTCAAAACGTTCTCTCCTACAGTGTAGTAGGTACTACTACAAATCATACTATTATGTCACTAAAGACGAAATTAAGCGCGAAACGAAAAATGTAATATCAATCCAGCTTTCCCTTGCGAAACAAATAATATTTCAAAAATATTTTGGGATAAAATTAGCATCTTTTCCATCAGATATAAAAAACTTCACCTAACCCAATTTCACCGGATAGTGCCGTTTGCGAAGTTGCGGGGGATAGTTCTTTCTATAAATCAAATATTAAAATACAATTTGTAATAATCAGTGAAAATGTCATTCATCCTTGTCGCGACGTATTTTTTTGTTCTTCATTTTGGGGTTTGCATTTATCTAATGAAGAAATATAAAAAACTAGTAATTACATGCGTAATTACTAGCGTAATTACATATAAAAATATAATATTAAAATTTCTAAGTCAACTTCTAGTGTCCGATGCCAAATACGACTTTGGTGACGACAGCATGACATTCAATATTGAATCGTGCAAGTTGACTGAACGCAGGAGATTGCGTCATACCTAGTAGAGAGATGCAAGCAACGGTTCGAAAATTTAGACAGAATACGTCATGGATCCGATGATAGAATTGCTGGCGGCTCAAGCCGGAGTTCTAAGTTGGAATCCTGGTCGGGACGTATTTTTAGCCGACTTCTAAAAAAACCGGCCAAGTGCGAGTCGAACTCGCGCACCGAGGGTTCCGTATCGCCATGTCATGGTTAGCGCCACTCACGCCATCTATGGCGTGTTATGAAATGCTTCATATTAGTTAAATGTCATGATTAGTTAAAATGCTTCACGCTCTATTCGGTAGATGGCGCGCGCGCATACACGTTTTGGTTTCTCCCGTGGGGACCGCCGTGAATTTTTTACTTTTTCCTATTTTTATTATTCGTTGTTATATCGGCCATAATAACACGTATTCTGTGAAAATTTCAACAGGCTACCTATTACGGTTCAAGAGATACAGACAGACGGCGTAGGCTTATTAAGGTCCCGTACCGGATACGCAACCCTAAAAATGAGGTTATCAATCCGACCCGTATACGTATGTAATATCGTTGGAATGGCTCAATATTTGTATATTATGTTAGACTATGTGGGTTTCTAAGCAGGTGTGCCAAATTTCATAAGTGTATGTATGTTTGTATGTATGTATGTATGTATGTAAGTATCTTCCAACTTAGGGAATAATGCAAGTTTCATCAAAATTGAATTAGTAGTTTTCAAGATATTGATTGTTAAGTGTGTACACCAATCACTGGATGTCGTCGGTTTAACGCCCAATTCTACGCAGAACTTGTGTGATTTAACTAAAAAGAGTGAAATAAAAAACTGTTTTAAAAACATTGAACCGACTTCCAAATAACAACTAGAACTTAAAAGTGTTAAATAATATTTTGATTAATATTCGGACCCTTGAGTTGAAGGCGGTACAAAAGCACACCTGAAAATTTATAGATGGACACCTTTTGTACTTTTGTACCGCCTTCAACTCAAGGGTCAAAATATTATTTAACACTTTTTTTAAGTTATAGTTGTTTTTTTTTTTGAAGTCCGTTCAATGTTTTTTAAAACAGTTTTGTTTGTTCTCTTCATTTTCGCCTTAGCATTTATATAATGAAGACATCTTCTTCTTCTTCTTCTTCTTGATGGGCATTTTCCGCATGTAGGTCTCTCTGTGTGGACCCGTTGTGCGTATCACCCCGGCCGCTACTCCATCCAGCCCAGCTCCTTCCAGAAGTCCTGCAGGCGTCCGACGTCCTTGCAGGCCTCTTGGAGTGTCCTCGGGTTTTTGAGGATGGTTGCCCGCTCATTTGCCACCCCCTCGCACTGTAGCAGCACGTGGGATGGCGTTTCTTCAGCCCCCATGCAGCCCCTGCACAGAGGGCTATCTGTTTTACCTATCTATACATATAATAAAATCGTAGAGGTAAGAAAGTCTGTACATTGAATGTATTCGGAAAAAAACTAACCAGGGTGGCTTAAAATGAGATACTGAACATGTTAGAACAGTTTTTAAAATTTTTGTTTGTTTGTTTGTTTGTTTGTTTGTCTGTACGCGCATCACGCAAAAACCACTGAACGGAATTAGACGAAACTTTGTATAGTGGCAGTTTATATGCCGGGTTAACATAATACGTAAAAAAAATTAACAATTATAAACATTATTGCGCGTTTAAAATCACGTAGTCCAAAGTAAAGGTAAAAACAATTTTAAATGTCATGTTGACAACGGAGAACTGTCATCTCGACGTGAGCTGGCCGGTGATAAATTGTTTGATAAATAAAAATAATAATTGAAAGTCGAAGTTATGTCGCTGTCATTGGTGCAATAAAATTTATATATCTGTTGCCCGCGGCTTCGCTCGCGTGAAATTCGTATTTAAAAAAAAGAAAGTAAGTAACTAAAGGCGGGCCCGAAGGCGGATCTGCGCTCACGTAAACGATATTCTTTCTCGATGAAAGTAACTAAGGGCGAGGCGAAAGGCGGAGCTGATTTCAGGAAGAAGAAAAACATTCTTGAAGAAAATAAGTAACTAAGGGCGAGGCCGAAGGCCGAGCTCTATTCTGGAAGACCATAAACCTTCTCGAAGAAAGTAAGTAACTATGGGCGAGGCCGCAGGCCGAGCTGCGTTCAGGAAGAAGCTAAACCATCTTGAAGAAAGTAAGTAACTAAGGCGAGGCCGAAGGCCGAGCTACGTTCGGATAATTGAAAAACCATCTCGAAGAAAGCAAGTAACTAAGGGCGAGGCCGAAGGCCGAGCTGCGTTCAGGAAGAAGCTAAACCATCTCGAATAAAGTTAATTAATATTAAGATTGAGTTAATTTAATTTAAATGTTATTATAAAGTCCACGCTTCTAACGGCAAATATACCGTGCATCCTAGAACCTCGCGGTTATTCCCGGCTGGATGGCAAGAGGCCCGATGCTAGAGACCTTAGTGCCATGGACTAAGGGTAGTTCTTTGATGTGGGACGCCACTTTTGTTCTCACATTGGCTCCAAGTCACGTTAGGACATCTTCAAGAGCGGCTGGCGCGGCCGAGGCTGGGGCGGAGAGCCTCCAACGCAGCAAATATAGAAATATAATTCAAGATTTCGAATTTGTTGCGTTTGCGGTTGAAACCCTCGGTCCGTGGAGCAGTGAAGCCAAAAGAGGCTTGAGCTGGTTGACGCAACTGGTGTCCCGTCATCAAGGGCTTATGTACTTCATTCAAAGGGTAAGCCTTGCCATCCAGCGGGGTAATGCCGCAAGTGCTCTAAGAACATTTGGAAATGACCGTTTTGATAGTTATTTTAATGTTTGTTAGGTAGGTTTAATTCTTTAGTTATTAATATTACTTTTATATGAAATATGAAATAAATAGATTGAGTAAACGATATTATATTCTATCGAAGAAAGGAAGTCTTTAAGGGCGAGGCCCGAAGGCGGAAGAGGGTTTTTGGTTTACCTGAACGCAGCTCGGCCTTCGGCCTCGCACTTAGTTCCTTCCTTTCTTCCAGAAGGTTTGTCGTCTTCCTGAACGCAGCTCGGCCTTCGGCCTCGCCCTTACTTACTTCCTTTATTTGAGAAAGGTTTATCGTTTACCTGAAAGCAGCTCGGCCTTCGGCCTCGCCCTTAGTTAGTTACTTTCTTTAAGAAGGTTTATCGATTACCTGAACGCAGCTCGGCCTTCGGCCTCGCCCTTAATTACTTACATTCTTCTTTGGAATACGAATTTCACGCGAGCGGAGCCGCGGGCTCAGCTAGTAATGAATAAGTGCTTATTTAGTGGATAGTGTCCAGTTAAGGTCCCTACCACCAATCTGATTTTACCTTTGTTTAGCTGTAGTATACCCTTTGTGAGCTTCCTGTTGATGGTTGGCACCGCCGCTCTTGTCTGCTTGCAGTCATTTCTTTGTGACCATTGCTGTTGGTGTTGGTCTTTTGCGTGTCCTCTGATCCATGACCTTAGTTGATTAAACGGGAGGGGCACTATCGGATCAGGTCCTTCGACCACCCACCCTGCTCCTCTTCTTGCCAGTTCGTCTGCTGCGTCGTTGCCTAAACACCCACTGTGTCCTTTTATCCACTGAAGGGTGACTGTTATGTTTGGCGATAACCTCTAGTGCTTGGTGGCATTCCCAAATGAGGCTTGATTTAATGGTGTTGCTGGTTAAGGCTTGGAGTACCGAAGCGCTGTCGGATAGTATGCGTATGCCATACTCCTTGATCTTTTTGTTTGCTATGCTGTATGCTGCTTGTGTTATTGCAACACGTTCGGCTTGGAATATGCTGTTATACTTGCCCATTGGCATGGCTGACCTTATGTTTAGGTCCATTGAGAATATGCCGGCTCCTGTTCCATTTGCTGTTTTGGATCCATCCGTGTACACGTCTATTTCGCGTGTGGAATTTGTCTGCTCTTCGTAAAGCTGTATGTTGTATCCCTTAACAAAAATATGTGTGGCTGGTATTCTGTCACATATTGCTGTTAGCACTGGTTTTTGTTTAATTGCATCTGTTAGGCTGGTACCGTGCCTGCCTGGGTTATTACCCCAGGTACCAGATAGTTTTAGTCTGAAAGCTGCTGCCGTTGCCTCCTGTTGTACGAAGATTTGCAGCGGTAGTATTGCCAGTAGCACTTCCAGTGCCGCCGTTGGGGTTGTTCTCATGCAGCCGGTTGTTGATACACACGCTAGCCGTTGTAGGCTTTGAAGCTTCTGTTGTGCGGTTGTAAGTTTGGTCCTTGACCACCACACAATCGCGCCATATGTTAACATCGGTCTGATGACCAGTGGCGGCTGGCCCTTAAGTGCACTCGTGCGCCGCACTACCACAAAACAGCGCCTTCACCCGAAAGAAATAAATAAATTAAAATATTAAACATTTCCATGATTATCACCCATCGAAGCAAAAATATCAAACTGAATTCGTTCCTATTTCCTAGACAACAAGGCACGATTTTGCTGTACGTAATACGTACTACTTACTACGTATCGCCGCCGAGCTCGCCGCCGTGTGCATGACAAAACACCGCGAACGTGACTATGAGAAAATGTCAAACGCCGCTGCCCCGCCGTGTGAAACAAAACACTCTTCATACGATTATGTGTGGAACAAGGTAGCATTCTGCGTGTGACACACGACGGAAAAAGAAGGACAGTATATTGTGGATAGATGCGCGTGCGACACGTCGCGACCGAGCCAGCCGACGATGAGCCGAAGTAAGCCGAGATCGTGAACCCGACCGCGGGCGGGCACGTGCGGGCGATCCAAACTCTGGGTCGAAGTCACACACACACAAGCGCTAAGTACATACATGTATGTACGCTGTTGCACGACTCGACAGGCGAGTCCATTTTTGGAATATGGGTGTTTCTTATTATAACAGATCGAGTTTGCAATTGAATATTTGAATTATTCGAATATCGATTTGATACATATTCTAATGGTAATTTATAAAATATTCGAATGTTACGACAAACATTAATGCGTTACGACAATATTTCGCTATTTTAGTTAAAGTAAAAAAAAAAATGGAATCACCCAAAGAGCTAGGCAGGCGTTGTTTGCCGCGCCGCGCCATCTCAGTTCGGGGCGAGACCCGTCGTCGTCGCGTGACGCGTCGACCGACAATCGCCGCGCCGCCGCCGCGCCGGGATGTTTTGCAAATCAGTTTTTTAGCAGTTTCAACGACTTTTCGTCAGTTAACATGTACATTGTGAAGTTTTCTTCATTGCCCGGCGCGGCAAGGACGCGACACCGACACAAACATTAGTAAAAGTACCGCACGCTGTCTGGCCGGGCGGGCGCGGGCGCGCGCGCCGGGCACGCCTCGCGCGCGCGCACCCCGGGCACGCCTCGCGCGCGCGCACCCCGACCGCGGCTCGCTCGTGGCCACTGCGCGCGCAGTGAAGTGTCGCTTTGGTTCTTCGAGCAATTAGGACTCTGGGTGGGTACATAATTTTAGCAAATAAGTCAAGACCGCGGTATCCATTAGATTTACGTTTGGGTATAGTACTAGGTACCTAGCGCACACCCAGTCCCATAGGTCACCAGCCGCCACTGCTGATTACTGTTGTATACAACCATTGTATTATATGTGGTTGTAATACCCATGTTTTACCCAACATTCTTCTACATTGCCAGAATGTGATTTTAGCTTTGTTTATCTTGTTGGTCAGGTGTTTGTCCCAGTTTAGTTTGCTATCCAGAATCACACCTAGGTATTTTACCTCAGGTGATAATTTGAGAGGTTCCCCAAATAGTTTGGGCATTGGTAGGTCTGGTGTGAGTTTTCTCTTATTTGTGAACAGAACCAGCTCTGTTTCGCCGGATTTACGGCTAGTTCATTGTCTGTACACCATCTCTCTGTTGT
This sequence comes from Nematopogon swammerdamellus, assembly GCA_946902875.1. Taxonomy (NCBI): domain Eukaryota; kingdom Metazoa; phylum Arthropoda; class Insecta; order Lepidoptera; family Adelidae; genus Nematopogon; species Nematopogon swammerdamellus. Next base: position 12,391,018 of record OX336340.1, read on the forward strand.
TTGCAGTGCACTCTGCATGAGTTCACATATTATGATCTTCTCATTGCTGCCGTTGATGATTATGACTATGTCGTCTGCGTAGCCTACCGTGTGATAGTCGATTTCGTTCAGTCTCCTTATCAGACTGTCCACGACCATGTCCCACAGTAGTGGGGAGAGCACACCCCCTTGTGGGCACCCCTTTGCTACTATCGCTCTGGTTGTGTTGTTGATTGTTATTTGTACTGCCCGTGTGCTTAGCATGTTGTTGATCCATTGCGTTAACGTATGTGGAACGCCAAACATTACCAGACTATTGTTTATGCATTTGAAGGATGTCCGGTCGAAAGCTCCTTCAATGTCAATGAATGTGCCAATACTAGAATGTTTATTCGATACAACGCTGTGCAGTACCGATTCTGTAGATCTACCTGCGCAGTACGCATGCTGGTTGACATTGAGCGGCTTCATTTTTACAGGCCCATCTCTTATGAATCTGTCGCAAAGTCTTTCTAAGGTTTTTAGTAGGAATGATGTCAGACTTATTGGTCTGTATGATTTCGCAAGTGTGTAGTCGCTTCTCCCTGGCTTCGGGATGAAGATGGCTTTCACTTCCCTCCAAACAATTGGCACGTGTTTGTGCGCTATACAGGCTCTGTATATTTCCACTAGCGTGTATGAGATCTGTCTGTCTCCCCACTGTAGGAGAGCGGGAAAGATCCCATCCAGTCCTGGCGATTTGAATGGACGGAAGGTGTTTATGGCCCAGTGGACTTTTTCGTATGTTATGATCTCGCTGGCTATTTTCCAGTCCTCTGGATTCGGTTTGCCGTTGTTGTCAGGAGCTTCTGCCCATGATGTTGCCTCCTTTATTTCGCACCCTGGAAAGTGTGTCTCCAGTAGTATTGCTCTTATGTCTGACTCCGATCTAGCGTAAGTCCCATCCGGTTTTTTCAGTGAACCCATCTCACAGTGTTTGTCTTTTGCTAGTATTTTCCTCACTTTAGAGGGTTCGTTGTTGCTTGCTATGTTTCCACAGAAGCGTCTCCATGATTGTCTTTTGTGGAATTGTATTCTCTGCTTGTAGTGGATCCTGGCTTGCGTGTATGCCTCCCAGTCCCCTTCTGTCCTAGTGTTCATGGCCCTATTGAAGAGCTTTCCCACTTTTTTCTTTATCTTTTCCAGCTCCGGGTTCCACCACTTACCCTTTTTGTCGCTGTTTGCTTCTATTTCTGGGCATGTCTTCTTGAAGATATCTGCGATGCTGTTTGTTAGGTTGTTCACGTTAGTATCTATGTTCTTTGTCGTGGTGTCCATCGGAAGTAGTGGTGTTCTTCTTCTTTTTGGAAGTCCGTTCCGTCCGTTGTATGTTCTCTTCATTTTCGCCTTAGCATTTATATAATGAAGACATATTTATATTTAATTTATATTATGAGGTAACTATGTATAATATGTTCATGATCTGTACTGAAAGTCCAAGAGATTGAGTGAGGCTCGAAGAGTGAGAATGATTTTATTTTTAATCTTCCTTCACTGACAGAGAGACTCTTTTCTTCTTTACTGGAATATTTTATTTGATATCTGCCAAAATATTGAATCGGACATTATACTCACACGTCGAAAGTTGGTTGCCGAGCCCAAAACTCGCTTGACATCCTGTCCCAATGGCACAGTGGTTCTAACTTAGACTTCCGGTCTTCCGTAACGGAAAGTTACAGCCCCTCAATGTTTTCTTGTTTGTTTGATCGTACGCAGTAGGTACATTTGGCGGTATTACAAACACTTCATTCTCAGATTTGTTGAACGTTTATTTCAGTGTCGTGGTCATACATATATTTTTTGTCTTTGACTCGGTTTGGCGAATCACGTAAAACATACCTACCCACGTGTTAAACTACTATCTACGCAGGTATTAGTGAACAAAAACACGAATCCTATATTTTTATTAGACGAATAATGTGATAGTATAAAGTTGTATCAATAAACTAACACAAAATAAATAAAAAAATTTAATACAATAAAATTAGTAAGCCCATGCAAAACAAGAAGAATTCCATAAGCGCGGACAGAGAGGTACCTACTGAAAATATTTGGCGCTCATTTACGTTGGTCCCCCGATGCTTTACTTCCGAAGATTTTCGTCGACATCTTAATTTACCCGTATCAGGTTGTAGTGGCAAGTAATTGCTTAGTATGGTCGAGCATGTCTCACGCCGGCGCCGCAATATACTATCACGTCGAAGGGAGTACTAATAATACGTAATATTGCTTATTGGTAACGTGCCCGCCCGGCTCCGCTCTGATATATGTCGTGACGTGGCCCTGGTAGGTGCACGTGTCTAGCCAGTGTGAGCATACATAGTGACAACGCAAGCGGGACTCTACCACGGCTCACTTGGCGTGTGAAGTGCCGGAGCGGCGCGGCGGAAATTTTTCTTAAAAAAATACTTATAAGTAAGAAAAGGTAACGTAAATGTGATGATAAGTACCTAGCTCAGAAATTCACACGACACCTGAGGCAATATTCTGTCAGGACACGACGGGAATTAATAACAGTTCGGAAATGTGTGCGAATGCTCTCTATCTATGTATCGACAATATTATTATCTGAATGGAACCTGATTGCCGATCGCGTCCGAAAAGGAAAAAAAGTCCAATATCAACATATTGGACTTTTGAGAACAAATAATTTTTCAAAATAATTCCTTTGTAAACCTTTGTACCGCTAGGGTGTGGAACTGTATTCCACCGAGTGTGTTTCAGAGATTCTTTAACCTGGGGGGTCTTCAAACATCGTATCAACCAAGAACGTTCTTGGTATCAACAAAGTAGAAAGCCCGGCAAATCTGCTGGCATGGCATCTCACTGACATTGGTTTCGCGAGGAGAGGTATCAAAGTTATGTACCTCGGCACAGACATTGGTTTTCACAAAAAAACTGAATGACCGTAAAATTACGGCTTCATTTTTTATTCGGAGGCAGTTATAAAGTTTTAATATGTTGTTGTAGTATTACTTCGTTCTACGTGAGGAGAACAAAGTAATTCTACAACAACAGTAGAATTGCAAACCAAATGTTTGGTTTGTGATCATTTCTGAGTTTTCTGTTTACTTTTTTTTCTTGATCTGGGATTTTATACGTATAGTATATGTTCGCTTCGGGGTTGTGAGGATAGAACTCGTATACAAAGCTCTGCACGTCCGTCCATTTAATTGTTAGCGCACCCAAATATTTTTCTTGCGATACAATTATTTATCGAAAGAAGCGGATAAAATTAATATTAGTCATATAACACACTTTCTGTCAGTCGTAGGTACCTACTCGTATATTCTAAGTAAATTTTGTACTCTTCGCTGATAAGCAGAAGTTTAATTCGATAAACAATTTGAGAAATAGTTTTGTAAAAGTTTGTTTTAGTCTAAATTCCACAAACCGAAGTTTGGCTGTATTTAAAGAGATATGCAAACAGTTTATTCCTAATTTATGGTAAACAAGACGAACTGAATATTCTGTTCTCGGACATCGGTGCGGTGACGTGCGGCGGCGGAGGTGGGGGCGGCGGCGCGGCGGTACCGGTGGGGCGGGCGGGCGGCGCTGTGTGGGCGGCTGTGCCTAGCTCTATATCTTTAGCCAGAGCATTGCATTGCTGCGAACAAGCAACGGTTACCATACTACGTTATATATAAGTACTAAACGTAGTTATTTATCTACACTAATATTATAAAGAGGTAAAATTTGTAAGTTTGTAAATTTGAATGTAGAAGGTAATCTCCGAAAATACTCATCTGATTTAAAAAAAAATTTGACCCATATTTAGAATGGACCGTCAGGATGGACATAGGCTATGCGATCGAAACCGCGGGCAAAAGCTAGTATGATATATTATAATACTAAGTTGTAAGCAGTAGTTCTGCAGATCTTTCCACTATAGAACCGGTAAACTCCGGAACGCTCTGGCATGGCATTCGCAACCCCTGCACACGACCGAATGTTCGTGGGCGTCGTTAGACACCTTATGAGTGGCTCGGAGAAACATGTCGCGCTTTCAATAAAAATAAAAATGTTGGGTCGATGATTTATTTTTTATATTTTAATGAAAGGTTTTATATTTGAAATTACGCAAGTCGGTATTCCTCCGAGCTACGAGTGTCGTAGAAGTCGTTTAAGCACCAGCCGATATCCCCCAACAATAATGATCTTAAATTTGCTTCGATAGAAATAGTGTTTGTCAGTAATAGCATTTTTTCCTAAGTTACTTTGAGTCTGATATTAACGATCACAGCAATTCAAACTGTAGGTCCCTTCTCCTGCCCCTTACTAGGTGTTAGTCGTAGTAGTGTCGGTAGTACCCCACGCACTGGACGTAAGATGGCCGCATAGCAGCCTCGATTTTGTTCTCGTTTACTCCAGCATAGCCAGCTATCCAAAGGTACATCTCCGGCATGGCACCTCCTCGGAGGTGATATTGGCTGGTCGGAGCACGTGCTCTGGTCCCTCTGACTCAGCCACCCATACCGGATTACATAAAATAATTTAAAGCTATAATCTCAGTATAGAGTGCAGAGCATTCAAGACGTTTAAATAAGGATGGTTTTACAATACAAGTCCTTCCGCGATGCTGCGGAAAATGTCCCTACTACTAGGGGCCACAGGCTACATGCAGAGCGTAATCTAACTCATAAATAGGACTCCTAGCCTTGACATTCCTCGCTAAATACATCAGCAGGTTCAATATGACGTAGCGTTTGACTGTGAGCATGCTCGCGGTGCCCACTACTTCTAATAAACGCTGTAGGTATCCATAAATTACCCCGATCCCCAGCTACGGTTGTGTGTTTACCTTACAAGTCCGCCTCTGCGCGCCGCCGCGCCGCCGCGCGCGCCGTCGTGCCGCGAAGGCCGAGGCAACAGTCACAGGGTTGCCACGACCTCCCGTCTTGTCCCGTACTGAGACAGTAGGAATCAAGAAATGTTACAAAAGTTGCGTGTGAAAGCTTTGAAATAAACACCGTAACGTAATAGTTTACGCGAAATCTGAACTACGGTTAGCCTCAACGGTCTACCGGTCAACCATGCAAGTTCTGACCGCGCCCGTGCGCTCAAGGTCACGAACGGCCGTTACGAAAACCGATCTACCGAGGCTGACAAGACTAGTGACCTAGATGATATCAACTGAGTGGTAACGGTGCCCATGGACATTCGGATTCCGGTGGTTGTGAATGCCGAAACGGCCTGACAGGTATATAATATAAATATTTCAACACATACACAATCCACCAGACGATAGTAAATCCTCTATTCACATGACTTTAAATTTTGCACATGCACATTTAAATGCGGCCCAAAATCCAGTTAAATAATGTATATGGTGCAAGTGCTAGGTATGTATGAGTTACGAATCAACGATGTCCGTAAGAAACCAGCAACCCTGATTAAGAGTATGAAAGAACTCGTCCGAATCTCGTATCTTTCAGCTCGGTATTATATTTCGTCGTCCAAGCCATCATTTAGCCAGCTTTACGCAACGGAAGTAATTTAGCAAAACCAACTACGTCACAAACGGGGGTTAGAGGCATCGGAGTTGTCGCATGGCTTCGGGCATTGTTCTGTGGGTACTTACATAAAAGCATGATGGGCGCATCGTTATTGGCATTTTTACATTTGTGTTCTAACTACTGATATAGCTAAGCACTTATTATATCAATGAGTAGTAGTCAACGGCTGCGTTGTCGATACCTATGTTTTCGTGGCGTTCGCCGTCGAGACCCTCGGTGCGTGGGCACCAGAATCAAAAGGGTTCGTCGACAAGCTGGGCGATATGCTCGTCGACAAGTCTGGTAGCCGACGTGTCAAGGGTACGGCGAATTAGCCTCGAAATTCAGAGGGGCAACGCAGCCAGTGTGCTGGGTACCGCTGCGCTGGGGCGACGAGACGGTCGAATTAGAGGACATTTTCGTATTGTAATATTATGTTTTTAGATTTAATTTACATTGAGTACTTTAATTTTATTTAGTTTTAATCAGTAAATATATAATATTATGTATATTATGTATGATTAGTCGAAATAATATTTGAACACTTTTCTGAGAAATATAATTTCCGAAAATTCTAAAGTCATCCACTTCGAGCCCCTATCTACCACATGAGAGGCCGGTGGGATAACCACTCCGCACAATCAATTATAATCAAACAACGAACGATCCAGTCATCCTAATAAAACACATCAGGCAGCGCAAGAGTGCACATATGGCACATTTCTTGAAATGATATGAAAAGGAAAAATTAAATTAAGAATAGTTAAAACACATAACAATAATTATATACTTAAACATTTTACACGTACAATTAAATATTCAAGTGGATGAAAAGAATTGAGACAAAGTACCAAATATTTTGACTACATGGGCGAGGAAATCGAGGGCTGGAAATCGCGATTACCGGGAGTAGATGTTCCGATAGCCCAAAAATAACTCACTATGCAAGAGGTTTTTTTTTAATCAAGTGGTAGTTGAACTGACGACCAAGGATGAAAACTTACAGAACCCTAAAAATTAACCGCTTGAAATAATCATTATTTCAAGCGGTTAATTTTTAGGGTTAACCTAATCAGCTTGTGGGCTTGATAAGTGTGAACACAGATATATGTCTCCTTGAAGCTTTTCAAGGAAACTAGGTAATGTTGATTAAAAAAAAGATAACACGCGCAAGTTGAAACTGGTATTCCAAATTCAGGAGTGTCTCCATTCCTAATCCCTCTCCTAATCCTCAGAGATTAGAGGCTTTTGGAAAATATTGCAAAAGTTACTATAGAACTTCAAAAGCGCTCGGCCTACAAGAAATGTAGAGAAAAATAATAATCTCAAACATATCACAGTCAAAGAATTGAAAAGAATGAACTCGTCGAGTAGTTCAATAGTCATAATATGTAAGTGCAGAAACACGAAATTAGCAATACAAATCTATCTCTATCACATTCGTGCATATCATCTTTATTCACACACACACATGTATTCCTCCTCCCTTTCTACCCATATATCTTTCTCTATAATTTTATTCCTCATACATAACCCTAATGTTGAAGAAATCAGTTGCAGTTATAAGTCCGCCTTTGCGCACTCCTATATATCTTGCTTCTATTCATGTACTGATCTGCTTTCAAATGTCCGCAAAAAAAAAGAGTTTCTATTCTATTATATTCTATTCTACTAGAAATTTATGAGAAAAATATGATTAATAAATACTATAGGATTAGCTGGCATATTGTGTTTTTAGAACGTCTTGCTAAACTCTGTTTACATAAGTATCTACTACTTCTAGCCGACTTGCTACAGTTGATATAACATCGTCTATTTATGCAGGCTGCGGGCGTTTGCTTAGTCCTTCACGTTACCACTTTGGGTTTTCGTTGCCTGAACATCTACTATACGGGAGCATATATCTTACAGGCAGTCGTGCCTAACCCAGTGCCAATCAATATTCACAAGTCACTCTGCTGAATCCACTATTTCAATTTTGGAGGTAACGTAACCAATCTACGAACTAGAAAGATATTTTTATCAAATGTATTGTATGCATTCGAGTATGCATTTCAAAAAAAGTCAATGTGATTTTGACGTAGATATACCTACTTACACAATTAGAACCTTTTTTTTGTTGCTTGCCGGACAGGCTCGGAATCAGGATTTACTTCTGGGGAAGCGATAATATAAGTACATGTATAAATTATCATTATAGAAAAAAATGTAAATGCTTATTGGACAGACTCCAACATGTTAGGCAGTTATTCAAACGAGATATCGGGAACAGTCTGTATAAAATATTCGCCTCGGGCTTCTTGAATGAAAGAATTTTCATTAAATAAGACAGTCTTTACGAGGCGGATGTTTTCTTGGTTTTTTTTTCGTTTTTTGGGATAGTCTATTTGATCTGAAGCGAGCCTAATTATTATTATTTTCTGTTTACTCTACCAATAAAGGAGATTCCAATCCCTGTCATTTTCGGAATTTATGATTTATTATTTAGTTGCTCTATATTGCCAACTAGCTATGCCCTTAGCTCCGCTCGGGTTAAAATATGCAGCTTAGCATTACAATAGGTGATCAATCAGTGTACAGTAATAATCTTCGCCAATTACAGATTTTCCTAATCAACAGTATGTAATTTTTTATTAAACCCGAATCCATTATATACTCTTACAATTTAAGTGTATACGTGTACATGTGAATACGAGTGTGAGTGTAGTATGTGAGGGTGTGTAAGGGTGTATGCGTGCGTGTGTGGGAGTGAGTGGGTATTTGCATAAAATAATTAAAATAAAAAAGTAAAGAGAGGTAACAATGTTTATTTGATCGTAAGAATAATTTAACAGAAAATCGAATTTAAGCGCCAATACGTGAGGAACAATCGCTTCTGTAAGATACGCTACGGAATAATAATAATAATATATTCCTTATAGCTGAGACGTGGTTCCGCTCAATTCCAAATTAATTTCTCAAATTTCTATCACTGTCGACCACAATAATGACCCCTCTAAGAAATGGCGTGATACTAAAAACATTTATATAGGTAATTACTTAACATCACAGATCATATTGCTCGTAACCTTATGAAGCTGGGTTGAGTATATTTCGAGTAAATCACATAAACGCAAACCAACAATGATATTTTAAGATAATTTAGGGTTCCGTATCCGGTACGGGACCCTATTACTAAGCATACGCCGTCTGTCTGTCCGCACGTCCGTCTGTCCGAGGGCTGTATCTTTTGAACCGTAATAGGTAGCCCGTTGAAATTTTCACAGAATATGTGTTATTATGGCCGATATAACAAGAAATAATAAAAATAAGAAAAAGTAAAAAATTCACGGGGGTTCCCATAGAAGAAACTAAAAAGCGCGCGCCATCTACCGATGAAGATTATGAAGAATTTTAACTAATCATGAATTTTAACTAATATGAAGCATTTCATAAACACGCCATAAATGGCGTGAGTGGCGCGACCGTGACATGGCGATACGGAACCCTCGGTGCGCGAGTTCGACTCGCACTTGGCCGGTTTTTAACATATAATATCATTGCAAACCAAATTAAGATTTTTCTTCGACTGCATTCACTTCCGATCCGAACCCACTGCTCAGCTCATATTATGAATAATTGCGTGCCTATGATGATATGCCATTCCCTGAATACTCGAAATAGTTTTAAAGTATTTTATGTAAGCTGTGAGTAGAGCGTGCGTACTCCATCTGACTCTTGATGAGCGCGAGGTGCGGGTCGCTGGTGAGCGCGGTAATATACTATACAGGGTGTTTCAGGGTAGGGTTTCGTAACTTCAGGGTTCGAAAGGGGTCCATATTTAAAGACGAAAAGCTCTAAAACTTTTTCCCAAATTCGGTCATTTTATAGTATTTTTTGGTGAAAATCGTTTATCGAGATTTGGTGGACGGTTAACGTCCATCTTTATAAACAATAGTTTATAATAAATGAAAATAAAATGACTATGCCAGATGTCGCGCTATCCATAAAAAACCATCTTGAGAAGTGACAGAATGTAACAGTGGGAACCGTATGTATATCGATAAAATGGTTCTCGAGTTATAAGGATTCATAAATTCGTAAATATTCACGTACCTACGTTACACGGTCTGTCGTCCGTAGAACTTCGCTTTATTTATTAGGAATAGGTACTGTTGCGCACACATGTATCTTGCTATTTGCTTTTGTGCTGCATCTTTGCTGCAGATATTTTTGTAAATCCAGCACAACACCGACCACCACGTTTAGCAAAGTATTCGGACAATATAACACCAAGCAGCAAGTAGGTACGGCACGACATCTTGTTCTTATGTCTTAGTCGCTTTTTATGATATGCACGGGGAGAGATGCAGTGGGTATATTCTTTTTAAGTACCGGCCCCACACAGTACAATAAATTACAGTTAAATAATTTCTATGCAATAATAGCTATCCTACAGTAACCATGAATTTTTCCGAGATAAAAATTAGCCTAATTATTAACCCATTTACCTACCAAATTTCATGCAAATCCGTTCAGCCGTTTAGGCGTGAAATTGGAAGAAACAAACAAACAAACATAAGTTACGCGCCATACTTGCGCGTTTATAATATTAGTGAGAACTGAGATAGTGAGATTATAGTGAGATTCTGTAAGAGTAGGTACTCACAGCCACAGCAGGTGACTGCACAACTGACCCAAAATGCTCACGTCTCAGGTACCTTGTCAAATTATAAATGTTTAATAAATACATTTCGAATGGCAAAGCGAAACACATAGAGGGTTCCGTGGCCATTCCTGTCTTTCGATCGAGCGATTACGGGGTCTCACTGTGTCTCGTGCACGGCGGCGGCGGCGGCGCCGCGTCGCTCTCTATTTTTAACACCCGGCGAAAAGAGGGGTGTTATAAGTTTAAAGTGTGTGTGAATGTGTGTATGGGTGACTGTGGCATGTCTGGGTGTTGGACTGATTTGGATGCGGTTTTTTTTATTAGAAAGCTGGTTAATTCGGGATAGTTGTTAGCTATGTTTGTAATCAATTAATCAAAAAATTAATTATCTTAAAAAGTGGACCGATTCGCATACGGTTTTTTTTAAAAGCTTGAAATAAAAGTTGAATTAGAAATTTAAAAAACCCCGCCCCTTAAATAGTCAAAAATAATTTTCATTTACTTACATAAGTACGGGACCGCTAAGTTAATAAAATATAAAAACTCAGAGCTGCGCGGGAATTTACTTAGCGGTCCCCCGATTCCTTTAAGTAAGTCAACGAAAATTATTTTTGACTCTTTAAGGGGCGGGGTTTTTTAAATTTGTAATTTAACTTTTTTTCAATAACTGTTTAAGATATAAAATTCAAAATAGTTTCCATGGCGATCGGAGTAAAACGACTACTCACTAGTAACGGAGTAATCACCTCGAACAGCGCGTGTGGCAAGTGTGTGCGTGTTCTGAACTATTTCAGTTCTGAATTATGTAATTTATCTATTTGATATTACAAAGAAATCGCCTGTAACAACTCTTGTCACAAAAATATATACATACTACCGTACATGAAATGTTGAACCTATTATATGTAAGTATAGGTATATTATGTAGGGAAGGATTTTAAGAGATTTTGAAAATAAAATAAGGGTACGGATACCTGGGTGTGTAGATTACGTAATCTATATTAACCTGAAAAAAAAGGTTCAGTGAAAAAAATGTGGTCACAAACTCGATACAGTGTTCCGTCCGGGTAAGTACGGTCTGCAGGCAATTTAAATCCGCCTGAACCCAAAAGGGTTGCATTTATCTTTGTCCAGGCTGGTCTAAAAAGTGATTTAGCAGGGCCTTTGGTACCTAAATAACGCATTAAGAAAATTATTACTGAGACAAAATCCGAAACCTACACTTTTTAATTTTTTTTTTTTTGGAACGTCATAAATTAAAATATAAGCAATTTTATAAAAAAAAATCTGATGAAAATGAATGTTTTTCCAAATGCGGCACTCGCTAATACGAACCACATACTTACACTTGTATAAAGCAAATCTGATTTAAACGCAAATATATGATATAAACGATGGCTTCTCTTATATTCTCTCTCTCTCCCTTCCACATTATACTTTCTTTGATACTGCTCAGCCGTAGGGCTATTTAGCGTGATGGTATATAGCCTATAGTATAGTGCATATAGTGAGCCTCAAGAACTCCTCTTTCCATTGGCGCAAACCGCATCAAAATCTATTTAGTGGTTCCGGAGTTTAGCTCAAACGGACATACAGACAGACGTTATAAGAAGTAGAGATGAATGGTCAATATACAAAATATAAAAACACTTGTGTTTCATACCGTTATGTCACGTTATTGTTTACAGCAGCTCATTTATAAGTTTTTCAAATCAAATCATATGTTTATCATAATCATGATGCAAATTATAAATATCTATATTATAAAAAATATAACATAACATGACAAATTATTTAATTAGTTAATACTAATAATTTTATAAGTTTTGCATAATGCATAAATTACTTCCTCAGTCGAACAATATATTATGTCCGAACTATTCGAAGTACGATTGGGCGCCGACAAACTACGAGTGTGTAGGTGAACAATGTACTCGCACGACAGACCGGCTAATCATGTCGTTTTACTAATATGTTGAGCTGATTCTAACTAATGGCACAGATTACTTAATAGTTACTTCGTAACAGATAAATCACTCCATTGAAAATGTTCCTACCTTCGGGCTTTAATAGCCTACTGTTTCACGTCGCCAATCGCTGCGTGCGAAAATGTACCTTAACGATCGAGTGTAAAGTGGTTATTGCTTTGCAGATGCGCGCAGTTGCGTGGGCGAGCGTCTATGTATACTTCGCGCGGCTGACGAATTTCCACTGAAATAGAGACGCTGCCGGCGCGGCGGCCCGTCGGGCAGTAGGTAGTTAGCGCGCGCAAGTACATAGAGTGCGTGAGGCCTGCTAATGGTTCCTTGAAGCACCTATATAGTTACATCCCAAGCGACGCGGCGTCTCACACGGACTAACTTCACACGTTCAATATTTTGCTGTCGTTGTCTCAATTAAAAAAATAATAATCTGACGGCTTACTGCTGTATGTCGTCGGTACATCGGTATACTACTCACACTCAGTATTTGTATGAACATTAAAATTCCAGCTGTACTGATGAAAATACTGAGCGTATGGAGCTGAGTTCATTGTTTACGAAAAAATATTTCTTCACATAGAACAAGGGCCGACCACAAACTTCCAGCCCGCGGTGTGACGGAATAATGTTTAACTTTGTAGTAGAGATTGCCAAAGTTTTGGCTTATTCGTGTATCCTAAGCTCCATCAGGGTAGCCGGATGACCGAAAGAAAATGTAAGGACAGAAAAGTAGTTCGGATTGCACGGTACGCCTATAACCTACGCCGTACAACATATCGATGGTACAACATATATTTATTTTCTTTTGAGCCCAGTTTGAATGCAAGCTGAAAGAGAAAATAGCAAACAAGTGCGAGACAGACACGCGCATCGAGGGTTCCGCGCCGATCAATAGTATTTATATAGTTAGATGGAATTCCGTACCACCACGTAATTGGGCAGTTTTTATTATTTGTGGTTTAACTGTTGAGTTTTCACTATAATGGCACCAAGTTTGACGCTTGTATTATTACCGACCGTATTTACGATAGAGCAATAACAAACAAAAAACGTTGAAAAGAACACGTTGCTTGTATGGGGACCCCTTAATTTTTACTTTTAGTTTTTTTTATTATTTTTTAGGATATCCGCCATAATAACGTTGAGAAAATATTATATAGAGTTCTCGCTCCGAGGAAATATACAGAGAAGCGGTGTTCGAGCGGCTGAGGTTTGGGGTAAGGTAGCGGGGAGGCGGAGCGCAGAGTCGAGCGCTAGAGGGGAGCGCGCGCGGGGCGGGAAGCGTGTGGGAGACGGTCTGGCGGCCGGTGTGGGGAGCTCACGCGGGGCGGGATGCGTGCGGGAGAGAGGCAAGGGGTACGGAGAACGATCGCACTCGTGCGTCGGTGTGCATATTGTCTTTTCATTCTAACACTTCATCTCCAGATTCGCCATCGCACCTTCGTATCGACGAAGATGTGTAAATGTATTAGTTTAAAGTAGGCGAGGCGCGATCGCAGCAGGCAGGCGACGACTGCGCGCTGCGGCCTCTCGCGCTCAACTAAGAGACTTGAGGATCGTGAACCGCAACTCGGTGGAACATGTTAGTTGACCGAGTGATTTATCTAGTACGTAATATATCTTTGCATAATAACACACATTCTGTGAAAATTTCAACCGGCTACCTATTACGATCCAAAGTCCTCTAACGGTACAACAGACGTACGGACGGGCGGACAGACAGACTTAGTAATAAGGTCCCGTAGGGTATCCTAAAAATTACTCTCAGTGATGAGTTTTTTCCACTCGTTTGTATTCTATCTGTATACAAATAGAATAGGTTTTTGTCTACTTTCAAATCATTATATTATGCTACATGTGTGAAAAATAAGCAAGATTTAAATTATGCTCTGTTGTAAATATCAAAGGACAGCGAGCCACGCGCGCATGGTTCTTCAGTCTGTTGTATTGTATGTTATTTATGTATATGTAACGTCCAATCTCGGCCCTAATTCACAAATTAATAAAAGCTTGTTTATTGGCTAACCGTGGAATACTAAAATAATGAAACTATTAATACGTACGCGCGCTACGTAGATCTCGGCATGTTGGCAAGCGACCAACACGTCCGATCCCAACGCATCGTGCATCCGCGTTCGTTCGATTTGCCAGATAAAGGAAAACCATAAAAATTTCGTATTCATCGCGTGGGATCATTGCGGCAGGCACTGGGAACTGCTGTCCATCTATGCTGGGTTAACAGAAATGATTGTTTTAAACAAGTTTTAACTATCTTTTTAAATGATGGACGAATCGTAGCAGCTCACAAGACCTTATCTTGTATGCCGCCTTAATTACATAATGTTACGTATAACCTGCTGTCACACTAGCTTATAATGTCAGCTTGCAAACATTTCATTCGCATGCTTTGTCTCGCTATACTAACTCCAAAATCTTGACGTTAGGAGAAAATAAAAATATGACTTTTATCATAAATCAGATGCACCTAATTATAATGTATGTCTAATTAATTACATACTTTCTTGTGCGACTAGGATGAATGAATATGTTTATTTACATATTAATAAAATACTTAAAAATAATTAATCAGTCCTATTACTATACCTAATTAAGTGATCTATTCTTAAATCTCTTCGTCCAATCTTCTTGGGTCTCTGGCATCGTAAGTAGTGCCGACATGACAGTCCGATTCGTTCCCGCCCAGGCTCCTCCCGGAAAAAACAACAAGCGTACGTGTGATGTTTTTGTTTTTGTTTTTGGAGCTCCGTTCATAACTTTACTCTTCTTTGATACTGTTCATTGTCTGATTAAGTTCTTCTAAATATCGACTCATAAATTTAGTCATAATTGTCACGCTGTGTATAGCCGCTTGTTCTTGTAAAATCTCTATCTTTATAAGCGCCTTCAATATGTCTGTAAACTTTTGGGCAGATTTACTAATAATGTCGGTGGTACCAATAACAACGGGGATTACATTTTGTGTTCCACAGTCTTTCCATTTAAATTTTGAGGGCATAGTACTTTGATAATGTTTATGCCTCTTTTTTTTTCATTATGTTGTGGCCTGAGGGCACCTTTACTTACATTAATGAGGTACTCGTAGGTATCATTTTTCAATTTATCAGTATTTATCAAATTCGGTATCGGTCGTTACTGGTAGTTTAATAATTTTCTAGACTCATTTTCAATGACGTGTGGTTCATTGAGGGGGCATTGCCCCCAAAATATTATTGTTTCAAAATAATATTAGTTTTTCAGGCATATGTAAAGACACTTCACTAGAGTGTTGTGCCTTTCAACATATTGTAGTGGTTGTACCAACATTTTGCATCCTATTTATTATGTACATTATGGTTTCGTTTCGTTTACTGCACCGGTGATATTTACCGTCGTCGACCACTCGTATGAGTACATGTCTTTCAAATTCTTTGTGATAATTGCGTGGTCTTGTATTGCAAATACCTATCTGGGCTTCCAATTCGGGCGGGGTGGTTGGATTTTTTGAGCCACATAAAATATTTCTGATAGTCTGTATTTAGGATAGTCTAGGATTTGGTTAAATATCTGACCATGGATGGTCTTTATCTTCTATTTTTCCATATTTATAAGTCTGATAATATCTGAGATTAAAAATCAGAGCGCGATCACCGGAATTTAGAATATAATGTATTCAGGTAGCACGCACTTAACATTTTCTGTGGTAGCACGTAGCAATTATTCTGAACTTTCAGAATCCATATAAAATTCAATTCATTGCAGTTCGATTAAATTCATAATAGCTATCGGTCCAAAGTGCTAATTCGTAAATAGTGCTATCTAGCAAAGTTATAAACATTGCTGTTTCATCTTTATTGTTCACTAGAGATGATCCTGTAGATTGAAAAAAACTATATTAAAAAAGATGTTTTTTATTTATCTTTAACTCATACATATTCATAGGTCTGCATCAATCCTGCATTACCATTTTCCGGTCGGTAGCCTCTTAGAGAATGTCTATGTTTCATAAAATATTATCGTAGCCGTGTGTAATACTAGATACTACTGTAATACTTGTGCCTCAAGATACTATAGCATTTCATCTGAGGATATCTTAAATATAAAATATTATAGTATCTTCATCGTGCGTGAACGATTGGTTTTCAAAAGTCCGATATCCAACACCGGAAGCATACTTGATTTAATTTGTATGTACTACAAAGCGAGAAATCAATGTTCTTTTTTTTCGGAGGAGTAAATTTGAATCGGATATTGGTTACTCTAACGGGCTTCTTTGGTGTTCGTTGTCGTTCTGCTTCCGCTTCCATAAATATTTATTCTTCACAGTCTGGGTTTTTTTGTGTACCTTCCGAGTATTGGAAAGATAAATCAACGATATTCGGACGGATGAAATGTGCCTTCGATAATAATCTGTGTAAATGCCTTGACTTGATATTCAATGAGTCGTCGCTTAGCGGAGCTCACATACTAACAATAATACCGTGTCGTCACCGTTCTATTTTTTTTACATCAGTAAATTGGTCTAATAATCAATCGTATAACACCCGAATATTATGATACGGGTTGTTTTTTAGGCAAGGCCGTAGGGGAGCTATTATAATAAGCGAACAAAATACGAAGATTCTTCAATTCCTTGATTGCTTGATTCTTGTCATTAAAAGAAATACCATTTAAAATTCTATAAACTTTAAAAGACAGTTTCAGAAGTATTTCTAATGAGTTCGTCAAAACAAACACATTTTTAGGGTTCCGTACTTTTTTGTTTTATGGAAACTGACACGGTTGGCTACATCACCTACCTTCAACGTCCGTGATGTCAGCCCATAACACCGGGTGAACTAGGTGCCATGTCAGTGCTTACCCCTTTGATCGAGCCGGCTACAGTGAACTGGTCGGAAAACACAAACTATTTACATAGCCGTTTAGACCGACGTTTCATTCAGTGCGGTGGTACCAACCCGGGCGGGTTAAACCCTACCACCAAGTAAGATTAGGCGGGAAGGGACCTACAGTTTTACGAGGAATCCGAACCTCGGTCAGCCTCCAACGGTCAGCGGTCACCCATCCAAGTACTGACCGCACCCAGCGTTGTAAACATTCAATAGCGACAGTTGACTGTCTGCACCACTGAGCTATCGAGGCTGACAAGAGTACTTCAAAAGAGTAAAAACGGAACACTTATGGGATCATTCTAGGGTCTGTCTGTCTGTCCGTCCGTCACAGCTTATTTTCTCCGAAAAAAGTTAAAATTTTGTACGTATTGAGTTGATGACCCAATCATGGACGTATAGCGTAAATGAACGAATTTCGATTTTGGAGACAAAGTAGAACGTACATTTTTTTTTTTCAAGTGCATCATATCACATATCACTTACTCGAGTGCATGAAGGGCTCGTTAAGAAATATTTTTTTTATTTTTTTTATGGAAACTGACTCGGTTGGCTACATCAGCTACACATTCTCCGGCTACATGGCTACATCACTCGTGATGTCAGCCCATAGCAACGGGTGAACTTGGTGCCACGTCAGTGCCTCCCTTCGGTCGTGCCGGCTACTCTGAACTGAACGGAAAACAAAAACTATTTACATAGCCGTTTCGACCGACCTTTCATTCAGTGCGGTGGTACCAACCCGGGCGGGTTAAACCCTACCACCTAGTAATATAAGAAGGGAGTCATATCCCTTAGTCGCCTTTTACACGGAGAGAGATGCAGATATATATATATATGTTTTTTTTTTGCTGTTAAAGAAACGCTCTATCTACGAGTACATACATTTATTATCGCAGCCGTCTTATAAGCGGCTATATTCAGCGGCGCAGCGTCGTATATTCAGCGGCGGGTGGCCGAGTGGTTTGGGCATCGGCTTCTCATGCGGGAGGTCCGAGCTTCGAATCCGGTCGGCGTGTACCAATGAGTTTTTTCTGACGAAAAAATTTACGTGCATACCTACACCCGCTGCTTCGCCGCCGTTCGGAACCGGTGTAAAACTGTAGGTCCCTTCCCTTGCCCCTTACGAGGTGGTAGGCTCAAATTGTAGCCGACTGGGTTGGTACCACCGTACTGGATGTAAGATGGCCGCAAGCAACCTCGGTTGTGTTCTCCTCTAGTCCAGTATAGCCAGCAATCCAGGGAAGTCTCCGGTATGGCACCTACCTTCTCGGAGGTGATATTGGCTGGTTAGAGCATGTGCTTTGGCCCCTCCGACTCAGCCACCCATACCGGATTACATAAAAAAAAAAAATAATAATAAGAGGTCCGTCTAGTCCTAAAAATCACGTATTTATATGCTGTAGGGAAGAAGTTGTTACCAGCACCTAGGTATACCTAGGTAGGTAGTGTACGAAATGGGTATTAAAATTTCTTGCTCTTTCTTCTTCTCGTCAAATCAGTGCCGAGCTGACGAAACGTTTTTGTGAACATTATCATTTTTATTATATTCTGACATATTTGAGATGACTCCCTAGATTTGTTTATGTAACCTGACACGCTTGGCAACCTCATCTGTTAACACTCGCGACATCAGCCCATTATGTTGCACGTTGTTTGGTGTCTGAACGTTGTTTGTTGCGTTTCACTTTGTCGTGTCACTGAAAACATTTAGCCATCTCAAGAAAGAAAGAATTCGTTGGCCGTCTCGATGGAGTGTCGATGGACCTATATGTTTTGCAACAGAGCAAAGATCTGTACTGCTCGACCCCGAGATGCGCGACCCCGACCGCCAGTGTGACGTCGTTTTTTTTATGGAAACTGACACGGTTGGCTACATTGATCACCTACAACATCCATCGTGTGGCCAAAGAGTTTGTATTACGTAAATCTAACGCTATGAACGGCTTGTCACGACTTATACGTACGAATATTTACGTTTCATAACGTGCAAATATGAAGAAGAACCATCACTGAAATATAGTCGACTGAGACTATAGCTGCAAGCAAAGAAACCTAATTGTCAAATATTGCATAATATGGTATCTTGTGGCCAACATTTGGGCTGCGTTCTCTCCCCTTTTGAGGTTCCGTACCTCAAAAGAGGAAAAAAACGGAACCCTTATAGGATCTCTCTCATGTCTGTCTGTCCGTCTGTCACAGCTTATTTTCTCCAAATCTACTGCACGAAAAAAATTTAAAGGTAAGGAAAGGTAGGTATGTATGTACTAGCTTTTGCCCGCGGCTTCGCTCGCCGCCCCGCGCCGTCCCGCGCCGACCCGCGCCGACCCGCGCCGTCCCGCGCCGCTCGGCGCCGCCGCTCCGCGCCGTCGCACACCGCCCCGCGCCGCTCCACGCCGCCCCGCGACTTTCCGCGCCGCCCCGCAGTGTCCCGCGACGCTCCGCACCGTCCCGCGCCTTTCTGTTCTGTCTGGCCATATTTACACGGCCATATTGGCACGTGTAGCATAAATGAGCGAATTTTGATTTTGCGGGACTAATTATAATGTTTTTTATCAAAATCCATATGGTGGCGTAGCAATGGAAACGGCTTGTTATAAGAAATATAAATATATATTTTTTTATAATTTTAAAATGCAAAGGTATTAAAGAAAATATACGAAAATCAAGCATTTCCCTCGCCCACCTTATCACCGAAACTCTAAAATTTCGAAAAAAAAATTAAGAATTAGAACCTCTCTTATAGTTTACAGGACAACCTAAACAAACATCTAAGTCTTAAAGTTCTCTCGGAAAACGGAATGGTACGGAATCCAATACACGCGATTTCGACTCGCACTTAGCAGCAATTTTTAATAATATAGAAAGTGCGACGTGCGGCGGCGCCGCGCCGAGTCAACCATGAGATGTCTAAGGGCGCCAATGGAATTCGATCGTATCCGGGGTTTGTGAATAACATGCCGGCCTGATAGGTGCCTTCATGGCCCTCTTGAAGGACGGACCCGAGCGAAACTGTACTTAGGGGAAAATATATGAGCAGGGAGAGCGTTCCAGAGAATATCAGTTCTGTGAAGGAAAGATCTGCAGAGCCGATTGGATCAGACACAATATAATCAGTAATCAATTTGACAAAGGTACAAAAAGACAAAGTAATTAATTAATTACGTAATTTTAAGTAATTTCGGCTTCTTGCACTTTTCTATCACCACCTAGACACGCTGCTGCCCCTTCTATACATTTTAATTCTTTGGTCACAAGGTTATTGTACCGACCACAGAACATATACACCGAGTAGAAGTAGCATGGGGATATAATAGTATGAAGACCAGTGTAACAAATTCCCATAACAAAATTGTAAATATTGATACATCTTCAAGTGATAATCACGTTTAGACCAATTCCTTGCGCCGTTATCGTGCGGTAATAAAGCACAATAGGCATGCATGTATTTTTTTTTTTCAAATTCCAAATTCAAATTTTTTTTATTGTTGAGAACATTAGTAACACTTTAATTTTCTTAAGTCTAGGTTAGTGTCACAAAATGTTTAGAAAAGAAAGAGGAGAAGAGTAGACATAGAAAACAAAAGCATATTTGATAGAATGTCCCGAGTGCACCACGCTCTGGGCTTTCGCCTGTGTCGATGCACTCAGGTTATTTAGCTTTACGGTTCCAGTGACAGTCAAGACAGGCGGTCGATATGGGCGGAGATCAAGTGCGTAGAGGTACGCTTACTTGTGGCACGCACGACGAGTCATCGCGCTACTTCTACTAGTGTTTTTATGTTCTGTGTACCGACCGAGACGGGGCAGAGAGAAACATTGAACACAATACGAAGTAACGAAGCCGTACTGCAATTTTCACCAGATGGTACGCAATTTCACTCAAGTAAACAAATTCATAAATTTCGAACTCAAAACACGTTTTAGTCATTATCTTCAGTGTATTTTTACGTATACCAACTCTGTAGTGCAGGTTAAATAAATTCCCGTAACTAGGTAAATGGAAAAAAGCTTTTTGGGAAGAAATATAATTTATTGGTCGAAGGGAACGTAACTACTTACAGCAGTTTCTCATTAAAACTTTTGAGCCTTGCTAATATATTTAGTACCTAAATGATGGTGGCCGTTATACGTAGAACGGAAATACGACAGCATGGTCATGTTTCTTCAAGGTAGCTCTTGAATATTGCCAGACTATCGGAAACAGGTAAATTGCATGTTTATGGCAAGACTATTTAGAGAGCGACTGAAAATAAGTAACCGGTGTGGTTGCGCTACTATAGTAAGGTAATGATTTAAATTAAACTCTATGAAGATATCGTATATATATTTTCATTTTCTTATTGATTGACAATTATTAGCTCGAACGGTGGAACATTTCGAATAGTATTCACATCGTATATGCCCATATAAGGTATAAATGTTGTAATAGCAATATGATTAGAAAAACTAGCCAAGTTCGAGTGGGACTCGCGCACCGAGGGTTCCGTACCATGACGTTATTTTATTTTATTATTTTTATTATATTTTTTTTTTACTTCTAGATTTTCTAGCATTATAATCACACCCAGTTTGACACTTGTATGTCTTACCGTTTTTACGATAGGTGAAAAACAAACAAACGCTGAAAAACACGTTTCGTGTATGCGAACCCCGTCCATTATTCATTTTTCATTAAACGAACCCGTAGAGGATCACTTGTGTGTTTTGAGGACAAATTTGAAAGTTAAACTTTTTTTTTCACCGTTTCACCGTGCCATCATGTGACCTGTCAATGGAAAGGGCTCGTTAAATTCTCACGGAAAATGGAATGGTACGGAACCCCATCCACGCGACTTGACTTGATTCGTACTTGACCGCTTTTATGTTTTTTATTATTTGTTCATAATAAAAATGCCGCCATAATAAAAAGAAAAAAAATCCAGACAAAGTAACGGTCTGCATGTCGCTGTTGAGAATAAAACATAATTAGGTACCTAATTAGACGAAGATCGCAATAAGAACTGTACTACGGTAAAAATGAGGGCATTTACTTATTATTATACGGTTGTTGATAATTAATTGTTGAAATTGTACTGCTTTATTTATACTTTGTTATAGTTACTAGCGGTTCACCCGGCTTCGCTTCGCCCCTAAATATTATATGTCAGAAAACCTCAGATAAAACCCCATATCGAGTAGTTCTCGAGTTATAATTATACAGGGTGTTCGGCACATGGACCGAAAATTTTTTTTGTAGGTAAGTGGGGTCATTTGAAAGGTTTTGACCTATGACACCTTTTGTCTGGTGTCACGTGGTATCGAGATACGATTTTTTATATTTTTTAAAATTACCAAAATCTCAGCTCTAATCCCTTGTAACTTTTTTGTTTATGATTATATCTGCCCTTTCCAAAGATATACTACATGTCATACAAATCAAGCGAACATGGAATTGACAACGGCGGCGCATCGTCGATCGAATAATGCTTTTGAAAATGTATTCATACAACATGGCTGAAATTATTATTATGTAAAGTAATTTTTGGGATTCATTATCCATACGGAAGCCTATAACTAAACCTACCTACCTACAGTCCAAGGGCTGTAACGTTTGAACTATAATATAGGTAGCCAGTTGTAATTTTCACAGAATATGTGTGAAAATGGGCTGTGCCGAACGCGCGATACTTACGTGCGAGTGTGACCGCGCGATCGCTGCGCACACTCCTCGCTATAAGTGCAAGAAAGAATAAATGGCTGCGGAACCCTCTGTGTGTCAACAACGCTCTCACTTAGCAGGGTTTTTAAATAATCCTTCAAAAATTGTCCGTAGACGACCGTTAAAATAATTAGAACGTTGAAGGAAAGTCTGTCACTTAACAAGACAGGCGTGATAGATCAAATGGATGCTGGATTAAAGGCCTGTAGCGGTGTGGTGTCGGGGCGGAGCAGGGGGGGGTGGGGGGGGGGGGGGGGGGGGGAGGGGGTATGCTGACGACGACAGAACCCCAATCTAACGGAGGAGCCGAGAAAAAATACTCTTCGTCGGCAAAGGCCAGCCGCTGGTGATGGTTAATCAATAACTAAGATTTACTATAGATATTCTTATTTTGCAAGCAACATTTTTAAGAAATAAAAACCCTTCTTTTTCTTTATTTTTTTCGTTCTGGTAAATTACAGTACATCACCGACCACCACGTTTAGCAAAGAATTCGGACAAGAAACAACAAATAAGGCACGAAGACCCACTCGGTGCATGACTCGGTGGAAGGACCGTGCCAAGGTGATAGGTGGCAATCCTTACGTCCTTTAGCGAGACATCTTCTCCTTATCCCTTAGTCGCCTTTTACGACATGAACGGTGAGAGATGCAGTAGGGCTATTCTTTTTAAGTAGGTACCAGTACGACGACGCGGTAAAATCAGGTAAAAACTTAATAAATATCGTTTATTGGAAACCCTTGAAGCATTCCACCACAGATGAGATCTACTCATTGTAGCGTCGTCGTCCTGGGCGCGTCGCGTTTTGCCAAACCGTTTCTCACTCAAAAAAATTGCCTCGAAACCCCAACGGAAATACTGTTATTTTTAAGTTTGGATTTTTATATATATTATTTTTTTATGGAAACTGACACGGTTGGCTACATCAGCAACAACGTCCGTGATGTCAGCCTACATATTTCCAGTACCTTATACTTTTAAAAAATTTCGTTATTTCAAAAATAACCGTTTATTATTGTCATTGACTTCTATGATTGATTATTGTAATACAATGTTTTAGGAAATATTGAACAACATAATTTATAACCGCTCGTTTTGAGATCGATTACACTTAGGTAGAGGCCCTAAAAATGCCAGACAGAAACAATCCTTTCCTAAAATAAATAGAAGCTAATTTAGACAGATAGAAAATTGAAAAATTAAACGACTGGCTCGATCATAAATCGAATTTGCCTGTAATACTAGACTGCTCACGACCATGCCGTTTATTGTTTATTTAAAACCACGTAATATTTTTTGCTTAGAGTCAGATTTTATTTAATCTAGCTCTCTAAGTGAAATATCCGCAAGTCGTTTCATCCCACAAAATTATTTCTTGACAAATCATTCACCTTAATTTCTCTTCGAACGAGTTGCGTGCTGTAGGAATAAATCTAGGAATCAATATATCTTGACCATACAAGCGGAAACACTTCGGCAGCCATGGTTTATGGGCTCACGTCTTTCACGTTCAAGCATAAAGTTAATATTAAGACTCCGACACACTCCTTTAAACAAAAGCGCTCACATGATGAGGAAAATTTATTCACCAAATTGTAACATTTGCGCTGAAGTCGAAGATCAATTCCATGTTTTATTGGAGTGTGAACGGAACACTAATTTAAGAAATGCTCTTATCAAAGATTTAAAGACTGATAGATTAAATAAATTTTTTGCTATCCACAGGGCGTTAGGTGATCCCCTTACCATTGATTTTATAACCCTGTCGGGACAGATAGACCACTCCATATAACAAATTTGGTAACGTTGTAAATCGTAAAACCAACAGAGGGCGTTAATAATTTTTCTTGATGTTGTCGTAAAACAAACAGGTGGCGTTAATGTTTGTTAATACTTCTATACTAAGGGCGCTATCTAGTTGAAATACAACATGTATCTAGGTACCTTTAATTGTCACTAGGCTGTAGAATTACTGCTACTAGACAAAAGATGGCGCTTTCATTTATATTTATAAAGAACATTATTTATGTAAATTCCAAAATTTTTAATTATATTTGAATAATAAAATTATGACAATTTACAATTAAACTAACACTTCTTATCAAATTAAATAAAATAAAAAAATGTTTTGAAAATTATTTGGTATACGGAACAAAATATTATTATGATTGTAATTTCCTGTTTGTGCGCTTTTAATAGATAGATCCACACAGAGCACGGAATACCCCCGCGCGCGCGCGCGCGGTATTCCGTGCTCTGTGGATAGAACGTATTTATTTAGTTGAACAGTTAAACAAATACTCGTCACTCTTCATTCTAATAATGTCAGCATTGTATGTAAAAAAAAAATATGAAAACTGCCTTAAAAAATTTATGAAATTAAAAAAATCGAACCCTAGAGTTGAAGGCGGTGCTAAAGAAGGCTACACAAATCACAAAGGATATCATCCACGCATGTTTTCTTTCATGTATCATTTTTGCTTGCTTTAGCACCGCCTTCAACTCTAGGGTTCGATTTTTTTTATTTCATACATTTTTGAAGGCGGTTTTTATATATTTTTTTAAATAGTTTTTTATTTCACAGTTTTTTTTGGAATTTTTTGCTATTAATGTACTCGGCGGAATCGCTCGACCTTCGGCCTCGCGATTCCGCCTCGCTTTCCAATCTGATCTCGACCAAATTAAAATGGAACCACGTCATGGTTATCCCCTTTCAAACAAAAAAAAAGAATTTTCAAAATCGGCCCACAATAATTGACGGAGTAATCGCGTAACAAACATCCAAAAAAAGAAAACATACCGTCGAATTGAGAATCTCCTAGGTCTAAAGTAAATTGCTCGTGATGACAAATTCAACGAGCCCAAACACGATGGGTTTATCATGTGTAGTTTAGGAGTTCCTATGGCCACCTTCCGTCTCCATCATCAGACCAGCTCGATGGTACTCGTACTCGTATTATAATATATTAAACGCATCTGGCCGGTCGGAAAAGATTTCAAATTTAGAATATTCATGAAACAAGGGTCCGAATATGAATGACAATATCGATTCATGTATTTCAATACAACGAAAATCTCTTTGTTTCAATACAATGACAGAGAAAATTTCAAAATATTAGGTACCTATTCTACCTATTTAATACTTTTTAGTTCTAGTTTATTTTTTTTAAGTCGGTTTTATATTTTTAAAACAATATTACATAAAAAACAATAATCGAAATCGAATAATCGAAATCGGTTGAAGTGGTACAGAATTATTCGCCATGTGTCAAACTGCAAATTGCTGAAAAAGCCCACATCACAAAAGTTTTGCTGAAGGTAACCACACACCAATAGTATTTTGTTGCTTTTTCATAAACCGCTCAATCAATTTCAATAAAATTTCAATGGGAGCACCTCTGAAGTATGACCTACCAAACAAAAAAAGAATTTTCAAAATCAGCCCACAATTAACACGTTGAACGCCATACGACCCACCGGTGGGCCTAGCGTACTTTTCGGTTCGGGCCAAGCCAAACTCATTATATCCGTAATTTTCATCAACTTGAGATTTTCATCACAAAGTTTATAAAATGCGGTAATTTGTAAGGAAAATAAAAATTTGCGACTTTTACCGTCTAATTTTCGAGATATAGCAGAAGGCTCACGGGTGGATCGTGTGGCCTCCTATGAAGGATTTGTATTTTTCTGTTGGCTGGGGCCGCGGGGTCACGCCGCGGCCCACCCGTTGCGCGCGCGCCGCGGACGCAGCGATCAATCCCGGTCCGGCTGCGTCGACAATTGAGGATGTTTTACGCTTTTCTCGCCAAAAATGATTATTTTGAAGATTTCGAGTTAACACAAGAAGCGCTAACGCAGTTAGAAAACATCGAGATAGATCTTCTGAACCGTAGTTTCGGAATAGATTCTATGAAGACGTAGTTCAACCAACGAAAAGAAGATGCTGTCGAATTCTTTTGTCGGAGAGTGAGGATAGCGACTATGAAATGCATATAGAAAGACGGAAGAGAATGAAACACACTCTGGAAAGGAAAGAGGGATTGGCCAGAAAAGTGAGAAGAACATGTCACCAATGTTATGCAAAGAACGTACCAATAATGGGTAGCAAACAGGCTAAAACCAAGTCGAAAAAAGTATCCACTTATTGCCAAAGCAGCCCAACTAAACCATTCCTTTGTTTGCCTTGTTTTAACATGACTCACGGATAATTCTTTATTGTTTATGGTTAAACCCTTTGGGGTTAAGATGATTGATTATTTTAAATAATGAAGTGTCATAATGTTGTGATTGTTCAATTTCATAAATATTTTGTTTTGTTCAATTTCATAAATTATTTTCGTAATAAATAATGTCTTCTTATTTGGCAATGAAGAAAATTTTATGTTCATTTTTATTTTGACGAATATTTTCTTATTATTTTCTGGTTTTATTAATTCTATTAATACAAATATTATTTTCTACCTTATCGTTAAGAGCAGCCCTAGCATCGTTACAATTAACTTAATAAAAAACTACAAGTTTCTATTGGATTTGAAAACCACGCCGTCCGCTTCGACTACAAGGCCATGCGGCTCACTTCCATATTGGCTTTGTAGCTGCGCTCTGTGGCTTGTAGGAAGCGTTTACGTAGGCCCTCTCACGCGGCTCACCGGTGACCCCCATGCCCTGAATGGTTCAGTAAGGAAAGGCTCACCGGTGAGCGGTGAGCCCCGTGGCCCAAACGGAAATACTGGATTTTTCATGTGGCGTTGAACGTGTAAGATTGTAATTTCCTGTTTGCGGTTTTACTCCGGTCCAAAGAATTTACAAACTCTTTGGTTGTACTTGGGTTGTACCTAGCTCCGCTTATTTGTTGTTATATCCGCTATAGTAACACATATTCTGTGAAAATTTCAACGGGCTTCCTATTACGGTTCAAGAGATACAGCCCTCGGATAGACAAACGGACGGACGGACAGACAGACTGCGGAGGCTTAGTAATAGGCTTCCGTACAGGGATACGGAAACCTAAAAATAAGGGGTGAAATAGGGGTGAAAGTTTTTGTATGGGGAATCCATGATTTCTCTAGGTAAGGATATGAAAATTTATTATCTAGTCTTTTGGCACAGATTACTCAATAGTTACTGCTTTTGGTAAGAAATAATGAATAATGGTCAGGAAGAGGAAGGGGGAGAGAAAAGAAGGGGGAGTGGGTGGGAGGTACGTTTGTCAGCCTGGGTAGCTCAGTGGTGCAGGCAACCCTGGGCGCGGTCAACACTTGGATGGGTGACCGCTCGACCATTTGAGGCTGACCGTGGTTCGGATTCCACGTAAAACTGTAGCACCCTTCCCTTCTTACCTTACTAGGGTTGGTACCACCGCACTGAATAAAACGTATGTCGAAACGGCTATGTAAATCAAAGAGATTTGATGTAAATAGTTTTTTCGTTTTTTTTCGTCCAGTTCAGTATAGCCGGCACGACATGTCCGACATCACGGATGTTGTAGGTGATGTATCCAACCATGTCAGTTTCCATAAAAAAAAGAAGAAGAGGAGGAGAGGTATGGAGGGAGGAAGGGTTAGTGAATGAGGGTAGGTGTGGGGGAGGGAGGTAGTAGAGGGAACGAGGAGGAATGGATATCGAGGGAGTGAGAGGTTGAAAGGGGGAAGGGGCGGGGTAAGAGGGGGTTGCGGACAGGATGAGGGGTAGTAGGGGAGGAATGGAATGCGAGGGTGATGGGAAGGAGGGGCGACATGAGGGGAGGAAGGGAAGTAGGGAGAGAGGGAGGGAATGGGCGAAAGGGAAGGTGGCAAAGAGGGGGTCCGTGAAGGGTGAGGGGAAGGAGGGGAGGAAGGCGGGATCGAGGAGAGAAGACCGGGAGAGAGGTGAGTGAGAGATGGGCGAGGAAGGAATCCCTTCCTTCCTCCCGAAAAAGATAGAGAATATAAGAGAAGCGATGGTTTATTATCAATTTTGCATTTAAATCAGATTTACTATTTTTTTATTTTATTCGTTGTCGTGTCGTCGTCGGTAAAATCTACAATTTTACAATTTTATATAAAATATCATTGACTTATATATTCTGTAAAGCTTATCACAAATACATTAAACCCACCCTCTTTTAATCTCTTTGGTATAACACCACCAGCAGCATCGTAGATGGAAAATATAGCCCTGGACTCAACTTTTTTTAATTCGGTGCCTGGACTCCCTACTTCATACTCAAAGACATTTTGTTCATACTTCAACTATTACTAAAACGAGACACCGCGATTATGGTAGTGTGCGTATCGCGTGAATACAGAACCGACCGTCTCAAGAGATCGCATCGATATTGTGTCATCCTTTTTCCACGCGCAGTAACCCGTATCGCTTGCCTGCACGCTCCACGCAAACATTTGCGTGTTCCAAAACAAGCGAACGTCGCGCGTCGATCGATAAATTACCGCAACGGCTAAAAACTATGGAGGTGGCTTTTTACTTTCGAGCGACTGTAAGGAGAAAGGAAGTATTGTGATCGTCCAAAATGTCGAAGTTGAGAATGCGACTGATTTTTTTTTTTTTTATTGAAACTGTCACGGTTGGCTACATCACCTACAACATCCGTGATGTCAGCCCATAACACCGGGTGAACTTGGTGCCACGTCAGTGCTTCCCTTCGGTCGTGCCGACTACACTGAACTGGACGGAAAACACAAACTATTTACATAGCCGTTTGGACCGACCTTTCATTCAGTGCGGTGGTACCAACCCGGGCGGGTTAAACCCTACCACCTAGTAATATAAGAAGGGGGTCATATCCCTTAGTCGCCTTTTACGACATACACGGGGAGAGATGCAGTGGGGCTATTCTTTTAAAGTACCGGCCCCACACAGTACAGATTTGGGCTATATATCTGTCAACGATCCCAAAAAAGTGGTTTTGAGAAACATGTATGTGTGTGTGTGTGTGTGTGTGTCCGTCCAGCGACCTTGTGCCTAAACTGCTCAACCGATTTCGTTCAAAATTCGTATTTAATAGTTTGAAATGATAATCTAGGGGTACCTTTTTTAGTTTTTTTTAATTAAAAAAAATAAGGGTAGCTGTTATACAAATTATTTCGTTGAGGTCGATTTTCTTATAAATGGCTAACGATTTTTATTATTATTATTATATTTAATCCATCGTGTTTGTTTCCGTTTTCAAAGGTGGTGAGGTAAAAAAATATAATTTTAAAGAAGGTATCTCCACTTTATCCTAACCGCACGCGCGTATTTGAATTGCACGCAGGTTTGGTTGGTGGGTATTTTGGTATTTGGCAACTAAAAATATAATAAGAAATAGGCATGCCATCTATAGACAAATAGGACAACTTAACTTTGGTCTGACATCTATGATGCAGAAGCGGCGAAATTATACATTTTATCCGCCAAGCTCACGGACTGACAAAACATGAAAATATTTATTGGAAAAATTATGAAAACCTTAAAATACACTATTTTGAAATTTCTACTTAATATAAAATAATCTTTAAATTTAACTATGCTGTTCCCACTTAGCATCGTTCTATAATTAGCAGATTTAAAAATATAATAATTATTTAATTCAAATTCGATACTCCTGGCGCCATCTTAGGACATAATTGAAGACTAATATCATGTTACCTTTAAAACATCGCTGACGGTACATCTGACTCCCCCTATAAAATCAATGTCCCCTTACGGAAAAATGCAAAACACTCACTACATTTTTCCAAGCATCTCTAGCCCTCAGAGGCTAGAGATAGTTTAGCAGTAACGATGGGGCTGACATAGTCGACAGTCGGCTAAAGCCCTATTTCATAAAGTAGAAAAAAAATATATCTTTCTTATCCAGTGCTCTATGCTATGTAATGTCCAGCTTATAAAACGTTTTAAACGTATTGAAGACGACTAATACAAAACCGTAGGTAAATTTAGTCAAACCTATGAAACAGCAACGCATCACGCACGCTACACGGAAAGGAATATTTCGTAATAAAACAAGCTTTGCTTTCAACAAAAAAAAAAAAAAAAAAACAGTAAATCTGAACAGTACCGCTCTGCAAGATCGAGTTACATAAGACAAAACAAATATTATTCCAAGGCAAATAGTACCTACTCCAATTAATTCGTGAAGGTATTATTTTGCAGGGCTGGTATGTATCCGGCTTAGGGATGATCTTGACATTTCACATCCGGCTAGACACTCATAGACCTTGGGAGTTATAACTAGTATAATTCGAAGGACATAATTATATTTCTATACATTATCTATCAAGGAACGAGCTGAGAGCAACATAAATATTTACATTTACCATTGAACTCGTCTGCAGCTGATATTGAATAAAACACTTTGGGGAAATTAGGTATTTCTTTTAATTTAAATACAACAAAATCCGTTCTATAGGTTTCGCGGGTTTTCACAGTGAAATAATGCTTCAAGAGGGGCGTGAACAGCCACCTATCACGGAATGGGATTCGCAACCCCGCATACGACGGAATGTCCGTGGGCACCGCTACACAACTTATGGGAGGCTCGGCGCCAAATGTCAAGTGTCTTTATAAAGTTGCTCACAGGACGAGGTACCTAATCTTTTTTTTTTATAGCAAGCGCTACATGTGGCGCCGAGCCACCCATAAGGTGTCTAGCGCCGCCCACGGACATTCGGTCGCATGCGGGGGCTGCGAATGCCATACCGGCCTGACAGGTGCCCGTTCACGCCTCTCTTGAAGAACCCGACACTGTAATTGGGGGGAAATATGTGGGCAGGGAGAACATTCCAGAGTTTCCCAGTTCTGTGGAGGAAAGATCTGCAGAACCGATTGGTACGCATCCGTGGTAAGTCAAGCGTATAGGCAGGCCCCACGCACTCTATGTACTTGCGCGGGCTAACTACCTACCGCCCGGTGGACCACCGGCGATCTAATTCAGTGGAAATTTGTCAGCCGCGTGAAGCATACCTACACGCGCGCCCACGCAACTGCGCGCAGCTGCAAAGCAATAGTCACTTTACACTCGATCGTTTAGGTACATTTTCGCACGGAGCGATTGGCGACCTGAAGCATTAGGCTATTAAAGCCGTAGGTATGGAACTTTTTCTATGGAGTGATTTATCTGTTACGAAGTAACTATTAAGGTAATCTGTGGTATAGGGATGCAATCCCTGCCCAGTGCGCGTTGTGCGGAGGTGGAAAGTGGACGGCGGGATCGCGTTAAACAGCTCCTCCGAGCATCAAGGTAGATGTGACATATGCCCCCCCCCCCCCCCCCCCCCCCTCCCCCTCTCAGAGGACAAAATCAAGATGACCTGCACTCACCATCTGTAACACACGACCGTCAGTATAAGTTCTGAAGTAAATCGAAGAGTATCCAAATAAATGTTTCATTTCTACAAGAATTTCTTTTATCATTGTTAGAGGAAAAACAATTAATTTGGGATGTCTCACGCCCCAGGGTGGTAATAGAAAGTACAAAATATGGGTGGGGTTTAAGGGATAGAATCCTTTCGATAATAAATTATGCATACCCGAATGTCTTTAATCCAATCGACCGTGTAAATTTTTGGACAACCGTCGGACCGAGGGAGCAGACTGTGGCCATTGTGATTAATCGAAGCGGTTTGTTATAGAAAACTAAATACAATTTTCAAGCTGTTAATTCGACTCAGGGTTTAATTTGTCATATTAAGTATTATATGTTTGTTAGGTAGGTTTATTTCTTTAGTTATTAGTATTACTTTTTTGTTATTTATTAAATAAAGTATTATAATTAAGTAGGTATATAAAAAAATTTATTATTGAAAACATATAGTACATAAAAATTGGAAATTTAAAAAACCTTCGATATCCCTTAAAAAGTCAAATTTTATTTACTTATTGGTCCCCCGACTCCTTTAAGTAACGAAACGGAAATTATGTTTGACTTTTTAAAGAGTCGGGGTTTTTTTTTATTTGTAATGTAACTTTCATTTCTAGCTCTTTTTTTTTAAATAAAAAAACAGCATGAAATCAATCTACTTTTTAACATACTTCTTTTTTTTTATTACTTAATTACTTAATTACAAACATAGCTAAGAATTATCCCGATTAAACGAGCTAACTAATTTCTAATATAAAAAACACATCCAAATCGGTCCATCCGTTTGGGAGCTACGATGCCACAATCAGACACACCCCTACACACCCTCACACACACCCTCACACACGTCAAACTTATAACACCCCTCCGCTTTTTGCGTCGGTGGTTAAAAATCGAATTCAAACGAACTGAAACTACGAGTATTAAGCAAAAAAATCTTCACACGCAAAGTTGAGGACACCTCGCATTGTTTTTTTTTTTTTTTTTATGTAAACCAGCATGGGTGGCCGTGCCGAGGGACCAATGGTGCAGTCGACAGAGCCAAAATCACCTCTCCTCGCGAAACCACGCTCAGTTAGGTGCCATGCCAGCAGATTTGCGGACTGTTGCTAGGCTGTCTAGCCCGTTAATACGACGCTTGAAGACACCCAGGTTAAAGGATTCAGGAAATACACTCGCCGGAAGACAGTTCCACACTCTAGCGGTGCGACAAAGAAACGATTTAGAAAACCGATGGGTTCTCAAATGTTTACACTAAATTTAAAATTTTGTCAACACCCGAGAATCTATAAACATTCCAAGTGAGAAGCTGTGACAAATATACAGACTACGGACGGACGGACGGACACTTGATTAATTTTATAGCCCTTAGCGGCGGCGGCGCGGCGTCGCTGGCGGTCTCCTAAAAATTCGAAAGAACATAACTGCCTTACATTTTTTAGTGGGGTGCCGCCGCCAGCGTCGCGTCGTAGAACAATCCCCTCGACGGTTCAGTAGTTAAAATACATTTTCATCCAATGAGGACGACAAAGGCAAAGTTTCCTTGACACTGCTATTTACCACGCTGCACAGAATAACGATCGGCGGCCGTCCTCCCATAACCGTTTCCCTATGGTTGCAGGAGATAATATTTATTTCATCTAACCAATTCATTTATTATTTGCGTTGAAAATTTACGTTGAAAATACGTCAGCCTGAGCTATCGCTCAGTGGTGCAGACAGTCAACTGTCGCTATTGAATGTTAAGCAACGCTGGGTGCGGTCAGTAGTTGGATTGGTGACCGCTGACTTGGTATTTATGTTGTAAATTAAATTAGTTTATGTGACGAATTATTATATTTAAAGTGTCTACTACTTTGTCACATTAAACAACAATTTCATACAAGAAATTGAGCAATTGATGTTTTTAAAACGCCTAATATCGTCTCGTAGCACTACAAGTAGGTAATTCAACCAATTTAATTAACTTAATAATTTTGAAGGCTTACACAAGCACTCATTGAGTTTGTAATTAAATACACAGTAAATTAAAAATTAAAACTCTCGCAGCTGGGATAAGTGGCGTTTTTCAAAGTGACGACGGCGAACATTTCCCGCCGAAAAAGAGTGGGCGTCAGCGATGTTGGGTCCTCGCCCCAGATCAGTCCTCGCATATACAGTGTGTCCCCGGACTGGTGTAGTTCCTTTAAGGAGGCTATTCTACGCTTTGTAACAAACATAATTAGTAAAAGAAGTAGGGTTCTAGGTACGCCCGTTGCGGAGATATACATTTTTAAAGTTATTAATGTAGTGTAATGTATAGTGTAAAACCCTGTATATTGAGAAGCGCTAAAATTGCGGAATTTCGCTATTGACTTTCAAAAATCATCGGCTTTTAAATTATTAACCCAAATGAGATACTCATTACTATTTTTTTTTATACATTTTAACTATTTCTTCCAATATATTATAGATTGGGGTCGAAACCTTCCGAGATCGATTTTTCATACTATGATATATGTATTATATTATACTTAAATATATCGCCATCTCTATCTGTATCTCTATCTTCTCTTCTCTATGTCTATCTCTACTTCTTATAAAAGGGAATGTCTGTCTGTATGTATGTATGTTT
The DNA here is from genome assembly GCA_946902875.1 of Nematopogon swammerdamellus. Lineage (NCBI taxonomy): Eukaryota > Metazoa > Arthropoda > Insecta > Lepidoptera > Adelidae > Nematopogon > Nematopogon swammerdamellus. The sequence continues at coordinate 12,425,702 of OX336340.1, forward strand.
GAGGTAAACTCCGAAACCACTGAACAGATTTTGATGCGGTTCGCTATAATATACCATCACGTTAAATACTCTTAGGGCTGAGCAGTATCAAATAAAGTGTAGTATGGACGGGGGAGACAGATAATTAAAAGAAGCGATCGTTTATTATCCTATTTGCGTCTAAACCGAGTCTACCGCGAGCGAAGCCGCGGGTAAAAACGTTTTTTTAATGGAAACTGACATGGTTTTTTTTTCATGTAAACCAGCATGGATGGCTGTGCCGAGGGACCAATGGTGCAGTCGACACAGCCAAAATCACCTCTCCTCGCGAAACCACGCTCAGTTAGGTGCCATGCCAGCAGATTTGCGGACTGTTGCTAGGCTGTCTAGCCCGTTAATACGACGCTTGAAGACACCCAGGTTAAAGGATTCTGGAAATACACTCGCTTTCCTCGACAGTTCCACACCCTAGCGGTGCGACAAAGAAACGATTTAGAGAACCGATGGGTTCTCAAAAGCCCAATGTCAACAACAAAAGGGTGTTGAGTCTCTCTGCGACGAGTCATGCGGAGATATGACGGGTGACAGGGAATAAGGGATGCTAGTTCCGCAGAGCAGCGTCCGTGATAGTATCTGTAAAACAGACTAAGCGAACCCACAAACCGTCTGTGACTCAGGGACTCCAGACCATCTATAAGTTTCGGGTCACCAACAAGACGGATGGCTCGGCGCTGTATCGAGTCCAAGGATGCTAGCAGATAATGGGGACTACCCTCCCAGATGTGACTGCAGTACTCCATCACCGGCCTAATCTGAGTTTTTTACAACAGGAATAGTTGTGCCGGTGAGAAGAACCGTCGATTGCGGAAAAGTATCCCCAATTTTCTGGATGCAGTTTTGGCCTTAGACTCGATTAGTGGCCGGAAACCCAAGTCTTTGGAAATAGTGGTGCCCAGGAGGTCCAGGTGTTCCGAGATAGGTACGACGCTGCCTTGGAAACTAGCTTGGAATGGAAAGGGATCGACCTTAGCAGATAATGCTCAGCACTGAGTCTTGCTAACGTTGAAGGCGACAAGGTTCTCCTGGCCCCATACAGCTACTTTTCCGAGAACGTTATCGACCTTATCAACAACTGAGCGTTGAGCCTCCCTGTGCCGCGAATCTCTACTCTTCCAGTCCTTAACATAGCCCTCGTGCTCCGTGCTGTCGTCTGCATAGCTGTGTATCATGCCCAAGGACAGTAGATCGTTTATAAAGATTAAGAAAAGCGTAGGCGACAGCACAGAGCCCTGCGGAACACCAGCGTTGATTGGAAAGTCGTCCGATTTCGAGCCATCGATGGTAACGAAGATGGAACGACCTGCCAAAAAGCTGGCGATCCAGGTGCAGAGTTTGGGTGGAATGCCGAAGGACGGAAGCTTGCCTAGAAGGCCTCGGTGCCAAACGCGGTCGAAAGCCTTGGAAATGTCCAGGGCGACTGCCAGCGACTCCCCAAAATTCTCCAATCTTTCGGCACATATATGCGTAACGTACGTTAGAAGATCTCCTGTTGACCGCGCTTTCCGGAATCCGTGCTGCTTGTCATCCAGGAGTTTATTTGCTTCTAAGTACGTTAGGAGCTGGGTGTTAATAAGGCGCTCCATAACTTTACATAATAGTGAAGTTATCGCAATGGGCCGATAGTTGGAGGGGTTCGCGGAGTCTTGTTGGCTACATCACCTACTACATCCCTGATGTCAGCCCATAACACCTTGGTGAACTAGGTACTACGTCAGTGCTTCCCTTCGGTCGTGCCGGCTACACTGAACTGGACGGAAAACACGAACTATTTGCATAGCCGTTTCAACCGACCTTTCATTCAGTGCGGTGGTACCAACCCGGCTAATTAGATAATATCTAAGGGCTCGGGTACGGAGCATTATTCCAGGATACTTCTGGTTTTATTGTCCGCCTATGCCGAACTTACAATGGAAAAAACAAAACGAACTGAAAATAGTTAAGGCTCGAACTGAAATTAACTAAGAGTCTCGAACTGAAATTAACTAAGAGTACATACATACATACATAACTCACGCTTTTGTATCCCGACAATCAGGGTAAGCAGAGTAATCGGTGTTGTGCTATAAGTTCATACATACATACACATACATAACGTCACGCCTGCCTGCCTCCCAGTGGGGCAGGCAAAGACAACGGACCCAACCGAAGCAAACAACCCAACCCCCACGCGCCACGATCCTGACACACTTTTGCCGCCTCTTCCACTCTCATAATGTTCTTCATACATGCTCGTCGGTTACGGGTACTACGCACCTGACCCTTTTCGAGCACATGCCTCATCTGGTCCAGGTACGTGCGTCTAGGGCGACCCTTCCCGACTCTTCCACTAACATTCGCTCCATAGATTTCTTTCATTAGTCTCCTATCATCCATTCTACAGACACACATACTCCTCCTATTCCACACATACTCCTCTCAACGCGTGCATTTCGACATCATTTATCCTGCTCTCATGCTTCGCCTGCCATACCCAACTTTCACTCCCATAAGTACTCTGGTAAATTAAAGCACAACACCGACCACCACGTTTAGCACAGTATACGGACAAGATAACTATCAAGCAGCAAGTGAGGCACGAAGACCCACCTGCTGCATGACAAGGTGGAAGGACCGCGCCAAGGTGAGAGGTGGCTAGCCTTTCGCCCTTTAGCGCGTCATCTTGTCCTTATCCCTTAGTCGCCTTTTACGACATATACGGGGAGATATGCAGTGGGGCTATTCTTTTTAAGTACCGGCCCCACACGGTACTAAGAGTCTCGAACTGAAAATAGCTAAGAGTCTCCAACTGAAATTAACTAAGAGTCTCGAACTGAAAATATCTAATAGTCTCGAACTGAAATTAACTAAGAGTCTCGAACTGAAAATATCTAAGAGTCTCGAACTGAAATTAACTAAGAGTCTCGAACTGAAAATAGCTAAGAGTCTCGAACTGAAATTAACTAAAAGTCCCGAACTGAAAATAGCTAAGAGTCTCGAACTGAAATTAACTAAGAGTCTCGAACTGAAAATAGCTAAGAGTCTCGAACTGAAATTTGCTGTGAAACGGTACCCGCATCCACACAACTTGTGTTCGTAGCGGCTAGCCGGCCGCGAGTATAAAATCTAACATAGATGGCCGTCATATGGCCGTATCTTTTGATTGCGGTGATTTAGAAGCTTGCATTTTCAACACCTTAAAGAGATCGTAGATCTTAGTATTTCGTAGTAATTTAAATTTGATATCTTGATCCGTTCCTGAGAAAAAGGGTCCTTGACATACAAAACAAACAAACATTTTTTTTAATGTCATACATAAACTACAAATATACTGTTTTCGGATTTTTCCCTTTACTTGTGATGCAAGACCTTGCTTCTTACCAAATTTAATGATTCTAGGTTAACGGGAGGTACTCTATAGGTTTTGATTTGATTTGCCAGAAGCAAAATATGTCACTTAAATGGCCGTATCTAGTTTTTTTTTTTTTTTTTTTTTATGGAAACTGACACGGTTGGCTACATCACCTACAACGTCCGTGATGTCAGCCCATAACACCGGGTGAACTAGGTGCCATGTCAGTGCTTCCCCCTTTGATCGTGCCGGCTACACTGAACTGGTCGGAAAACACAAACTATTTACATAGCCGTTTTGACCGACGTTTCATTCAGTGCGGTGGTACCAACCCGGGCGGGTTAAACCCTACCACCAAGTAAGATTAGGAGGGAAGGGACCTACAGTTTTACGAGGAATCCGAACCTCGGTCAGCCTCCAACGGTCAGCGGTCACCCATCCAAATACTGACCGCACCCAGCGTTGCTTAACATTCAATAGCGACAGTTGACTGTCTGCAACACTGAGCTATCGAGGCTGACAAAAGTAGTGATTGCGTTGACTTATAGAAGCTTAATTTCTCCGAAGGAACGTAGACCTTAGTATTTGATATTAATTTCAACTTGATACCTCTACCCGTTCCTAAGAAAAAATATATTGACAGACAGATAGACAGACAGACAGGCGGACAACAAAATGATCCTATAAGGGTTCCGTTTTTTCATCCTTTGAGGTACGGAACCCTAAAAGTACCCTGCGAAGTTTCTTGTCGGTTCTTCTACGTTGGTTTAATCGAACCGGATTGTGACAAGTTCGGATCAATGAATAATACAATGCAATACAACAAATGTTGCACCCGTCGCGTCTGAACAATCTGTTACCTACATGAAAAATGCATAAATAAGCTATGCGAATTTATAAAGTGAATTGATCATGTACCTATTTAAATATATAAAATAAAACTAATAGGTAAGTACACAATTTGTATGTTAAGTGATTTAGTTACATTATACTTACGAGTAGGTATGTATACGAGGACTTGACGTGCCTCATGGAGTGTACGTGCACTCCGTGCACTGTATATTTTCAGCTGTCTATTTGTGTGCTCTATGATTTGCTAATAAATAGGTATCTTTGTCTTTTGTCTTTGTCTATTTTCGTTATAAAATGTGTACCTACGAAGGTTTCATTTGGTGGAGGTTATTTTTATGGGAAGCACAACTTATGGCGCGCGCCTAACTAACGCAGAGGTGTATCCCGACGGCACCCACGGGCATTCGGATATTTATGGGGGCTGCGAATACCATGGCGAGGTTCACCTTCACATTGTGTTTAAACGACCCCAGACTGTACCCTGGAGGTAATGATGCTGGTGGAGAGTGCATTCCACAGTTTGGCAATCCTGCAAATATAGGTAGTACGAGATAAATCTACTGAGTGCTCAAAGAAGTTGGACTACTTATTGAATCAGTACCGACATTTCTCCTAGAAATAGCCACTTCGTAAACGATCTTGAGATTCGGTTAGTTCTTTCAGTTTGTTCCTTCAATCTGATGGTTCAGTGTACTGAACACGAGTCCTCTTATTTTCTTTGTACAGTGTACTTTCAGTTTAAATTGATATTCCACATCTTCGAACTCTTTCTACCTTAGAGCTTTCTAGTGATATTTTTTATAACGAAGAAACACTTTTGTTCCCTTTTTTTTATGGTTCCGTACCTTAAAAAGAAAAAAACGGAACTCTTATAAGATCACTCCCGTCCGTCTGTCAGGTCAGGTCAGTTTGGAGCCAATAAAAAAAAAGTTTAAATTATTATTATTGTGTGGGGTATCATTTGAAAAAGCTATCTGTAAGGATTCTAAAAAATTCTTCTTTTTTTACAATTTTAGGTTAAATGGTCTTAACGATATAGATCAGCGGTTCTCAATCATGGGTTTTAGCGAATTTTCTGAAAACCAAGTACCCCTGAGTAAAATGTTTAAATAAAACTATTTTAATATGGTTGCTATTTTTACATAGGTAATTAATGTTGTTTATCCAACGTATAATTTATTTATTAGGTTCTAATATTTAGTAATCACAATATAATACGAAAAGGTATCATTAAACCATTCATCAGATCATTCTTATGGTAGTACACTACGCTTGAATTTGTCGAATTTTGTTTTTACAATTTGTAGAGGTTGTAGAGGTAAACGTGGCCATTAAGTGCGCCCACGTGTACCCCTTCTTTTGAGCTTGCTTACCCCTGGGGGTACGCGTACCACTATTTGGGAACCACTGATATAGATAAAAATGTGCAAAAAATCACCGTTCTCTCCCTCCCTGTTCCCCTAGGTTTCTAAAGCTAAAATTTTGATTTTAATAGGGTTAGAAGATATTTAGCCATAGATTATAGAAAATCTTCGACTATGTTTTTTTTTATGTAATCCGGTTTTTGGTGGCTGAGTCGGAGGGGCCAAAGCACATGCTCCGACCAGCCAATATCACACCTCCGAGAAGGTAGGTGGCATACCGGATACTTCCCTGGATTGCTGGCTATACTGGACTAGAGGAGATCACAACCGAGGCTGTATGCGGCCATCTTACATCCAGTACGGTGGTACCAACCCAGTCGGCTACAATTTGAGCCTACCACCTAAGTAGTAAGGGGCAACGGAAGGGACCTACAGTTTTACACCGGTTCCGAACGGTGAAGCAGCAGATGTAGATATGCACTTAAATTTTTTCGTCAGAAAAAACTCATTGGTACACGCCGACCGGATTCAAACCTCGGACCTCTCGTTTGACTGTCTGCTGTCTGTTGATACCTCCATAACTTTGTAACGCCTGCCAATGACATTGTGTAGGTACACGTATTTATGCCTTCCTAACTAAATGCATGATATTCAGTTGCAGACTGCACTTGGGGCGTATTTACGTAATTAATTATTTAACTGCTGATTAATTGCTTGAATAACCAACAATAGAGTGTGGGCTAGCCCAAAGAAAAGGAAATGCAGTTAGTTGTAGACTTCGTCGGACGTTCACGATCACGACTTGGCTCGACGTGCGCCCTGGGGGCAGAAAAGTTAAGAACAATGGTGCTTAAACAAATTATATGTTTTCCAGCTCTTAAAATAAACAAACTAAAACGTATTGTATTCAGCTTTATTATCCACAACCACAGATCTATAGATTTGTAATTAGTTTTCATACAAAAGAGATTTGATTTATTTCTTCATTGGGCTAGCTAGTCGGATTGTGGGCGGGGGGAGCCGCGGCGAAAGCTAAAACTTTAATATTGTTTCCAGCGGCAGGCCGACACCGGAGTCTCCGTGCGCGGCCGGTGTGACTTTGGAAACTAATTAGAATTGTAAATGTTGAACCAACGACCACTTACGGCGACAATGCAGCTGAGAAGTAATCTACTGTCAAATGTATGAGAAATATCACGGGCACCGACAAAACTGATGGACTAGAGGTAACCGGAGATTCTGAAAACGGGGTCAGTCAGTTGTCTCGGAGTTGTGTGTCAGCGTCTCCAGCATTATGCGACGGATCACGGATGATTGGTTAATTTACGTAAATTCTAATTTGTAGTTATAGAAAATCGAAGGGAAACGACGCCGCGTCGAATGGTCGTGTCAAATATGAATAGGGAGATGAAAATTAAATAAAAATGCAAATACACCTACTTTATTGCAAGCAAAAACAGTTTACAAAAGGATGACTTAATGCCTAGAGGCATTTTCTGTCAGCCATGTCTGGAATTGTAGGTAAGATTGATGGGTAGTATTAAATTAACATAATATACTTAAATATAGTTAACACATAAATATATGCATACATAATGCAGATATAGGAGCTATGCAAACTGAATATTGGTAGGAGCGGTATCGAGACTTTATCTCGCTATCTCGATACAAACCCAAACGGTGGGCTGCGTTTTGCAACTTCATTGTTTATCGCGTCGCGTCCGTAGGTGTCGGTGGGTGCAGGGTGTAATGTTGTGTGTCGCGGGTGTCAGATAAGGTACGCTCGAGTGTTGCAGGTTCGGCGGCACACAGCTCGCTACTCACCTCGGCTCCATTGTCGCAGATAGTCAGCTCGCAGATTATCGTCCGTCCGCCGAGTGTTGTTAAGTTATTCGGCAACACATATCGCCTCTGTTTGTCGCCGCGGTAATGCCTTGCTCAAACACGCCGCTGCTCCAGAATGGTGATTCCGTTGCAAGTGTGTTGGCTCGCCGATTAGCACTCTCGCAGTCGCTCTGTCAGCTGTAAAGGGTGATAATTGAGAGGACTGTGGCTCTGCGCCGCTCCGTCTCTCTCTACGCATCATCCGCAGATAATATTTTAATAAGCGCTCGCATTCGAGAGTTTTGCGGTTGCGGTATTCGTGCGACAAAACTAAATACGCCTTATCTACTCGCCGTGTTGATACACTCGGCAAATATTAGCGAAACCGAACAAATAATGTTGACCGCTTCTTTGTAGCACAGGTAAATGGTTCAATTTAGCTGTTCAAGGGCGATAATTAGTTTCTTAGGATTTCATCAATATAACTTTTCACTGAAAATTATCGTACACATATTTCATTAAAATTCACAAACAGGGTTCACAGTTATGAGCATAAGCTTATTTTCTAATAAGTACCTGTACTTTTTATATTGTATTTATGACATAATACACTTAAATTACATTTGAGGGAATTACTTCTAAATCTTGTTCACTAAGTTAAACACACAATTAAATACTTTTAAAACTAATGTTTCACCTTAAGTCACAATAATATAAAACTTTCAACACAATATTCATTACACTTTCTTGTTTTATTTTCATTTCGTTCACATAGTTTATTTACAAGCGAGTGGTGCGAAAGTTAGCGGTTAGGGTGTCGGTGGCGGCAGGGGCGGCGAGGGCGGTGCGCGTATAGTCGCGACGCCCGCTCGGTGCTGGCGTCGTCGCGGTGCTCTCTACGCGACTGGAGTGCTGATTTCAGCGAGAGAGGCCCGAGCGCGCGCCGCCGCTACACCGCCTCCGCCGCCCAACCAGCAGAGCGGCCCGCGCGCTCCGCAACCGCCGCCGCCGCCGCCGGTTACGAGAGGTTCCTACGCTTTTCAGCTGAAATAATTACTGAACAATGCAAACTTAACTATTTTTCATAATGATCTGGTTTCTTTTATCATTGAATGAGCTATGTACCCAACAGTAGAGTAAACATATGTTTAGGTTTCCGTATCCCGTACGGAAGCCTATTACTAAGCCTACGCCGTCTGTCTGTCCGTCCGTCAGTCCGTCTGTCCGTCCGAGGGCTGTATCTCTTGAACCGTAATAGGTAGCCCGTTGAAATTTTCACAGAATATTTGTTATTATGGCGGATATAACAACAAATAATAAAAAATAGTAAAAGTTAAAAATTAATGGGGGTTTCCATACAAGAAACGTGTTTTTTTCAAATTTTTTTTTTTGTGGTGCGGAAACCTCGGTGCGCGATTCCGACTCGCACTTGGCCCGTTTTTTACATTTCACATCGCTTATTTTCTGTTAAATCGTTCAAACAAAGTTCTTACCTAATATTTTGTATTGTCAGTCAGTCAGTCAGCGTGTAAGCGTCCACTGCTGGACATACGCCTCTCCAATTTTCCTCCAGTCCTCCCGGCCTTCAGCGATACGGAACCACTGATTTCCGCCGGCGTACTTGATGTCGTCGTCCCACCTGGCGGGTGGTCTTCCCACACTCCGTTTTCCTGTCCACGGCCGCCAGTGTAGGACACGGTTACTCCAACGGTCATCGTCTCTTCGGCTAACGTGCCCAGCCCACTGCCATTTGAGCTTAGCCACCCGGTGTCCAATATCGACTACTTTGGTGCGTCGGCGGATTACCTCGTTACGCACCATATCACGTAGCGATATTCCCAGCATGGCTCGCTCCATTGCTCGCTGGGCAACTTTCAACCTTTGGACAACAGCGACCGTCAGAGTCCACGTTTCACACCCGTACGTCATAACCGGGAGGACACACTGGTCATATATACGGGTCTTTAAATTCTGCGGAAGGTCAGACTTCAGGACGAATTTTAGTTTTCCAAAGTATTTAAATATTTTGTATTAAACACCGGTAATAACGACTTCAATAGACTAATTTTTATATTGAAATTTAATTTGTGTTAAGTGGGACCCATAGGAGTCTTGGTCTCACATGCACACTCGTAGTCTCTCATGCATTGAGTCATTCGGTCAGAGAGGACAACTCCGACACCTAGGCAAGCCCTTTCATTCTGTGATGCACCAGAGCTGCACAGGACTGTGATAGTGCCGTGCGTGGACCTGTACATCCCTTTCCTCTTGGTCTCCCACAGGCGGCACATCAATCTACCTCGCATTCATCATCTCGTACACTTCATCCTAATTTCCTTTCATCCCTCCACAAACATTCAGTGTGGCAAAGTGGGTCTCCGTGAAACGCGACGTGACGAGTGGCGAGCTGAATCGCCGCGATTTTTTGGATATGTGTTATATTCAATTTTCGTCCTACGAGTAGCTAGGGAAATATGTAAGCTGTAAACTGTAAACATGTGGAGCCGGTACTTACTAAGATGCCGTGCTAAAGGGTGACTGGTTAGCCACCTCTCACCTTGGCACGGTTCTTCCACCGAGTCATGCAGCAGGTGGGTCTTCGTGCCTTATTTGCTGCTTGATAGGTATTTTATTCGAATACTTTGCTAAACGTGACGGTCGGTGTTGTGCTGTAATTTACAAGAGTTCTTGCAGCAAAACACCGATTACTCTGCTCACTCCGATTGTCGGGATCCAGCGTGTGGTATGTATGTATGTATGGAATTTATTTGTACATAAGCTGTCATTAATTGTTAGCTGCTAATTGGTCTAAGCCGCAGCGAACACATGTTCCGTGAGCTAAGTTAGCGTTAAGTTCAGCGCACACGCTTAACTCACGGAAAGAATGCAAAGTCACTGATATGAAAAAGCGATGTAGTACCCCTAACCTAATGTAATTTACACCGAATATGTAGCTGTGTCTAGTGTCTAGAGTCACTTAATTAATGATACTCTTTTTTTTAGAGACTGACATGTTTGACTACCTCACCTACTACATCCGTGATGTCACCCAATGACACATTGGTGAACTAAGTACCATGTCAGTGCTTCACTTCGGTCGTGCCGGCTACACTGAATTGGACGGAAAACACGAACTAATTACATAGCTGTTTCAACGGACCTTTTATTCAGTACGGTGGTACCAACCCTGGCTTTACCTGGATTAAACCGTACCATCTCCACCTACATAGTAAGGTAAGAAGGGAAGGGACCTACAGTTTTACGTGAAATCCGAAACACGGTCAGCCTCAAACAGTCGAGCGGTCACCCATTCAAGTACTGACCGCGCCCATGTGTGCTTATGATAACGACCGATCGCATCACTGAGCTACCGAGGCTGATGGGATATAATAAGTAATTAAAATTATAATATTCTTGCTGAAATTTCTCGAATAAGACTAGGGTCAAGCGTACTTGATTTGCCCAAAAATGCATTATTACAACTGCTATAATGTGATAATGCTATAAATAGTTCGAACAAGTTAGCGCGCTACAACACCATTGTCAATACTATAAAACCAACAGTTGATTTCAATGTACGACACAGACAATAAAAATTCTATCAAGCCAAGTGGAAGCGCTTGACTTTGTTTCCTAAATGTAGTTTCAAGTTCCCGCTTCAAATATTCAGTTTCGTTGAGGGTAAGCAGTAAATTGGTATAACATTTCAGAATACGAACAGTTTTATCCGCTCTTCAACTTTCTTTTGATGTCGACGCAAATGCTGAAACATTATCGAGTTTAGTATTCAATAATGTCTTCAGCCGTGAAGAGTGCCTCGTCTGTTGTCTGCTCGAAGCAATAAATTGGACAGAGGACGCCTTCAGAGTAAGGTTTGGTGTTCACCGCTTAGCTTTAGTGTTTAATTAAGTCTTCTGTCGTTATTCGTGCAGTCGTGCACCATTTGACGGGATGTAAACATTAGGGCCAGAGTTCTCTCCTCTCTCGTGCATAGAGTTCGAAAAGGCGACATATGAAAGTTTACAACTCCGATAATTCGTTGACTCCGATTACAAAAATACACCGCGTTAAAAAAAACTGTCAACAATCTGCACCGTAGACAAATATAGTCCAACACAAAAAACAATCCAAAAGGTATAGATGCAGTATGTCAGAAGAATCTGCCAGAACCCAAAACCGATTATTGTTCTAATTCTAAATATTTCGCATCGCGCGAGGTACCGGGGCGGTAGACGTGGCGCCTCACGCTGGGGGGGCGGGGGCGGGGGCGCGGAGGTAGAGATTGCTAGGCTATGTAGGTAAGTAATAAAAAAATAGGTCGTGTTTTTCGCTCATTTCCCTGAATGAAACGGTGTAACGGGCTGACTTCAGAATCTAGACTGCGATTTAACAAACCGTGTCCCGTAAAACAACCGTATAAAAAATTTATTGCTTTTATGGAATCTGACGGGATCGCTACACCACCTCACTCGTCATATCAGCCCTTTACACTTCGTCCTGTCCGCACAAGGTGGCATGTCAATGCTTTCCATTTCGACTGATCTTCATTTAGTGCTGTGCAGTGCTTCCAATGTGGGCGGATTCTACTCTACCAACTGTGAAATACACGTAAGGTACCGAAAGGAACCTACATTCGAACACGAAAACAGCCAATGTCCACATTTTAAGTAACAGTAGACCGGACAGTTTGCAACTCTACGGGGCGCAGACCCTGACCCCATTTAGGAGGTCAACGATTTACTGAAGGGGGTGATAAAGGAAGGGATGCGCTTTCCTCTGTAAAGCGGCAGGTGGATTAGTGTTTTGTTTTGAAGCTAATATTACCTTAACGTTCCCATTAAAGTTTTATGTGAAACAACCTAATTAGAACATATATATAGATGAGAAGACTGTATCCCATAATGACTCAATGAAAAAATTGGTCTGAGTAAAATATGCTCTCATAGACGTGGTAGAAGAGAAAATATGTTGGTATGTGAAGATTCAGAACTCGTTTGTCAGAAACAAATATTTTTAATGGATAGTTATTATATACCTTTCACTGCGGCTCTTTTTGTTTGTGTCTAAAGATATTTAATTACATTTAATTTTACATTTAAATTAAAACTATATAAACTATTCAATAAACAACAAAAACGTATGAAAACATTTACTTTGATACAAACAATTTATATTTCTAATTTTGTATGTTCTTTATGCGGAATAAAAGTCGTAATCTGAATCATACAAACTAACATAATAACTACTTTTTTCTTAATAAAAAAAATCAGCATTGAAACAGTTTATATATCAAAATAAAATTGGTTCAGTAATGAACATACATGCATACCTACATTTCATACGTCACACATCGAACGGATCTAATGAGTTAAACAACAATGAGAAAACAAAAGAGTTAACACTTCTGCACACATATTATAATTGTTATACAATGACGACCTTGACCCCTTACTGCGAGCGACAATCACGACTTGCGACCTTTACTGCGACGTGCGAGGGTAGCTTGTAATCAGAGGAGCCTAGTTATAACCTTTACAGCCACCTTTGTGGTCCGCTCTCCTGACCCCAACAACGCCGCGAACTAATCGACAACTTCCGAAAGGAAAATCACAATCGGAATTCGAACCTCAGCACAGGTAGTTCGAGCCAATTTTACGCCTGAGTTCACTCTTTGCCGTTTTTTGTTTAGATATTGGAATTCCGTAGCGCAAAAAGGGTGAACTGAACCCTTTTTTGAGAGACCCCTTTGTCGGTCCGACCTCTAATGTAATAGGCATTCAAAACTTTAATTAATTTATTATTCAACTTTTCTGTACGATGATGTTTATATTTCTAGTAATTAAGTAAACAAAATAAAATTTCACTTATCGTCCTTACAGTTTTGCACCAAATAGCACCAACTAACAAATACTCACACAAAAACGAGTTTTGACGTTATTCGACCATAGAAGAAGTCATTGGTGCTCGCTCATTTAGTTCCACACTCGTGTCCCTAACCTCAAAAACGCTTAACGGTTCTAGAAGAAAATCAACATGTAGAGGAGGTGGAAGAAAGGTAAGAATCTATATCTAAAATTAAATTTCATTTTAAAATAAAAATAAAAATTATAAATAATTTAAATTTTATATTTTTTATAATTTATTTTTTAATTATAAAAAAAATTTTAAAACGCATCTCTTAATATTTTATTTTAATTTTTAATTGAATTAATTAAATGAAATATAAAATTAAATTTCTATATATTTAAATTAACTCGTACCTACCTTATAATATGTAGTATATTATGCTTTATAACTGACTGGCAGACTACGTACATCCTATACCGGTGGGTCTAGAATCATGTAATTTTATACTCGTATAAAGTAAATTCAGTTATATCAGCATTTTTGGAAATTTATCCCCTAAGAGATTGTGTGTGTTAAGGACGGAGGGAGGCACGTGAGGAGTGATGGAGGGAGGGAAGAAGTGAGGGAGCGAGGGAGAGTGAGATGGAGAAAGGAAGGGAGGGAGAAAGAGAGAGAGGAGAAAGAGAGACGGAGAGAGAGAGAGAGAATATTTTGCGTTGACTTAAGTTAATCATAATCCACAATGCCGCGAGCGAAGCCGCGGGCAAAAAGCTAGTTATATGATAATTTACATTCTCAAACGTATGCCTTTTGCTATTGCCTATTAATATTTCACAACATACGACTCTCAAACATCCAAAGGTTCACTGAAATAAATCCCTGTGGGGTGTCTGCCTTTGCCCCTCATGTAAATTATCTAGCGTGCTTGTTTCTGTAGAAAGTTTTTGGATCAATAAAGTATTTATATACCTATATCACACAGGTTTACTCACATATCTGCTGTCTCCTGCAATTTGAGTGCATGCCGACAAAATGTTGGTAACAATGTAAGATGTCTGCAATGTCTGACAATGTCGTCTCCGTCAATGTATTTCCATGACGTTCGATTTTTCCAATATTATGCAGTATTCGTAAGTATTTTGGTGATCATTTATTTAGAGGGTTATCTATATTATAACTTTTACACTTTACGTTGAATTTTGTAAGCTTTTAGTTTACTTTAGCAAAGTATTCGGACTCACCTGCTTCATGACTCGGTGGAAAGTCCTTGCCAAGGTGAGAGGTTGATACCTGTCGCCCTTTAGCACGGCATCTTGTCCTTATCCCTTAGTCGCCTTTTACGACATGCAGAGGGAGAGATGCAGTGGGGCTATTATTTTTTAATACCGGCTCCACACGCTATAAAATCAGCTCTACAAGGTAGGTACTGTAATTAAATATTAATTAAAACTAAAATTATGCAAAGGTTTAATCTAATTTCAAAAAATATATTTTTAAATTGTGTGGTTTAAAAACAACGTCTACCTGCACAATTGAAATAAAATTAGCACTTACACCATTGCGCTATGCTTTCAGTCGACCATGCTCAATGGCAGCAACATTATGTGAAATGTAATTATCCAAAAACTGAATGGCTTATTTACTAAAGGACACATGTCCAAAAAATGCAAATTTACAGGAGACACAAAAACTGTTTTCAAGTTTATCTAAAGGTAATAATGAAAATATATATTTTTTTCTCAAGAAAGTAAATGTCGATTGCCTTAAAATACAATATTGTTGAAAATTATATTATTTGCAGATGTTTTAACATATTATTTTTAATTTTGGACATGTGTTGTTTGGAAAGTTATATCGGAGAAATGTTGTATGGATAATAAAAATGTTGACATTACATTAGAACGGTCTTGTTCTACAGCACGAGCAACATGTTCCTCGTCCATTTTTCAATGCAGTTAGGTTAGCTGTCACATCAGCGGCGACTCCTCTCAGTTGGCGAGGTTGGCGCCGCCAAACCGAATAAAATGAATGACACCATTAATACAGAAGTATCAGGCTGAAATAAATGTGAAAAAATTTCGGAGTTATATTATTTATGTCATATAATCCACGATTAATAAGATAAAACGTCAATCCCGTACCCGTTACATAATTTGAAATTTCGCGCGCGTCAAACGCGGGCGACGACGAATGACGACACATCAAGGCATTCATTGGCCGGTTGGCTACATTTTGAAGCGCCATCGTATTCCATACAAGGCGGAAGCGACCGATGTCCCCCCCCCCCCGTCCCGCGCGGACCCGCTGATCAGCCTTTCGAGTTGGCGCAGCGGGGAGTGCATTTAGTGACGCGGTAGCGAGTAGAGCGAGCTAGTGTGTGTGTGTTGCGTGTGTGGGTGTGTGCGCGCTGCGTCCACACGACGAGTATTCTTGTGCTGTGCGAAGTGCGATGCGATGCGACTAGCGAGCTAGGCTAGGTGTGTTGTGTGCGCGTGTGTGTGCGCATTGGCTCGCGAGTTGATAGCTGCATATATTCCGTTATGTAGGTATGGACTTTGTATGGATGAATCCTGTGCAGTGTTGTTAAATTTAAAGTGATTTATTGGTAATTATAATGGCAAACTCCTACCGAGCTATCTACGGAGCACTCAAGGACAAGAGAGACTCAGTAATTTAGCACTCTTACATATCTGTGGAAAAGGAGTTGCTAACAAAATTGAGGAAGAAAGAAGATTTTCACGATCGAGTCATCGAAAATTTCTTGTCTGTGGAACGAAGAGTGGACTTCATGTAAAATTCAAGCTTGTATGCCTGTCTCGTCGTCGTCGTGCCACAGGAGACGTCGCTGTTGTCGGCTGCAACTCGATAGCTTTGACATAACCACTAGGTACCTATCTACAGACAAATAAATCGTAAGTGAGCAAAATAAATCATTTAAACTAAATATTATAAACTATCTATATCGTAATCGTCTTTAAGTTTTTGAACTCATTGTGGTAGAAATAAATTAACGCGTAGGTACCTAAGTTATGAAATTATGAAAAAAAAAATCCTTAGCTAGAGCCAACCCAATATTCAGGACCAGGAGTCGCCGCTGTGTCACATTGACAGCTGGCATTTGCGTTCCATTTAACTATCCAAAGTGCACATGTCCCGGATATGTGCTCTGTTGTTTGTAAACTAAAACTTGGTGGCAATTTAGGAATTGTGCACTTTGGTTCAACAAAACGATGCGTCTCGGCTCAAGAAATATGTTGCCATAATAAAAAAATATATTGATTTTTGGACATGTGCTCTTTGGTAAATAAGTGATTCAACTATGAATACGAGTGCATTAACCGGCTCAGAGGCGCTAGGCGCGTCTACCTCCTGCACTGCAGCCAGTGTGGATAGAGTTATCGCATGCCGTGCTCACGTGCCGCCTAGCTTGTTCGAAACTACGAGTATGCTGCTAGTTATTCGTCAATTAAGTGCTATTCATCAGTTAAGTGCTCGACAATCTGGCCGTGGGTGAATGTTTTGATGTTGATCTTTATCGTATTGAAAAACTCAGTTGCGTGTCAATAATTGTACGTTACGTAAGTACATAGTTGAAGATAAAGGCAATTTTGAGGTTTCTAAGTTAACGTAAAATAATTAAGAGCTTAATTTGTTGTTCTTGTTTCATTCGTGTAACCTGAATGAAGCTAGCGCCTTGCCGCTCTTAGGTTTGGCCTGAAACATCGAGTCAGGAACTGAATTTCCACCGCGATAAAATTGTTTTCACAGCCATAATAAAAAACCGGCCAAGTGCGAGTCAGACTTGCGCACGACCACGTAATTTGATGGTTTTCATTATTGGTTGTTTTATTTTAGAGTTTGCAATATAATCACATCAAGTTTGACACTTGTATGTATAACTATTTTTGCGATAGAGCAAAAGAAAGCGGTCAAGTGCGAGTCGAACTCGCTTTAGAGCGTGTTCCGTACCATTTATTTTTCCTTGAGAACTTTAAAACTTAGAATTTTGTTTAGGTTTTTCTGTAAACTATAGAGACGCCCTATATATTATATTCCTTATTTTTTTTCGAAATTATCGGCATACCTAGTTGTTTTGGAGATAAGGGAATGCTCGATCTTTTGTATATTTTATTTAATATATTTTAAACTATGAATTTTAAAATTATAAAAAATATTATTTATATTCCTAAGCCCTTTTCATTGATATGTCATATGATGCACTGAAAAAAATTGTTTACTAACTTTCTAATTTTTTCCCCAAAATCGAAATTCCGTCATTTACGCTATACTTCCGTCATTGGGTCATCAAACAATGTATGTGTACCAAATTTTAATTTTTTTTTATCCAGACAGACACAAGAGTGATCCTATAAGGAAGGAACCCGTTTTTTTTATCTTTTGAGGTACGAAACCGTAAAATCGTTTAAAATGCGTAAGTATTTCTTGTATGGGGTTGAGATTCTTGTCCTTAATTTTTTCCTTTTTATTTTTATGTTCTTTGTTTCACATTTTCAAAATGTTCTATTAATTTTACATATTATACTCGTATTATACAAGTATTAAAAATACAAAGTAATAAAAATACACAAAATTAATAAAAAATTTAAAGCGGTAATACCGCCGCCGCGGCCGGCGTCGGGAGGCAGGCCTCCAAGCACACCGGCGGGTGCAGGCCGTGACTGCGGAGCTCTCCGAGACGACGCGAGGCAAGCTACGTACGAGTGATAGGTGGTGGTACTAGACACGTAGGCCACCACCACCCCCATCTCGGAGAGCTCCGTATCCGCCGGACTGCACGGCGGCGACATCGTCGCGCAGCTCTTTGAAGTCTTAATCTTCGCGCGCGCGTCGCCTCATGTTGGCACGCACCACCGGTAGCGGGGGCACTAGACGGGACGTGAAGTCCCGATGACCCCAAGCTTGCCGATGGTGGACGTCGCCCTCGCCGTAAATGTATGTCGGCTGAGCCACAACTCGGCCGACGTCAACGCTCCATCTTCTTCGTCGGTGAAATGTGGAGCTGGTGGTGGGGTGTGCGTGTGGTGTCCGAGAAGAAAGGCGGCTCCTGTATTGGACGACCCGGGCGCGGGGAGGCCGGGCGACGCGGCGGTGGGCGGAGGCAGTGCTGCTGCGGGCGAGCGGTGGCGGCGGCGACGTCGAAGTCGAGCGGGGCGGCGGCCGACCGTCGCTGCAGAGCCTGTTCTCCATCACGCGCGTCGAGTCCCGGTTGGTCTGCAGCCGCTTCTGTCGCCAGACATGTCTTCTAGTTGGTGGAGAACCAAGGACGCCGAGCGGCGGCGGTGGTGATGCCGGTACGGTGCCTCCAACCGTGCGGGTCGCTGCGCCGCTGGAGAAGGGTCCGTGCGTGGCGGCAGCTCGGTGGGTTCGTCCCAGGAATATTTTTTTAATTATTTTATTATTTGTAAGTTTGTTGTTATTATATCCGCCCTTAAGTTACTTAAGCACCTGGTGCTGGATCAGGCGGTAAAACTCAAGGCGCATCTGGAGAGAGCCAAGACCTCCGCTCAGTTCAGCTACAGCAGGGTGATAGACCCCTCGTGCAACCCGGAATTGTGTTACAGCAACTACCCGGACTTGTATTGTACGTCGCAGCCGTGACGTACGCCAAGAAGAACGGGCTAGTTAGTGACCGGTTCCAGGTGAGCACGAGTATCACTAGCTCCAACCTGCGCCTTATCGAACGCTACATAGATAAATCCGGTGTCAGCCGACTTCCGAGACCGACAGCTGCCCAGAGGAAAGCCCTGGAAACACTGGGATATTACACATATTCTGTGAAAATGTTAACCGGCTACCTATTAAGGGCGCCACACACCTTCAATTAATATTGCGTAATTCCAGACTTGTTCAAGTCTGCATGACGCCCCAAGTATAGAAAATTGCGCAATAAACTTCCCACACACGTAACGGTACACTTGCACAAGTCTGGACTTGCGCAATATTAATTGAAGGTGTGTGGCGCCCATTACGGTTCAAAAGATACAGCCCTTTAAAGTTAGGACAGACAGGCGGACGGCGGCGGCGTAGGCATATAGGTTCCCGTGCGGGTACCGAAACCTAAAAAGGATAATTTTTCTTACATAAATTCAAGGCACGTAGATCTAACTTGTTCCATCTGTCGTTTTTGCAAGAAAAAATCATAGATAAAAAAAAATGAGTTTATCCTCTAATTAATAATGAAATTGTGACGGTAAATTTCTGTGAAGACAAACGACTGGCGGCAGCCGGGAGAAAATTCCACAGCATTTTATTTTATCACGTTTTTGCGCACATATTCTATAACGACAGAAATCCGCAAAGCAGAAAGTATCATTTACAACAAAAAACAAGAAGCTGCGACAGAATTTTAATTGAGTTGATGGGCACATTTTTTCGTTGCTTTGTTGATTTTATTGAATAATTAGTGTTTCTGATTTCAATACATTATTTTAACATTTTCAGCAGCGCATTGTGTTTTTGGAGAAATTTAAGTCGTAATGCAGACCTATAATTCTCTTAAACGATTACATACATATCACACGCTGTATTCCGGCAATCAGGGTAAGCACATTAATCAGTGTTGTGCTGCAAGAACTACATCACAGCACAGCACCGACCACCACGTTTCGCAAAGTATTAGGAGAAGATAATTCTCAAGCAGGGCGTAAGGCAAAAAGGCTCACCTACTGCCTGACTAGGTTGAAGGACCGTGCCAAGGTGAGAGGTGGCTATTCTGTCGCCCTTTAGCACCGCATCTCGTCCTTATCCCTTAGTCGCCTTTTACGACATGCATGGAAGGAGATGTAATGGGGCTATTCTTCAGCACATGATTATTTTCCCAAAATGTGCAGCTCTTGAATTGCAAACACACAGTTTATTATCGAAGTGAAAACTTCTTTAGCGGCGCTTGGGTAAAAAAATTTAAACTCGCGTCATCGCGTCCTCGTCAGTCTCGAAAAGCGAAATGTAACCTTAAGTCATTGCAAAGGGTTAAGTTACAGTGGCACGGGATCAATTTCTGTTCGTAACACCGCGACAGCGACATTATTATTTAAAATGTAACCTTAAGTCATTGCAATAAGGGTTAAGTTACGATTGGCACGGGATCTGCCGGTTTCGGTTGTAGGGTTTCGTTTCGTAACACGTTTATGTCTGTCCATTCTACTAAGTTCTGCAAAATGAATTGTAGGGTTCCGTAACAAATGCATGTCTGTCCGTTCTACTAAATTTTACAATTTTCAACCAAGGTCCTCCGACGGTTATTTTATAATAAAAGTAGGGTTCCGTAACACGTTTATGTCTGTCCATTCTACTAAGTTCTGCAAAATGAACGTTGGGTTCCGTAACAAATGCATGTCTGTCCGTTCTACTAAATTTAACATTTATTTCAAAATAAATGAAGGGTTCCGCGACAAATGCATGTCTGTCCGTTCTACTAAATTTTACAATTTTCAACCAAGGTCCTCCGACGGTTATTTTATAATAAAAGTAGGGTTCCGTAAGACGTTTATGTCTGTCCATTCTACTAAGTTCTGCAAAATGAATGTAGGGTTCCGTAACAAATGCATGTCCGTCCGTTCTACTAAATTTTACATTAATTTCTTTTTATTATTTTTTTTCATAATTAAAAAAAAAAAAATTTTATAAATATTTTTTTTTTCATTTATTTTTTTTTTCATTTTTTTTTTAAACCTTCTTTAGAAATATACTTAAAACTTAAACTTTTTTTTTTTAAGCAATGTTACTGTTTTTACTTCTGTCGGCACTCCCGGAGTGCACCTGAGGCTTTTTTATTTCAGTCACCATATGTATCGCCCTTTTATCGTTATATTTTATACTATTACAATATCATATTTACACAAAAATGCTCTCAGTTAAATATACCGCAAAACATTATACTCATCTCAAAAATTCGAAGACTTCTCGCCCCAAACCTTAACGATTAGGGTAAATCGAATTTGTATTTTCCCACATGAGGGATCGGGCAAGACTACAGCAGCCTCATATCAAAACACTTATTGGCCGTGACATTATTATAGGTAACGGCTGTAGGTGCCCAGTACCCGGAAGTTAACGACACGGGAAGCTTTATGTATGACGGAGTGTTTACCGACCTCCCGGCAGCGAGCGGAACTTCATTATATTTATACAGGGTGTTTGATGACTATAGGTCTTAGATAAATAAAATTATTTAGTTTTGTATGGAAAAAAGTTCACCGTAGAACAAAATGTCATCTAACTTTTTTGCTCCAAATAGGCTCAGGAGTACCTGGTTTGCTTTATGACCTAAAGCCATCAAGCACCCTGTATATTATGCTCTGTTTCATACGAACTGAAATGTTGCTCGCTTATTTTGTATTGAACTTTAACAAAAATAAATAATATGTAAAAGAATGTATGTAATTCCCGATCGTGTGCGTGCGTGCGAGCGTCCGTGCACGTGTGACAAACTTTATACGCGAGTAAACGCAACGTTTAGACTGGAAAACTTTGCCCTGTAATGTTAGAGTGACGACATGTCTAGCTCTCGGACTACAAAGGCAATGGCGACGACGACGCTGTGTTTCAATTTACCCTTGCGAGTATTTTCCGACACTTTTATCTACGCCTTTATACCTAGATAGTCTAGTCTTGCTGTTTACGAGTAAGTACGTAGATAGATCGTGTGTTTACGTGTAAGTACGTGTGGGGTCGGTACTTAAAAAGAATAGCCCCACTGCATCTCTCCCCGTGCATGTCGTAAAAAGCGACTAAGCCATATGGACAAGACGCAAGACGTGCTTATGCACGGCGTCTTGTGTGGCGACAGGGTAGCCACCTTCCGAGGGGTTAGTCACTAGAGCAAAAAGTGTACACCAGATTTTTTTTTTTTATGGAAACTGACACGTTTGGCTACATCACCTACAACGTCCGTGATGTCAGCCCATAACACCGGGTGAACTAGGTGCCATGTCAGTGCTTCCCCCTTTGATCGTGCCGGCTACACTGAACTGGTCGGAAAACACAAACTATTTGCATAGCCGTTTAGACCGACGTTTCATTCAGTGCGGTGGTACCAACCCGGGCGGGTTAAACCCTACCACCAAGTAAGATTAGGAGCGAACAGATTACCGGTAGGCAAAATTACCAGGAATACCTTGTGATTTCCAGATTCCGAAGGATTCCAAAGATTCCTAGGGATTTCCAAGATTCTTTAAAGACGACCAAAGATTTCTAAGGGATTACCAAAGAGTTCTAAGGGATTACCAAAGATTTCTAGGATTACCAAAGATTCCAGGATTTCGTAAGATTTGTAAGGACTACCAAAGTTTGCTAGGGATTACCAAAGTTTCCTAGAGGATTACCTAAGATTACCTGAGATTACCAAGATTTTTTCCGGATTGACAATGATTTCTTTGGGATTCCTAGATTCCCTGGGATTACTCTAGACGCCTAAGATTTCCAGATTCCTTGGACTCCCACCTAAGATTACTTGAGATTACCAAGGCTTTGAGCGGATTCCCAATGATTTCCTTGGGGTTCCTAGATTCCCTGGGATTACTTGGGACCGCCTAAGATTTCCAGATTCCTCAGACTTCCACCTAAGGTTACCTGAGATTACCAAACAATTGTACACCAGATTCCTTAAGTGACTGACCCCTCGCCACCTTCACATTGGCACGGTACTTCCACCGAGTCATGCAGCAGGTGGGTCTTCGTACCTTACTCGCTGCTTGATAGTTATCTTGTACCTACTAATATTTTGCTAAATGTGATGGTCGGCGTTATGCTGTAATTTACAAGAGTACCTACTTGCAGCACAACTCTCACTCGATCACTCTGGTTACCTCGATTGTCAGGATACAGAGTGAGGTATGTAATGTATGTATATATGTTCATAGCTAAACATGCGGTATAGTTCAATATAACTTATAATTTCGTCAAGTCTGCTTGTCCGTCCGTCCGGTCTCCATATGCTCCTAATTCAACATCTAAACAACTAACCCAGTTGACCCAGTAGCATAAGTATACACTATCCATCCGCTCTGCCTACACGCAGTACAAACCGCAAAGCTGATTTTCAGGGGATGCCCTTTCCATATAACAAGTTAGACAACTAGCTCTTATTCAACTTCCCTATTATGGGGCTACTATAACGTTGGCTGTGACTAAAAATAGATTTTGCGCGCTATTGGGAAATTACAAATTGTATTTGTATGTATTATGTTAACAGTCAATCCAGCGCTTGTGTGTACTTACAACATGTACTGTACGGGTGCAAACTTGCACACTACACTACATAGGATGTGATTCAACTGGTCACATGATGTACCTCAACTGGCAATATTAAAAAGAACTGCCTAAATAAAAATGGAGACAAAATATGTTCCACAAATCATGTTCCACAGAATTGTATCAATTGTTTCACGCCCCAAATTTATGGTGATGGTAATTTGTTTTTTTTTATCGAATTTCGTCCCCATTTTTACGCCAAATTCGTTCAGTTTCAGATACAGATGTCACTCTCAGTAGCGCTGCAGATATTCGCATAAGCACATTGTACAGTACTTGCAAGAATATTCTTGCTAACTAGCTACGTATACCCTCTGTGAATCCAACACCGCGGGAAGCGTCGGGAGTTACGACCGATGCTGTGGTCAGTAACAGGCATACGATGCGTGCAATTTTTCTCTAAATCTAACTTCGACTCGGACCTCTTGAACTCTTCACACAGACTGGAAGGACCATTCTGAAAAATTTTCTGCACATAATAGCCGACAACAGATTTAAAATTTAACCCAGAATTTTACAATGTTGTACACACTAACGTAACTAACGTTGGTTTGAGAACTGGCTTAGGTATGTGATTTGAAAATTCAGGCAAAACGTGTTTGGAAGTGTGGTTTGGAGTAAAATCTAACCTCGAATCCTCATTATTAACTCTGAGTAAAGCCATTATAACAGAACAGCATAGATTGTATTAAGTTTAATCACTGTGTGTTCGCGTAATTAATATTCCAAGGAGTTTCTGAAGGGGTTAATTGTGTGTTGTTCTGTAATTGTAATTAAACTGATTTGATCAGATTTAATTGAGAACAGACAAGGCAACCGTTTTGTACGACATGATCACAGATCAGCGTTAATGTCATGGTTACTTACAGAGATAATTCAGGAGGAGGGTTAAGGAGGTAGCAAGTAGTAAAATATCTAAAACATTCTCCTACGTCAAAAAAATTAATTAGTAGTTTTCCGTAAACCTTTGCAAATTCAGAGGGCCTAGTCCGAGTTAACGTGACAGCTACGTAAACGTCAAATACCGATCGAATTGAGTTTTTATGTATGGGAGCACAATACGCTCACCGCGACGCCACTAGAGAGCTCCATACATAAAAACTTAATTCGATCGGTATTTGACGTTTACGTAGCTGTCACGTAAACTCGGACTAGGCCCTCAGTCCATTATTCGATAATGATTTGCGTGTTAACCCCCAGATAGACAGCTACAGGCCCACGCATAATTCGAATAGAATAGAATAGAATAGAAACACTTTATTGCATGTAATTTATTTTGTTAATATATAATACATACTTACATACCACGCACTTGCGGTGGACAGACGACCTGGAAAAGTTATTCGGGAGTGGATGGATAAGTAGAGCGGAAAACCGCCTGGTAGCGTCCCTTGGGAGAGTCATATGTCCAACAGTGACCCGTAACGAGCTGATGATAATCCCACACAGGTTCTATCTTGACAAAATGAGTAAGCACAGTTATGTGTTGTGTTGTAAGAGCTCGTGTAAACTACAGTACTACTATCAGTATACTAGTAAACTACTATCCCGGCCGGGTTGGTACCACCGCACTGAGCGAAACGTCGGTCAAAACGTCTATGTAAATAGTTCGTGTTTTCCGTCCAGTTCATTGTAGCCGACATGATATGAAGGGAAGCACTGAAGGCCGGGAGGACTGGAGGAAAATTGGAGAGGCGTATGTCCAGCAGTGGACACTTACACGCTGACTGACATGACACTGACATGGCACCTAGTTCACCAAGGTGTTGTGGGCTGACATCACGATGTACCTAGTAGGTGATGTAGCCAAGCGTGTCAGTTTTAACAAAAACAAATTTTAAAAAGTAAGACATTGCATGAATCGGTGAAAGGACCGTGCCAAGGTGGCTAACTGGTACCCAGTCGCCCTTTAGCACGGCATCGTTTCCTTATCCCTTAGCCGCCTTTTACGACATGCACGTAGAGAGATGCAGTCTATTAATAAATTATTCGTAATTTTAAATGGGTAATCAAATGTTCAGATTGTAATAATTCAGGTGCCAATCGGTTCGTCACCGCCAAGCGACGCTGTTGCCAACGGTTAAAATGTTTTTATTCCTATAACTAAATGTATGCTCACTCGTAATTGGTCTAAAGTCTAAAGGTCATTGGTGTCCATCGACAATTTATTTTTGAGAAATTATCTCAATCAGAAGGATAACAAGAAGTTCTCTTACATATTAAAAAATATACCCACAATCGATACTTCTATACGAAAAGTTAATGCCTACAAAAGCATTTTATTGTTATCGTGTCTTTCTATTTTCCAGCAATGAAAATATTTCAAGGAAACATGGGTACTTTCAATTGTGAAATTGCAAGGGAGCTCGTTATTTTCATTGAATTGAACAATTTATGTAACCTCGACGCCAACGCTTTGTTCTTTATCTTTCGCCGCGTTCGCTACACGCACGTACATTGTGGGCAAGCCCTACGATTTATGTTATTTGAGAATTTCCCGTAACACTTGAATGTCGACTGGAGTACAATAATGGTACCTTCATATTTTTTCAGCTGATTGAGGAGGAACATAAATATACAGATAGTTCAATCCACGAAGACGGCCCCGCTACTTTTGTGTGGGTGGATCGCGCGTACAGGTTGTGCAGAGTTTGACCCGAGCATAGTTGACACATGACGCTCTCTCGCTATTGGCCAATCCATCTTAGTGTGGGACCGGTACTTCAAAAGAATAGCCCCACTGCATCTCTCCCCGTGTATGTCGTAAAAGGCGACTAAGGGATATGACTCCCTTCTTATATTACTAGGTGGTAGGGTTTAACCCGCCCGGGTTGATACCACCGCACTGAATGAAACGTCGGTCGAAACGGCTATGTAAATAGTTTTTTTTTTATGTAATCCGGTATGGGTGGCTGAGTTGGAGGGGCTAAAGCGCATGCTCCGACCAGCCAATATCACCTCCGAGAAGGTAGGTGCCATACCGGAGACTTCCCTGGATTTAAAATGTAAATAGTTTGTGTTTTCCGTCTAGTTCAGTGTAGCCGGCACGACCGAAGGGAAGCATTGACGTGGCACCAAGTTCACCCGGTGTTATGGGCTGACATCACGGATGTTGTAGGTGATGTAGCCAACCGTGTCAGGTTCCATAAAAAAAATAAGTGTGCGTGTGCACTCATAATCCCAGTAGTGTCTAACGATAGAACTAACACACTTAGCAGCACACTTGCACTGTAACGTGCAAACTTGCAGTGTTAAACTTGCAGATTCCACGTTAAACTTGCAGTTTAACGTGGAATCCGAACCACGGTCAGCCTCCAGCAACGGCGGTCACCCATCCAAGTACTGACCGCGCCCAGGGTTGCTTAACAACAGTCGACCGACAGCACCATTGAGCTACCGAGGCTGACATCTTAGTAGTGTGTAACGATAGAACCAACACACTAGCAGCAATTTGCACACTTGCACTACTGTAACAGGGCCTGATTAAGGATCCTCCTCGCCCTAGGCTTTGATTTTCCTAGCGCCCCCCAAAGCTACATTTGGGGGGCGCTAGGAAAATCTAAGCCTGTCCGGGGAATGGTATTAATACTAATGTTTGTAATAAAATAAACGAATAAATAGGAAGTTCGACTCAGGATTCTCGCCGCGTGAATGGGCGAATTCGAATTCGTGGGCGCCCGAATTTCGAGTATTTCCCGCACTGCGCAGACCCTCTGCGCCCCTAAATCGTAGCGCCCTAGGCTAGAGCCTAATCAGCCTATTGGTAAATCAGGCCCTGCTATAAGCGAAATAGAGGAAGGGTGGGGCGCGTCTTCGTGGATTGAACTATATGTACTCAAGTACCAGATCGGCCGCGGCGCGGCGGAGGCGGCGGCGGCAGCGCAGCGGGGGCGGAGGCGGCGGCGGAGGCGGGGCGGCGCGGCGGCGCGGCGGAGGCGGCGGAGCGGGACATTTACAATCACAAGTCAGTACGTACGTACGTATTGTTAGCTAATCATGAGCAAAACCGTGTGCATATTTATAATTTACTCACAGGCGGGTGGCCGAATGGTCTGGGCGTCGGCTTCTCTTCCGAGAGGTCCGGGGTTCGAATCCGGTCGGTTGAGTTTTTTTCTGATGGAAAAATTTAAGGCCTGCTGTTTCATCGTTCAGGCCCGGTGTAAAACTTTAGGTCCGTTCCCTTGCCCCTTACTAGGTGGTAGGCTCAAATTGTAGTCGACTGGGTTGGGTTGATACCACCATACTGGATGGAAGATGGTCGCATGTAGGGCTGCCATCCGTCCGGGTTTCCCCGGATTTGTCCTCTTTTTGAAGGCGTCCGGGGGCGTCCGGGGGGATTTTTTAAAGTAGTCCGGGTTACACGAAATTCAAAAAAGGCCGCCCGCTGCATAACTCTATGATAGAGCTGGCTGAACGAACGAATGTGGAAAGAGTATTTTTCATTAATTTACGCAACAGTGGACGAAATAAATTCATTGGGAATACAGACTGTATCATCGCTGATAAAAACTATATAACTTTATATATAACTTTTAATATATAACTTTAAACATATGAGTTGTGTTGAATTTCACAAATTTATCCTGTCCAAAAAATACGTTCTTCAGGCGATTGAAAAATTAGTCACTATTAGTGACTAATTTTTATTTCGAATTTAATATAACCATATCGCGTACTATTTGATGTTTTATTTTTACTGGCATGCATTACCTACATTTTGGGCATGAAGTGTTATCTAGGTTTCATTTATCTGTGAAAATTAGCGCGATTGTTAAATATTATTAAAATATTAAACGGCTTTACTCACGGCCGTCTCCGAGCTATGTGTGTGGCTCGACATGTTCTCTGCCAACCGTCGTCGTCTCACCGGCAGAGTGCTCATGAATATGGGCCATATGTTTGGCCCGAAACGTCGAGCCAAATAGCTCGGAGACGACCGTGAGTAATGCCGTTTAATATTTTAATAATTATTAAACGCCTTTACTCACGGTCGTCTCCGAGCTATGTGTGTGGCTCGACATGTTCTCTGCCAACCGTCGTCTCACCGGCAGAGTGCTCATGAATATGGGCCATATGTTTGGCCCGAAACGTCGAGCCAAATAGCTCGGAAACGACCGTGAGTAATGCCGTTTAATATTTTAATAATTATTAAACGCCTTTACTCACGGCCGTCTCCAAGCTATGTGTGTGGCTCGACATGTTCTCTGCCAACCGTCGTCTCACCGGCAGAGTGCTCATGAATATGGGCCATATGTTTGGCCCGAAACGTCGAGCCAAATAGCTCGGAGACGACCGTGAGTAATGCCGTTTAATATTTTAATAATATACCTACATGAAAATTTAATTTTGTCAAAAAGTTTAAAATAAAATAATTCTCAATAATAAGAAAAAACAATGTCCGGGTTTTTATATGAAAATCCGGGGTTTTACTTCTTTTTGTCCTAGTTTAATGATTTTAGAGATGGCAGTCCTAGTCGCATGGCAACCTCGGCTGTGTTCTCCTATAGTCCAGTAGGTATAGCCAGCAATACAAAGGGAAGTCTTCGGTATGGCACCTACCTTCTCAGAAGTAATATTGGCTTGTCAAAGCATGTGCTTTGGTCCCTCTGACGCAGCCACGCATATTGGATTACCTAAAAAAACATCAAATACGAATGTTGTCACTGTGTTTGGAGAGTCAGGATCGCAGGCACGTGTCACGGAAGTGAATGAGTTCTACCCGAAAAAGGGTGAAAAATGACGAGATATTGAAAAGATATATTATAGCACACGCTGAAGGAAATGGCACCCTCTTCAGGCCAACCTTTTGGCCTTTCGAGAAACATTTGTTACGCCTGGCAGTTCTATGAAGTATGAACGTGTTCGTCCATGGCCTGTTCAAACTTTAAAGTGTATTTAGGTACTCCCTCCGAAGCTGATTAGCTGAAGCTCTAAGTTATGATTCGTCAATGTTCCTGACAGTTGTTTCGTGCGTCACTCTGATCTGAAACTCAGATATTTCCGTCCGATGTTTCCGTCAGATCTATCAAAACAAGTGGACAGGTCGCAGGTCGAAATAAATCTACGGAAATATCCAGCTGAAATTAAAGTAAATAGAAGCAGATAATATTTCATTCAAATTCATATTCAAAATTTATTTTATTTTCGTACAGAGCCATTACTACACATTGTTCTAGTGCAGTGTATACACTAGCTAGAACAATCTGTCTCGCAGAGGCGATTGTTGACAGTGCTTCGTAAACATTGTACAGTTAAAAACAATAAATTAAACATTTCATCAAACTTACGAAAAACGACACATTAATATTTATTTATACTGGAACACTTACTTTGATTTACTTTACACCATAAACGCTACTGCATTTAAAATAAGTATTCTAGCTAGATAATAACAATTTTGCAAAATGTTTAGTACTTCCACACAAAATTTATTTTTTATTGTACTTTTATTAGTAGCTCAAAGTATAAGCTCCTTACTGCGGTTGTTTTATTTAAATAGATCTACAGAACAAGCAAATCCTTTTAAACACAACGATTGGCGCAAGCCACTCGGTTAATTTACAAATTAACTCAAAAATGAGATTCATGGAAGCCACAGCATTAAAGAAGGATCAAAAAGGATTTATTGTTGGCCCGATGTCCAGCGACTTCGTGTATGCCGCTGTCGGTTGAGTTTGTACAATTTGAAACCAAACAAAATTGTTAAATGAAAAGTGGAAATTCTTACACCTAATTGAGGATTATTTCAATGCAGAACTATAAGACAGAACACATAACCTTAGCCATATTCTTGTAAAAACTAAATAATAACAGTCAAGTGCTAGTCGAACTCGCGTGGAGAGGGCTCCGTACCATTCCGTATTCCGTGAGAACTGTAAACTTCCTGTAAACTATAAGATAGGCCCTATATTCCCCCCTATTTTTCGAAATTTTATACCGGATAGTTTCGGAGATTTAGCGATCGATTTTTTAAATAATATTTTCTTTCATATATTTTAAAATATGTGTTTTAAAATTATGAAAAAATTACGTTTTCATCGATAGGTCACATTATGCAGTGAAATATTTTTTTTTACTTTCTAATTTGTTCACCAAAATTGATCCTAAAATCTAAATTAGTTCATTTACGCTATACGTCCGTGATTGGGTCATCAAACTCTACATACCTATGAACCAAATTTCAACTTTTTTCGTCGAGTAGATTCGGAGAAAATAAGCTGTGACAGACGGACAGACAGACAGACACGAGAGTGATCTTATAAGAGATAAATTTTTTTCCTCTATTGAGTGAGGAACCTTAAAAAAATATATCTACTAGAGTTGAGTTTTCAAAAATCTTTCGATCTCATAAAAAGCTGACTTTTACCTTGTATGCAGTCTTAATTTAAATAACTATTTATTTAATAGTTTAGCTGATTTTAGATATTCAAACCGTTACCTACTATTTAGAGAGAATAGAAATTCATTACTCTGTGTCTTGTTCAGGGTACCTACATACACGATGTACGTAGCCCTAGGTACCAGCCAAAGTAGGATACAATCAATTGATGTAATTTTGCCTAATTGAACTACCTTACGATTGATAACTATTACGCAACGGGAGCGATATAAATAAAATGTACAAAGTAATAACATTCATTTGGTATTAATAGCAATTTAATACCAGACGGACGGAGGAATTTTTTATAATATTTTTAGGGTCCCGTCGCAAAAATACCTTATGAGATCGCTTTGGTAACTGTCTGTCTGTCGGTCACACGCAGATATCTCCGGACCTACTAAACCGATTTTGATGAAACTGACGTCAAATTACGTATATTTTTTGCCGCTAGATAGATTATAGATAAGTTTGTCTAATAGTCCTGTGGAAAGTATAGGGTACCCGAAAATGTGAACAAAAAAAAAATTTGTTTTTAATTAATCGAGTATCATGTTCTTCTATAGATATTGTCAAAGCAATTTAAAAAATATATAACTTTGCTATAATCAGTAATGCAAAGCAAAAATCATTGGAAAAAATACATCCCAGCCAGAATTCGAGCCTCGGTCTTCAAAACTGCAACGGTCGTACGGCCACCCATCCAAAGCCTGATCGCACCCTAGTAGAAAATATGTAATTTGATGAAAGCGAAGCAGCGGTTACGGGACCCTCGGCACGTGAACATGGTTCACTTGAGCCCCATTTTTCTACAATAGTACAGTTGAAAGTTCGTGGAGCAGCGCGCATGAAGCCATCCGTTTTCTATACGTAATGGTAGGTGAAATACAAGTGAAGCGACCGAGAGTGAATGAACGATTACCGATGAATCAGTTTATGAGTGTTGGCGGCGGCGCGGCTGGTGGAAGCTGAACGGACCGGCCATGAAGCTTTTATCTTTTGTTGTGCTTGTGACGACAATAAGTAAGTGCATTGGCTTTTTAATTTTATTTTAACTTTCATTTTTGGCAAATGGCTTTTAAATTTTTTTTTTTCACTAGTACTTAAGGCAACAATTTTTCAAAATGTGTTAGTTATTTATTACATGGCTGCGCGAAGCAAAAAGGAGGGTAATGTTTTTTTAATGAAATAGTTTTTTTTTATGGAAACTGACACGGTTGGCTACATCACCTACAACATCCGTGATGTCAGCCCATAACACCGGGTGAACTAGGTGCCACGTCAGTGTTTCCATTCGGTCGTGCCGGCTACACTGAACTGGACGGAAAACACAAACTATTTACATAGTTGTTTCGACTTTCATTCAGTGCGGTGGTAACAACCCGGGCGGGTTGAACCCTACCACCTAGTAATATAAGAAGGGAGTCCTAACCCTTTTTCGCCTTTTACGACATACACGGGGAGATATGCAGTGGGGCTATTATTTTAAAGTACCGGCCCCACACGGTTTACAGTAATTAAGGTGTTAAAAAGCAACAGCCGGAATATTCAGACATATGTAATTGCCGCCTGCTTCCTTCAAATCCGAGAAATAGAGTAATGTGTACCTACCCAATTTTCCCCTCCATTGAATTTACATTTTGCAAGCGGGCCTGCAGTTGTCGGAAGTTTCCACTTGGACGGGGGTCGGCAGGATATTTTCCATTCCCACACTCAAGTCTTTTGCTATTACCTACTTATATCTCACAACATATGACTCTCAAATATCCAAAGATTGACTGGGAAAAATCCCTGTAAGTGATAAGACCGCCTTTGCCCTTCATGTAAATTACTTATCGTTTGTTACTGTAAAATGTTTGGAGCAATAAAGTATTTCTATCTATCTATCTATCTATCTATAGTTTAACTTTTCCCAAACGGACAAGTAATTTGCTCGCTAGCTCGCTTCTTAGTGCAATGTTCCGGAGTTTATGAAGTCATTGGTTAATAATATTATTCATTGAAACGCACAGCCGCCGGATGGCGATGGGTCTTCACAATATTATAACTAACACTTTTGTAACGTATAAACTTTAGTAGCACGAAGCTTTCAAAAGTACATGTTTTCCGTGATGCATTTTTTTCTGGAATGACCCCCGAACCATACGTAAGACGTCCATCGAATTCACGTCAATAAGAGTTTGTGACTAGATAATGAGAGGAAAGTGAAAATAATGCTCACTAGTGGAACACTTTTTCGGATCACTTTCTAGAGTTTGTCATACTCTACTGGGGGAGTTTTCATCCGCTGAGTTTTCATCCGGGGAAGGAATTGAGTAAAATTGGAGTAAAATTGGTTGGAAAAAATTGGAAAATAACCGGAAAACAAGATAGAAAGGAATACTTCATTGATAACCTTATATGTATGTACGTACGTAGAGGTACGTATGACGACTTCATAGGTAAGCTCAGATAAGCACATTACATACGTGAGTTTGTTGATAGATAGAAAATACTTCATTGCTCGATGAACAATTTTACAGATATGAATAGGTAGTGCGGGTTACACCTACTAGATGCTACCGCACTGCATGAAAGGTCGGTCGAAACGGCTATGTAAATAGTTTGAGTTTTCCGGCCAGTTCAGTGTGGCCGGCACGACCGAAGTGAAGCACTTGTTTGGCACCTAGTTCACCAAGGTCTTATGGGCTAACATTGCGGGTGTTGTAGATGATGTTTCCACAAAAATAAAGAAAGAAAATAGTCGTCAATATTTCATTGCTCCAAAACATTACACAGAAACAAACACCACTGTCTAATACTCGTAGTTTGCAATCAGGTGCAAAGGTTGACTTATTTCTTGCAAATATTTGTTCCAGTCAACCTTTGAATGTTGGAGAGTCGCATGTCCTGAAATATAATAGGTCTTACTTGAGATGAGAACTGGAAATATAAAAATATAATTACATTTTGTGGGTATAGCTTTTATAAAAATACTTTACATATCAATAAATTCATTTAAAAGTGGAGAAATATGAAAGAAAAATATAACTAAAAGAAAAATACTATCTTTAAGCGCAAATATTCATGAATATTATCCTAATGACGGAGACGGCGGCGCGGCGGGGCATTCCTTCATTGAATGTCTAGACTTGTATATTCATAATAAAATATGCACTAAGATAATATGAACAAGTTATGTTATGTCTAGTCTACCTGAACTAGCTTTAAGCTCATCTAATCTAAATCGCTAAGCCTCTCCAACTGCGCTGCGACATCACCGCTACATTACCTGTCATTTGTATGGAAGATTGCATCGAAAATGCGCAAAGACATATTTTTGAAGTACGTAAATATAATAGTTTTAAATATAATATGTTTTTATATGATTCCGAATTCATACGGGATTCTATTACTGAGCCTACGCGTCTGTCCGTCCATCCGTCCGACCGTTTGTCTGTTCTACGTACCTACCTATCTTTTAAACTGTAATAGGTAGCCGGTTGAAATTTTCAAAGAATATGTACTATTATGGCGGATATTATCTAAATATATATTAAAAATAACAAACACGTTATTATTTAAAGGGGTCTCCATACAATAAACGTGTTTTTCAAGGTTTTATTGTTTTTGCTCTATCGTAAAAGCGATAACACATACAAGAGTAATTTTTTTTTGTGGTCGTTGGGTAAACTCTAAAGTAAACCAATAAATAATAAAAACTGGCTAATAACGTGGTGGTACAGAACCATTGGTGCGCGATTCTGACTCGCACTTGGCCGTTTTTTAAAGAAAGAACTGTTAATGAATACTGATAGGTAATTTTAATATTAAACTCAGAAAATCTAAATATTTCTTCGACTTTTTAAGTTTTCATACACAGGTTTTGTTAAAAATGCCATATTTAAACTTAATTTGTGTGAAAACTATACCATGTATACGAGACATGTGCTATAAAAACGAGGACCACTAAATAAAACTCTCTTCTAAATGAAATTTCAAATTCGAATACATTATTATTCCCCAACCAGAAATACAATAGGTAATGTTGAAGGCGATACCGAAGCAACGGCGATACAGTTGAGTTATAAGGAGAAGGGACAGACAGACAGGAAAACGTGTGCGTTATTCGCCCCTCCATCAGTTATCCGTTACATTCTCTGTCTCTAAAGTTGGATTATACCAACCGAATAAATGTTTCGTGCGTGTACGTGCAAATAAAGAAATTATATTTCACTAGCTTTTGCCCGCGGTACGCTCGCGTGAAATTCGTATTTAAAAAGAAGAAAGTACCTAGGTAAGCCCGTTACCGTACCTTTATTTCGGCGCGCGGAACATTTCGGCTTGTATGAGAGCCACATCTTAGCGTAACCGGAACTAAATTTTATTTAGCCTATCCTGTGTCCCACATAGTTAAATGTACAAAGTTTCATCGAATTCGGATTATCGGTTTAAGAGTTGTGGAGGAACATACATACATACTTTGTACCGTGTGGGGCCGGTACTTTAAAAGAATAGCCCCACTTCATCTCTCCCCGTGTATGTCGTAAAAGGCGACTAAGGGATATGACTCCCTTCTTATATTACTAGGTGGTAGGGTTTGACCCGCCCGGGTTGGTACCACCGCACTGAATGAAAGGTCGGTCAAAACGGCTATGTAAATAGTTTGTGTTTTCCGTCCAGTTCAGTGTAGCCGGCACGACCGAAGGGAAGCACTGACGTGGCACCAAGTTCACCCGGTGTTATGGGCTGACATCACGGATGTTGTAGGTGATAAAGCCAACCGTGTCAGTTACAAAAAAAAAACATACGTACACACATACCTACAGAAAATATTTCTAAAAATCGTCAATTTAACTTTAGTATCATACATAGAGTCTACAAACGCAGTATCTCATAAAACAAAGTAACTCACTCCATGACCATCCCTTACAGATTTATTATTAGTATTGATAAATGACTACCAATCGTGTGTGCATTTTTCGTGGTTAGTCGTCACGTTAATTTTTTTTAATGGTTCGTGATAAACCGTTTGGGTAATGCTATTTCTGTAACCAAGCAATTTTATTCTACGGGGCTGTTCGAAAAATAGCATACAATTTTGTATTCCTTAAAATAAAAATATATGGTAAATAAGTGGTCATAATTTTAAAATATTGTACAGCATGGAAGCTATTTATTAATAGTAAATAATTCTGAATTTCGTAGAGCAATTAGTTAGCAACGTATCAGGTATAAGTTGAACTTATATAAATTTGAGCAAATTAATCCCAGGAAAATGGACGCCGATAATTTCTCGTTTCTCCCAATTTCCTGTGAATCTTGTGCTATTTAAGGTATAGGTACCTATAGGAGATGATAGCACGTTCACTAGATTTAATACCATCAGAGAATGCAGAAATCAGATGTAGAAAGCATACAAATGTCTTTAAATGATGAATATGCATTTATTCTACAATACAAACCATTTTTTTTCTGTGTGTAAATGATTTTTTTTTTCAAAAACATTTTTTTTTTTTATTTATATTACCCAAAACGAAGTAATTCACGAAAATAAATAAGAATAAAGGAATTTAATAAATTTAAGGAAATTTTACAATAAATTTAAAAAAAAGATCATCGTCCCAAAAAGTTTGCGGTCAATGTGCGATTAGATGCACATTACTTTAAAATGAGAGAATATATCTATTTTTCGTTTACGCCAGCGCCCATTTCATATTTAATTTGACATTTATTAGAATAACTAGTTTTTGCCAGCGGCTGCGCTCGCGGTCGACTCGGTTTAATAGCAAATCCGATTTAAACGCAAATATGATAATAATTATTGATCGCTTCGCTCCGACATCTTCTACAATAATCGTCATATTTCAACCAATTTACACAAAACATTAATGAATTACACACATAAACCTTCCTCTTGAATCACTCCGTCCATTGGTGAAAACCGTATGAAAATCCGTTCGGTAGTTTTCGAGTTTATCGCGTTCAGACAGACAGACAGACAGACGCGGCGGGGGACTTTGTTTTCTAATATGTTTTATTTATAAAATAGGTTAGAATTAGGGTCGGATATGATGTTTGTTAGGATTAGGATTAGGATAGGATAAAACGTTTACGTTCTATAATGGATATGTTTATTCAATGTTAGGAGATTTAAATCAGTGCTCTCTATTGAATCGTCAGTATTAGTCCTGCGTCTAAACCCTAAGGCAATCTGTATACCGACATCACCTACAGAACCGACCTTCCTTTTCATTACAAACTGTAGGATAGATATTGACAACATTCAATACGACGACGTGCCTTCAATCTACGCTTATGTTTTATCGAATAGCCAAAGCTGAGTTAAGAACCTATAATTTATTATTTTCGAAGTTGAGTGTATTTTTGTCATTTGTGTAGCCGATCAATTATTTGAAATAATCTAAAGTCAATGGTGTGTTCCGGTCAGTTCATTGTAACCGGCACGTCCAAAAGAAACTACTGACTTAGCTAGCACTCAGTTTCGACAGGACATGATATGATGGGCTGACATTGCGGGTGTTGTATAGGCGATGAAGTCAACCATTTCATCACTAATTATCACTAAATAGTATAAAATGGAGTCGCTTTCCGCCTTTGTCTGTATATCCGCTAACTCCTCCTAAACCACGCAATGGATTTTAATTCGGTTTTCACCATCAGTTAGATAATTTTTCACGGAAGGTTTATATATATAACTAGCTTTTACCCGCGGCTTCGCTCGCAGTAAAGTCAGGAGTGGAGCGGCGCGGGGCGGAGCGGCACGCGGCGGGGCGGCACGGGACGGCGCGGATCGGCGCGGGACGGCGCGGTCGGCGCGGGGCGGAGCCGCGCGGGTCGGCGCGGGACGGCGCGGCACGGCGCGGGTCGGCGCGGGGCGGCGCGGAACGGCGCGGGGCGTCGCGGGACGGCGGCGCGGTGCGGCGCGGAGCAGCGCGGAGCGGCGCGGAGCGGCGCGGTACGGCGCGGTGCGGAGCGGGGCGGCGCGGGACGGCGTGGTGCGGAGCGGCGCGGTGTGGTGCGGCGCGGTGCGGTGCGGCGCGGAGCGGCGCCTGACGGCGTGGAGCATACGAATTTCACGCGAGCGGAGCCGCGGGCAAAAGCTAGTGTCCAATAAAAACATTTTCAACCGACTTCCAAAAAGGAGGAGGTTCTCAATTCGTCTGTTTTTTTTTTTATTCTATTGTGTGTGCAGGTATGTTAATTGATTTCACCGCCAATTCTCAACTGATTTTAATGGTTCTTTTGTTCATGAGTGGTCCTTTCGTAAATTTTATGAAAGAATACCACCCCTAAGGGTGGGAAATTAAGGGATGAACACTTTCACACTAAGGATTTTTTTTAATCACGCACTTCCCGTCAATCGATTTTAATATTATGTGATGTTACTAAAAAGAGTGAAATAACAAACTGTTTTAAAAAAAACATTGAACCGACTTCAACCCCTAAAAAGTATTAAATAATATTTGGATCTAGAGTAGAAGGCGCTACAAAAGCACACCTGAAAATTTATAGATGTACCCTTTTGTTCTTTGTACCGCCTTCTACTGAAGATCCAAAATATATTGTTTAATACTTCGTAGGGGTTGAACTCGGTTCAATGTTTTTTTAAACAGTTTTTTTGTTTGTTCTTCAGCATATTGTGTTGTCGTTCTGTGATTCTAGGTGCGGTATGTGGGGAATGTTCGCTGAGTGCGTGCGAGGTTCTAGAGATGATAGTGCGTCGGAACGACACGAGCTTGGGGGCGGATGCGGGGGCGGTCGGCGGGGGCGGCGGGGGCAGCGGGGGCGGTGGCGGCGGCTGCGACCAGGCTGTAGAAATTCGCTGGAGACAACTAGAGCGAAGACTGCGAGCCATAGAGCAGCCATGTAAGACTGATACGTTTTTTAATGCAATGCAGAAATAGTAATAAGGAATTATTATATAATTTTTTTATGTTAACCAGCATGGGTGGCTATGCCGAGAGATCAGGTGCAGTCGACAGAGCCAAAATCACCTCTCCTCGCGAAACCACGCTCAGTTAGGTGCCATGCTAGAGGATCTGCGGACTGTTTCTAGGCTGTCTAGCCTATCAGTACGACGCGCGACGTTCGAAGACACCCAGGTTAAATGATTCGGGAAACACACTCGCTGGAAGACATTTCCACACCCTAGCGGTGCGACAACGAAACGATTTAGAGAACCGATGGGTTCTCAAAAGCCCAATGTCAACAACAAAATGGGTGCTGAGTCTCTCTGCGACGAGTCATGCGGAGATATGAAGGAAGGCAGGCAATAAGGGATGCTAGTTCCACGGAGCAGCGTCCGTGACTATATATTTATGTTGTGTAATCAAGACCCATAATTTTGAATCTGAAATCCAACTGAAAGACAGATCACTTGGGGGTGTCTTCTCTTGCATGAGACCTCGCTCTACACTGCGCTTTCTGTACATTACATCACCTACAACATCCGTGATGTCAGCCCGTAACACCGAGTGAGCTAGGTGCCATGTCAGTGCTTCCCTTCATTTCATGTCGGCTACACTGAACTGGTCGGAAAACACGAACTATTTACATAGTCGTTTCGACCGACGTTTCGTTCAGAGCGGTGGTACCAACCCGGGCTGGTTTAACCTTACCACCTTCGAAGGTAAGAAGGGAAGGGACCTACAGTTTTACGTGGAATCTGAACCACGGTCAGCCTCCAACCGTCGAGCGGTCACCCATTCAAGTACTGACCGCGCCCAGTGTGCTTATTATCACGTAACACGTATGATCAGTGCAACATACGTTTAACCTGTTTAAAATTATAAAACAAATTATTTGTTCATCTAGTTAGTTCTTTGCTAAAACAGCTCAAAAATATATTATTTAAAAATATTTTTGGTCGAGATTGGAAAGATCTTTTACTTCAAAAGTGTATCCTGTATATACTGCGAGTACTTACTTACTTACGTATAGCTTAGAAATTAGATATCGATAAACTGACGGACCGCCAAATCTTGGTACGTCACAAAAGCTTACTGACTTACTTAGAAACCTCGTTTTTGGATATCTTCAGACAGATAATGTGCGCCCGTCTGGAGATCCGTTTCATTTCGAGATAAAGGAAGAGCCAATTGAAGAAAATACGTAATAAGAATAAGTCTTCTTGACTCCCTTCGTCTCTCTGTCATGTGTTCACATTAATTTCGAGACATTTTCTGACCGTGATGTAATAAACTCGCCCCTACACTATTGTTTTACCTTAGATATTAAAGGCAGAATTATTAAAAAATCAACTCTATAGCTCTAGAACAACTAGAATATAAAGAATCGAAATATGGCCAGCGTATAGCTTTCAAGTGATCTCTAGGTTTGTCAGAAACAATGTCGCTAATTCGTACACATATTTCCTGTAAAATGGACCCAATTATTACTTCCTTTCCAGAAAGTCGTTGTGTACCGTAATAACTCAGAGTACTAACTCTCATTTCCTAAATCTATTCTAGTAAATTCTAATATCAACATTTAAAACACTTACTAAACTAATTGCTCATTCATCTATAGTCATTAAACCCTTCTGGTTTCCCTCTGTGTTCTATGTGCACGCTTCGACAGCGCGCTCACGCGCCTCGCTTGCGAGCTTGTGAGACCCGCCAAAATTCGAAATGAAAAGTGTTCTGATGTTTGTGTTATTGTTATTATTAAATTATGATCAATGTATTACTTGATAGCTTAATTTTGTTGTGCCATTCAATAGATGAAATCTATTGTTTATATTTTCTTCTATATTTTAGAACTTCAACAATACAAACTTTTATTGAAACCCCCCCTGAAGGGGTTTGTGGAACTGGCTCCACTAAATTCGTATGGACCCTCTGTCCATACGATATTTATCCATCGCCAGTCCCCGTGACTCCCAACGCAGATAAATTTGTACTTAAGTTACAAATTTATTATTTGTTCCTAGGAGTCCCCGTTTTCTAATCTGTACAAAATATACATCTTCAGACAGATTTACCAATTTAATCTCGTAGTGTTATGTTGGAGTTCAAAAGATATTCTTTTGTCCTCCCTAAAGGCAGAAGTGTATGCTTTTAATTGTGAGTGTATAGTGTATGTTATGGTTTACATTTCTGTGGCTATCTATTGATATACCTACAGAAATTGTTTTATTCCAAATGATGCGGTCAGGGGTCCACCTTTCACCGAAATCATTTAGGAATATTTTCTTAAGGGTTTATTAAAATTGTGTGCTGATCATAATCTATATAACCTATACAGGTATATTTAAACCTGATTTACGCAATCTCCCCACGACCTAAAACGTAACTAGCCAGAATGTTGCATGTACATATATATTACAAAATTTACCTTAGAATTTCACTATCCTAATCGGTCTGACACGATTCACTAAAATCACCTTAAATAAAACACCATTACAAATAGAATAGCGTAAAATATTAAA
Source organism: Nematopogon swammerdamellus (assembly GCA_946902875.1). NCBI lineage: Eukaryota > Metazoa > Arthropoda > Insecta > Lepidoptera > Adelidae > Nematopogon > Nematopogon swammerdamellus. The sequence continues at coordinate 12,467,038 of OX336340.1, forward strand.
TTCAAACGAAACCACAACACCCGCCACTGAATCTATTCGCGAAGTTAACACTTAATAAAAATATACTTTTATGTCAAAATACGGTAAAACCACTGATTTTACATATTTAAAACCGACATATTTTTTAATAATTACGCGTGGATCAAACACTCTTATATACGTAGAATTTACGAATTTAAAAATCGGGTTTTGTTTCTTTTAATTTTCCCTATATTTTAAAATACCTTCCCAATGTACTAGTCCTCATGGTAGGCCAGTTCGGACACAGTGTCATTGTAAAAGCTCTTTGGAAGTCCTTCCATCACCAGTCAAGATTCCAGAATCCAGACGCCTTCATCCAGAACTCAAAAGGCTCAAAAAGAACATCCAAAATATTTTCCGTAAAACTAGTTGACAACCCCTATATCACCCCCAAAATTACAGAATCCAGACACCTTCATCTGTAACTCCGAAAGCTTTACAGAGATCCCCACACTAATATTCACGAAATTAAACAACCTCTATTCACTGACTTCCCTTATTTGCGTGTAATTTAAGATCAGGTCCCAGTACAATATATGTTAATCCAATTTAAAACCTTCCCAATGTACCAGTCCTCATGGTAAGCCAGTTCGGACATAGTGTCATTGTAAAAGCTATTTGGAAGTCCTTCCATCACCAGTCAAGATTCCAGAATCCAGACGCCTTCATCCAGAACTCAAAAGGCTCAAAAAGAACATCCAAAATATTTTTCGCAAACTAGTTGAAAACCCCTATATCACCCCCAAAATTACAGAATCCAGACACCTTCATCTGTAACTCCGAAAGCTTTACAGAAGTTCCCACACTAAAATTTACGAAACAACAAACTCTATTCACCGGTTTCTTTACAAAATCTTTTATGTACTAAGAAAACCTTCCCAATGTACCAGTCCTCATGGTAAGCCAGTTCGGACATAGTGTCATTGTAAAAGCTCTTTGGAAGTCCTTCCATCACCAGTCAAGATTCCAGAATCCAGACGCCTTCATCCAGAACTCAAAAGGCTCAAAAAGAACATCCAAAATATTTTCCGTAAAACTAGTTGACAACCCCTATATCACCCCCAAAATTACAGAATCCAGACACCTTCATCTGTAACTCCGAAAGCTCTACAGAAGCTCCCACACTAAAATTTACGAAACAACAAACTCTTTTTACCGGTTTCTTTACAAAATCATTTATGTACTAAGAAAACCTTCCCAATGTACCAGTCCTCATGGCAGGCCAGTTCGGACATAGTGTCATTGTAAAAGCTCTTTGGAAGTCCTTCCATCACCAGTCAAGATTCCAGAATCCAGACGCCTTCATCCAGAACTCAAAAGGCTCAAAAAGAACATCCAAAATATTTTCCGTAAAACTAGTTGACAACCCCTATATCACCCCCAAAATTACAGAATCCAGACACCTTCATCTGTAACTCCGAAAGCTTTACAGAAGTTCCCACACTAAATTTTACGAAATTAAATTAATTATATTCACCGGTTTCTTTACCAAACCATTTACTAAGAAAACCCAATCAAAAATACACGCGAGCGAAGCCGAGCGAAAATATTCACTAATAAAACCCAACCGAAAATACACGCGAGCGAAGCTGAGCGAAACTTCGTTTCCCGAATTTATTCGAAAACTCACGCGAGCGGAGCAGTACCAACTTTCGTACCTGGACTCTCGCTAAATACGCACGACCGTCTCCTTCGACTCCCAAAACAGACTGAACTCCCCACGCTCCCCTCCCTCTCCTTTTATAATCTTTCCCCGTGTCACAATCCTGACACGCAGGAACAAATCGAACGGTGGCCTCCTAGTATGGCCATGACACGTTCGTGTCACGGAGCGCGATTTTGTATGGAGATTGAATTTTGATTTTTAGTATGGGCTGGACACGTTTGTGTCACGCAGGAACAAATCGATCGGCTGCCTCGTAGTATGGCCGTGTCACGTTTCTGTCCGGACTCGTAATTTTGTATGGAGGATAATTTTATGTTTTTAGTATGAACTGGACACGTTTGTGACACGATATAAATTCGATTTTGGAGGGAAAACAAACCCTCTTCGTACCTTCCACATGGTACCTAAAGCTGTTTCGCCCGTCAGCGATGCGCTTTACCTCTACTTTGGTGGTTTTAACACCACTTCCCCGCACCCATTGTGCATCTCCGCATGCAGAGAACTGTTGCTTTTGTTATATAAATTAATTGATGTTATTACATGTGCTCTATTAATAAGTCGACTTTTAGCGCCATAACGGAGTGTTTTATTTATATATTTTTGTTTAATATTGTATATATATTAATTTCTGTACATACGTGATACCATATTCCGTGTTTGCTAATACTAGTCATGTACGGAACCTGGACACGCAGAAACCAATCGAAATCTCCTTACCATAGTCGTGTTTTATTCATGTCAGGACACGAATCCATTCCTTCATACTAACATCGCTTAGCGAAAACCCCTCCCGCACCGCTTGACAAATTACCTCAGGTCGCTCCGCCTCGCCCCGCGGCCCACGCGCGCCCGCAGCTCGGTAATACCTCACCCCTTGTCTTGTTTACCTCATACCTCTCTCCGCCCCGCGCGCACGCTCCAACGGATATTTATTTGAATGTTGGCGTCATACTCAATGAAACGTTGTTTTGTTTTATTTTATGTTTTTGTTTAATAACTGGTACTTTGTTTATATACTCTTCCCTTTATAAAATGTTTAGGGTATTAGTTTGAATCATTAATAAATAATTATTAAAATAATTTTAGACCCTGTGCGATATCTTCACACAGATCACGAAACTTCAAATTCCCATAAACTCCGTCATGTCCAGATTCCAGACACGCAGGAACAAATAGACCAGCGACCTCATAGTATGGCCGTGTCACATTCGTGTCCTGACACGAATTTAGTATGGAGATAAAATTGAATCATTAGTATGGACTCGACACGAATCGGACACGCAGGAACAAATCGAACGGCGCCCTCTTAGTATGGCCGTGACACGTTCTTGACACGCAGGAACAAAACGCTCGGTTGCCTCGTAGTATGGCCGTGACACGTTCGTGTCACAGCGCGAAATTTCGTATGGAGATAGAATTTAATTTTTAGTATGGGCTGGACACGGTTGTGACACGCAGGAACAAATCGCTCGGTTGCCTCGTAGTATGGCCGTGACACGTTCGTGTCACAGCGCGAAATTTCGTATGGAGATAGAATTTAATTTTTAGTATGTGCTGGACACGGTTGTGTCATGCAGGAACAAATCGAACGGCGGCCTCGTAGTATGGCCGTGTCACATTCGTGTCCTGACACAAATTTAGTATGGAGATAAAAATAAATTATTAGTATGAGCTTGTCACGTTTCTGACACGTAGGAACAAAACGTACGGTGGCCCCGCAGTATGAGCGTGTCACGATCGTGTCTTGACAATAATTCATTCTTTCATACTAACAACTCGCAGCGAAATAATCACTACTCGCGCTCCTTGACTCGCTACCTCAAGCCGCGCTCAAACGGCGTGATGATACCGCGATCTCTGACCCCGCGCCCGCAAGACGCGCGCCTTCTTACCTCACCTCTCCGCCGTTTCGTACGCGCCCATGTCTTGTTCCCCTCTCACCGCGTGTCAGGATTACCTCATGCTACCTTCCCCGCCTCGGCGCTCTATAGTGTTTTATATGCGAACCAACTGATGTTATTATATTTCTTGTTTGTCTAATTGCGCGTCGTATTGTAATGGCCGTTCGCGCCATTTTATTTCTTAGTGGAGTGTGCAGTCACGTTTGAATTTATTAGGTGATTAGTTAAATTGTAATATAAATTATTTTGTTAATATTTTAATGAAACGTTTTAATGTTCTATAATTTAAATTTGAATTACTATTGTCTATATATTTATCTTTTTTACCTTGTGTGATTCCATCACAGTCGCCCGCATAGAGGTTCGTAACGAAGCAAGGTCAACGGAACCTCATCCCGTGACGCTTGATCTCGTTAAGAAGCTATATACATTATGATCTTGAAAATTACTTCTTCTTTGTTAGGGTTTTATTGTTCCCTTCCAAGAAGTTTGTATATATAATCATTATCACTGTTAGGGTTCAAGTTCCCTTCCAGAGACCCCCTTCTTCTATAATTTTTAATTTGTGTTTTTTTTTTTTTTCAACACCATCTGTCCACGTGCTTTAGGAAGTTCTTACCCTCCAGCTTAGGATTTATCTCCCTTAGCTTAAAGAGAAAAGATTTTTAGAATGCATACCACAACCTTACCACCTCCGGCTTAGACCATGTTTGCACTCTTTCCCTTATCTTCCATTTGCAGCTCGTGCCAATACTACATTAAACAAATATTTTAGTGTAATTGATTTAGTTTATTATTAAAAATCTAGGAATTTAGGCAAAAGTCATCACCTCAAAGCCTTAGATCCCTATATTCCGCCTCTAACAGATTTCCCAACAGTGCAGGAACCTCTAGTCTCACCCTTTACCGTATGGGCCGAAACAGAACATCACCGCTTACAGTGCAATACACACCTTACCACCTCCGGCTTAGGCTATGCAAGCAGTTCGGCAGGACAGAACTGGTCCGTGAAGAACACATAACACACCTTACCACCTCCGGCTTAGGCTATGCATGTATCCTAGCACAACAAGCTTCCATTAAAGGCAGAGTAGTCGGGATTCATATTTTCAAAAGACTTCGAAATCGACTCATGCATCATTTTGGGTCCTAACTCACCTATTGACGAATAGACGGACTCGGTATGCTTGTAAACGATTCTACTTTAACTCATCCAACATTGCTCCGGTTAATGATCTCAAACCAAATACTACACTCATTCACTGTACATAGACCAGAAAATGTCATCCTGAACTTCCAACGCTCCATTTTTTGTGTGTTCGGAACGCCTTTAGTAGACGATGTCATAATCCCTCCCCAGCGTGAGTCAGACTCAGTAAAATGTAAAGTTCTGCACTTAAGGCATTTTCACCTCACCTTTTCTAAGTCCCAAATTGTGTGTTCTTCACACTGAATTTAATTTAACATTATTTTCGAAGCAATGTATGGGAAAACCAAACGAAGCCAAAGTATCCTGATTCCTTGTAAAGATCCCTTCAGGTTAGAGCGCTGCTCTCATTAGAAGGAAATTTCACTACAGAGTACAGACACTATAATACCCGCAGGTCTACTCGCGTATTTTACACAAACATCCAAAACCATCCACTCAAGTCAACAAGTCTATTTTAAATTTTTGTTACTTCTTGTTCAGAAGAAATTTAGTATAACTCTTCTCACTGAACAGCATTTTATTTTTTTTTTTTTTTATTTTGTCATATTTGCTTTCCCGTTTTTTTTTTTTTATACTTATTTATATTAATTTTATATAACTACAAAATAAAACATCTATACAAAATTTATACAACCAGACAAAACAAAACGGTATTCTCGCCGGCGACGGGAGACGAGAATTATTATTATTATTATTATTTAACGTAAGGACCGAAACAGTACATCACCGTTTACAATGCAATACACGCCTTACCACCTCTGGCTTAGGCTATGCAAGCAGTTCGGCAGGACAGAGCGGGTCCGTGAAGAACACATAACATACCTTACCACCACCGGCTTAGGCTATGCAAGCAGTTCATTTAAATTTTTTTTTTTTTATTTAAAGTTTTATTTTTTCGCCCGCATGACTTTTCTTACTCAGTGTATTTTAATTTAATTTTTTTTTAACCCGCATGAATCTATTTATTTTAACAATAATTTAATGAGCACTACTCTAGTGTTTATTTACAGTATTTATGAGAATGTAACCCCACAACTATGTCTATCAACAATTCAACACGCTCGCTCCCGACAAAGCATCCTTAACATGGTAAAGTTACTGATAGATAACGTGATAAATAAAATAGAAATTGAAGAAGGTTTTGTATAGTGTAACGATTATGCGTAACAGTAGGTTGTTTCACATAATCAATTTAAATTAAATAAAGTGTATTCTTACCATACCATAACCTATCGCATCCTACCTTTACCAACCCTTACCATACCCTTACACTTCTTTACCTACACATCTTTACCAACCTTACCTCTCACTATAGTAAATTATGAACGGAACCCTATCACTACTCTAATATTACCGCCCTATATCCTAACCTAAAGGTGAGGAGTGGAGTTTAGGATATATCTTATTCTACTTTACCTACTTAATAAAGTACATAGCAACCCAAACAATACACCCGTCGTACTATAACTATCTATATAGTACATCCAACAAATGTTGATCATCCATAAATGTGATCCAATTCTAATCTGCAATCGTGAAAATAATTAGGTACTCTACCTAGCACTATATTACGCCCATCAGATATTTACATGACTTTTTACTTCCTACTATATAGTCTATAATATAATTCCTTCTTCCAACACCAGTCGACACTCCAAACTCAAGCTCTTTCTTCTTTACTCCATGTTCCGTTAATTCGATTACCCCTAGCGAAGATGAACCTATAAGAACCTCTCCTATTCTTAAATAACTATAATTATAATCCAACCCGATGATTCGTCCTGAAGTTCCTGAAATTAAAACCATTAAAACATTAAATTTCTACTGTATATATTTAAAAGTACTTCAATGGCAGCGACGGATGGTGATTTCTCAGCATGGCAACCGCAACTTACCTACTTTGAAATTTTTTTTTTTTTATTATTCCATAATGTTGATGAAGTGTAGGTACTTTTAGGCTCATTAAAACATGATACATAAATGAGTTTTATATGTTCTTGTTCAATAAAAATAAATCCCGATATGCTAATAAAATGATCACTTTCATAAACTATTTCATATGACGAAATGACAGAAAATTGTATTTTATCTATTTCCTATACAGGATAAATATTTTCAATTTCAAATTGTATTGAAATTGCCAGTGAATTAAGAATAATCAAAAAAAAAATTTGCTTTATCGACTAAGTTCAGTTGCAGGAATTGAGACAAAACTTAGAAAAGGAAAAAAAAAACATATTCGTAAAATGCGGATTTGAACCAGCAACCCTCCGATTCCAACTCATAGTATGATTCCATTAAACCACGAGGAGTCACAGCGAACACGACGAATATACTAAATGTATGCATTTCTATAAAGGCTGACCCACACACGTTCGGCGCACGCTCGCAAGCGAACGGCCACCGCTGCACTTCGCGGAGACGCGTGCTCGCGGCTTCCGCGCGGCAATTATAATTCTTGAAATTATAAAAGGTGCAAATATTAAGGTGTACGAGCGGTGTGCTCAAACAAATCGCCCTTTTTCCCTTATGTGGACATCCGCCACTGTCCAGTGGTCAACAGAACTACGCAATCCGGTATGGTGATTGGTCCGTGACAGTATCTTCTCGCCCGCCTGCCCATAACCGTTTTCCGAAAATCACATCAATATGTAAATACAAAATCTTTATTTATGGTAAATATGAATGAAACTAGTATAAATTCAAAATCAATTCGGTTTAATATACTCACATACATTTAACATTGTTACTTAATAAAACTTATGTTCGGCAGTACATTTTTTGTTAATAAACTTGAATTTAAATAAAAGTATTGTGGTGTTAGCGACACCTATCCCACAACAGAATAATAAAGATCGATAAAACCTGTATAGCTTTGCTACGTTGAAACAATAGAAAGATTCGTTAACTCGTTAACACACCAATAGATGGCGAATAATTAAAATTTTCACGCAACATTACATCTCACTGTGAAACAAAAAAACACACGCCTCACATAAATATGGTTTGCTAGTGGGTATGATTATTCTTTTTTTTTTTTCTTTCTCCCCTTTTTCCATTTCTTTTTTTTTTTTTTTCCATTTTCCCGGGTCCTTATAGTGTTTGTGTACACTACCACAACTTTCTCCATCCGACTTATTTCTTTCCTTTTTCCTCCCGGGTTTACCCCAATGTTCACTCCGTAAAGTCGGTACCTATTTGCTCCAGCACGCAAATCTAGTCTCCTTATGCTGTGATAACAAATCAAATACTGCCCATCAGGTCTGATTGATTGAGATAAAATCCATCTTCTTTCCAATGCTAGAAAACGCTGTCATGTCTATATCCTGAATAACCGCTGGATATTGTCACACTTCATTTATAAAACTTCCAGTTTGTCTCTCACGACGCACACTAACAATCGGTTTCTTGACATGAAAATAAAACGGAATTTATAGAAGTTTATCTTCTGCAATGAAGTGGCAAATTCTTGTCTATGATAAACGTGTCTGAAACCAAAATAAACTTAAATCAAAATTGAATTTTAATGCTTGATTTTACTTAAAAGGTATAAATATATATTCAGCAGTAAACTTTTGTAAAACTTTAAATAAAATAAAGTATCAAATCCTTACCTATAACAAAATCCAACGTCTGCCTTCTGTGTGTCTGAGTGTCTGTCTGTCCGCCCATAACCCGAGAACCACTGAACCGATTTTAATAAAACAAAACTCCACGGATAGCTTGATTCCTCCCATCAACCATAGGCCACTTACTATCACGCCAAACGGCCCACGAGGCTAGCAGCGAAGTGAAACATGAGAGCGGGCGGAGCCGCGGGCACAGCTAGTACCTTAATAAATATTAACTCACCGATTTGAAAATGTTACTGGAATATGTAAGACAGCAAATGTTCAGCCATACCAAAGACACCAAGCCACTATTTATTTTAACGATACTAATACTATGCAATATCGCCAGATAATAATTCGCAAAGTATACAAAATCCGCCTTTTCCGTAATACAACAGAAAAGTTGTATACTTTAATTAATTTTTACCGTCTCGAATGGGACGAAAATATATATTCCTCCTACCGAATGTCAACATAAAAAATTTTTTTTTTTTTTTTTTTTCAACCTTAGCAAATCAGCGACAAGGTCATTGCTAATCACATCCAGGCGCAGTCAGCACTCGAATAAACGAATATTCGACCGTCAAAATCCGACCGTGGTTCAGATTCCAAATAACCTTCCGAAATTCCGACTCTACATGGTAGTCATTATACACCTTCTGTTTGTATCAGTGCAACATGCCTATCATGCAATCAAAACCAATTAACATGTATGAGAAACACCGGCCAAAGTGAAGCACCGACATGGCATCCAGATACATCCAGCTTCTACGCCTGCTTCCCAACGAGGTAAGCAGAGACAACGGAGCCCACGCCCAACGACTACGATACACCTCTACCGCCTCTTCCACTTTAATAAATATACACACCAAGAGTTGTATACAACCAAATGCCAATAACATATCAAAGCGCAAAGTCCAATCAAACAATTAACACACATAGGCAGTTATATCACATTCATAAATTTAATTTTTTTTTTTTTTTTAAATGTATATATATATATATCTAACTAACTGTATCCACCGCTCCATTCTATCACACAACCGACCCCTCTACCATCCCCACAAACCGTTCAGCGCGATGGTAACTACCCTATCAGCGGTTGTCCACGAACACGTACGCACGACATGATCCTTCGTCAAACCGGGCGCCCACGTTGGTAAGTCCACAATCACGGCAACGTTACCATTCATACGGACTTATCCATTTTAAATGGATAAATCGCTCCTGGGCAAGCTTCCGGCGTACGGACTTCCTTCTGGCCTCTGCGACTGGGTCGCCGACTTCCTACATGGGCGTAGCATTCAGGTCCTAGTGGACGGTTGCTCGTCGGACGCCATGTCAGTGAATGCCGGCGTACCGCAGGGATCTGTGCTGTCACCCACACTGTTTCTTCTGCATATCAATGACATGCTGCCACTCGGCAACATACATTGTTATGCGGATGACAGTACAGCACACGGATCCTATACCAGTCACCCTTCAGCCAGACGAGAAGTTGTGGATGAAAAGAGGCGAAGACTTGTGTCTGAACTCGAACAAACGCTTCGGTCTATTTCCGAATGGGGCCGTAGCAATTTGGTCGAGTTCAACGCTTCAAAAACACAAGTTTGCGCGTTCAGTGCGAAGAGGGCGGCGTTCACACCAGCTCCTTCCTTCCAAGGCACGTCGCTTAAATTAAGCGACCACCTCGGGGTCCTCGGAGTCGAACTGTCGCACGACCTAAATTACCGGCGCCATATCGAGGGCAAGGCCAAGCTGGCCTCAAAAAAGCTAGGCGTACTCAATAAGGTTCGACGGTACTTCACGCCGGGCCAAAGGCTGCTTCTGTATAAATCGCAGATTAGGTCCTGCTTGGAGTACTGCTCGCACCTGTGGGATGGCTCAGCCAAATACCAGCTTGCGCCTTTGGACTCGATCCAGCGTCGAGCCGTGCGACTTGTGGATGACCCCGACGTGTCCCGCGATCTAGAACCGCTGCAACTTCGTAGGGATGTCGGCGCCCTAAGCGTGTTCTATCGCTTATTCCACGGGGAGTGCTCGGAGGAGCTGTTTAACGCGATTCCGGCGTCCCCTTTCCACCTCCGTACAACGCGCACTGGGCAGGGATTGCATCCCTATACGCTGGATTTACCGCGGATGCGTACAAATCGGTTCTGCAGATCCTTTCTCCACAGAACCGGCAAACTCTGGAACGCTCTACCTGCCCACATATTTCCCCCCAAGTATAGTCTCGGGTCCTTCAAGAGAGGCGTGAATGGGCACCTGTCAGGCCGGCATGGCATTCGCAGCCCCCGCCTGCGTCCGAATGTCCATGGGCGTCGCTAGACACCTTATGGGTGACTCGGCGCCACATGTCGCGCTTAGTATAAAAAAAAAAAAAAAAAAAAAAAAAAATGATTTTCAAGGTAAAATGTGGAATTAAATATCCGGGTTTTCATACAAATTTTCATTTTACGGATTTCCACACAGAAGATCATTATGGAATATGGATTTTCTATAAAGCTTTTCCATAAACCCACATTTAACTGATTTTCCAATCGCATATTGATTCTCAGAAAGCCTTGAACTGAGACGCCGTCACGGTTTTGTATCTTGTGTGAATCTAATGAATGACCGGCTAATGTACGATCTCACTCCATTCTTTCAATATCTAAATCGTATTTAAAATAATATAATAATCTACTTATAATATCTAAGCTATTTGCTCTAATAATTTGGCGGAACAGGTTACACACGAATGCCTACCCCGTTAGTGTCGGCCACACTGAACCGAACCAAACTCGAATCATCCATTCAACCGTATCAATCTTCTACTCAAAATGGTGGCACCAACGTGTTCTTCCTGGCAACTCTCACACCCACACCTTTATTCACGTAATTTTCCCAAGCAACCAGCTCACATACAAATTACCCACAAACAGGTAACACCTGCTGTCCACTTCCAGTGGTAATGGACTGAGCACGTCAGGTCAAAATTCCGACTGGACAACAGTGTCTCGCTCCGACATCCGCAGACAGAATACTTAATATAGGAAAACCTCCCTTTTCAGTCAATACGTTGACATAAAGTAATTAGCGGAATTCAATAATCCACATCTTCAGAACTGAATTTCTACATAGAAAATGTTAATACATACGTTTTCTATTAGACCGCCATCACATCCATTCAATTACCCCAATAATGTTAGTGAGACAAGATACGACTATCTTATATTCTAACGCCCAATCACGTTGTACGAATACACAAATACTAATATATTCATGTACTCGCTTTTATAAAATGAACAAACTCCTTCAACTAGACAAATATTTATGCTTCGTTCCCATACACAAAATATATGACTTCAATTAACACGGAATTCATATACCTACATTAGCACAAACATACTTCCTCAAATACATACCATCCAACATTTCCAATCCATAACTAAGTTGATAAAATGGATCTACACCGTTGGATAGTGAAATACGCCTTCAACATCACACCGCAACAAACCGTCAACTAGTAATTCTATTGCGTGTCGCCTCGGACTAGGCGCTTAATAGCCTTCTTGCTTGATTTTCAACAAACACTTATAACTTCATCTTTCTGAATCGTTGTAAAACTGTAGTCCCTTCCATTATCTATGTTAATTGGCACAATTATAATGTTCTAATTAGCTGAAACGTTACATCTAATATCAAACTTCTGCTCTACAGCCAATTATATACATTACTGCTTGACAAATACATACAATCACAAACTGATATATATTTTTTATTCCAACCCACATTCCAAGCAGTGAAATAAACAGCGTTATACTGCTGACCACACTAACGTATATTCAACTCCACAGATAACCAACACTCCGACATGGCATCCATAAATCCTATCTCCCACACATACCAACATGCTGCATCCAGGCAAGTCAACCTTCACATTGCAACAAGATACAGGGTCCTTTTCCCACACTACCTAACAGTATAACCGTGCCAAGGTGAGAAGTGGCCAGTCCGTCACTCGCCATCCGCAGAGTTTCGCCTCACTCACAGTCACCCCTTTCTACTAGCATAAAACTACTCTCTCTTCTCAACATATTACTTGATAAAATTTTAATTCTTCAGTAAAAAAATCTCCCGATGCGCCCCAACAAATTCGCAAGAAGCAAAACATCGCAAGTTCGTTTTTTTTTTTTTCTTTCCCTACAAAGCGCGATTCGTCATCCGCAAAGTTCCGCCTCACTCACAATCACTCCTATATACTAGCGTAAAACTATACTCTCTTCTTAACATATTACTTGATAAAAGTTTTTTAATTCATCAGTAAAAAAAAATCTCCCGATGCGCCCCAACAAATTCGCCTCGCCTGGCGACAATTCCAAATTGTAACCGTCCGGCCTCTCATTTGTTCTTATGAAGCTGCAAGTTTCTGACGCTGTAGCCGGCATGTTCATATTATTAATGTTTAAGTGGCACTATAGGACCGGACGTAAAACGAACTCATAGCATCCCAATGCTTTACAATGACACAGCACAACAATAAAACCCTCAATTGCACTCCAGGAGTACTGACAGAAACAAAATCTACATACACTTATTACAGAACTCCACATTCCTTCCGAATTAACTGTCAATTCTAGTAGAACGGACAGACACAACCATTCTACAGAACTCTACATTTACCCTGAAACAAATATCAACTTTAGTAGAACAGGCAGACATACAAGCAGACAGCGTAGGCCCCGCAAAACGATTTCCTCATTCGCTTTTTGTGCACAAACCTGCATCCTACAACTTGTAATATTCTATGCTATGCCGCTTAATACTATAGTAACCGAGGCACAACGCCGATCACTCAACCCATACACATCTCAAGACTCAGTGCATGACAAAATAAATTGTATTTTCTGCGCATTGTTTTCCCGACGAAATACTTGACACAACAGAAGAACCATGCTACTGTTAACATCGCTAATGGCTTTCCTATTCTTCAATTACTTCGCTAGCCACGCTGCGCCTCCAACGGCGTGATGGTGTTGCGAACTCTGTCTCCGCGCCCGCAAGACGCGTGCGCGAGCTACGACCTGCTCGGTCATCAACTCAACAGAGTCTCCGCATAGTATACTTGAATCATGTTAAAATAGCAACAATCCGTCCAACGAGCGTATGTTCCTGCGTCACAAAATGATCAAAACGGTCAAGTCAACGTGCGTTGACAATTCATCCAGTCAAACCGTACACAAACATTCATACAAGATAAATATGTAATCTTTATCTTCAACAAAACGAAAGATACGTTGTCACAGTTACGTACTACTGAGATGTAGCATGTTGCAAGTACAGTTGCGACACTTTTTTTTCCAGTAACTACGCGCAGCAGTACAAAACGCATCCGTCTGTACAACAACCGAGTAAGCCATGACAAAACGAGAGGTGGCTAGTCCGTCGTCTTATCGCACAGCAACACATAAAGTCACGAAGTAATAAATCAATATGTATTGATTTATTCTCAATCAAGTAAAACCCCTTCATATACAAACATCCACTGTGGTATGATACTCGCACAGTTTATTCTGCACACATTTGACGATACACAAGATACCCAAGAAATTAACAGTAAAATCATACATTTACCTACTCATCATTCACTATTCATTTCGTTTACCTAAACATGATAAAAATTTTTTTCTTTCTCGGCACTGCTATTTCATTGCCTCTGACAATTATATATATACCAATAATCATTCCACTCTTTTACCAATGTACACAAACCAGACAAACATCCATGCATCAGCAATCTGAGCTAAACCACGCGATTCTCCATTTTTTTGTCTAAACCGAACACCTGCACCGGTCACGTGGCTAAATTCTCTAACTTTTGTTAGTCTCGTATATAAATTGTATCTCTCTCTCTCTCATTCACACCCCACTAGAAGAGCAAGTCTAAAATAGCGCTCTAGTCTACTGTCTCGTTCTAACTCTTACTTGCATTGCATACACTTTATACGAGTGGGAAAGAGATAAGAATCAATCGTACACTTAAGCCAAACGAAACTAATGATCAACCACAAACAGTGCAACACGTGCACCCATAAATCAATCTTTCTTGACCATGGTTCTCTCCTCATGGGCCTAATCAACACGAAATTTACAAACTTGTGTAGGGTTGCCAAAATATTCCACCTTCTCACTTCAAATTTCGTGATTGTAATTTCCACATAATAACAAAGTAATAGAAATCATACATACATACACACATCACACGCTTCCCCCTCCGACAGATCAGGCAAGCAGAGCAATCAGCGCTGCGCCACAAAGACCTTAGTATCTGTTCGTTTTATTCCAAAACAATTCAATACATAATGTGACACATACATAAATAACATCTGCATAATACGACTCCGTGCACCACATATTATTACTTTCAATTTCCTTCTTTTTTTTTTTTTTTTTTTTTTTTTTTTTTTTTGAACAAGATAATTAAACAAGTCAGATTAAACTTCCCAAACCCTTTAGCACGAATTTCTTTAAACACACAATGCACCCAAACATGCTTCATCTTTAAAACCAGTCCACACTAGTCTTTCAAAATTTTGGTAGCCCTGCGCCCGCAAGTATTCTGTGGCCCTGGCCAAGCGCTCATCAATCAATAATTCTCCAGTTCCACTTTTCCATAGAACAAATAATCATTATGCAAGTGACATTAAAATTTCTTTTTATAATAAATGGCTAATAACATACTTATGACGATGTAATTGCGTAAGTCATGTAAATCATTTCACAATTACGTACAACATTTTCCCTCTGAAAAGAAACACTTATTTTGTAATCTCGCCGGATAATGGAATAACTCACATTGTTGCTATGGACCAAACCATAGTTAGATGTCATCTGCTGGAAACTGCTCCGATGTTTACTGGCAGTAGACTGGGCACGCCTAGACTTACATTACGAATCGTAACCATACAATTCGCTCGCAAATTACGTTTTGGCACAAAATAATAAGATTTCTCGTGTCAGACCATTACAAAACGTTTATATATATATATCTACACATTTTAAACTTTCCTAAACCATGGTCACGGGCACACCCGCGATAACTTTCGTACCTGGACCTTAGAATTCCATGGATTTATGATAACACTACTATAACTAAAAAAAGAACTTATTTTTACATAATTTTTTTTTTATATGCTGGTCACGCGCACTACTGTAATAAACTCGCCCCTACACTATTGTTTTACCTTAGATATTAAAGGCAGAATTATTAAAAAATCAACTCTATAGCTCTAGAACAACTAGAATATAAAGAATCGAAATATGGCCAGCGTATAGCTTTCAAGTGATCTCTAGGTTTGTCAGAAACAATGTCGCTAATTCGTACACATATTTCCTGTAAAATGGACCCAATTATTACTTCCTTTCCAGAAAGTCGTTGTGTACCGTAATAACTCAGAGTACTAACTCTCATTTCCTAAATCTATTCTAGTAAATTCTAATATCAACATTTAAAACACTTACTAAACTAATTGCTCATTCATCTATAGTCATTAAACCCTTCTGGTTTCCCTCTGTGTTCTATGTGCACGCTTCGACAGCGCGCTCACGCGCCTCGCTTGCGAGCTTGTGAGACCCGCCAAAATTCGAAATGAAAAGTGTTCTGATGTTTGTGTTATTGTTATTATTAAATTATGATCAATGTATTACTTGATAGCTTAATTTTGTTGTGCCATTCAATAGATGAAATCTATTGTTTATATTTTCTTCTATATTTTAGAACTTCAACAATACAAACTTTTATTGAAACCCCCCCTGAAGGGGTTTGTGGAACTGGCTCCACTAAATTCGTATGGACCCTCTGTCCATACGATATTTATCCATCGCCAGTCCCCGTGACTCCCAACGCAGATAAATTTGTACTTAAGTTACAAATTTATTATTTGTTCCTAGGAGTCCCCGTTTTCTAATCTGTACAAAATATACATCTTCAGACAGATTTACCAATTTAATCTCGTAGTGTTATGTTGGAGTTCAAAAGATATTCTTTTGTCCTCCCTAAAGGCAGAAGTGTATGCTTTTAATTGTGAGTGTATAGTGTATGTTATGGTTTACATTTCTGTGGCTATCTATTGATATACCTACAGAAATTGTTTTATTCCAAATGATGCGGTCAGGGGTCCACCTTTCACCGAAATCATTTAGGAATATTTTCTTAAGGGTTTATTAAAATTGTGTGCTGATCATAATCTATATAACCTATACAGGTATATTTAAACCTGATTTACGCAATCTCCCCACGACCTAAAACGTAACTAGCCAGAATGTTGCATGTACATATATATTACAAAATTTACCTTAGAATTTCACTATCCTAATCGGTCTGACACGATTCACTAAAATCACCTTAAATAAAACACCATTACAAATAGAATAGCGTAAAATATTAAATTCAAACGAAACCACAACACCCGCCACTGAATCTATTCGCGAAGTTAACACTTAATAAAAATATACTTTTATGTCAAAATACGGTAAAACCACTGATTTTACATATTTAAAACCGACATATTTTTTAATAATTACGCGTGGATCAAACACTCTTATATACGTAGAATTTACGAATTTAAAAATCGGGTTTTGTTTCTTTTAATTTTCCCTATATTTTAAAATACCTTCCCAATGTACTAGTCCTCATGGTAGGCCAGTTCGGACACAGTGTCATTGTAAAAGCTCTTTGGAAGTCCTTCCATCACCAGTCAAGATTCCAGAATCCAGACGCCTTCATCCAGAACTCAAAAGGCTCAAAAAGAACATCCAAAATATTTTCCGTAAAACTAGTTGACAACCCCTATATCACCCCCAAAATTACAGAATCCAGACACCTTCATCTGTAACTCCGAAAGCTTTACAGAGATCCCCACACTAATATTCACGAAATTAAACAACCTCTATTCACTGACTTCCCTTATTTGCGTGTAATTTAAGATCAGGTCCCAGTACAATATATGTTAATCCAATTTAAAACCTTCCCAATGTACCAGTCCTCATGGTAAGCCAGTTCGGACATAGTGTCATTGTAAAAGCTATTTGGAAGTCCTTCCATCACCAGTCAAGATTCCAGAATCCAGACGCCTTCATCCAGAACTCAAAAGGCTCAAAAAGAACATCCAAAATATTTTTCGCAAACTAGTTGAAAACCCCTATATCACCCCCAAAATTACAGAATCCAGACACCTTCATCTGTAACTCCGAAAGCTTTACAGAAGTTCCCACACTAAAATTTACGAAACAACAAACTCTATTCACCGGTTTCTTTACAAAATCTTTTATGTACTAAGAAAACCTTCCCAATGTACCAGTCCTCATGGTAAGCCAGTTCGGACATAGTGTCATTGTAAAAGCTCTTTGGAAGTCCTTCCATCACCAGTCAAGATTCCAGAATCCAGACGCCTTCATCCAGAACTCAAAAGGCTCAAAAAGAACATCCAAAATATTTTCCGTAAAACTAGTTGACAACCCCTATATCACCCCCAAAATTACAGAATCCAGACACCTTCATCTGTAACTCCGAAAGCTCTACAGAAGCTCCCACACTAAAATTTACGAAACAACAAACTCTTTTTACCGGTTTCTTTACAAAATCATTTATGTACTAAGAAAACCTTCCCAATGTACCAGTCCTCATGGCAGGCCAGTTCGGACATAGTGTCATTGTAAAAGCTCTTTGGAAGTCCTTCCATCACCAGTCAAGATTCCAGAATCCAGACGCCTTCATCCAGAACTCAAAAGGCTCAAAAAGAACATCCAAAATATTTTCCGTAAAACTAGTTGACAACCCCTATATCACCCCCAAAATTACAGAATCCAGACACCTTCATCTGTAACTCCGAAAGCTTTACAGAAGTTCCCACACTAAATTTTACGAAATTAAATTAATTATATTCACCGGTTTCTTTACCAAACCATTTACTAAGAAAACCCAATCAAAAATACACGCGAGCGAAGCCGAGCGAAAATATTCACTAATAAAACCCAACCGAAAATACACGCGAGCGAAGCTGAGCGAAACTTCGTTTCCCGAATTTATTCGAAAACTCACGCGAGCGGAGCAGTACCAACTTTCGTACCTGGACTCTCGCTAAATACGCACGACCGTCTCCTTCGACTCCCAAAACAGACTGAACTCCCCACGCTCCCCTCCCTCTCCTTTTATAATCTTTCCCCGTGTCACAATCCTGACACGCAGGAACAAATCGAACGGTGGCCTCCTAGTATGGCCATGACACGTTCGTGTCACGGAGCGCGATTTTGTATGGAGATTGAATTTTGATTTTTAGTATGGGCTGGACACGTTTGTGTCACGCAGGAACAAATCGATCGGCTGCCTCGTAGTATGGCCGTGTCACGTTTCTGTCCGGACTCGTAATTTTGTATGGAGGATAATTTTATGTTTTTAGTATGAACTGGACACGTTTGTGACACGATATAAATTCGATTTTGGAGGGAAAACAAACCCTCTTCGTACCTTCCACATGGTACCTAAAGCTGTTTCGCCCGTCAGCGATGCGCTTTACCTCTACTTTGGTGGTTTTAACACCACTTCCCCGCACCCATTGTGCATCTCCGCATGCAGAGAACTGTTGCTTTTGTTATATAAATTAATTGATGTTATTACATGTGCTCTATTAATAAGTCGACTTTTAG
Source organism: Nematopogon swammerdamellus (assembly GCA_946902875.1). Classification (NCBI taxonomy): domain Eukaryota; kingdom Metazoa; phylum Arthropoda; class Insecta; order Lepidoptera; family Adelidae; genus Nematopogon; species Nematopogon swammerdamellus. The sequence continues at coordinate 12,486,133 of OX336340.1, forward strand.
CGCCATAACGGAGTGTTTTATTTATATATTTTTGTTTAATATTGTATATATATTAATTTCTGTACATACGTGATACCATATTCCGTGTTTGCTAATACTAGTCATGTACGGAACCTGGACACGCAGAAACCAATCGAAATCTCCTTACCATAGTCGTGTTTTATTCATGTCAGGACACGAATCCATTCCTTCATACTAACATCGCTTAGCGAAAACCCCTCCCGCACCGCTTGACAAATTACCTCAGGTCGCTCCGCCTCGCCCCGCGGCCCACGCGCGCCCGCAGCTCGGTAATACCTCACCCCTTGTCTTGTTTACCTCATACCTCTCTCCGCCCCGCGCGCACGCTCCAACGGATATTTATTTGAATGTTGGCGTCATACTCAATGAAACGTTGTTTTGTTTTATTTTATGTTTTTGTTTAATAACTGGTACTTTGTTTATATACTCTTCCCTTTATAAAATGTTTAGGGTATTAGTTTGAATCATTAATAAATAATTATTAAAATAATTTTAGACCCTGTGCGATATCTTCACACAGATCACGAAACTTCAAATTCCCATAAACTCCGTCATGTCCAGATTCCAGACACGCAGGAACAAATAGACCAGCGACCTCATAGTATGGCCGTGTCACATTCGTGTCCTGACACGAATTTAGTATGGAGATAAAATTGAATCATTAGTATGGACTCGACACGAATCGGACACGCAGGAACAAATCGAACGGCGCCCTCTTAGTATGGCCGTGACACGTTCTTGACACGCAGGAACAAAACGCTCGGTTGCCTCGTAGTATGGCCGTGACACGTTCGTGTCACAGCGCGAAATTTCGTATGGAGATAGAATTTAATTTTTAGTATGGGCTGGACACGGTTGTGACACGCAGGAACAAATCGCTCGGTTGCCTCGTAGTATGGCCGTGACACGTTCGTGTCACAGCGCGAAATTTCGTATGGAGATAGAATTTAATTTTTAGTATGTGCTGGACACGGTTGTGTCATGCAGGAACAAATCGAACGGCGGCCTCGTAGTATGGCCGTGTCACATTCGTGTCCTGACACAAATTTAGTATGGAGATAAAAATAAATTATTAGTATGAGCTTGTCACGTTTCTGACACGTAGGAACAAAACGTACGGTGGCCCCGCAGTATGAGCGTGTCACGATCGTGTCTTGACAATAATTCATTCTTTCATACTAACAACTCGCAGCGAAATAATCACTACTCGCGCTCCTTGACTCGCTACCTCAAGCCGCGCTCAAACGGCGTGATGATACCGCGATCTCTGACCCCGCGCCCGCAAGACGCGCGCCTTCTTACCTCACCTCTCCGCCGTTTCGTACGCGCCCATGTCTTGTTCCCCTCTCACCGCGTGTCAGGATTACCTCATGCTACCTTCCCCGCCTCGGCGCTCTATAGTGTTTTATATGCGAACCAACTGATGTTATTATATTTCTTGTTTGTCTAATTGCGCGTCGTATTGTAATGGCCGTTCGCGCCATTTTATTTCTTAGTGGAGTGTGCAGTCACGTTTGAATTTATTAGGTGATTAGTTAAATTGTAATATAAATTATTTTGTTAATATTTTAATGAAACGTTTTAATGTTCTATAATTTAAATTTGAATTACTATTGTCTATATATTTATCTTTTTTACCTTGTGTGATTCCATCACAGTGACTAGTTAACCGGGCAGGCATCAATAATGAAAATAATTATATAAACTTATGAAAATTATTTTCTTTTACTGTGTTTATTTTTAATTTTTCAAACATTTAGTTTAAGACTTGTTTTTATTTATTTTTAGGGCTTTTAACAATAATTTCTTAATATCAGCCCCATAGTTTTTTTTTTTTCATTTTATGGATACGCGAGACACTTGTGGGTTGTTGAGCCGACGCACAGTGTCAAATATGACCATAAAATCGGACACGTCCTTTTTATTCCAGAAATTTATAGATTTAGTTATTTAAAATGCTAGAGTAAAACTCCCCCGCCTCTGCGACTTTTAGTTTAGGAGAAATTTTTTTTTGAAAATTACACTTTTTTAGTTTCGAAAAAACGAAAAATAATTCTACAATTAAAACTAAGCTACTTATTTAAATTTCACTCAGCCTTATCAAAGACCCTTTCGAATATCCACATTTGAAAAGTTATTCGAGGCTGTGAAAGTTTACAGAAATCGAATTATATATTTTTTGAATTTTTTTTATTTTATTTTTTTTCTCCTAGATCCCGTAGTAGTAGGCGGAGATATTTATACCGAAAATAGTTCACTACTTCCTCTGTCCGTTAAAAAAAAAACCGACGCCTAATTCCATGGGTTTAAGAAGTTATGCTCATTTTAGTGCAATTATCAAGTTTCGGGCAATAGGGTTGGCACTTTACAAAATCTTTTATTTTTCCGCAAAATGATGATATGGTCCCAGCAGTGGATGTATATGGACTGGTCAGTTAGTCAGTCAGTGTGTATGTGTTCACTGCTGGACATACGCCTCCCCAATTTTAAACATAGTAGCCGACATGAAATGAAGGGAAACACTGACATGGCATGCATACCTAGTTCTCCCGGTGTTATGGGCTGACATCACGGATGCTGTAGTGTAGGTGATTTAGCGAGCCGTGTCAGTTTCCATAAAAAAAAAAACAAAAAAAAAAAAAAAAACAAAAACCAAAACAAGCTAATTATTATTAAAAGAAATCACTAAACAGTACAATAAAATTAATCAAATGTCAAAAATAAATAAATAAAAAATGGGAAAATTTTTATTTATTCTAGTAACAACCCTAGCCCATAGCGAATAACTCCTATAACTTCTTAATCCCATGGAATTAGGCGTCGGTTTTTTTTTAACGGACAGAGGAAACAGTGAACTATTTTCGGTATAAATATCTCCGCCTACTACTATGGGATCTAGGAGAAAAAAAATAAAATAAAAAAAATAAAAAATAAATATAATTCGATTTCTGTAAACTTTCACAGCCTCGAATAACTTTTCAAATGTGGATATTCGAAAGGGTCTTTGATAAGGCTGAGTGAAATTTAAATAAGTAGCTTAGTTTTAATTGTAGAATTATTTTTCGTTTTTCCGAAACTAAAAAAGTGTAATTTTCAAAAAATTATTTCTCCTAAACTAAAAGTCGCAGAGGCGGGGGAGTTTTACTCTAGCAATTTAAATAACTAAATCTATTAATTTCTGGAATAAAAAGAACGTGTCCGATTTTAAGGTCATATTTGACACTGTGCGACGACGACGCCCAAAAGCATTCGGGTAGTACTCATCTTTTAGAACGTTTATTTAATTATATTACGATTGTCGTCTGTTTGTTACCCAAAAACACACATGTAGCTAAACCAGCCTTCCCCGTGCACTTTCATGGGGGTAGCTGTTTAGCGAATATACCTAATCAAAATTTTTAAATCGAGTGAAAGTCAGAACATTTTGGCTCTGGTTTTTAACGATCTCGTTTCTAAAATTATAAGTACAAGTTTATTTTCCCTTCATTAACGTTTCAAACACGCTCTCGCCCCATCGTGTATTGGGCTATACCTGCGTAAGGAGCTGGTGTGTGTGACATAGCTGCAGGCGTATAATCATTTAAGCCCATATAATTACATAATGTAATCTCAGAAGTTAGGAGTATGTATATGTATGGTATGTGCACGTGTGACTGTGGCACACGGACGAGCGAGCAGGCGAACTTCACTAAACAAATAGTTCCAATCGAGATCTTCGGAACTAACCGTCCTCATCAGTACTAATGGACTAATATATCATTCCGATTCAATGCCTTGTCTAAAAAGCTAGGCTGTTGGTTGGTACTCCATATGTTTTTATGAGAAAAATTAATTCAAAGGATGGAAGGGGTATCAAGTCTTCGAGCTGGTCGAAAAATGTTTATGAATAGAATGTGCAAGAATGCGAAATATATATATTTAAAAAGTTAAATAAAAACTAAAAACATTATTTTCTTCATAAGTACCTACTTAAAAATATATCATTTCAAGCAAATAAAAAAATTTTGAAAAAAACTATAAAATGAAATAATCTTCCAAAATGGGGACTCCTGGAAAAGTCCCCATGATGGAAGCCGCATTCCCTCTTTGTACTGCTAGGCTGATTTTCTGCCTAAAGAAACTGGCCGCACGTTTGTCACCAGACGGCTCGATTAATAATATACCCAGTTGTTTTCCGAAATGTTTTGCGTCTCGACTCCATACTCCAAAAGTCTCAACGGCGAAGGCGCAAAACTCGAAGTTATTTTTAATTTGGGTATATAATATGGAATGTTTTAATTTTTCGGCCTTCGTTGCAGCAAAACCAGCTGCCTGAGAAGATCCCGCCACATGACTTGGAGCTACTGTATCCGTACACGTTGCATCCCACACCAGTGCTCTTCCCTGCCTCCACGGTACAAGAGTGATGCCTTCCGGTCTTTGGTATCTGATCTTGAAATTCCAGACGGCTCCAATCTACATGGTATTCGCGCAGATGCGAGGGAGCGACTGATGATCTGGTTGAGGCTGGTGTGGCGGGACCACCTGCCGGCGCTCTTAAGACAAGAAAGTCCATGGTACCCCAGTTCCCCCACAGGCTCACCACACACACACGTGTGGGGCACACACATCCGAAGACCAAATCTGAGTGAGAAAGCGATTCGCAGTGAATCCTTATCTAACAAAGTGCTCAAGAAAGGCGAAGGATATGCCTGAAGCCACGCACCGGATTCACCCTCTGATGCGACCAAGATGCGGGCGCGTTTGTCGGCTGAAACAGAGAGGGAGAGAACATCTTCTTTACTATCATTTTGATTTACGGTTTGTTTACAGACGTCCAGAAATATCAACCTTTCGGTTACAAAATCCAGACAGTAACAATATGTTTTCGCTTAGCCAGGGGGAAATCCCAACCTTTCTGTAGTTTGGGGTCCTTTGGGAGAGGGGCGGAAGGGAGTATTGACCGCCACGCATCCATCGCTCCCACGGTCTCTACATCACCGAGTGATGGATGAATTTTTTTTTCCACGAGAGCGGATGTACTATGAACGGAAGAGATGATCTAGCAAAAGTCCGCAAATCTGCTGGCATGACGCCTCACCGAGCGTAATGCGTGTTTTCGAGTTCATATATATTTGGCGCTACTGATCCTTTAGTAGAGCCACCCATGTTGGTTTTCAAACAAAAAATCGATGTCACTTCTTGGCTCATTTTATCTTAGTCACCGCGCTTGTCACGAGCAAAATGTGTGCATGCATTTGTTGTCGAAGTTAATTGTGTGCAATATATGTCAGTAACAGCTCGGTACTTTTGAATTCTATGAACTAAGTTCGAAATCAGACAGCAGTGGGGACACGCCCCAGGACATTGATGACAGGGAACGAGAGCCCCGGGAGACCTGTACCTAAGCCTCGCCAACTCGGCCGAAGCAATGCGATGACTCGCTAACTCTGCGGACAAATATTTCACTCAACTAAGTTTACTTGTGCTCACAAGTTGACGTGCTGGAACTTATGTATATCCGGATGTCTATGCGACTAATATCTATGTGTATACGAATACTAGCTAGAACCCTTCTGTTTAATTTGTATTATTTTATGGTTAGCATGGGGCAGCAGTTCCCAATTATATTATAATCGGTACCCCTTAGCGTATTTTTTGAAACCCAAGTACCCCTGAGTAAAATGTTTGAATAAAACAATTTTCATATGGTTGTAATTTTTACAAAGGTAATAAAGGTGTTTATCTATTTGTAGTCATTCTTTGATTCTGATATAAGTTATTTTTATAATATATTATACATTAGAAATTAAAAAAAAAACACATATTTTTCATGATATTTAGACTTGGTCGTCGTCAGATAACGATTTTTTTAAAATATATGTGCAAGTTTAATTTGTCAGATCTACTTAGTAATCACAATATAATACGAAATAGGTCCCAATGAACCATTCGTCAGTGGAGATAATTTTCACTCTAGTGAGATAAGTGGGCACCTTTCTTTTTACTTTGTAGAGGTAAACGTGGCCATTAAGTGCGCCCACGCGTACCCCTTCTCTTGAACCTGCGTACCCGCGTACCGCGTAACACTATTTGGGAACCGCTGGCATAGGGCATGTCGATTGGTCGATTTGTATTTATTCGTACAATCCTCCGTACGCGGCCAGCGGAGGAGGGCGGCACTCCTCGGGATCAAAGGGTTGTCGTGTTGCAGTATGGACGATCAGCTCGGGACGCGCTCGGTGGCGGCAGTGCACGGCGGCGGGGGCGGAGAGCGCGGCTCCGCCGCCGGTGGGGGCCGAGGGGACGGTGGCGGTGCCGACGGGCGGGGGCGGGGGCGGGGCGGGCGGCGGCGGGCCCTGCCGCTGCGAGAGCGGGTCGCGGCGCGCCGTGAGCTGCTGGCGCGGGGGACTGCTGGCGCTGGAACCACACCTCACGGTTCCCGCTGACGTGCACTACATGTTAGGGCTCAGCAGTGCCAAAAATATATTTCTTCCGGTTGATGTGTCTCTAGGATTCTGTATCCGTCGTACGGGTTCCTATTACTAAGCCTACGCCGTCTGTCTGTATGTATGTCTGTCTGTCCTTCTGCCCGAGGGCTGTATGCTTTATCTCTTGAAACATAATAGGTAGTCCGTTGAAATTTTCACAGAATATGTGTTATTATGGCCAAGATAATAACAAATAATAAAAATAAAAAAAAGTAAAAGATTCACGGTGGTTCCCATACAAGAAACTAAAAAGTGTATGCGCGCCATCTACCGAAAACAGTATGAAGCATTTTAACTAATCCATAGATGGCGTGAGTGGCGCTGACCATAACATGGCGATACGGAACCCTCGGTGCGCGAGTTCGACTTGCACTTGACCGGTTTTTTTTTACAAGATATACTGCTTCCCAACAAGGAGCCAGATCATGCTCTCGAAAATCCATATTTCCGTACTGTTTGTTCATATAAAGTCATGTCATGTCAAAGTCATGTCATAATATATAAACATTACAAAACTCCTTCTTATTATTATTACTTATTTAGATATTACTCCTACAATTAAATATTTATTGATCCTGCACTTGCTTCCTCCAAACTCACAGTGGTTTACGAGAAACATCAAAGGGAGTTCGTTTAGGCTTTTACCGCTATTACACATTGTATACGTTTTTCGGTGATGCGGTATTTAAAGCGACTCACTTTTAAAGTCGACGTTTCGTCCCTCGCTCCAGGTCGTCGCAGTTCCGCGAGTCCTGATGATGTCCCCGGAGCGAGGGACGAAACGTCGACTTTAAAAGTGAGTCGCTTTAAATACCGCATAACCGAAAAACGTATACAATCAAAGGGAGTAACCGATTTTTGGTACTGCTGTGTCTTATGTCTCTTACGAAAATTTTGATAATTAATCTTAAAATCAAATTACATTGCCCACCTTTTAATCCCACATCATCGATGAAGGCAATGAAGTATATCTTTCTTTAATATATAAATAATAATTTACTAGCTTTGGTCCGCGCACTCTTCACTTCGCGTGACTTTTTGCTCACAGCTCAAGCCGCCACGATGACACGTAGCGTTATGATTTATAGCCTAAAACTATCTTGAGAAGCAAAATTTATCAGTGAAAACGATATGTAAATCGATAAAGTGGTTCTCGAGTTATAAGGATATTCATATATTGACGTATGTTACACGGCCGGTCGCCGGTCGCCCGTAGAAATTTCGCTTTATCTATTAAAGATAAACTTTTAATAGGGCTAGCATAATTTAGAACATTTACTAGAATCTCTGTCAATTTATGTAGGTGCCGTCCACTTACCCTCTTAATTAAACTTAGGAAAAGAGCCAGAGCACACTCGTATACTTAATCTCCAGATGTGGCGCCGGGGAACTCTCACCTAATTGTGATAAATGCCCGAAGATATTCTCAATTAAGATTAATAGTGTCCCAAAGTACGTACTCTATCATCGTGTCTGGCTATTTTAAAATATTTATAAAAATACGTGTGCCTTTAGAAATTGCAAGTGGACGCGGAGATTTATAATTTCACGTATTAAGCGTATCAATATAGTTTTCATTCATTTACTTTCATTCTTGCAAAATATCAACATAATTCAAGCAATTTCATTGAGTCTGAAATATATTGAAATGCAAATGTCGTTTCGCTCCAGACAATCAAATGCGGGACTACAGTAGAGCGATTTATTCGAAGCAGGTAGGTACACTGATATTTATTTAATATTTTGAAAAATGCTTTGTTGCAGAGACCTCGGCACTAACAGACTGCGTACTCTTCACAAGAATACGTTCAAAGGCATGACGTCACTCATAGAGCTGGACATATTCGATAACCATCTCGATTTCTTGCCTGCAGGAATTTTTGACTCTCTCGCCAACCTCAAAACGCTGTGAGTTGAACTTGTGGAAATAAATACCTGCCTGCCTAGAAGGCTAATCAACGTGTCGATGAGGTGAAAAGGAAGTTTCACACTTGTTTGCGCATTAATTATTAATTATTATGTTGTCAAAAAGTATAATAATTATAGTAAAGTTAAACGTAAATCAGTCCGACCAGTTCCGATTTGAAGACAATGCATCTGGCCATAAAACTATTGAAGCGGCAATAGGCAGGAGCGAACATCAATGTTCTCGATTATTTATCGATGGGATCGACGACAATCATATTATGTACCTATACGTATTATTTTAAAATTTTTCTTTTGTAAGGCAATAGCATTTTACTTAATTTGATTTTTTCTGAGCATTAAAATTGTAAAGTAAAAGATAACGAGAAAACATTACTGTTAAAATAAATAATTCATGCAGTTGTTAACATTCACTAACTGAAATTTACTCATTTTAATAAACAATTATCTTACTTTTTCCACTTTATCAATTTAATCGGTGAAATCAACAAAGTATTGTAGCCGAAATTATCGTTATTTTATTTTAAGCTACGAAAGCGGTTGGTAAAGAGCAAAGAATTGTTTACTTTAAACTGTCTTGTTTCCTCAGTAAGCATAACCTATTTCTCAAAGGATTCTGAACATTATTTTCAGGCGCCTCCAGCGGAACTTTCTCGAAGAAATCGAGAGAGGAACTTTCCAGTTCACGAGGAAGCTCTTTCACCTCGACATGTCGCATAACCTCCTGTACACGCTACCGGAGAAGCTCTTCATTAACAACGCTTACGTGGAAACTGTTGATTTTTCCAACAACAGATTAGTCTATCTGCCCGCAGATACGTTTATAGGGCTCAAATCATTGCAAATATTAGATTTGTCCCGGAACAAACTTCAGCGAGTGGAGAACGAAACGTTTTCATGCCTGAAGACTCTGCAAATACTAAAGTTATCGGATAACAGGATAAGCCGAATCCCGGAGGAGATATTCCGGCACCAGGTGGCGCTGGAGACGCTACTGCTCAGCAGGAACCGGCTGGCCGAGCTGCCCCTCCACCTGCTGCATCCGCTGCAATGTTTGAATTATTTAGATCTGTCTAGTAACAACTTGAAGCACGTACGTATTTAATTCGTACTGATACACTCGTATTTTTTTTTGTTTTATTTTTATGGTAACTGACACAGTTGGCTACATCACCTACAACATCCGTGATGTCAGCCCATAACACCGGGTGAACTTGGTGCCACGTCAGTGCTTCCCTTCGGTCGTGCCGGCTACACTGAACTGGACGGAAAACACAAACTATTTACATAGCCGTTTTGACCGACCTTTCATTCAGTGCGGTGGTAGCAACCCGGGCGGGTTAAACCCTACCACCTAGTAATATAAGAAGGGAGTCATATCCCTTACATACATACACTGAGCTTGCACTTGTGTCGCGCTCCAGTTTATGTTTTTTTTTTATTGAAACTGAAACGGTTGCATCACCTACTACATCCGTGATATAAGCTATTATTGAACTAGGTACCATGTCAATGTTTCCCTCCGGTCGTGCCGGCTACACTGAACTTGACGGAAAACACGAACTATTTACATAGCCATTTTAACCCACCATTCATTCAGTTCGGTGATACCAACCCACAGGTGGTCAGGTAAGAAGGGAAGTGACCTACAGTTTCACGTGGAATCCGAACCACGGCCAGCGGTCCGACGGTCGAGCGGTCACCCATCGAAACAGCCACCGACGGTCGAGCGGTAACCCATCGAAGTACTGACCGCGGCCAGGTGTGTTTATTATCACGACTGACAGTCGACCGACCGCACCACTGAGATACCGAGGCTGACAATAATGTATTGATTTAAAATAATGAAAAAACATGAAAAATAAACCTCTGAAAATGAACAATAGTTTCATTTGCGTGTGTACAGCTGAATTGTTCTTTCCTGTTTTAGAAATAAACACGTTTTAATGACCCAAACAAAAACTCTACAAAATACCTAATTGTATAAATATGATAAAACTAAAATACATTTCAACAAAAATCTAAAGCTGGAACGGAAAATCCTACACAGAACATTCACAGCGAGCAAATAAGAATTATTCAACATCTACACATTTATTATTCACGTATGCGAATGCCTGCGCACAATTCGACATAAAACACTTCCTGCATTTCTTTCCCTTACAGTTGGTCGGTGTCGAGTTCCAGCGACTGAGCCACCTGAGACACCTCGATATGAAGAGTAACGAGATATCGCAGTTACCCGATTTCCTGTTTACCAACTGCACGCGACTGGAAAAATTGGACCTGGCCAAGAATAAGCTTCGCTTCCTGAACGTCACCTCGTTCGAGGGCTTGGCCCAGCTCACTTCGCTCGTCCTCTCGCAGAATCTGCTTCGCGAGGTGCACTTCAGGACTTTCGCCAATTTGAAGAATTTAACTACTTTGTAAGTCATCACAGTTTTAATTCTCATCTAAAATATTTTTTGCAATTTTCATATCACTGAAGGTGCGAGCGACAATCTTTGTATGAGCACGCGGCAGTGCCTACGACGCAGTGGCGATGCGCAGCGCGGTAAGCAATTCGTGAGACATTGGTGGGAATAAATAAATAAATAATGTGCGCCAAGCCGCCGCTGCCGCTCAGTTGCGGTTAGGTGCCGTCTCCGGTTTATTCTAATATACAGGGTGTTTGATGACTGTAGGTCAACAAGCAAACCAGGTACTCCTGAGCCTATTTGGAGCAAATAAGTAAAATGACATTTTACTCTACGGTGAACTTTTTTTTTCCATACAAAACTAAATAAAATTATTTAGTTTTGTATGGAAAAAAAAGCTCAGCGTAGAGCAAAATGTCATGTAACTTTTTTGCTCCAAATAGGGTCAGGAGTACCTGGTTTGCTTGTTGACCTATAGTCATCAAACACCCTGTATATATATTTATACTAAGTAGGTTAGAATTGTATAGTTAAAAATAATTGCATAATGTACCTATCCATCACTCTGGTTAAGGATAAAATGTTAGAACCTGTGCACAAACTAATAATCAGTGTTAGTGGTACAAGGTTGACTGGAAGAAATAACATTTTGAAAAAAAAGTCCACTTTTGCATTGCAGAAATTATATTACTGTTTAATATCGAATGAAGCTGTTTATCCTGTAAACTTCACCTCAACTCTTTCAGGTTTATTGGAGCGAATCTGTTTTCTCTGAATTAGGCTGACGCTAGCAATTCCAGCAATATTAACGTACAAAATGTACTTACTCGTTCACGCTACTTTAGTAATCTGTGACGCTACATTCACTCTAAAAAGCAATGACGACGGAGCTACAAAGGAATGTTAGTTCTCAATGCGAGACAATTCTTCAATTTCTAAAAACTCATTACACTTTGTTACAAGGGCTTTATTATAATATTTTTATAGCATACAAATGAATGACGTTATTTTGAGCCCACGTGTACCCATTATGTTTGTATCTATATCTATCTATACATCTATAAATAATAATAAAATCTTCAATGCAAAAAAGTCTGTGCATTGAATATATTCGGAAAAAAACCAACCAGGGCGTCTTAAAAAGAGAAACTGAGCATGTTAAAACAGTTTTGAAATTCTTTGTCTGTTTGTCTGTATGCGGATCACGCAAAAACCACTGAACATGTCATGAAACTTTGTATAGTGACCCGAGAATAACAATAAATAATTTATATAAAAAAATCTATAGATCTCACACTACGCGCAACTATCAAAGGCATTGAAAATGTAATTAAGAAATAAAGCACACGATAAAATTGTACAAATATTTAATAGGAATTCATTCTTTATCGTACTGACGATCAAGTGAACGGAGCACAGACTGACCTCGTTGTCCGCCCGCCTCCTAAGATGGCTCAAACTGTAGCTTAATTCATTTCCGTTTCTTGAATAGCGAGCTAAAAAAAAAGTTATTGGGAAATTCTCGATCTAAGTCGGCGAAATGTTTTTGAATTTTTGACAAATTTTGGAAAATCTCAAAAAGTTACCAACCGATTTTGGGAATTCAAATTGCACTTTAAACCCCTCCGGACGCACATTTTGACATATGGCCCATCCACGTACCTCTCATATCTGCGAAACTACAGGCAAATGTCACAATTTCATAAATCGGGCACTATACTCGATCACGAAAACGTAAACATTTTCAATGTTAAAAAAGAAAATATATTATTAAACATTTTGTGCTTACGATATCTCGCAAACTAAATATGTAAGTGCGTCCTTTCGATAAAAATAACCGAAACCGAGCAAACATGAGTGCAGCAGGAGTGTGTCAGCACCGTGGCACGTGGAGAACCGTTGTCTCTGCCTACCCCACTGGGAAACAGCATGCATTTAATAGCTGTATGTGTATTTTTAACTTGTATTACCTGCATACGACGTGTTTCCAAAAGTCTAGCTCTGTCCTAATTATGAACCAGACCGTGACTAAGAGTAAAGCAAAGTAAGCTGCAAAGTTATTGTAAATTACTACGACTATCCCCATAATGCGCAAGGGTCTCGAGGGCTAGAACCTGAAGCTTGAAAATGTGTGTACCTAGCCCGTTATATACGACGCGGTCCAATTTAGCAGAGTAATGCAAAAGTACGTAGCTTCACGTACGTAGCGGTGTAAGGGTGTGCGTGTGCCCTTGTAAAATACGACCTGAGGGTCTAGAAGAGGTTAAATCAGAGAATGAGTACACGACCAAGGAGTAGAAGATATACATACATACATACCACACGCTGTATCCCGACAATCGGGGTAAGTAGAGTAATCGTTATTGCGTTGCAAGAAGTAGAAGACTTCCTCGAAAAAAAACTGTTTAATAAGAAGCTGTTTTAAAAAACATTGCACCGACTTCAAAAACAGCTAGAACTTAAAAGTGTTAAATAATATTTGGACCCTTGAGTTGAAGGCGGTACGAAAGAACCATTTATACATTTTCAGGTGTGCTTTTGCACCGCCTTCAACTCAAGGGTACGAATATTAATCAAAATATTATTTAACACTTAAGTTCTAGTTGTTTTTGAAGTCGGTGCAATGTTTTTTAAAACAGTTTTTTATTTCACTCTTTTTAGTTAGTTATATCACATCACATAACAAGTTCTGCGTAGAATTGGGGGTTAAACCGTCGCGACGACGTGTTTTTCCAGTGATTGGTGCACACTTAACAGTCCATACCTTGAAAACTACTGAACCGATTTTGATGAAACGGTCTCGTACCGGATACAGAACCCTAAAAATACTTACCTAAAAGGTCAAACGTCTAATTTAAAATGTATTATTGCGTAGAGTAAGAAAAATTGAACTCATATTCATTAATTAGTTTTTGTACATTTCTAAGGTAGCTAGCTCCTTCGCGCGCTCGTTCGTTCGAGAAGGAACTTCGCCAGGTAAGTCCTTCGAGAACGAACAAGTAAGCCAGGTAAGTCCTACAAATGTTGCTATTTTCCAACTCCTCATAACACGGGCTCTCTAAGTAAGCACTCTACTTCAGATATATTTGTTCAGTGTCGCAAGATCAATACACGCGGCCCGGAAACACTCGTTCACGCTCCAATTATAGCAGCACATTACAGCTGGCACGGCACCTTCGATCGACATGAAATCGGCTCAGTCGTATTTCACTTAAGCCCTGTCAATCCAATAAATGCTCCAGCCGCTTCGATAATAAAAATATCCAGACGCCGGTTCCGGAATAGGTATGTATAATATAACTATGGTAGTATGTAAAAGTACCTATATTATATATACATCTCTACAATATTGTCACCACGAGCACGTTCGAGCGAATGCCTTTTTTATGTAATCTGGTATGGGTGGCTGAGTCGGAGGGACCAAAGCGCATGCTCCGACCAGCCAATATCACCTCCGAGAAGGTAGGTGTGCCATACCGGAGACTTCCCTGGATTGCTGGCTATACTGGACTAGAGGAGAACACAGCCGAGGCTGCTATGCGGCCATCTTACACCCAGTACGGTTGTACCAACCCAGTCGGCTACAATTTAGGCCAACCACCTAGTAAGGGGCAAGGGCAGGTACCTACAGTTTTAAACCGGTTCCGAACGGTGAAGCAGCAAGTGTAGGTATGCACGTAAATTTTTTCGTCAGAAAAAACTCATTGATACACGCCGAACGGATTCGAACCTCGGACCTCTCGCATGAGAAGCCGATGCCCAAAACACTCGGCCACCCGCCGCTTATAAATGCCTATTCAAAAGTCAACTTATCGTCAAAAAAAAAACACACATTGCACCGACTTAAAAAAAACAACTAGAACTTAAAAGTGTTAAATAATATTTTGATTTATGTTCGGACCCTTGTGTTGAAGGCGGTACAAAAGCACAAAAGAGGTCCATCTATAAATTTTCAGGTGTACCTGTGCCTACCGCCTTCAACACAAGGGTCCGAACATGAATCAAAATATTATTTTACACTTTTAAGTTCTAGTTGTTTTTTGAAGTCTGTGCAATGTTTTTTAAAACAGTTTTTTATTTCAATCTTTTTTAGTTATTATTATATCACATAACAAGTTCTGTGTAGAATTGGACGTTAAGCCGACGACGTGTTTTTCCAGTGATTGGTACACACTACACACTTAACGGTCAATATCTTGAAAACTACTGAACCGATTTTGATAAAACTTGCACTATTCCCTAAGTTGGAAGATACTTAATCCAATAAAAATTATGGCAATTCCATTTCTAGTTTCCGATTAATTCCTGGACAAACATACATACTTTTTTTTTTTTTTTTTTTTTTTTTTTTTTTTTTTTATGGAACCTGACACGGTTGGCTACATCACCTACAACATCCGTGATGTCAGCCCATAACACAGGGTGAACTAGGTGCCATGTCAGTGCTTCCCTTCATTTCATGTCGGCTACACTAAACTGGACGGAAAACACGAACTATTTACATAGCCGTTTCGACCGACGTTTCGTTCAGTGCGGTGGTACCAACCCGGCCGGGATAAACCCTACCACCTAGTAAGGTAAGAAGGGAAGGGACCTACAGTTTAACGTGGAATCCGAACCACGGTCAGCCTCCAACGGTCGAGCGGTCACCCATCCAATCACTGACGGCGCTCAGCGTTGCTTAATAACAGTTGACTAACCAACCGCGCCACTGAGCTACCGAGGCTGACGAATTTTCTTATCCCTTAGTCGACTTTTACGACATGCGACGGGGAGAGATGCAGTGGGGCTATTCTTTTTAAGTACCGACCCCACACGGTACAATACTAACATACATACACTTATGTAATTTGGTACACCTGTTTAGAAGCCCACATAGACTAACACATACGAATAATGTGCAATCCCAACGATATTACATACATACGGGTCGAATTGATAACCTCTTTTTTTAAGAAGTTGGTTAAAAAAACTTCGTTTCCTGAGCTCTGACTCTGCAAGACATCTTCGAAAGCATTTTTAGGGTCCCGTCGCAAAAATACCTTACGGGATCACGGCTACTACTATATTTTATTTTTGGTCGTTCAATTATATTATTTTTATTTTTTATAGAAATCGCGACATGAGGCGCCGAGCCACCCGGTGTCTAACGAAGCTCATGGACATTCGGTGGAACGTGAGGGTTACGAATACCATGCCGACCGGCCAGGTGCCTATTCACGCCTCTCTTGAATGGCCCGAGACTGTACTTACGAGAGCTTTCCAGAGTTTACCAGTTCTGTGGAGGAAATATCTGCAGAACGGATTGGTATGCATCCGCGGCAAGTCTAGCTATAGGGATGCAATTTCTGCCCAGTGCATGCACTGGGCAGGCAATGAGAAAAGTTTAGTTTTATCCTAATCGTATAATCGAAATGCCAACGAACATCCACAAAATGTGTAAGTACACGATGAAACTTATATTGAAAGCTAAGCGCTCGCTCCTCCCTCTGTCATGCATGAACGAGCCAAAGAAAGCCATCAGAGAACAATACGAGTTTAGGTGAAAGTTTCGAACTGTTTAGCCTTGCCACTATATTGCTTGTATTCTATGAATTATACTTATAAAGTGAACACGATGTCTCGACCCATTATAGTCAATTGCGAGTTTTACTCGCGCAGCGGGTGTTCCGTAGATAGGTACGCTATAAGCCGCACCTGTCAAAAAACCTTAACCGTCTATCTTTTGTCATTCTACAATGCAAAATATAAAAGCCTGTGGCGCCATATGTTATTCAGTAGCGTGAATAATCGATTCTTCGCTACCTATGTATTAAAGGGGGTTCCCCTTAATTGTTTTACTTTTTGCTTTTTTTTATTATTTATAGGCACATCCGCCATAATAACAAATATTCTGTGAAAATTTCAACCGGCTACCTATACGTTGTCAGAATCACATGATAAATAAATATAATTAATGATGCGATATGAATGTAAAAAATTAGTAATGCGATAACGACATGTGGTGGTTTGTGACAGAAACCAGTAGTCACTTTGTCACGAATTTCTGCATCTGTCACAAATCAGCACATGCGTGTCTAGGCAGTGGCAAACATTTTTGTAAAGTAGACTAAGTGTACATTGAAAAAAATTCCAGTGAAGTTTCTTGTCAGTTCTTCTTCGCTGTGATAATCGAACTTGCGGAATGTTACAATGTAAATATGACAAATCTGAGCGTAGTGTACTGCCAATAGATGCTAAATAAACAATAAACAATATACGATTCAAAATAAACAGCACTCGGACCGAAGGACGAACGGACGGACAGACAGACAGAGAGACTACGTAGGCTTAGTAATAGGCTTCCGTATGAATACGGAACCCTTAAATAGAAAAATTGTAATTAAAAAACCCGAATACGAAGAAAACAAGAAAAGAACGTTCAAAAATGATGTTGTCGGAGCACAGAGTAGTCAAGAGTATATTCGAATCGGGCATGTAGGTATAGGTAGGCCCGACTACAGCATTTTTTACCGTTTAGATGTCGGGTTTATTTTTATGTAATTATTTTAAGTTTTTGACCTGAATGTATAGGACATTTAATAATCTTCTTTCAAGTTCTAGATGGGTTTTGAAGAATTATTATTTTTTCAAAGTTTTACAATTTGACGACTAGGGCCCGCCATTAATTTAACTTTTTTTTTTCTTTATAGTCTGTTACTCGCGTACTAGCTTTTATACTAATTATACTTTGATACTTTTGCGTACTATATGACAAAACTTTGAATACGTAATTCATCAAAATAGATTTCAACGTTTTGTTACGAGGGAATAAAGGAAAACCACCACTTACATACATACATATAACAAAGTGAAACGCATTACCCTCATTTGCGTTCAAAGTCGGGTAAAAAACATTGAGAATCTATCTATTTTCGTATTTTCGTAATAACAACTTACTACATACCTATATTTTTTTTAAAGATCTAACTTTAACGGAAGGTACACGTTATAGAAATAATAGGTAATAAAAAGATAATATTTTTTTAAATTATCTTCTAAACAAATAAAATAATACACAACAACAAGGTAATGCACAGATTTGAGACGAGCAAACAGTGTTAAAAGAACATTATTTATCTTAATCCTTAGAGAGCGCGCGTCGTGTTCTAATCTCACACTCTGTGAAACTAAACTCAACATTCAGCAGTTGATAAAACGTATCTGATGGCACTTTAGGAGGAGAATTTTAGATGCGAGCGCATATATCAGAGTACGGTCGCCTGCGCAGTCGAACATTGGATTCATCAAGTGCCTATAATTTTTGAGCGCATGTTCAGACGACCTCAATGTATTAATTTTTATTCTCTTTTTTCCGTCCCAGTTTGCATAGCACTCTTATATGACAGTCCTAGGTATATACGCGATATAGGTAACGTCACGACTGTCTCCCGATGACGTAGGTAGAGACAACGACCCCGAGAGACCTCTGAAGCTCCTCTATACTCAATACTCATAGATAGTGTGTTTCATCGATGCCCGTCGGGTTCAGCATGCTTCGGACACTACT
Organism: Nematopogon swammerdamellus; assembly: GCA_946902875.1. Classification (NCBI taxonomy): domain Eukaryota; kingdom Metazoa; phylum Arthropoda; class Insecta; order Lepidoptera; family Adelidae; genus Nematopogon; species Nematopogon swammerdamellus. The sequence goes on from OX336340.1 coordinate 12,504,516, forward strand.
TATATGCACTCTACATAACATATATTTTATCAGAGTCATATCACAGAACTGCAATAGATACTTCGTTTTTGTTTTTAGTATGAGTGGCTGAGTCAGAGGGGCCAGAGCTCATGCTCCGACCACCCGACAGCACCTCCGAAAAGGTTCCCTTTGAATAGCTGGCCATATTCGACTAGAAGAGAGTACAACGAACCTGTTTTTTTTATGGAAACTGACACGGTTGGCTACATCACCTACAACATCCGTGATGTCAGCCCATAACACCTGTTGAACTAGGTGCCATGTCAGTGCTTCCCTTCATTTCATGTCGGCTACACTGAACTGGACGGAAAATACGAACTATTTACATAGCCGTTTCGACCGACGACGTTTCATTCAGTGCGGTGGTACCAACCCGGGCGTGATAAACCCTACCGGCTAGTAAGGTAAGATTTCATTCAGCATTAGTTGTTAGTTAATTATTATTATGTACGGTGTGCTTGCAACAGATACTTGGACAATAACATGTTCCCTTCGCTGCCGTCACGCACACTCGACTTCACCCCGAAGCTGACAGTGGTGAAGCTCGCCGGAAACCCCTGGCATTGCGACTGCCACGCCCTCTACATCTCTGCGTAAGTATATCTGTCCAATCCTGCGGTAAATATGTACCTGAACAACACCAATATCTGCCTGGGTAGCTCCAATGTCTACCTGGGAATCACCAATGTATACCTGGTTATCGTCAATGTCTACCTGAGACTCACCAATTTAACCTGGGCAAGACTAATGTTTACCTGGGCATTACCAATGTCTCCCTGGGCAACACCTATTGATACCTGGGGATCACACCTATACCTGGACACGATCTACCTCACCCAGGGCCTATATCCGCAAAAATATTTCGGAGAGTTTCAGTCGCTGAAACTAATCTCATACATAGATGTCGGCCTAGTATCAGCGACTGAATTTCTCCGGGCGAAGAGAGAGGCCCGCTGAAGGAAACTCGTCGGCAATGCCTAGCATTATGACTGCTACACCCTCTCCATCGCATGAGCGGCTCCTTTGTTCCCTTCTTCCTTGAAATAGCGCTGGCTGTGTTTGAGAAATTTCTCATTCGTAGCACGTTATCCGCTTTACCACGCTCTAACACATTTTCGTAATATTACCTATTAAAGAATTACTAAAAAGGGTACATCAAACAGTGTAGACACACATACAATAAACCTGTTTTATTTCACACGTTTGAAACATTTTTGGTTATTTATCAATTTTCCTTCAAAAATGTGTATAATCGAATTTGAGTGTAGCGTTGCAGGAAAATGCCTCGGTTTAATAACGGACTTGGAACTCGACTCCAGCCGGTCGGGTGGCGAAAGTATGTCAACGTCAAAGCCTCTGTTTTTGTAATTGGATGTTAAGACTGTTTCTATCATAAATAATCTTATAAATATAATTTTTTTCGAATCAGTGCCTCATCATCATATATCTATATCTATACATATAATAAAATCGTTAAATTAATAATCTCTCTTTGTCTGTACGCGCATCACGCAAAAACCACTGAACGGAATTTGACGAAACTTTGTATAGTGACAGTGTATATCCCGGATTAACATAATAAACAAAAAAATATAATAAAAATTAAAATTATTATAAAATTTAAATGACAAGTTGACAACGGAGAACTGTCATCTCGACGTGAGCTGGCCGGTGACCAAATGTTTGATAAATAAAAATAAAAATAAAATTTAAGTCGAACTTATGTCGCTGTCATTGGTGCAATTTATATTTCTGTTGCCCGCGGCTTCGCTAGCGTGAAATTCGTATTAAAAAAAAAAGTAAGTAACTAAAGGCGGAGCCGAAGGCGGATCTGCGCTCACGTAAACGATATTCTTTCTCGATGAAAGTAACTAAGGGCGAGGCGGAAGTCGAAGCTGAGTTCAGGAAGAAAAAAAACATTATTTCTTGAATGAAGTAAGTAACTATGGGCAGGCCGCAGGCCGAGCTGCGTTCAGGAAGAAGCTAAACCATCTTGAAGAAAGTAAGTAACTAAGGCGAGGCCGAAGGGCGAGCTACGTTCTGATAAATAATAAACCATCTCGGAGAAAGCGAGTAACTAGGGCGAGGCCAAAGGCCGAGCTGCGTTCAGGAAGAAGCTGAACCATCTTGAAGAAAGTAAGTAACTAAGGCGAGGCCGAAGGCCGAGCTACATTCTGATAAATAATAAACCATATCGAAGAAATCAATTAACTAAGGGCGAGGCCGAAGGCCGAGCTGCGTTCAGGAAGAAGCTAAACCATATTGACGAAAGTAAGTAACTAAGGCGAGGCCGAAGGCCGAGCTTCGTTCTGATAAATAATAAACCATCTCGAAGAAAGGAAGTAACTAAGGGCGAGGCCGAGGGCCGAGCTGCGTTCAGGAAAAAGCTAAACCATCTTGAAGAAAGTGAGTAACTAAGGCGAGGCCGAAGGCCGAGCTACATTCTGATAAATAATAAAATATCTTGAAGAAAGCAAGTAAATAAGGGCGAGGCCGAAGGCCGAGCTGCATTCGGGAAGAAGCTAAACCATCTCGAAGAAAGCAAGTAACTAAGGGCTAGGCCGAAGGCCGAGCTGCGTTCAGGAAGAAGGTAAACCTTCTTGAAGAAAGTAAGTAACTAAGGCGAGGCCGAAGGCCGAGCTGCGTTCTGGATGAAGCTAAACCATCTCGAATAAAGTAGGTAACTAAGCGATATTAAGATTGAGTTAAATTAATTAAAATTTTATTATAAAGTCCACGCTTCTGACGGCAAACATACCGTCCTAAAACCTTGCGGTTATTCACGGCTGGATGGCAAGAGGCCCGATGGTATCACCTTAGTTCCATGGGCCAAGGGTAGGTCTTTGATATGGGATGCCATTTGTGTTCTCACATTGGCTCCAAGTCACGTTCGGGCATCTTCAAGACCGGCCGGCGCGGTCGAGGCCTGGGCGGACAGCCTCAAACGCAATAAATATTATAGATATATAATTCAAGATTTCGAATTTGTTGCGTTTGCGGTTGAAACCCTCGGTCCGTGGAGCAGTCATTGAAGCCAAAAGCTTCTTGAAGAGGCTTGGGTCTCTGCTGGTGGACGCAACTGGTGTCCCGCAATCAAGGGCCTACTTCATTCAAACGGTAAGCTTTGCCATCCAGCGGGGTAATGCCGCAAGTGTTCTAGGAACATTTGAAAACGCCCCTCTTATGATAGTTATTTTAATGTTTGTTAGGTAGGTTTTAATTATTTAGTTATTAATATAACTTCTTTATATATTTTATTAAATAAATAGATGGAGTAAACGATATTATATGCTATCGAGGAGCGAGGCCCGAAGGCAGAAGAGGGTTTTTGGTTTACCTGAACGCAGCTCGGCCTTCGGCCTCGCCCTTAGTTACTTACTTTCTTCGAGAAGGTTTATCGTCTTCCTGAACGCAGCTCGGTCTTCGGCCTGGCCCTTAGTTACTTACTTTCTTCGTGAAGGTTTATTGTCTTCCAGGATGCAGCTGGGCCTTCGGCCTTGCCGTTAGTTGCTTACTTTATTTGAGAAGATTTATCGTTTACCTGAACGCAGCTCGGCCTTCGGCCTCGCCCTTAGTTACTTAGATTCTTCTTTGAAATACGAATTTCACGCGAGCGAAGCCGCGGGCAACAGCTAGTCATATAATAAAACTGTGAAATTGACGTATCTGTTGCATTAAAAATATGAAATAGCCTTTCCCCAGCGACATTAGTCCACCTCCAAACCGGACTGGCACCTCCTCGGTGGTGATATTGGCTGGGCCTGAGGCTTCGACCTCAGGCACAGCCAGATAGTTCGGAAACAATACAAAAAAATTAAAATATTAGCAAAATATGAATTGGGGCATGAATAATACATACATACATATCACACACGCTGAATCCCGACAATCGGGGTAAGCACAGTAATCGGTGTTGTGCTGCAAGAACTCTGGTAAATTACAGGACAACACCGACCACCTCGCATGAATAAGTGGTATGCATTATGATCATTGTGTGAATTTTTGTCTGTTCGTCTGTTAATTTGTCGGCCTGTCTGCTGGTTCGTTTGTCTGTGGAGTTACTGCAGGAGTACGAGAGTACGTACGGATCACGCCTATATTCATATGGTTGACCAGTGGGGTCGGAAGTGAACGCAATTGGAGAAATTAAAAATTTTTTTTTGCATGTAATAAAATATAATATGCTCGCACTTGGCTCATCTAATACCATCTTGCGCCTCTGGCCACAGTCGAGCCGTGCGACTGGTGGGCGACCCCAAAGTGTATCTCAATAGAACCACTGCAACTCCGTAGGCTCGGCTGCCTAAGTATGTTGTATCGCTTATTCCATGGGGAGTGCTGAGAGGAGTTATTTGGTGCGATCCCATCGTCGCCTTTCCACCTCCGCACCACGCGCAAAGAGCGGAAACGCATTTCTACACGTTGCACTTACAGCGGATGCGTACCAAGCGGTTCTGCAGATCTGTCCCCTACAGAGCCGGTAAATTCTGAAACCCTCTCCCTGCCCGTATATTTCCCGCCAAGTACGGTCCCGGGTCATTCAAGAGGAGCGCGAATAGGCATCCATCAGGCTGGCATGGCATTCGCAACCCCACTACTGAACGTCAATATTTGTATATTTTCTTTAAATATGCATTTTAAAATTATTAATCTTTTAAAAATAATATATATATATATTTGTATTCCTTATAATGAACCATTAATTCATTGAGATAACACACAAGCTGTGCCCGCGGCTCCGCCCGCTCTCATATTTCACTTCACTGCTAACCTCATAAGCCATTTAGCGTGATAGTAAGTAGCCTATAGTTGATGGGAAGAATCAAGCTATCCGTAGATTTTTTTTTTATTAAAATCGGTTCAGTGTTTCTCGAGTTATAAGCGGACAGACAGACATACACTCAGACACTCAGACAGAAAGCAGACGTTGGATTTTATTATAGGTAAGGAAGGATAATGCACTTGAAAAAAATAAATTTTTAACTTTCTAGTTTGTCACCAAAAAAATTGTCTCCTATAATCGACATTCGTTCATTTACGCTATACGGCCGTGATTGGATCATCAAACGCTATGGTGATCCTATAAGGGCTCCTTTTCTTTTCCTCTTTTTAGGTACGGAAACCTAATAATTACAAAAATACTCTATTTCTGTCGGTCAATGACATCGTGCCGTAAAGCTAACGCGCTGAAGGTTTTGCGTGTTTTAAGACGAGCACAAAACGGCACGTGCTCGATCGTGCCGGCGCGGCGCGGCGGTACAATCTATTTCGCACCTTTATCACTTTAACGCGTTTTGTTCTGTTTTGGTCAGTTACGTTGATAGATAAAGCAAAAACAAAATAAAAAAATAACCATAAGCTATTTTTAATACTTTAACAATACCTACTTAAAAAGAAAGAAAAAACATTTGCACAAGTGGTATTCGAACTCACGGGGTGGTCGGATCAAAATTATATGCATTCTGATGCGATCTGCGGTGGTGCAAGCCCGCCCGGGTTGGTACCACCGCACTCAATGAAAGGTCGGTCGAAACGGCTATGTAAATAGTTTGTGTTTTCCGTCCAGTTCAGTGTAGCCGGCACGACCGAAGGGAAGCACTGACGTGGCACCAAGTTCACCCGGTGTTATGGGCTGACATCACGGATGTTGTAGGTGATGTAGCCTACCGTGTCAGTTTCCATAAAAAAAAAATCTATAAGGCTACGCGAATGGCGGTTTAGCATCAGTGGTGCCGCGCCGTGTATTATATTTTAGTAGCGTGATCGTGATTAACAAATTCTTATATGTGAGCCCCTTTTTTTATTATTTATTGGCATATTCGCCACAATAACATAATTATATTCTGTGAAAATTTCAGGCGGCTGCCTTAAACAGATACAGCACTCGGACAGACGGGCAGACGGACAGACAGATAGACGACGTAGGCTTACGTATGGATACGGAACCCGAAAAACTAAACTGTCTACTCACCGCGCCGATTGTCTTACGACTCCTTGCGTAACTTGAGAGCATTGTATGACAGTAACTTGAATTTGACAGACTACACTTTGTAACTATGTATATTGGGTGCGGCAGATGGGTGCGACTGAACGAGATGAAGCTATGGGACTACTCCCCGGCGTGCGTGTCGCCCTGGTACGTGGAGGGCCACTTCCTGAAGAAGCTGAAGTTCCCGGAGCTGTGCACGGGCCAGTGGGCCAGCATGGTGAACCTGTCGCCGAGGCTTCCCATCCAGCAGCTGCTCGCTCTCAACATTTCCGTCAACAGGAAGCCGCAGTCAAGCATGGAGCAAAACCACGGCTACACCACGCTCAATCCGTGGAACTGAAACTCGACCCGTCTGTTGAAGCCGCGAGCCGTGGAGAATCATTCCTCCCTCTACTCCAGTCTCACTCCTCTCATCTCTTGTCGATCCCTCATCTAATTACATTGGTCAAACAAGTAAGCCAACGATCAGAGAAGTATTGCCCAGAGACCATCAAAGCATTCGAGGTATCTCTCAGAACGAGGGTCGGCTGAAATCATTTTTAATTTAGAGACTAAAGTGCAGTAGGTACACAGAGCATCGAATACCGCGCGCGCCCCCTCCTAGAGACGCCCTGGGCGCGATTTCCCTACAACGCCGTTGAAGCCTGTGGGCGTGGCCTATGACTTACATATGTGTGTTGTGCGTGTGCATTTGTTTGTGCGTGTGCCTTGCTTCCTCCTCGTTGTGTGTAGTGTCGATACTAACACACACACACACATACGAGGCGGTAGCAGCTCTGCGTACGGTTATTGGGTTTCAAATATTATTATTACTTTCGCCTCTAGGAGGCGCGCGCGGTATTCGATGCTCTGTGGTTAAACACATGCTAAAGCCTAAACATAAATACATTGTTTTATATATTTATGTATTAAATACAATTATTATGTATGAATAAATGCACATAAGTAGTAATAAAAAACAAACATATGTATACAAATACACAATCAAAATAATAAAAAAATCGTAAATAAATAAATTAATATATATATTTGTTTTATTGAAAGCACGACATGGCGCGGAGCCACCGCCCTTGGACATTCGGTCGTATTCGGCGAATGCCATTGTACTCGTACCTAATATTGTTGTTGTATACAGGATGTTTCAGGATAGCCTTCAGAAACTTAAGGAATAGAAAGTACTTATTATTAGAAGAAAAAAATCCTTATGACTCAAATAGAAATTCCGTTTTTTTTATACAAAAATTTAAAATTGTAATAAAAACTCGATCGACAGTGAGATTTGGCAACAGTGCCACAACAGTCTAGGGAGTGCAATGACCTAGCTAGTCCCCTTTTTCTTTTGTTGTCATTCAAATTTAAGTGTTTGGAATTTACCTACATGTAGTTACATTCTACTAGTTAAGCAGGTAAATTAGTCATTTTATGTTCATTTAATAAAGGCGGACGTTAACCGTCCACCAAAGCTCGATGAAACGATTTTCACCAAAAAGTACTATAAAATGACCGAATTTGGGAAAAAGTTTCAGAGCTTTTCGTCTTAAAATATGGACCCCTTTCCAACCCTGAAGTTACGAAACCCTATCCTCTGTAACGCAAGTAGGAGAAACAAGGCGATATTTTAGTGATCGTCGACCCGGGGCCCCTACGCTCTAAATGTATGATGAACAGACAAGACGCTCCCGTACATGAATCTCCAACAAGAGTTTACATTTTCCGTAGTTTTTATGAAATACGAAAACCGATATTAACTAATTCCGGAACAATCCCGGTGTGCTCCTGCCACGAGAGAACTCGAGGGGAAGGCTTTTACTATAGCCTACGAAGAAAAGCTTTTACCTACCGTTTAAAGTAACTTAATACTTCCGTTATGTGTGCAAATAAGAAAGGGTAAATAGCTTCAGAACCCACTGCGCTCGCGATTTTTCGGTATATTGTTGTATATTGTATATTGTTTATTGAGCATTCGGTAGTAAGTAAATTTACTCTTGAACTTGTCACAATTTGTTTCATCCGGTACGATTACACCCAAGAATAAGAGCCACCAGGAAACCTCGCTGAGTTTCCTTTTTTTAATCAATTTTATTACAATTTTATACGACAGTAAATAATGAACATCGAGCTTTAGACCCGGTTGTGGAGCGTCGTCCCTGTCGCACAGAGACGTGCGAGTAAGTGCAACAGGGACGACGCTCTACAACCGGATAACCTCTTTCTAAACTATGTATATTAGTGACTATCCACATAATATACAGCGCCTATACCTGCTCATCCTGTTATCTGTGAAGCCCATCCAAATTTCTCGTTTTCATGAAAATGCTTAATCGATTGACCGTGGTTTAGGGGCACATTAGGCACCCTTGACTTTACTATTTATGCTGTTATAATTATTATTTAAGACTGTTCTGTTTGTTTAGTGTTAGCTTTAAAATGTTAGTAATTTTATATTATTTAATAAGTTAGTTGCATCGTTTTATTTCTTGTAATAAAATTCAATAAGTAAGACAAAAACTGACTTTTAACATCTTTGTGCTTGGAGGAAATATCTTTGTGCCATGTCAGTGCTTACCTTCATTTCATGTCGGCTACACTGAACTGGGCGGAAAACACGAACTATTTACAAAGCCATTTCGACCGACGTTTCATATAGCGCACAGTGGCGGCTCTGGCCAATGAATTTTAGTGAGGCACCACCTACATAATAGCATTTTATTAATTTTGTATTGCAGTTTTCATTTCGAGGACAGGACATGCCCAAAGTCTAGCAATAAATAAACATCCATGTTGATTTTCTTTTTCTTTACCTTCAAGATAATTAAGTGAGGCGGCGGCTCACTTGCTTCACCTGCCCGCGTTGGTACCATTGCACTGCAATGGTACCAACGCGGGCGGGATAAACCCTACCACCTAGTAATGTAAGAAGGGAAGGCTCCTAAAGTTTTACGTGGAATCCGAACCACGGTCAGCCTCCAAAGGTCGAACGGTCACACATCCAACTACTGACCGCACAGTCGACCGACCGCACCACTGAGCTACCGAGCCAGGCTGATGTTGAAATGTAACTTTAATAAACATAATTAGTTTCATGTCAATTGCTTTTGAAATTCTTTTATTTGCAGCCACAAACCTCTATAATTAATTATTATTCTTAGATGATATTTTGGTTCAATTACTCTATTCACTTCTGCCCACCGACACAGCATATATATGGCTAAAGCAGTATGGCAACTACGTACAAAACGATCGAAACGACGCACTCACACACACGCACGCCTCAACAAGGCCCCGAAGCGAATGTCGCAAACAATCAGTCGCGGGTGCCGCGTCCGAGTGGTCGTGTTTGTTTTTGTTGCATGCGCCACGGACAGTCCGCGATCTTTTAGAATGCAAAAAAATGTTTAGAAACGTTTTTCGACTGTTGTCACTTTATATTAACTTTTGACAAATATTGACAACTTTTGTCAACTTTCTCATCTTTTGCCAACTTCTGTCACATTTTGTCAACTTTTATCGACTGTTGTCAACTCTTGTCAACTTTTCTTATCTTTTGCCAACTTCTGTCACCTTTTGTCAACTTTAATCGACTGTTGTCAACGCTTGTCAAGTTTTGTAAACTTTTGAGAACTTTTGTCAACTCTCGGTAACTTATGTCAACTCTTGTCAACTTTTGTCAACTTTTCTCATCTTTTGCCAACTTCTGTCACCTTTTGTCAACTTTTATCGACTGTTGTCAACTCTTGTCAAGTTTTGTAAACTTTTGAGAACATTTGCCAACTCTCGGTAACTTATGTCAACTCTTGTCAACTTTTGTCAACTTTTCTTATCTTTTGCCAACTTCTGCCACCTTTTGTCAACTTTTATCGACTGTTGTCAACTCTTGTCAAGTTTGTAAACTTTTGAAAACTTTTGTCAACTGTCAATAACTTATGTCAACTCTTGTCAACTTTTGTCAACTTTTCTCATCTTTTGCCAACTTCTGTCACCTTTTGTCAACTTTTATCGACTGTTGTCAAGTTTTGTAAACTTTTGAGAACTTTTGCCACCTCTCGGTAACTTATGTCAACTCTTGTCAACTTTTGTCAACTTTTCTTATCTTTGCCCACTTCTGTCACCTTTTGTCAACTTTTATCGACTGTTGTCAACTCTTGTCAATGTTTGTCAACCTTGGTCAACTTTTGTCAACTTTCGTGAACATTTGTCATCTTTTGTCAAATTTTATCGACTGTTATCAACTATTGTCAATGTTTATCAACCTTGGTCAACTTTTGTCAACTTTCGTCAACTTTTGTCAACTTTCGTCAAGTTTTGTCATTTTTTGTCAACTTTTATCGACTGTTGTCAACCCTTGTCAACCTTTGTCAACTTTTGTCAACTTTCGTCAACATTTGTCAACTTTTGTCATCTTTTGTCAACTTTTATTGACTGTTGTCAACTCTTGTCAATGTTTGTTAAACTTTGTCGGCTTTTATCGACTGTTGTCAACTAGTGTCAATGTCAACCTAAACTTGGTCAACTTTTGTCAACTTTCGTCAACATTTGTCATCTTTGTCAACTTTTATCAACTGTTGTCAACTCTTGTGGTTGTTCACCACCTTAGTCAACTTTCGTCAACATTTTGTCATCTTTTGTCAACGTTTGTCAACTTTTGTATACTTTTCTCGACTTTTGTGAACTTATAGCCACTTTCGTCATCTTTTGTCAACTTTTGCCAACTTCTCTCAGCTTTTGTCAGCTTTTATCATATTTTAACCACTGTTGTCAACTTTTGTCACTTTTATGAACTTTTGTCAGCTTTCGTTAACAAGGAGTTGACAAGAGTTTACATAAGTTGACTAAAGTTGACAAGAGTTAACGAAAGTTGACAAACTGGACAAAAGATGGGAAAAGTTGACGAAAGTTGACAAACAGCTGACATAAGTTGAAAAACGTTGACAAAATATGAAAGAAGTTGACAATACTTAGTTAACATTAATTAACAATTGTTGACAAGAGTTGACAAAAGTTCACGAAAGCTGACAAAAGTTCATAAAAGTGAAAGAACTTGGCAAAAGTTGACAATAGTGGTTAAAAGTTGACAGAAGTTAGTAAAAGTTGACAAAAGATGACGAAAGTTGACAAAAGTTGACGGAAGCTGGCCTAAGTTCATAAAAGTGACAGAAGTTGGCAAAAGTTGACAAAAATTTCCGAAAGTTGACAACAGTCGTTTAAATTTTACAAAAGCTGATAGAAGTTGGCAAAAATTGACAAAAGATGATGAAATTGGCTATAAGTTAACAAAAGTCGACAAAATCCATAAAAGTAGACAAACGTTGACAAAAGTTGACAAAAGTTGACAAAAGTTGACGAAAGTTGACAAAAGTTGGCAAATGTTGACAAAAGTTGACAAGAGTTGACATAAGTTACCGAGAGTTGATAAAAGTTCTCAAAAGTTTACAAAACTTGACAAGAGTTGACAACAGTCGATAAAAGTTGGCAAAAGATGAGAAAAGTTGATAAAAGATGACGAAAGTGGCTATAATTTCACAAAAATCGAGAAAAATAGACAAAAGTTGACAAACGTTGACAAAAGATGACAAAAGTCGACAAATGTTGACGAAAGTTGACAAAAGTTGACCAAGGTTGACAAAGAGTTGACAACAGTCGATATAAGTTGACAAAAGATGACAAATGTTGACGAAAGTTGACAAAAGTTGACCAAGGTTGACAAACATTGACAAGAGTTGACAACAGTCGATGAAAGTTGACAAAAGATGACAAAAGTTGACAAATGTTGACGAAAGCTGACAAAAGTTTACCAAGGTTGACAAACATTGACAAGACTTGACAACAGTCGATAAAAGTTGACAAAAGATGACTGAAATTGGCAAAAGATGAGAAAAGTTGACAAACATTTACAATGGTTGACAAGAGCTGACAAAAGTTGTAAACAATTTACAAAAGTTAATAAAAGTTGACAAAAGTCGAGAAAAGTATATCAATTCATATTTATAGCAACCACGTTTTGAACTTATTATTGATGATTGATTATATTGATTATTTGATCATTACATTACAGAACCTAAATAAATGTTTTAATAAATAATAATTTTACAATTTTACAAAAAATTTGATTGACATCCCTAACGCTCCAATGGAGCGTAGGTACTTATTTTAACAAATAGGCCTAGTTTCCATACTGCTTTAGCCATATATATGCTGTGCCACCGAGCTATGGACCGCACGGCGCCGGCGCGGCCGCGGCGCGGTGGGCGCTAGCTGTTCCTCCATGCTTCTGCCTTTAATTAGAATTCGTCAGATGCCCGATAACGAATTACCCCTTTTGTTGTCAACATCACACCCCGAAAGGATCTCTTCAGACGTTAAATTATTTTCTCATAATGAAATATTGCGTTCGCATGGGCGCCATTGAAATGGAATCCAATGAATTAATAACATACATACGTTACAAAATAATACCAAGAAATTAATTTGCTGTTCAAGATTTACAACGTTGATAGACGACCGAAGGGAAGCACTGACATTGCACCTACATAGTTCACCAAGGTGTTTAGGCGGACATCACTGGTGGTGGTGTATGTGATGTAGATGTGATTGTAGGTGATGTAGCCAACCGTGTCCGTTTCCACAAAAGAAAGCATAAAACCGGCCAAGTGCGAGTCGGACTCGCGAACCGAGGTGTCCGCACCACAAAAAAAATACATCGAAAAAACACGTTTCTTGCATGGGAGCCCCCTCATTTTTTTACTTTTTCTATTTTTTATTATTTTTTGTTATATCCGCCATAATATCACATATTCTGTGAAAATTTCAACGGGCTACCTATTACGGTTCAAGAGATACAGCCCTCGGACAAACAAACGGACGGACGGACGGACGGACAGACAGACAGACAGACGGCGGCGTAGGCTTAGTAGTAGGCTTCCGTAAGGGATACGGAAACCTAAAAAAGACTGTCTCCGAGTATACGTTAGTGCATGTAGGTATGTATACATATACAGGGTGTAAAAATGGCGAGTACATTAAATTTAGGAAATTATTATTGGGATCAAGAGTAACAAAGAAGTCGAATAACTTTTTTCTGAATTCCCTTTAAATAAAAAGTTACAGTTTTCATACAAAATAATTGATTATTTTAGTGTAAAAATGATCTAATGACAACAGGGCGACGCGGAGGGGGGAAGAGCGGGTGAGACGTGAGCGTCTCGGACGGAGGTGTTGGCGGGAGGGGCGGGGGTTTGCTTTGTGAGTCGAGGACTGGAGGTCGGCAGGCGGAGGGTGCGGAGCGGCAACAACGCGTTAAATTACACTAGACGAAAACATACATTTCAAAAATTCATATCTCGAAAACTAGACACTTTCGAGAAAAACTTTGTTCGCTTTTTTATCTAAGAAAAACATCAGCATTGCGCTGGCGAAATTAATGCACTCGCCGTTTTAACACCCTGTACTACGAAACGCTTGCGTCGCAAATGCTCGTTTCTCTAGCTGCGCAATAATTATTCGTGTGCAAGTAGAAGCTACGAGTAGTATTTCACAATAGTATCTACCTACATGAGTTTTCTATGAGGCATGAATAAACTATTCATATATCTCGTTATCTGGAACGGCAATCTAATACACGATAATTAACTGTAGTAATCGATTATCGTCAAAGAATGCCGCAAGATATTTGCCGAAAATGTACCTATTTACTTTTATCATTATCTTGCGATAATTAAATATACTAATGTTATTTTCTTTTTTCAATGCAATTTATTTCAATCCGCCTGCAATTGCTCGGAACCTCCTCGGGGGTGAAATTAGGTATACTGGAGGCACTTGGTGGTATTTACAAATCTGAGGCCTCAAAAGAGGGTTGAGGGACGGGGTAAAGAGAGGAACCCAGGAGAGGGGGGGATTTAATAAGGGATATATCTAGGGGGTGGGGAGGGTGGGAGTAGGAGAGGGGACGGATTCGATTGATATAATCCGTCCTACCGGAGGGTTGCGAGGGGGTCCATATGAGTATTTTCATTGGTCATAAAAAATACCTTTTTATTCCCCTGAGATACAGAAAGAAGTATTTTATGGTCCTAATAAAATTACCGAAACCTATTTTAAGTATTTTACTGCTCTAATTAAGAAATAAAATAAGTCTTTTCAATGGTCATATAAAGCCATAAGGGATTTCATTTTCGCTTTTTGCGACGGAATTTTAAAATAACCATAACATATTTTAGTGCTTTTAGTATTTCAATGGTCATATAAAAATAAACTTAACATTATATTTAGAACCCTAAGTAAGATCGTTACGATACAATGTCAGTGAAAATTTCAAATGTAGCAATTTTAGATTTTTTCCGTATGCATGAGTAATTTCCGCAAATAATATAATTCAACCGGTACCCTTATCACGAGATTTAACCTACACCGCGTACTACGCTACGCCGTGTTCTCCGCGATTTTGTATGGAGAAACGAAGTTCGCAAATCTATGACTAAAGGCGCTGCTCCGTTTCTCCATATAAAATGATGCGGAGAACACGGCGTAGCGTAGTACGCGGTGTAGGTTAAATCTTGTGATAAGGGTACAGGTGTTGCTAGAGAGTACTATTATACTAGGCTACCAGCGAGTTACTAACTGTGCCGCACATTTGTAAACCCCACTTCAATATTCATATCGTCATTTGTATCTAGGTACATATTTATTAAAAATATAATGGGTTCATAATTTGTAATTTTTAGGGTTCCGTAGTCAATAAGGAACCCTTATAGTTTTTTATTTTTATTATTGGGTAGGATGAAACTAAGAAATCAGAGGAAACGAGTAATGAAAGGAAAGCAAACAGTGAAAAGTTCTACAGTTCTTTAGCTACTTACGTATTATTATCAGCTGGAAGTTGATATCTCTCTCTATATCAGCAATATCAGTCCTAATGGCGATATTGATAACAGCCTCATCAATAGCAGAACATTAATAATAATCATTGTGCGGTGCTCACTCACAGCGCGGCCTCTGTTCTCTTGTGTCATATAAGTGCTTGTGAAGTGTTTGAAGTGCCTGACTGGTTTTGCGAAATACGATTTGGATAGTCTTCTTACTTTAAGAGGTGAGCATTTGTTATATGTGCGAGCTATGTACCTATTTAATACTTTTTCCCTAACCTCTGATCACTTCTACATTGCATGGTGTGGTGATTCACTTATATATGACTAGCTTTTGCCCGTTGTGTCTTCGCTTCGCGTGTTTAGGGTTTTACCTTTTTGCTCACAGATCAGGCCGCCGATGACGTAACGTTATGATTTATAGCCTAAACCAATCTTGAGAAGTGACAGAATGTAACAGATAGTGCTCGAGTTATAAGGATATTCGCTTCGCTAGTAGAAACTTCGCTTTGTTTATTAGGAATTCGCGCGTCAGTACTTACGTTTGCACAGTTTGTCCGAACTAATTTAAGGGGCGGATACTGGCTAGATCTTACTTACTTTTGGAAGGGCGTATTTAAAACAACAAATACATTTATAGAAAGAATATTTTTTTTTAAAGGAAACTGCCATAGTTGGCTACATCGCGTACAATATTCGTGATGTCAGCCCGTAAAACCTCGGTGTCATGTCTGTCCTTGTTGTGACAAGTTCGAGTGCAGTCTAACTGCTATATGAATGATCAATGATAAACAATACAACAATACAATACATTAATTGCTAGTAGCGATGAATTGCTAATAGAGAATAGCCCGGTCGTCGGACGTAAAACACAAACTATTTGCATAGCCGCTTCGACCAACCTTTCATTCAGTGCTGTGGTACCAACAAATCCAAAACGCTATGGAAATTTTGTATTGTGGAACGACATAGGCTGAGTATGTACTTTAAAACACAGCTAGGACACCAGACTGCAAGATCTAAGCGCGATTTGTTTTTAAATTTTTAAATATTTAATAAATTATTTTTTTGTTTACATAAGTGAGTCGAGCTAGCCATTATCCGAACCTTAATTTATTTATTTATTTATATATTACATTGTTACTACAGAGCAAGCCCCAAACTTAACAACGTAGAATCTATTTCAAAGTTAGCTCAACGTATCTCACCTCGTACTTTGGAAAGACTTTAGTATTGCAGTTGAAGACGTCTAGATCCGGAAACATGACCAACATTCGGTTGAGTGCGGTCGGAGCCCGGTGAATTCAGAACAGTGGAATGTCCGTTAATAACGTAATGTCTACCTGAAAGTGACACACGTTTGACTATGAAATTTCCTATTGATTACTAGTTTCGTACATTATAAACAAGACAAAATTTCCTGCAAAACAAAATACTTAACAAATATAATTTCTGATAGTGACTGACTCCACTCTCCACTTTATATTTGCATATACAGGTGTCCTAATTCGACCGAATTTGCTTACCTCCACGGGATTCATCGTTAAATAAGCTTAAAAAAAGCTCAGTATTTGTTTTTTCTAGGGCTCGTATTTTTTGTGATAATCGCCATTAAATGGTCACTTTCCGATTTTGGACATGGTTTTGGCGACCATTTCCTAACGCAGAAAACCTCGATTTTTACCTCAAAAGTACGAGTACTAGGAAAAAGCGCTACTGCATTATTTTTTTAAGCTTACCATGAATCCTGTAGTGGTAAGTAAATCCGGTCGAACTGGGACACCTGTATAGGTACGTGTTACGTGTATATACTTACAAATTGACAGTGCAGTGTCAGATACATAGATACATTATTACCATGTAGTTGAAAAGATGTAGTTGGTACTTAAAAAGAATAGCCCCACTGCATATCTCCCCGTGCATGTCGTAAAAGGCGACTAAGGGATAAGGACAAGATGTCGCGCTAAAGGGCGAAAGGCTAGCCACCTCTCATCTTGGCGCGGTCCTTCTACCTTGTCATGCAGCAGGTGGGGCTTCGTGCCTCACTTGTTGCTTGATAGTTATCTTGTCCGTATACTGTGCTAAACGTGGTGGTCGGTGTTGTGCTTTAATTGACCAGAGTACTGAAAGTTGGGTATGGCAGACGATGCATGAGAACAGGATAAATGATGTCGAAATGCGCGCGTTGAGAGGAGTATGTGTGGAATAGGAGGAGTATGTGTGTCTGTAGAATGGATGATAGGAGACTAATGAAAGAAATCTATGGAGAGAATGTTAGTGGAAGAGTCGGGAAGGGTCGCCCTAGACGCACGTACCTGGACCAGATCGGGCATGTGCTCGAAAAGGGTCAGGTGCGTAGTACCCGTAACCGACGAGCATGTATGAAGAACATTATGAGAGTGGAAGAGGCGGCAAAAGTGTGTCAGGATCGTGGCGCGTGGGGGTTGGGTTGTTTGCGTGGGTTGGGTCCGTTGTCTTTGCCTGCCCCACTGGGAGGCAGGCAGGCGTGACGTTATGGATGTGTATGTATGTATGAACTTATAGCACAACACCGATTACTCTGCTTACCCTGATTGTCGGGATACAAAAGCGTGAGTTATGTATGTATGTATGTATGTAGTTGACATATTTTGTAGCCAAAATGTCAAGTCCCTCCCTTCTCGATCTTTCACCGTAAATAAGATGAGGATATAGATAAAAATAATATAGAATGCACATGAAAGTAACAACTTAGCTATATATAACGCATACTGTACCTACCTTTTTTTATGGAAACTGACACTGTTGGCTACATCATCAATCCCCTACAACATCCGAGATGTCAGCCCATAACACCGGGTGAACTATAGGTGCCATGTCAGTGCTTCCCTTCATTTCATGTCGGCTTACACTGAACTGGACAGAAAACACGAACTACATATTTACATAGCCGCTTATTGATACAATACCTTGATATTTCGTGAGTTTACTGTTTATTTATTTATTTATTTATTGATCTCTGTTTACTTAAGTACTTGTTAGTGTTTGTTCGTAATTGTTAGTGTTTTAGCCAACATCTCTGGACTATGGCAGTCCCATTGTGCCTATGTTTTTTTTACTCATTGCACAAGACCAGAGACCGGAACTTGGAAATTTCTTTTAAATGGTTTTTTTATGTAATCCGGTATGGGTGACTGAGTCACAGGGGCAAAAGCACATGCTCTGACCAGCCAATATCACCTCCGAGAAGGTAAGTGCCATACCGGAGACTTCCCTGGATTGCGGGCTATACTGGATTTGAGGAGAACACAACCGAGGCTGCTATGCGGCCATCTTACATCCAGTACGGTGGTACCAACCCAGTCGGCTACAATTTGAGCCTACTAGGTGGGGCAAGGGGGTTGCTCTTGGGGCAGGCACAGTACTTCATGAAACTTGAAAAACAAGTTCAGTCTAACGGTACCTGAATCTTTCATCAATCCGGAATGGATTGATGAAAGAAGAT
The DNA here is from genome assembly GCA_946902875.1 of Nematopogon swammerdamellus. Classification (NCBI taxonomy): domain Eukaryota; kingdom Metazoa; phylum Arthropoda; class Insecta; order Lepidoptera; family Adelidae; genus Nematopogon; species Nematopogon swammerdamellus. The sequence goes on from OX336340.1 coordinate 12,522,871, forward strand.
TTAGGCCTAAGATTACAACAACATTCCAATAATTAGTTGTAGCACTTCCTCTACTAGATTAATTTAAAATTGTGATGACGAAGTTATGCCTATTTTAAATAAATGATGATATCATAATGGAGTGCCTTCATCAAAATTGCTACTGATATGATAAGTGTTCATTGTTCGCGCAAAAATAACAAGAGATTAAGGGTTGCGTAGGAGCATCGCACTCACGGCGCGGGGCGGCGGTGAGGTGTCGTCACAACATGACCAGCCGAGTGAGCTGACACATCATCATGGACAGAAGAACCCTTATTCTTTTCGCTGCCCTCTCTGCCCTCCTGCCAACAGTGAGAGGTAAGCTCATGCATTCTTAAATATGATTCAGTTTACTTGTTACTAGCCGTTCCGGCTGCTATATATAATATATTGCGAATATATTGTATAACGTATCCTTAGAGGTGCCCACACATGCTACCTACATAGGTTGAGTAGCGCTATCGTCGGCCATTACCCCGCTGGATGGCAAGACTTAACCTTTGAACAGCCAGCAGAGGGCCAAGTCTCATCAAGAAGCTTTTAGTTTCACTACTCCACGTACCGATGGTTTCGGCCGCAAACGAAAAAATCCTTAATCTGCCGATTCATGTCGTAGTGAAGGAATATTGAAAATTTATCTGTAAAATCTATATTATTTCTTCGAAGGGATAGTAATCGAAATTCATTATTTATCACTTTGCATTATCCAACATGTTTATCTTATAGAACACTATAAAGATCGACAATATCTTCAGTAATAACTTGAACACACCTGAACAACTGATGAATTACCACAAAAGGGTGGGTTATAAAAAAACCCTCCGCACACTTGCGCCCTACACAAGTGGCGATCTATAAAACACTTAAGATAATGCAATTTGCGGAAAGCGTAGAGTTGGCTGATTATTCCAATTGCGGGAACTCGACGATTATCTATTACGAATTTCCGATATATATCGATGAATTGTGTTCAAATAAAAAGTCTCAATATTCAAAAGTCATAGAATATTATGTATTAGGACTACAGAAATATAAATTCTTATTTCACATACTAGCTTCTTCTTCAGTCTTCCAAATATTATAATATTAATAAAACTAATCTCAAAAGAAATCAAGTTATTATGTCAAATGGTAGAAAATTAAAATAATTACCTAATATAGATTGCACCAATAAAAAACGACGCCATCCGTGCGCGAGCTGCGAGGAATTAAGGCCCCGTCAACCCGTATTCAACCGTAATCCTCTTTCAAGGCGCCGCTTTCGCTGGTTGGAGTAGGATGCAACACAATCAATCAAAAATTCGGTTTTTATTTTTTTATACCACAACTACGGATCGAAACAAAAAAGTAAAAAACTACGGATTTAGATATATATTCAACAAATAAAATAATTTTTTTCTAAAGCCTTGATACCAAATCAAGGCTTTAGAAAAAAATTATTTTATTACGTTGCCTTAAATACGTTTTTATAACTATGTTCAGAGGCATGTTCATGATTTTTTTCTTTCGAGCGAAGTTAATCAAATCGTGTTTTCAAAAATCTATCGATCTGCGCTGATAGATGAAGTTTTACATATATTAAAACTGAATCTGTCAGGTAAGTAATATTGGCTGTACATTTCTTGAAATTCGAGTCAGACGCAGTCTGACATCACCATAAGTACAAACTTAAAATAAACTTATTTTTACGAGTATGAGAGATTTATTTTAATTTTAGAAAGAAGATAGATTTAAGTTATTATTATCTGTAAATGCCTTGTTACGTACTCTATTTTGTTTTTGATTGTACTTCTAATAGACAACACAATGTAGTATTTTAGCTACTTCGTAATTTTACTAGCTAGTCGTATTGTTAGTCATTTTGCGGTATGGTCGTTTTGCGACTTGGTCATTTTGTGATTTAGTCTTTTCGCTACTCGGTCAAAATTCGATTACGCCTTAATCGCATTTTGACCGATGATTCGAGGAATCGTGGGCTGCGGAAGCGGGCGGGTGTGCGCTCCGCCCGACCGTCGCTTCATACCCATATCCATATCGATGCGATGCCGTATTAGTCATTTGCGCGCGTGCTTGTGAACGAACATAACATTATATACCTCTAACTAACCTCTAACTTTTCTCTGACGAGACTTAGGAAATTACCGAACAAGCTATCACGGAAGAACATTGGTGTGGTTATGATGACCATGTCTTAGTATTAGATGAACATTACTGGCAAAGCGTGGCCTAATGGAGAATGCTACCGACTCATTTATTATTGAAGTACGTGAAGAGAGTGACGATAGTACCTACATCAAATTCTTCATTCACTGATTTTTCTGATTGCGACAGACAGTAACTAATTACATTTAAAATAATTTCATAATTCATTAATATCGATAACGTAATATCGACTAAATCACTGCACTAGGTCGCATTTGGTAAACATTCAAAGCTTCCTCGGAGCTCGCGCGTGAACAGTATGCATTCGGCAGATTCGGCGGTTCCTACGTCATCGATGTTGTTCACAATTTGTTTCAGGGCAATGTCTGATCGCGGGCGTGGGGGCGTGGGACTTTCCACATCAGCTGCAGATCTTAGACATAGACCGCGACGAAATCTTCCGAGGTGCCACCACCAACATCAACAGTAAGTTACTTGACACGCCTATACAAGAACGTGCGTGCCTTGTCTGTCTATTCAGCGACTGTTGCACTGCACTGTGTCGTCGTATCGATTCATGGGTCGTAAAACGTCGAAACCGGCTCTAAAACCTTAAGAACCTTGTCACACGAGCGTTTTTGTCGCGTGGGGAGTTTGGTAAATACGCGCTACAAGGTAATGAATGGAACAAGGTTCTATGTATTATACAACTTTTGGAGCAGGCTCTACAAATCAAATTTGGCCGGAACCGAAACAAGGTACGAACGTTGTACCTATATTGGATACGTAATAGTATAGAAGACCGTAAATTCGAGACGTCTGGGTGATATGGAAAATGTTCTGATCCCCTGCATTGATACATTTAGATCGGCAATATCGCCATTCCGAGTAATATTATATATTGCTTGGGGCGAAATTGCGATACAGAAAGCCTGTCCCTATAACTTGTAGGACCCAATCAAAATCTCTTACGGAAAAATACGAGTTGTCGGTAACAGATTATAACGCGCGCGCTAAATAGGTTAAGGTTGATTACAATATTCTAAACTATTAACTTCACATACCTTCTCATGAAGATTTATGAAATATTTGTTTATACGGCTCATTTTATTGTTCGACTCGTTCTCCGCTGTGAGTCTATACTTTACGTTTACACAGTCCGTATATACAGAAATTCTTTATTGCATACAAGAGGGGAAGGCCAAGCTGGATTCTAAAAAGCTGGGCGTACTCAATAAGGTGCGACGGTACTTCACGGCGGACCAAAAGCTGCTCCTGTATAAATCGCAGATCAGGTCTTGCTTGGAGTACTGCTCGCACCTGTGGGATGGCTCTGCCAAATACCAGCTTGCGCCTTTGGACTCGATCCAGCGTCGAGCCGTGCGACTAGTGGGTGACCCCGAAGTGTCCCGTGATCTAGAACCACTGCAACACCGTAGGGATGTCGGCTCCCTAAGTGTGTTCTATCGCTTATTCCATGGGGAGTGCTCGGAGGAGCTGTTTAACGCGATCCCGCCGTCCCCTTTCCACCTCGGCACCACGCGCACTGGGCAGGGATTGCATCCATATACGCTGGACTTACCGCGCATGCGTACCAATCGATTCTGCAGATCTTTCCTTTACAGAACCGGTAAACTCTGGAACACTCTCCCTGCTCATATATTTCCCCCCAAGTACAGTCTCGGGTCCTTCAAGAGGGGCGTGAATGGGCACCTGTCAGGCCGGCATGGCATTCGCAACCCCCGAATACGACCGAATGTCCATGGGCGCCGTTAGACAACTTATGGGTGCCTCGGCGCCATATGTCGAGCTAACAATAAAAAAAAAAGAACATGAACAAACATACAGAAGACCAATAGAAATGTACAATTATACACATAGAAAAAAAAAGAACAATAGCGCGCAAAGGCGGACTTATAAGTGAGTTCTTCCAGTCAGCCTTTGAGTGATGAGAGTACCTTAATGTTTTTCGAGCAATAAAATATTGTCTACCTTCTATCTATCTAAAAGGTTTCTTATTTCTTTTAGATATACAGAGCTCGCAACACAGTGGCGACGCGCTCAACCGGGGTCCATATTTCACGGCGCAGTTGGAGAATGGCGATTTCTCGTTGAAGATGAGCGACGCGTTCGCAGAGTACGAGGAGTACGAGAACAGCCTCAGCATGAGCGTGCAGGTGGTGTTCGCCTGCACGGGCGGCACCACCTCCAGCCTGGTCTGCTACTCACTTCATCTAACTAAACTCTTTCCATACCGAATACACTGCCTACCTTTCATATCTATTATTTGCCTGTGCATTATATAAAATCCAATATATGCCGTCTTTATATATGTACGTTCGCTTATAAGTAAGTCAAGAACGGCTCAGCCTATTCACTTGACGTTTTTATAAATGCCTATGTAACATCATGCCATCATACATGTGAGCAAAGCAGTGGGATCGAAAGTGAACACAGTCGCATAAAATTAAATGATTTCCGATTGAAATCCGATTGCGAACATTGGCTTTACTAAAAGCGTCTTCTCTTCAATACTTCGTCACCCGGTAAAAGCTTGACTTTATGTAATTTTAGTAGATATAGATTAATTATTGCTATAGTGAGCATTACAAACTAGCTGTTCCCGCAGTTTCGCGGAATATATCCTTTATATTATAGCTTCCTCTGATGTGCTTGAGTATTCGTAGGCTTGAATACGTCAGTTAAAACTTATAAACGAACGAATTATGATGGCGCATAGGTCGTTACAGATCCTCTTCGATCGTCCTCTTTTTTTATTAGGATAAACCTTTAGTATAGATTTATGTACTTTAAAATCTCATAAGTTGTCTAAAATGTTAAACTTTTATTACCCTTAAGTCCTGATTATCACACCCGAGGCCACTTGAACTTGTGTCTTACAGCTGTTGTGCCCAGTTGCCTGCAGACGGCAGAAATTGTATTCGCGAAAACGTATCATTACAGCCCATCTATCTATAGACTGGCCCTTAAAATACATCATTCCCGAAAAAGTCTATTCTCGACCAAAGGATCTTGTGAAAGGATCTTATAAGATCCTTTCACAAGACAGTCGCTTCATGACGCGTCTCACAAGCGCGTTAAGGTAGAAATAAGACTCAAACCGTGCTACCCGAGCACTGATGATTGAAACACGAACCGTATGCCGATGTAAATAGGTGCGAGATTCATTCTACTCGTGCGGTTAAGCGCACGCCAGTGAAGAACGTTAGTGTGGAGAGCGAACGAGAAAGAATACAGTTGTGTTTTGTGCAAGCGTGACAGTGACAAACGGTGTTGCTTTTTTCGCCTTTGCATCTTGTCGCGTGTTCAGTCGAATGATGTCGACCGCGCCGACCGAAGTCGCTCCCGAGCGCCGCGGCTTATAGGCATTATACACATATAAACTGTGTGCTTATACGTGTGTGTTACTCACCTATCGTCTCGTATCCGAAAATAGACGAATGAGGAGCGTTATAGCATTCATATAATGAGATGGTTATTAATGTGATCGGTTGAAATAATATTGCATGTAAAGGCACGCACACAATGTTTACCGACAGTTAACATGTTTCATCGCACTATACCGATTCTATACGTCTAGTTCGGTGTCCTTACCCCTGTATTTTAACCTCCTCAGATAATCAACATCCACGTTCAGGACACGAATAACAACTCGCCGCGATTCGTGCCCTCAGACTCGTTCACCTTCAGCATAATCCCGCCCATCGTTCCCGGCTACGAGCTGACCGCCTGCTTCGGAGACATCGTCGCTAGAGACATCGACCTCACCACCCAGAGCATCGTGTTCTCTATAGAGAGCAACCCTTACTTCGAGATAGAATACGGCGGTCGCGATCCGGCTGACGCCAAAAACTTCTTCGCGGTGCTGAGAGCCATCTCGGTCATCAGGTCGCTCTCCGAACCCTTGGTGCTTGCAATAACTGCGCAGGTTCGATTTTTCACTACCTAATCCAATCAAAACATCGTAATTATTCAAATTAATTTTTAAACATATAAAATGAAGGGAAGCACTGACATGGCACCTAGTCCACCCGGTGTTATTGGCTGACATCACGGATGTTGTAGGTGATGTAACCAACCGTGTCAGTTTCCATAAAAAATCCGGCCAAGTGCGAGTTGGACTCGCGTATCGAGGTTTCCGCACCCAAAAAAAACATTGAAAAAAAAACACGTTTCTTGTATCCCATACAAATCCCCCCCCCCCCCCCCTTAATTTTTTGATTTTATTATGTTTTATTATTTGTTGTTATATCCGCCATAATAACACATATTTTGTGAAAATTTCAACCGGCTACTTATTACGGGTCCAACGATACAGCAGTAGGATAGACAGACAGACAGACGGCGGAGGCTTAGTAATAAGCTTCCGTACGTGATCGGAAACCTAATAACTAAAAACTACATAACATATAACTATCAAAAGCAGTGTTTTCAATTCCTAGAACGCTTGTGACATTACCGCACTGGATGGCATGAATTAGAATTAAGCCTATACCTTTGAATAAAGTAGGTCCTTGATTGCGGGACGCCAGTTGCGTCCACCAGCAGAGGGCCAAACCTCTTGAAAAAGCATTTGGTTTCATTGCTCCACAGACCGGAGGTTTCGACCGCAAACACAACAAATTCGAAATCATGAATCTCTATATTATACCCATACCCATTGACTTTTTGTTGCATTTGAAGCTCTCCGCCCCGGCCGCGGACGAGCCAGATTCACATTTAAATTTAAATTACAGAAACCGTTTATTTCGAATTTAAATTCAATATTTGTGAGAAAGGGTCCGTAAGATAAGCATACATTCTTGATACCAATAGATAGGATATGAAAAAGTCAAGCGATTGCAAGAAACCCTGTACAGATTACAGGACTTCTTTTCCAGGACGTAGATTTAACCGGAGACCCGCCGCGGACGTCCGCCGCCACAATCAGCATCGAGGCGAGCGCGGAGTACGAGCTGCCCGCGGAGCCGGTGTTCAGCCAGCCCTACTACACCGCCACCTACGGCGCCGACCACACACTCACACTCCACCAGCCCATCTCACTCAGTCAGGGCTACGACCAACAAGTCACTTTCACTCTATCCGGCGGTATGGAAATATTTCAAACTTCAAATTCAAATAATTTATTGTGTAAACAGCTGTGTGTTCTCCGGATCTCTCAGCGTACTTTAAACACAATGCTACCTATTTCCTTCCGGCCGCGTACGTAACTGCGATGGCCTTTATTATGTATTTTATCAGGATGTATATTTTATATATGTGTATTTATTTAAATAATATGTATGTAGAATATTTGTGTATGTATAGTTAATTCATCTGGAACAGTTGAATGTGTAAAGTATATTTAGAATGTGCAAAATTCCGTTCAATATTGCTCGAAAATCCCTTTCGTTCATAATTCGTATTGTAGGTACATACACTGAAATCTGAATGTGTATGTTGCAGATTACGAAAACTACTTCACGCTGACACCGCAGGGCAATTCCGCGACGATCCAAGTAGCAGAGTCTCTCGAGGCAGCCATCATCGCGGAGAACGAGCACCTGGTAATGGTGTTGCGTGCGACCAGGGAGCACACGTCGGGCGCCACTGCTGCGCTCATCGTCGACCTGCCGCTAAGTAACACACCTCGCGTCTCAATGTACAGGGTGTCCCATGTCGACCGCACAATATTACCACCGCGCGATTCCTCTGCTTATAAGCTACAAAAATGATTATGATAATTTTTTTAACCCGGGCTATTTATAGTTTCCATGCTTTTTAGGAGTTTAAACGGCAAAATAAAATATCTGTGTAAAAAATTTCAGTTGTTAAGTTGCTTTTTTTTTATGGGAAGGACGAGATCTGGCGCGCGCCAGACTAACAAACAGTTGTAGTCCGACGGCGCCCACGGAATATTTTCGGGGGCTGCGAATACCATGTCGGCCGGCTATGTGCACCTTCACATTATGTTTGAAGGATCCCAGACTGTACATTTTTATGCCTTCCATTAATGTTATATGTTTTACGTTGTTGCTTTTTCTAGGTAGGTATATGTATAAACTTGTAATTAGTGTCTAGTGAGTATATTTGTATGTATATAGGGTAATTTTGTATTAAGTGAAGTCCCTTAAATGGTAGGTTCTATATCTGAAATGGATCACGTTTATGACGTTAATTTTACTTTACGTACCTAAAGTTAAATTTTTTTTCTGGACATGCCACATAGTATTGCCCATGCATAATAAATAATACACCCTGAAAATTTCAATAAAATCGGTCCAGTACTTTCAGAGTTATTAAAAAATTAAAAAAATTACATTTACGTGCGCGCATCGCATCATTCGCGCGGGACAGCTGAGTGGTCGTTGGCCCCCCGTGCGAATCAAAAAGTAGCTCAAGGCCTAACGCGCCAGTCCCGCGCATATGAGATGCAAGTAAATGTAATTTTTTTCATTTATTAATAACTCTGAAAGTAATGGACCGATTTTGTTGAAATTTTCAAGGTGTATTAGTATGCATGGGCACTACTATGTGGCATGTCTAAGTCCACAAATCTAACTTTAGGTACGTAAAGTAAAATTTACATCATAAACGTGATCCATTTCAGATATAGAACCTACCATTTAAGGGACTTCACTTAATAAAAAATGACCGTATATATTATATTAATAATAGCACTGTAAGTTTACAAATAAAATTAAAAAAATATATAATTATTGCACTGCAGAGCGCTCCTAGCACCCAACCTTGCTGCATAAATCCTGAAAAACGTGAAAGCTATAAGAAGGAAATTATGAAACATTATAATAACCATTTTTATAACTTAGGTATGTGCTAAGGAATCGCGTGGTGGTAATATTGTGCGCTCGTAAACCAACAACATCGGTGCATCGAAAGTGACCGAATTACCTACAATAAACGAAATTAAATTGTTTTAAAATAACAAGTGCAATAATTTAAATGACATGCATTTAAAGAAGTTAACATGGTTGGCTACCTTATGTCATACCTTGCTGAACTGGGTGCCATGTCAGTGCTTCCTTTGGTCGTGCCAACTACACTGAATTGGACCGAAAAGAGGGACCAATCCGGACGGATTCTTCCTTCCTTTCGGATACATCCTAACAGATTTTGCGGCGAACAGTGGCATTACTGAAGTAAACCGGTAGCTACCGATGAAAGCGCCCTCTAATAATGTAATTGCGGAAGGGACCTACAGTTTTACTTGGAATCCGAACCACGGCCAAGTTCAACGATCGGATCAAGAACGATGGTCGGATAGTCACCCTCTGACCGCACCCGGTGTGCTTAATGTGCTGCCGAGGCTGAAGAAGCATAAAATAAAACAGAACCATAAATTCGTATGTACATGAAAATAAAAAACTATTGTATTGAAATACTTACACATAACAGTATTATGACAATATAAAATATACATAAATGCATGTTTCTATTTCAGGAAAGAATGAAATTGATTTGTTTGTTTATTTCTTTGGAGACAGCAACGAGACACATAGAATATAGTTACAAAAAATACTTAATAACACATTGGGTATGGTGCGACGTATGGTGTTACCGAGCACATACGGTGCTTGGTAACACCATACGTCGCACCATACCCAATGTGTATCCACAAATAAAAAAAATAGGAAAACAATGTTTTATCTACACTAATAAGTAAGTTTGGATGTAGGTAATCTCTGAAAACACTCATCCGATTTTTAAAATTCGATGACCAACATTTAGAATGGACTTTCAGGATGAAAATAGGCTATCCGAGCGAAACCGCCGGCAAAAGCTAGTGTTATATATATCTCAGATCAGTAAAGGGCAAGACCATGGTTGTAGTAAGTCATAGGTTGATATGAGGGGTATGACGTAGATGGGTAAGATGAAGGTAAGAAAGAAAAAATATTTAATTGCGACCAAGATCCGAATTTGAAACTCTAGCATTGGTTTATGTACTCGTATTGATATATTGGTTTATTTCAGTGTCCGGACCGCAGTTCACGCAACCCAGTTTCGAAGGTGTAATAACTGACAATGTGTTGGAGCTATCACCGCTTACAATGAGTGAAACCGGTTCCGGTGAAATGACCGCACGTGTAAATGGACGTAAGTCTACATTTTGAAATATGTGTCTAATGATACATATTTTAATATATAACATACATACGTTATACATAATATACATATATAATAAGATAGGTAAGATAAATACAAATATTATGTATATTTATGGTGGATCCAAAACTGCTAAGCCCGACCATTAAATTGAAAGAAAAGTGGGTCCAAATAAATGTTTATTTTTCGACATAGTCTCCATCAAGGTCAACTTTTTCCACCTGACCTGCAACTTGTTTATACCTTCTAAAAATATGATTCCGGAAGGTCGTCAAAATACTCATTTACTGCGGCTCACCTCTTTAATCGAAAATTTAGAGCCACCAATTTTTTTCTTATTTGGAAAAAGGTGGTAATCCGAGGTGGCTAAATCCGGCGAATAAGGTGCGTGGGGCAATAAATTCATAGTCGTGTTTCAGCGTTTTTGCTAAATCAACTTTTAAATTAAAATGATGATTTCTAAATTAGATTTTAGGATTTTAAATGTTTGGTGAGGGAGGTGTTACAGCACAACACCGACCACCACGTTCAGCAAAGTATTCGGACAAGATAACTCAGATCAGGCACCAAGTAAAGCATGAAGGCCCGCCTGCTGCAAGACTCGGTGGAAAAACCGTGCCAAGGTGAGAGGAGCCTATCGACGATAGGCTCCTCTCACCCTTATGCACGGCATCTTGTCCTTATCCCTTAGTCGCCTTTTACGACATGCACGGGAAGAGATGCAGTGGTGCTATTCTTATTAAGTACCGGCCCCACACAACACATTACATGTCCTTATGAAAACGAAAATGAGTTCACGCAGGTTCAAGTTTAAATAGATAAGGACAATGGACCAGCTACTACTCATTCTGCTTCGGCTTTCTATAAAATGTGACTATTTATACACTTGTTAACTTGTTGACCTATAATAGCAGTGGTGCAAACGGTCGATCGCGATCGATCGGTCGATCCCAAAAGTATTTTAATGTAGAACAAGAAGTGACTTGTCGAAACATCAAAGAAGTCATAATATTTTATGTGACTAAACATTTGTCAGGTGTCAATGAACGTAGCTTTCAATTCAAACAAAAATGACTACAATTATTGAACAACGAAAATGTTTTGGTACAAGTGTCGATCTCACAATCTTTAATTTTTTGTAGGAAGATCTTCATAGAAAAAAGTATGGGCACCGCACTGCTATTAGTCTAAAACGTTACTTAGTGTACTTGCATACCGAATTTCAATTTTCTAGACCTTACCGTTTAGAAGCTAAGGGGCTGTGCTGTGACATACAGACAGATAGACGGACAACGAAAGTCTCACTATAAGTGTTCCATTCTTAATATTTTGGTACGCAAACATAAGAACAGATTTCCGTGACATGTTCCAGTGCACAGTGAACACTTCTCGGCACAAGTGACCGGAGCCACGGTGACAGTGTCCATGTCCCCGCTCCCGGAAGCCGTGATCCAACAGAACAACTTCATCAGTGTCGAGGTGCAGGTGTCTTCCGGCTCCGCTGCCGGTGTCAGCTCCGCCTCGGCTGTCCTCCTCCTAGACATCGTTAAGGACGACACCACCACGCCCGTCTTCACGCAGGAGATATACAGCAGCTCCGTCAGCACTGTTGGAGCCCTACAGCCACTTGTTATATCCTTGGCGCAGGGCTTCGACGGAACTGTACAATTCTTCATCGACGGCGGTAAATCATTTTATTTTAAATAAGTACGCGAAATCCTGTACTATCGTAAATACACACTAATATATTATAAATAATGTGTAGCTCCATAGGTACCCACTGTTATTAATAATTCTGAATAGGTACCTATTTGCTTACAGCTACGTTATATAATGTATGCTAATGATCAACGACTTATCTAAATAATTCATACTCGTGTTATATATAATAATTGAATTTCCTTGTAAACATGTGTGTCGTTTTACAAGATGGCAGCGAATATTTCGATATTGAATCGAGCGGTGGTAACTCGGCGGAGCTGGTGCTCGCGTACGATCTCCCGCCGGAAGTCGTCGCCGGCCAACAGCCGCTTCTCTTCACTGTGGGGGCCACGAAGCCCAGAACAGTCGGTGCAACTGCTGCCGTCTCCGTCTCTATGCCGTGTATGTATTTTTTATTGCTTCCAAACCGGGTGGCTGTGCCCGAGGTCGAAGCCTCAGGCACAGCCAATTTCACCCCCAAGGAGATGCCAGTCCTGCTTGAAGTCGGACTAATGTCGCTGGGGAAAGGCTATTAATCCGCGATTTTAAGATTTTTTTTATGTGAAGCACGACATATGGCGCGCGAGCGCCTGCCAGACTAACGCAGAGTTCTAGTCCGACGGCGAACACGGGCATTGGGATATTTACGGGGGCTGCGAATACCGTGTCGGCCGGCTAGGTGCACCTTCACATTATGTTTGAAGGATCTGTACATTACATCAGACTGTACATTAGAGGAAAGGATGCAAGTGGGAGTGCATTCCAAATGTTGGCAACCCTGCCAACATGTGGAAGTCCGTTCCACACCTTTGCAGTGCGACACGCGAACGATTGATATTGTCATTGTACAATATATATAATATCTAACTGCACAGAGTGGGCCAGGCCAAGTTCTCGCAAAACCGCCGTGCGCGCATTGTGCCATATTTGTATATGCAGCGGGTGTACGCTCATAATGTCACGCGAGCGAAGCTACGGACAAAAGCTTCTACTTGCTCGTATTATCAATAGCAATACCATCATTTGGTTATTATTACTGTCTCTAAACAACGAACATGCACCTTGTACCTACCTATAGAAAGTACTAAAGAACCATAAATGTGTGTGTATTCCCAGGTGATGTGTTGTATGTATGCATGTAGTGCATATGTATGACGGATAATTTACATATTCGTATTGCTAGCCGAATATTTCATTTCAGCAAGAATGTTTAGATTCGAGGAACCCAGTTACACAGGAACTCTGGATGGTAGCGAATTGCAGATAACTCCTATTACTCTAGTGGAAGGATATGAAGAAGACGTCACGTTCACTATTTATGGCGGTAATTATTGTTTTTATCTTTCGTCTGTCTGTCTTTTGACATGTTCATTTCCACTCGATTAAATTTCGTCCGTCACTAAGAAAGACGTTATACATTAATTATTATGTTATTTCTTATAAACGTTTATGTTATTTTTTTGATCTCTCTGATTCATTTAAATTGTTTTCAACTAAATAGCAATCAAATAATATTGTTATTATTTCATTAAATTATGTTTTAATTTTTCTATCCTATTTTTTCCGATCATATACGAACACAAAATAAAATAAATACAATTGTTTTGTTTAGACGTAGCACCAAGGCTTACTATCGTAACCCCGCCATAGTGAGGCGAAAATGTGTTGACAAATCAAATAAAAAACTGGTAATTTATCAGATACATTTCTTTACAGACTATAGATTAAACTTCCAAGCATCTAACACGGGGAACTCCGTGACGATTGAGTTATCGGATCCACTTCCTGAAGACACAATCGAGGCCAACACTTATTTAATATTGATCTTGGAAGCTTCCGGTCCCGGCGCCGCCGCCGCCACAACTGTCATCACTGTAGAGATCATCAAAAGAGAAGTGACGACACCTGTTTTCAGCCAATTCGTCTACACCGGGCTATATCATGAAACTGAACATATTATTGAGAATATACATCTGAGTCAAGGATACGACGAAACTGTGCAGTTTGAACTGTTAGGAGGTAATTAACTCTGACAATATGTAGTTTATTTCTTTTTTTTTATTAGAAAAATGCAAATCGAAAATCATTGGAAAAAATACATCCCGACCAGGATTCTCTGGTTTGAGCCAGTCATGCCTGGTTTGCGATCAGTCAACTTGTACGGTTCCAGCTTCCAAGATAAAAAAATTAACTATATATAGGGGGCACATTACGGGGGAAGGGGAACCATTCATTTCTCAAAGTGTTTCTACTTCTCCATTTAGGCACATAGATAAAAACTACCTACATGTATTCGAAATTTCATTATTTTAGCCAGATGGGGCGGTATTTCAGGTTAACAGACTACACTATTGGTTTTAGGTGGAAGGATGTTCTTATTACAGTGTTTGCCCTAAAACTCGTGCACTTTAGTTTTATATTTGACAAATTAATTATTACACAATATAATCATTTGAGATCCTGTGTCCGCCATTTCCCTTTATTTTAATTTTTTATAGCTTATTTCAATCTCACAATTAAGACGAATCGTATGTTAAAATCCATCGAGCCGTTTAGGCTACAGAGCATTCCATAGAAATAGACATGCATAAATATTTTATGCTTACATAAAAACATGCAGACATACACACACTCAAAAAACATTACCCTTCTTTTAGCTACGCACAGTCCGGTAAAAATACAACTAAATTTGGTATGTATGTACCTTGACTAAATATGAATACACAAATGTGTAATAATTCTCTTTCTGTCACACAGAATATGCACCATATCTAAGAACGGAAATAAATGGAAATTCCGTAAACATTCTCGTCGATACGCCAATACCTGCTGAAACACTGGCCACCAACACAAGATTACTCTTCAGTTTGGTCGCACATAAGCCCGACGCGGTGGGAGCTAATGCAGCCCTAAATGTTGAATTACCTACAGGTAAACATAATTCCTTTAATAAATCTTAAACATGTATTTTTATTCAGTGTATTATTTATTTTCACATTTTACGAGTATTAACAATATAACATAGGTACTATACCAAAGACCGGCCCACTGCGAGTTTCCCTCATGCATCGAGGGTTCTATATTTAATATATGATCTTATAGTTAATGCCTCATAAATACCAAAGTATGTATACGGCAATTTCAACTTATTAAAAATTACTCCAAAAGTTGCTCGAGTAAATTTAGTTATAATTCAGGGACCTTATCATCAATCAGAATATTTCATATTTATGCGTTCCAAATTTTGTTTTGTTACCATAGCATAAGTAGGTACTTTCTGAAATAGATCATGGCACAAAAGAGGTCGAAATTTATAATTTTAGTGCCCCCAATGTCGCCATTTTAAATCAATAAAATAAAAATATATATGTTTATATTTACGAGAACGAGAAAGTAACGGAAGTAAGTATGTAGTAAAGGCGGAAGATGTCTTTTTCATGCAATCCGAACCACGGCCAGCTCAACGGTTGGCTCAAGAATGTTGGTCGGACGGTCCCAATATCTGACCGCACCCAGTGTTTAAACATTGACGTTCGAACGCCGATGCATCGATCGATGCATCGTACCACCGAGATATCGCGTTAGTACAAAGTATAGTATAGAACAGAAATATATTTAGTAACATCATTGTATTGCAATATTTTTTTTTTACTTACACGTAAATAGTCTATTACACAACAATTCATCGTAAAAGGCGACTAAGGGATAAGGACAAGATACCGTTCTAAAGGGCAACATGCTAGTCACCTTTGCACGGTCCTTCCACCCAGTCATGCAACAGGTTGGTCTTCGTGCCTTACTTCCTGCTTCATAGTTATCCCAATACTTTGCTAAATGTGGTGGTCGGTGTTGTGCTGTAATCTACAAGAGTGCTTGCAGCACAAAACCGATTACTCTGCTTACCCAGACTGTCGGGATACAGCGGGTGGTATGTACAAATAGTTCGTGTTTTCTGTCAGTTCAGTGTATCCCGCATGACCAAAGGGAAGCACTGACATGGCACATAGTACACCAAAGTGTTATGAACTGATATCATCGATGTTGTAGGTGATGTAGCCAACCGTGTCATCATAAAAAACCCCGTATTATTAACTTAATACAGAGATTCATGCTCGTGATTACAGCAAAGATAGAAGAGAGAAACATATTTTTTATGTTTTTCTTTTATTAGATACATCACAGAACAACGATCGGGCCACACCGCCCGCGCCCGCAGACTGGTCTGGTTCATAGCTCCTTGAGATACATTGACCCAGATAAATAAAGGGGACAGCAAGATCATGGATGTACCATGATGATGATGATTAGAGAGGAATGATATAGATGGTTAAGAAAGACTCCGAAATAAAGAAAAACATATTTTATTGCGACAAAGGTCCGAATTTGAAACTCTAGCATTGGTTAATGTTTTTATGTTCACATAATACTTTAATATAGATAAATATAAATAAATCTAGACCTAAATTAACTAAATTAACTATACAAATAAATCAAACTATAAATAAAAATTATCGTTCATAGTGTACATGTATATATTGATATATTGATTTATTTCAGTGTTCAGTCCGCAGTTTACACAACCCAGTTTTGAAGGTGTAATAACTGACAATGTGTTGGAGCTATCACCGCTTACAATGAGTGAAACGGGTTCCGGTGAAATGACCGCACGTGTAAATGGACGTAAGTCTAAATTTTTTTTTTTTATTTATTAAATTTTTTTTTATTCAGAAAATCTACAGCTTAGTATACTTATATGTTTAATTAATATAAAATCTGACATTGTCGCCAATTATAGGTTTTCCTTAAAAGCTAATCATTTCATTTACGTATATTTATTGTGGAATATGTGTTGAATAATACATATTTAAATTAGTAACTTACCTCGCCCTTAGTTACTTTCTTTGACAAAGTATATGGTTTAAAACTATACGCCTTCGGCCTCGCTCTTAGTTACATACCTACTATTCGAGAAGGTTTACCATTCACCTAAACGCAATTCAGCCTTCGGCCTCACCCTTAATGATTTACTTTCTTCTTTTGAATTTGTGTGTATTTGAATTAATTTTACGCGAGCGAAGCCGCGGGCAAAAGCCAGTATCATATAAAAATCTAAACATACAAAGTCTATCCAATTGTCAAAGGTGAGAAATACAGTAGTCAGACTCTTAAATAAATTATGGTCGGCTAATCATCCTTAATATTAGTTTAATTCGTCGTTTAAAATTATAATTATCATCTAATTGTTTTATATTTGCAGAGAGATTATTATAAAATCTAACACTATTACAAATCAAGCTTTTTGAAGTTTTATGTAATCTATGTCTTATTAATTGCACATTGTTCTTACATCGTGTATCATAGTTATGATTGTCAGAATTAAGAGAGGAATCCTGAATATATTTTCTGGCATAGCATAAGTTCTTGTACACATATGCACTTGGTAAAGACATGTTATGAACGTGCTTAGTGCACAGATTCCGTGAACTCACTATATCTCAGTAACGATTACAACGAATTTTTTGTAGAAATATCCAGAATATGAGATTATTTTTATTATCCTTGAGGAAACCCTGTTTTCAACGACACGCCAAAAATGTATAATACGATATTTATTGTTTTAATATTTATGTTATGACCCTTTCTTGCGTAATCTACACTGTATGGTACAAAGTAATGTGCCTGCATGCATACCAAATTTCAATTGTCTAGACCTTACCGTTAAATTACGTAGCTGTGACATACAGACAGACAGTCGGACAACGAAGTCTCACTATAGGTTTTCCATTTTTATCATTTTGGTACGCAAACATAAGAACAGATTTCCGTGACATGTTCCAGTGCACAGTGAACACTTCTCGGCACAAGTGACCGGAGCCACGGTGACAGTGTCCATGTCCCCGCTCCCGGAAGCCGTGATCCAACAGAACAACTTCATCAGTGTCGAGGTGCAGGTGTCTTCCAGCTCCGCTGCCGGTGTCAGCTCTGCCTCGGCTATCCTCCTCCTAGACATCGTTAAGGACGACACCACCACGCCCGTCTTCACGCAGGAGATATACAGCAGCTCCATCAGCACTGTTGGAGCCCTACAGCCACTTGTTATATCCTTGGCGCAGGGCTTCGACGGAACTGTACAATTCTTCATCAATGGCGGTAAATCATTTTAAATAAGTACGCGAAATCCTGTACTATCGTAAATACACACTAATATATTATAAATAATGTGTAGGTCCACCGATACTGGCTGATGATGATGATGATGATGTGTAGGTCCATAGGTACCCACTGTTATTAATAATTCTGAATAGGTACCTATTTGCTTACTACGTTATGTAATGTATGCTAATGATCAACGACTTATCTAAATAATTCATACTCGTGCTATAATAATTGAATGTCCTTGTAAACATGTGTGTCTTTTTACAAGATGGCAGCGAATATTTCGATATTGAATCGAGCGGTGGTAACTCGGCGGAGCTGGTGCTCGCGTACGCTCTCCCGCCGGAAGTCGTCGCCGGCCAACAGCCGCTTCTCTTCACTGTGGAGGCCACGAAGCCCAGAACAGTCGGTGCAATTGCTGCCGTCTCCATCTCTATGCCGTGTATGTATTTTTTATTGTTTCCAAACCGGGTGGCTGTGCCCGAGGTCGAAGCCTTAGGGGCAGCCAATTTCACGCCCGAGGAGGTGCCAGTCCGGCTTGGAGGTGGACTAATGTCGCTGGAGAAAGGCTATTAACCCGCGATTTGAAGATCCGTGGATTGTAAGAGTGGAGAAAGATATTCCCCGGAAGCCCGTTCCACACCTTTGCAGTACGGCACAAGAGCGATTTAGAGAATCGTGCAGTTCGAAGAACTCTTCTGTCTACTACAAAGGGGTGTTCTGCGAGGGTATGGCGGGTTTAGCGAAGACGAACAGGTGGAGGAGGAATAAGGCAAGCAAATTTGTCAGAGCAGCGGCCATAGTAGTACCGATAAAACACGCTCAATGACCCAACCATACGTCTGTGCTTTAGATGTTGAAGGTCCTATGTGAGTACAGAGTCACCAATGAGGCGAATGACTCGTCGCTGAATAGATTCCAAGGCTGAAAGAAGGTACTAAGGGGAACCCTCCCAAATATGACTGCAATATTCCATCACCGGTCTTACTTGTGCTTTATAGAGGCTAAGCAGTTGGACCGGCGGAAAAATCGCCGACATTGGTAAAGGAAAATTAGTTTCGAGACGCTAGTTTCACCTTGGACTGTATGCATTCCATTGTAATAATGCTCGTATCTAAGCGCACAGCGTGCGACAGGCCAAGTTCTCGCAAAACCGCCGCGCGCGCATTGTACATTATTTATAAATATTGCAGCGGGTAGGCTCAAAATTCCACGCAAGCGATGCTGCGGATGAAAGCTAGTTTCTAGCTTCCATTACTTAATAGCATAATACGTTCCAGCAGTTCTTATGACATAACCTACTCGCACGTATTATTAATAGCCATACTATCATTTGGTTATTACTGTCCCTAAACAACGAACATGAACCTCGTACCTAAAGAACTGTAAATGCGTATGTATTCACAGGTTATGTGTTGAATGTTGTATATAGTGCCGACATGTATAGAAGTACATGACGAAAATTTAAATATGTATTGCTAGACGAGTATTTCATTTCAGCAAGAATATTTAGATTCGAGGAACCCAGTTACACAGGAACTCTGGATGGTAGCGAATTGCAGATAACTCCTATTACTCTAGTGGAAGGATATGAAGAAGACGTCACGTTCACTCTTTATGGCGGTAATTATTGTTTTTATCTTTCGTCTGTCTGTCTTTTCACATGTTCATTTCCACTCGATTAAGTTTCGTCCGTCACTAAGAAATACGTTTTACATTATTTATTATAAATGTTATTTGTTCTAAATTGTTGATATGTTAATGTTATTAGTTTTTATTCAAATGATTAGGTAAATTCATTTAAATGGTTTTCAACAAAATAGCAGTCAAATTATATTTTTAATACTTCATTAAATGAAAATGCGAATGAGGAAGATTTTGCTGTGCTATTTATTTTTTTTATTATACGAACAACTTACTAACAACATCGGATTACTCTGCTTACCCCGATTGTCGGTATTCAGCGTGTGTGATGTGTATGTATGTATGTAAAAAAGATGATAAATATTTATTTTTGTTTAACCGTAGCACCGAGGCTTTTACTAGTGTAATGCCGTCGTCGTAGTGAGGCGACAATGGAACGAGAATCAAAACAAAAACATTAATTATATTGGATACATTTCTTTACAGACTATAGATTAAACTTCCAAGCATCTAACACGGGGAACTCCGTGACGATTGAGTTATCGGATCCACTTCCTGAAGACACAATCGAGGCCAACACTTATGTAATATTGATCTTGGAAGCTTCCGGTCCCGGCGCCGCCGCCGCCACAACTGTCATCACTGTAGAGATCATCAAAAGAGAAGTGACGACACCTGTTTTCAGCCAATTCGTCTACACCGGGCTATATCATGAAACTGAATATATTATTGAGAATATACATCTGAGTCAAGGATACGACGAAACTGTGCAGTTTGAACTGTTAGGAGGTAATTAATTCTGACAAGGCGTAGTTTTTTTTTTAAATGAAAAATGCAAATCGAAAATCATTGGAAAAAATACATCCCGACCAGGATTTGAACCTGGGTCTCTGGTGAGCCGCCAACACGATAACCAACTACACCACCGGGCCGTTACATATTATCTCAAAAATTTCGATCTATTGTACCTTCATGAATGATGTCGCATAATTTTTGCGATCAGTCAACTTGTACGGTTCCAGCTTCCAAGATAAAAAAATTAACTATATGGGGGGCACATTACGGAGGAAGGGGAACCATTCATTTCTCAAAGTGTTTCTACTTCTCCATTTAGGCACATTTAGAAAAACTACCTACATGTATTCGAAACTTCATTATTTTAGCCAGATGGGGCGGTATTTCAGGTTAACAGACTGCACTATTGGTTTTAGGTGGAAGGATGTTCTTATTACAGTGTTTGCCCTAAAACTCGTGCACTTTAGTTTTATATTTGACAAATTAATTATTAGACAATATAATCCTTTGAGATCCTGTGTCCGCCAATTCCATTTTTTCAATTTTATAGCCTATTTCAATCTCACAATTAAGACGAATGGTATGTTAAAATCCATCGAGCCGTTTAGGCCACACTCAAAAAACATTACCCTTCTTTTAGCTACGCACAGTCCGGTAAAAATATAACAAAATTTTGTATGTATGTACCTTGACTAAATACAAAGACATTAAACCCACCCTCTTTTTTCTCTTTGACTAAATATGAATACACAAATGTGTAATAAGTAATTCTCTTTCTGTCACACAGAATATGCACCATATCTAAGAACGGAAATAAATGGAAATTCCGTAAACATTCTCGTCGATACGCCAATACCTGCTGAAACCCTGGCCACCAACACAAGATTACTCTTCAGTTTGGTCGCACATAAGCCCGACGCGGTCGGAGCTAATGCAGCCCTAAATGTTGAATTACCTACAGGTGAACATAACTCCTTTAATAAATCTTAAACATGTATTTTTATTCAGTGTATTATTTATTTTCACATTTTACGAGTATTAACAATATAACAGTCGTATTTTTAATCAGACGAAGTAAACTGACAGTAGCTAATGTCACTTTGAAAAATAATGTTGCCATATTTAATGTAATAGTGATGTGATACGATTATATGTATACGTTTTTTATTGTTTGGCCATCTGCGGTCATAAACAATACTTTTAGCAGATTTTTTAGTTTTCTGGGTTTGGTATTAAGAGGCTGAAGTCCAGTGAGTCCGGCTCTACATTTTAATGCATTGGACCGTTCATTTCGAGAGGTTGCGCCTCATTCCATTCATACGTGATTCATACCTTACTAGGTGGTAGGGGTTTTCCCGGCCGGATTGATACCACCGCACTGAATGATACATTGGTCAAAACGGCTATGTAAATAGTTCGTGTTTCCGTCCAGTTCAGTGTAGCAGACATGACATGAAGGGAAGCACTAACATGGCACCTAGTTTACCCGGTGTTATGGGCTGACATCAGATATGACTGAATTGGATATTCGTTTGGTCTTCTATAAGCACTGCTAGTGTAGTGGTATAGCGTATTCATTTGTTTCTAGTGGTCGTGAGTTCAAGTTCCGCTTTTGCAATTTTTTTTTTTTACTTTTTAAATTAAGCTTTGTTAGGATGTAAAATACATATTTCCATTAACAAAGCTTTTCTAAAACCATAATATAACTTTATTTTCTATTTTTGGATTCCACATTCATCAGATCCTGAAAATATCTATCGCTTTTTTATGATTTAAGTATTTTATATTTTATAACTATTTTATATTTATTATAGAGTGAGACATTCATGTCGATCCTTGTGTCACAAGTCACAATACTATTTATTTTTCCCCAAAAACTGGCATCCCAACAAATGTCAGTTTACTTCGTCTGATTAACAATACGACTTTAGGTACTATACCAAAGACCGGCCCACTGCGAGTTTCCCTCATGCATCGAGGGTTCTATATTTAATTTATGATCTTATAGTTAATGCCTCATAAATACCAAAGTATGTATACGGCAATGCCAACTTATTAAAAATTACTCCAAAAGTATCGCGAGTAAATTTAGTTATAATTCAGGGACCTTATCATGAAATCAGAATATTTCATATTTATGCGTTCCAAATTTTGTTTTGTTACCATAGCATAAGTAGGTACTTTCTGAAATAGATCATGGCACAAAAGAGGTCCAAATTTATAATTTTAGTGCCCCCAATGTCGCCATTTTAAACCAATAAAATAAAAATATATATGTTTATATTTACGAGAACGAGAAAGTAACGGAAGTAAGTATGTAGTAACGGCGGAAGATATCTTTTTCATTCAATCCGAACCACGGCCAAGCTCAACGGTTGGCTCAAGAACGTTGGTCGGACGGTCCCAATATCTGACCGCACCCGGTGTTTTAAACATTGACGTTCGAACGCCGATGCATCGATCGATGCATCGTACCACCGAGATATCGCGTTAGTACAAAGTATAGTATAGAACAGAAATATATTTCGTAACATGAAATGAAATGAAAATGAAATGAAAATATACTTTATTGTACACCGTATAAAAAGGTTACAAAAGGCGAGTTTAATGCCTTGCGGCATTCTTTACGAACTAACCTTTGGGATGTGGAACAGACGTAGGGGCGGACAATGCAGTACTAAACCGGGAACAGTTGTATGAAATATAAATACACACATATACAAATTGTACAAAGATACATACAATCAATATAAATCCTTACATATACATAATTACATATATACAATAAGAAATATACATATTATAATATACCTACATAAACTCTTATATACTATACATACATACTTATATACACAAATTGCAATACATAACATCATTGTATTGCAATTTTTTTTTTACTTACACGTAAATAGTCTATTACACAACAATTCGTCGAAAAAGTACTTTGCTAAATGTGGTGGTCGGTGTTGTGCTGTAATCTACAAGAGTGCTTGCAGCACAAAACCGATTACTCTGCTTACCCAGACTGTCGGGATACAGCGGGTGGTATATACAAATAGTTCGTGTTTTTTGTCAGTTCAGTGTATCCCGCATGACCAAAGGGAAGCACTGACATGGCACATAGTACACCAAAGTGTTATGAACTGATATCATCGATGTTGTAGGTGATGTAGCCAACCGTGTCATCATAAAAAAAGCAAACCGTATTAAATTTTATTAAATACAGAAATACCGTATTAAATTAAATACAGAGATTCATGCTCGTGATTACAGCAAAGATAGAAGAGAAAAACATATTTTTTATGTTTTTCTTTTATTAGATACATCACAGAACAACGATCGGGCCACACCGCCCGCGCCCGCAGACTGGTCTGGTTCATAGCTCCTTGAGATACATTGACCCATATAAATAAAGGGGACAGCAAGATCATGGATGTACCATGATGATGATGATAAGAGGGGAATGACATAGATGGTTAAGAAAGACTCCGAAATTAAGAAAAACATATTTTATGGCGACAAAGGTCCGAATTTGAAACTCTAGCATTGGTTAATGTTTTTATGTACACATAATACTTTAATATAGATAAATATAAATAAATCTAGACCTAAAATAACTAAATTAACATACAAATAAATCAAATTTAAAAAAAAATTATCGTTCATCGTTTATGTGTATATTGATATATTGATTTATTTCAGTGTTCGGTCCGCAGTTTACACAACCCAGTTTTGAAGGTGTAATAACTGACAATGTGTTGGAGCTATCACCGCTTACAATGAGTGAAACCGGTTCCGGTGAAATGACCGCACGTGTAAATGGACGTAAGCCTAAATTTTTTTTATTTTTTTTTTTTATTCAGAAAATCTACAGCTTCGTATACTTATATGTTTAATTAATCTAAAATGTGACATTGTCGCCAATTATAGATTTTCCTTAAAAGCTAATCATTTCATTTACATATATTCATTGTGGAATATGTGTTGAATAATACATATTTAAATAAGTAACTTACCTCGCCCTTAGTTACTTTCTTTGACAAAGTATATGGTTTAAAACTATAAGCCTTCGGCCTCGCTCTTAGTTACATACCTACTATTCGAGAAGGTTTACCATTCACCTGAACGCAATTCAGCCTTCGGCCTCACCCTTAATGACTTACTTTCTTTTTTTGAATTGGTGTGTATTTGAATGAATTTTACGCGAGCGAAGCCGCGGGCAAAAGCCCGTTTTGATTATCGGAATTAAGAGAGGAATCATAAATATATTTTCTGGCATAGCATAAGTTCTTGTACACATATGCACTTAGTAAAGTCATGTTATGAACGTGCTTAGTGCACAGATTCCGTGAAATCACTATATCTCAGTAACGATTACAACGACTTTTTTGTAGAAATATCCAGAATATGAGATTATTTTTTTTATCCTTGAGGAAACCTTTTTTCAACGACACGCCAAAAATGTATAATACGATATTTATTGTTTTAATATTTATGTTATGACCCTTTCTTGCGTAATCTACACTGTATGGTACAAAGTAATGTGCCTGCATGCATACCAAATTTGAATTGTCTAGACCTTACCGTTAAATTACGTTACATACAGACAGATAGTCGGACAACGAAGTCTCACTATAGGTTTTCCATTTTTAACATTTTGGTACGCAAACATAAGAACAGATTTCCGTGACATGTTCCAGTGCACAGTGAACACTTCTCGGCACAAGTGACCGGAGCCACGGTGACAGTGTCCATGTCCCCGCTCCCGGAAGCCGTGATCCAACAGAACAACTTCATCAGTGTCGAGGTGCAGGTGTCTTCCGGCTCCGCTGCCGGTGTCAGCTCCGCCTCGGCTGTCCTCCTCCTAGACATCGTTAAGGACGACACCACCACGCCCGTCTTCACGCAAGAGATATACAGCAGCTCCGTCAGCACTGTTGGAGCCCTACAGCCACTTGTTATATCCTTGGCGCAGGGCTTCGACGGAACTGTACAATTCTTCATCGACGGTGGTAAATCATTTTATTTTAAATAAGTACGCGAAATCCTGTACTATCGTAAATACACACTAATATATTATAAATAATGTGTAGGTCCACCGATACAGGCTGATGATGATGATGATGTGTAGGTCCATAGGTACCCACTGTTATTAATAATTCTGAATAGGTACCTATTTGCTTACTACGTTATGTAATGTATGCTAATGATCAACGACTTATCTAAATAATTCATACTCGTGCTATAATAATTGAATGTCCTTGTAAACATTTGTGTCGTTTTACAAGATGGCAGCGAATATTTCGATATTGAATCGAGCGGTGGTAACTCGGCGGAGCTGGTGCTCGCGTACGCTCTCCCGCCGGAAGTCGTCGCCGGCCAACAGCCGCTTCTCTTCACTGTGGGGGCCACGAAGCCCAGAACAGTCGGTGCAATTGCTGCCATCTCCATCTCTATGCCGTGTACGTATTTTTTATTGCTTCCAAACCGGGTGGCTGTGCCCGAGGTCGAAGCCTTAGGCGCAGGCAATTTCACCCCCGATGAGGTGCCAGTCCGGCTTGGAGGTGGACTAATGTCGCTGGAGAAAGGATATTAACCCGCGATTTGAAGATGCGTGGATTGTAGAAGTGGGGAAAGATATTCCCCGGAAGCCCGTTCCACACCTTTGCAGTGCGGCACAAGAGCGATTTAGAGAATTTACATTAAAAAACCGATTAATACTTTCCATGTACAGCAGTTCTTATGACACAACCTACTCGCACGTATTATTAATAGCCATACTATCATTTGGTTATTACTCTCCCTAAACAACGAACATGAACCTCGTACCTAAAGAACTATAAATGCGTATGTATTCACAGGTTATGTGTTGAATGTTGTATGTAGTGCCGACATGTATAGAAGTACATGACGAAAATTTACATATTCGTATTGCTAGCCGAGTATTTCATTTCAGCAAGAATGTTTAGATTCGAGGAACCAAGTTACACAGGAACTCTGGATGGTAGCGAATTGCAGATAACTCCTATTACTCTAGTGGAAGGATATGAAGAAGACGTCACGTTCACTCTTTATGGTGGTAATTATGGTTTTTATCTTTCGTCTGTCTGTCTTTTGACATGTTCATTTCCACTCGATTAAGTTTCGTCCGTCACTAAGAAATACGTTATAAAATGTATTATATTATTATTACATTATTATTATTTTATTACATTATTATGTTTACATTATTTATTATAAATGTTATTTGTTATTCAAATGTTATTTCTTTATTGTTGTTTTTATTCAAATGATTAGGTAAATTAATTTAAATTGTTTTCAACAAAATATCAGTCAAATTATATTTTAGATACTTCATTAAATGAAAATGCGAATGAGGAAGATTTTGCTGTGCTATTTATTTTTTTTATTATACGAACAACTTACTAACAACATCGGATTACTCTGCTTACCCCGATTGTCGGGATTCAGCGTGTGTGATATGTATGTATGTATGTAAAAAAGATGATAAATAATTTATTTTGTTTAACCGTAGCACCGAGGCTTTTACTAGTGTAATGCCGTCGTAGTGAGGCGACAATGGAACGAGAATCAGAACAAAAACATTAATTATATTGGATACATTTTTTACAGACTATAGATTAAACTTCCAAGCATCTAACACGGGGAACTCCGTGACGATTGAGTTATCGGATCCACTTCCTGAAGACACAATCGAGGCCAACACTTATGTAATATTGATCTTGGAAGCTTCCGGTCCCGGCGCCGCCGCCGCCACAACTGTCATCACTGTAGAGATCATCAAAAGAGAAGTGACGACACCTGTTTTCAGCCAATTCGTCTACACCGGGCTATATCATGAAACTGAATATATTATTGAGAATATACATCTGAGTCAAGGATACGACGAAACTGTGCAGTTTGAATTGTTAGGAGGTAATTAATTCTGACGATAATTTGTCATTATAATAACTTGCGAGTACCTACTTATGTTAAACCAACATAATAATGTTATATGGCTTGACGGAGTTGTTAGTGAAGAACCGATGCTCGATGGTGAGATTTTTTCACACTTCGACGTGTTCAAGTGCCGTCCGTGCTATATATTTGTTTGAAAGATTTAGTACCAACTTTCCGCTAGAGGCGCTGCATCATTTTAGCATCCAAATATTTACTTCAGTACGTTACTTGGTTACTTGAACACAAAGCAAGCGTTTCTTATTATTAAACTTATCATGTACCCAGTAAAAATACAATCCCATCCGGCATAAAGCATGAAACTTGTCATGCATATAGCTTTCATGTTTGTGTTTTAATGTAGGTATGAATGGAAACACCTTAAGAAATTAATTGATAAATGTGCGCTCATCGGATTTTTATTGTATTTTCCATAAAAAACTGTTGAAGTTAAATAGTTGAAAAATCAGCCAAGTGAGAGGGTTCCGTACCAAAAAAAATAGTTTTGAGGTTATAGCTTACCAGACAATGCAATGTCAGACGCGATGAGCTGTAAATCGGGAACCATTGGTCCTATGACTATGAATTAGTCTTGTTTTGTAGCGTGTTTTTGTTTTGTGGCTTGGTGCGCCTTTAGGTCATTTTATCGCAGTTTCGGTCGTTTTCCTATAAATTTGGTACAAATGATAATTTCTGTGTATTTTTTTGTTTTTTCCATTCAACGTGGGTTGGTATATTTCGAAAACTATAAGTTCTTTAAAATAAATTAACGTAGATACAGTTTTTTAGGTAATTTAATGAATATATTTTATTCTTTGAGAATTTTCTTCTAACGTCAAAGTTTCTATTGGAAAATAAAAATATAAACCCGATGGGGGGCACATTACGGGTGGAGGGAGGTGTAACCATTCATTTCTACTTCTACATTGAAGCACATATATAAAAATTATATGCATGCGAAGTTTCATGCTTGCTGCCGGATGAGGCGGTATTTCAAGTTAACATGCTGCACTAGGAACTCCAGGTGGGTGTTCTTATTAATTTATTTGCCATAAAACTCGATGCATGCATAAATGCACATACTGACATACGTACACACATACATACATACATACATACTTACATACATACATACATACATACATACATACATACATACATAAATATACACAGCCATACACACACTCTACCCTCATTTTGGCTTCGCGAAGTCGGGTAAAAATATAACTAAATTTGATTTAGCCTTGACTAAATATGAATACACAACATATTGCACTAAATGAAAAGAGAACACGTGTAATAATTCTCTTTCTGTCACACAGAATATGCACCATATCTAAGAACGGAAATAAATGGAAATTCCGTAAACATTCTCGTCGATACGCCAATACCTTATGAAACAATGGCCACCAACACAAGATTACTCTTCAGTTTGGTCGCACATAAGCCCGACGCGGTCGGAGCTAATGCAGCCCTAAATGTGGAATTACCTACAGGTAAACATAATCCTTACCTATAATAAAATCCAACGTCTGCTTTCTGTCTGTCTGTCCGCTTATAACTCGAGAACTACTGAACCGATTTTAATACAACAAAATTCTACGGATAGCTTGATTCTTCCCATCAACTATAGGCTACTTACTATCACGCTAAATAGCTTATGAGGTTAGCAGTGAAGTGAAATATGAGAGCGGGCGGAGCCGCGGGCACAGCTTGTTTCGTTTAATAAATGTGAAACATGGTATTTTTAATCCGTGTATTTATTTTCACATTTTGTGCACTACACAAATTTAACATTAATGTTACATTAGTGCGATACTAAAGACCGGCCCAGTGCGAGTTTCCCTCACGCACGCAAGTTATGACCTCGTAGTTAATACCTCACAAATTCGTAAGTACGAGAATAGACCATGGCACAAAAGAGGTCCAAAATTATAATTTTAGTGCCCCCAGCGTCGCCATTTTAAATCAATAAAAAAAATATATGTTTATATTTACATACATATAACGAGAAAGTAACGGAAGTAAGTATGTAGTAACGGCGGAAGATACCTTTTTTTATGCAATTCGAGAACGTTGAGCTCAAGAACGTTGGTCGGACGGTCACCCACCCAATATCTGACCGCACCCGGTGTGCAACAACATTGATGTTCGAACGCCGATGCATTGATTCACCGCATCAGCGAGCTACCGCGGTGGTACAAAGTAAAGGAAGTGAACAGAACCAAAAATTCGTATGTACATAAATATAAAACATTATTGTATGCAATGCAATAATATTTCGTTGAGACATACCTACTCGTATTATGCCATATCCCGTTCATCAGTTCAATCTATAAGGAACCTAACCAAACACATGTTTGTGTCAGCCTTGGTAGCTCAGTGGTCCGATCGGTGGGCTGTGGTTCATGATCAGATCATAAACACACCTGGGCGCGGTCAAAACTTGGATTGGTGACCGATCGACCGTGTTGGAGGCTGAACGCGGTTCCGATTTTACGTAAAACTGTATGTCCATTCCCTTCTTATATTACTAGATTGTAGGGTTTAACCGGCCCGGATTAGTACCATCGCACTGAATAGAAGGTTGGTCGAAACTGCTATGTAAATAGTTCGTGTTTTCCGTTCAGTTCAGTGTAGCCGGCACGACCAAACGGAAGCACTGACATGGCACTTAGTACACCAAAGTGTTATGGGCTGATGTGTAATCATAAAAGTTTATTATCATAAATACAAATATACAGAGATTAATGCATGTGATTACAGCAAAGAATGAAACAGAAAAACATAATATTTGTTCAGGTTTCATATTATATTAGATTACATATAACCAGATAAATAAAGGGGATAGTAAGATCATGGATGTACCCACAGACTAGTTAAAATAAGATTATTTTTCCTTAGTCTGTGGATGTACCCGATATGAGGGGTAGGATATAGATGGGTAAGATTCGAAGGGTAAGATAGACTCCGAAATATAGAAAAAATTTATGAACCGCGCTCGCAATGTGTATTGCAATATTTGTAATGTTAGAATAACGACGAAATAAAGAATCAATATTTCATTACGAACAAGGTCCGAATTTAAAGTCTAGCATTGGTTGATGTATTGATGTATTTATTAGTTTCAGTATCCGGTCCTCAGTTTACACAATCCAGTTTCGAAGGTGTAATAACCGACAATGTGTTGGAGCTACCACCACTCACAATGACTGAAACCGGTTCCGGTGAAATGACCGCACGTGTAAATGGACGTAAGTCTACATTGTACAATATGTTATTAATAATACATATTTTAATAGGTAACATATACACGGTTGCGCATATTTTTTTGGTTTGGAAATTATAAAACTTTAAAAATACCTAAAATATACAATATCAGAAATATAAAGAAAACATTTAGCTTAATTTTACGAGCCGGGATTGTACCAGAATTACATTTGACTGTTTGAAAAAAAAAAAACACATTTCAAAATAGATGAGAAAACATTACATCCAAACATCCAAAGGTCGACTGTAAGAAATCTCTATAAGGGATAAGTCCGCATTTGTACATGTACATGTACATTTTCTAATGTACTTATTACTGTTGAATGTTTATTGGAGCAATAAAGCATTTTCTATCTATCAATCTATCAAATGTCCTTACGAATACGAAAATGAGTTCACTCAGGCTCGTGTTTGAACAAATAAGGACAATGGACTATTTTTAGTCATCTGTTTGGGCTATCTATAAAACGTGCCTATTTTTGCACAGTAACACTTTAACCTATGTAGTCAAAATACTTTTAAAAAACCGGTCCAGCATGAACGTGCTACATGCGCTGAAGATTTCGTATACTCACTATATCTTAGTTGCTATTTATTTTATATACCCATTAAAAACACATCCAGAATAATTATGAGATTTATTTTTCTCATTCTTGAGGAAATTATTTTTATCGACAGGACACTACACGTATAATGAAATTATTTATTGTTTAAATATTTATTTTATTACCCATTTATTGCATAATCTACTCTAGAACACGGTGTTGTACAAAGTAATGTACCTGCATACTGAATTAAAATTCTCTAGACCTTACCGTATAGCAATTAAGGGGCTGCATACAGACTAATAGACGGACAACGAAGTCTCACTATAAGTGTTCCATTTTTAACGTTTTCGTGCGGAAACCTAAAAACAGTTTTCGGTGACATGTTTCAGTGCACAGTGAACACTTCTCGGCACAAGTAACCGGAGCCGCGGTAACTGTGTCCATGTCCCCGCTCCCGGAAGCTGTCATCCAACAGAACAACTTCATCAGTGTCGAGGTGCAGGTGTTTTCCGGCACAGCTGACGGTGTCAGCTCCGCCTCGGCTGTGCTCCTCCTAGACATCGTTAAGGACGACACCACCACACCAGTTTTCACGCAGGAGATATACAGCAGCTCCGTCAGCACTGTTGGAGGCCTACAGCCACTTTTTATATCTTTGGCGCAGGGCTTCGACGGAAGTGTACAATTCTCCATCGATGGCGGTAAATGATTTTATGAAAGTACGCGAAATTCTATACTATCAGTATTTACGACACACTAATATATTATAAATAATATATAGCTCCATAGGGTAATTAATAATTAACATTTGTGTCGTTTTACAAGATGACAGCGAATATTTCGATATTGAATCGAACGGTGGTAACTCGGTGGAGCTGGTGCTTGCGTCCGCTCTTCCGCCGGAAGTCTTCACAGGACAACAACCGCTCCTCTTCCTTGTCCGGGCCACGAAGCCCAGAACAGTCGGTGCATCGGCTACCGTCTCCATCTCTATGCCGCGTATGTATGAGATTGTACATAATATCTAAGCGTACAGAGTACGCCAGGCCAAATTCTTGCAAAACAACCGCGCTCGCAATGTGTATTGTAATATTTGTAATGTTGGAATGTGCGATGCGGATTTGCTCAAAACAGGCGACCAATGCTGCGGATGAAGCTAGTTTCTGCCTTCCATTACTTAATAGTATAAGACTTACACGAAATAATGACGAAATAAAGAATCAATATTTCATTACGAACAAGGTCCGAATTTAAAATCTAGCATTGGTTGATGTATTGATTTATTTATTAGTTTCAGTGTCCGGTCCTCAGTTTACACAATCCAGTTTCGAAGGTGTAATAACCGACAATGTGTTGGAGCTACCACCACTCACAATGACTGAAACCGGTTCCGGTGAAATGACCGCACGTGTAAATGGACGTAAGTCTACTTTGTAGAATATTTTATTAATAATACATATTTTAATAGGTAACATATACACGGTTGCGCACATTTTTTTTGATTTGGAAATTTTAAAATTTTAAACATACCTAAAATATACAATATAAGAAATATAAAGAAAACTTTTAGCTTAATTTTACGAGCCGGGATTGTAGCGAAATTACATTTGACTATGTAAAAAAAACACATTTCAAAATAGGTAAGAAAACATTACATCCAAACATACAAAGGTCGACTGTAAGAAATCACTATAAGGGATAAGTCCGCCTTTGTACCTTATGTACATTTTATAATGTACTTATTACTGTTGAATGTTTATTGGAGCAATAAAGCTTTTTCTATCTATCAATCTATCATTAAATGTCCTTATGAATACGAAAATGAGTTCACGCAGGCTCGTGTTTGAACAGATAAGGACAATGGACCATTTATTAGTCATCTGTTTGGGCTATCTATAAAATGTGATTATTTTTGCACAGTAACACTTTAACCTATGTAGTCAAAATAATTTTAAAAACCGGTCCAGCATGAACGTGCTACATGCGCTGAAGATTTCGTATACTCACTATATCTTAGAAGCAATTTTCTTTTATATACCCATTAAAACACATCCAGAATAATTATGAGATTTATTTTTCTCATTTTTGAGGAAATTATTTTTATCGACAGGACACAACACGTATAATAAACTTATTTATTGTTTAAATATTTATTTTATTACCCATTTATTGCATAATCTACTCTAGACACGGTGTTGTACAAAGTAATGTACCTGCATACTGAATTAAAATTCTCTAGACCTTACCGTATAGCAATTAAGGGACTGCATACAGACAAATAGACGGACAACGAAGTATCACTATAAGTGTTCCATTTTCAACGTTTTCGTGCGGAAACCTAAAAACAGATTTCGGTGACATGTTTCAGTGCACAGTGAACACTTCTCGGCACTAGTGACCGGAGCCGCGGTAACTGTGTCCATGTCCCTGCTCCCGGAAGCTGTCATCCAACAGAACAACTTCATCAGTGTCGAGGTGCAGGTGTTTTCCGACACAGCTGACGGTGTCAGCTCCGCCTCGGCTGTCCTCCTCCTAGATATCGTTAAGGACGACACCACCACACCAGTTTTCACGCAGGAGATATACAGCAGCTACGTCAGCACTGTTGGAGGCCTACAGCCACTTTTTATATCTTTGGCGCAGGGCTTCGACGGAAGTGTACAATTCTCCATCGATGGCGGTAAATAATTTTATATAAGTACGCGAAATTCTATACTATCAGTATTTACGACACACTAATATATTATAAATAATGTATAGGTCCATAGGGTAATTAATAATTAACATTTGTGTCGTTTTACAAGATGGCAGCGAATATTTCGATATTGAATCGAACGGTGGTAACTCGGTGGAGCTGGTGCTTGCGGCCGCTCTTCCGCCGGAAGTCGTCACAGGACAACAACCGCTTCTCTTCCCTGTCCGGGCCACGAAGCCCAGAACAGTCGGTGCGTCGGCTACCGTCTCCATCTCTATGCCACGTATGTATGCGATTGTACATAATATCTAAGCGAACAGAATACGCCATGCCAAATTCTCGCAAAACAACCGCGCTCGCAATGTGTATTGTAATATTTGTAATGTTGGAATGTGCGATGCGGATTTGCTCAAAACACGCGACCAATGCTGCGGATGAAGCTAGTTTCGGCCTTCCATTACTTAATAGTATAAGACTTTCACGAAATAACGACGAAATAAAGAATCAATATTTCATTACGAACAAGGTCCGAATTTAAAGTCTAGCATTGGTTGATGTATTGATGTATTTATTAGTTTCAGTGTCCGGTCCTCAGTTTACACAATCCAGTTTCGAAGGTGTAATAACCGACAATGTGTTGGAGCTACCACCACTCACAATGACTGAAACCGGTTCCGGTGAAATGACCGCACGTGTAAATGGACGTAAGTCTACATTGTAGAATATGTTATTAATAATACATATTTTAATAGGTAACATATACACGGTTGCGCATATTTTTTTGGTTTGGAAATTATAAAACTTTAAAAATACCTAAAATATACAATATCAGAAATATAAAGAAAACATTTAGCTTAATTTTACGAGCCGGGATTGTAGCGAAATTACATTTGACTATGTAAAAAAAACACATTTCAAAATAGGTAAGAAAACATTACATCCAAACATACAAAGGTCGACTGTAAGAAATCACTATAAGGGATAAGTCCGCCTTTGTACCTTATGTACATTTTATAATGTACTTATTACTGTTGAATGTTTATTGGAGCAATAAAGCATTTTCTATCTATCAATCTATCATTAAATGTCCTTATGAATACGAAAATGAGTTCACGCAGGCTCGTGTTTGAACAGATAAGGACAATGGACCATTTATTAGTCATCTGTTTGGGCTATCTATAAAATGTGATTATTTTTGCACAGTAACACTTTAACCTATGTAGTCAAAATAATTTTAAAAACCGGTCCAGCATGAACGTGCTACATGCGCTGAAGATTTCGTATACTCACTATATCTTAGAAGCAATTTTCTTTTATATACCCATTAAAACATATCCAGAATAATTATGAGATTTATTTTTCTCATTTTTGAGGAAATTATTTTTATCGACAGGACACAACACGTATAATAAACTTATTTATTGTTTAAATATTTATTTTATTACCCATTTATTGCATAATCTACTCTAGACACGGTGTTGTACAAAGTAATGTACCTGCATACTGAATTAAAATTCTCTAGACCTTACCGTTGTCACGTAGTGAATTTTAATAGCGGACTGTCGAAATGCCGTTTACCGAAGTGTCAGAGACACATTGCCAGTACGGAGGAAAATACTCCGTACTAAGGCTACGCTACACGTGAGACGTCCGTTATTTTGAAGATTATTACTGCCAACCTACATTTTGGAAAACTCAATCACACATATCTCGGCGTACTACACTCTCACTACGTAACCGAGCACACATTCTTGCATCATTTACCGAGCGTGAATTTCCACGATCTCTTTCCGCTGTCAGCCCATACTAAAATTATATATTGTTTGACGTATCGAAAAAGATAGCGAGCGTCGGTATGGAATTCTGTTTGCTGTATTTGGCAACACCGCACATCGCGGTGTTGATTAATGGGTTGCCAGGCGGTTAAAATATATCCCAAATAGACGGGAATTCACATTCACCTCGGTTGTATTTATCTTACATTTTAATTCAGACATCATCGGAGGACCCCTAGTAGAGGTCCAATATTATCAACTAATGGAGTTACAGGCCTTCAGCCACTTAGATTCAGGTAACCACGTACAGTGCGCGTCATTGCGTGCTAGCCGACTTCATTCCGCAACCACACCACAAACGCGCGCTGCCGTCTATAAAAGCGGGTCTCAGTGAAACCAGACTTCACTTCTTCTGTTAAATAATTCTCCGCTACAAGATAAAATATAACGCGCTCGATCTGCCGCCGTGAGTTACACTAGTTTCCCTCGCGACCGTGCCACGGTCAACGAGCCGCGGCGCTGTACCGCCGCCGCCGTCGGACGCTTCCAGCCGTTCATCTCAGCGTTGAGAGAGGAGTCCCCACAGCCAGGGTTACGGGTAACATTATAATCTCTTCAGCTCTGCCTTGCCTGTCGCTTGTGAGACACCGCCGGCCTAGCGGTTGTCGTTGCGCTTCACGCACAAAACGTATAACGCCCATCCGTGTATTTTCTCTCTTCCCATCCACAGGGCACCTTGATATGTGTGCATGATTTAATGTGGGTGTGTTTGTGTGTGTGTGTGAACAGCTTCTACGTCTGCACGTAGATCCTCCTACGTCTGCACGTAGATCCTTCTACGATTACAAGTAGACTTCCCCGTTCTACGTTCTCCGTCCGAGGACGCCTGCATCATCTGCGACGGCATAGCCGGTACGAGCCACCTGGGCCCTACTCCTCGTCCGGCTGTTCCGAAGCAGAACTTTGTGAAGAGGGTGGAGATCGAGCGACGCGTCGGAGACTTCGTGTCGGCCTTCCTGCGAAGACCTTCGTCTCCCCTTCCGAAGCTAAGTTCTCGGACAGAATTATAGCTCTAATCGATTAGCTCGGTCGTCACCCCTACGATGCTCAAGTGATTCTGATAACTCACACCCTGTCTTTTTACATCGTATATTTGTGTTTTGTGAAATAAACGATAAATTTATATTTCTGAGCCGTATTATATTATTTAAGTCCCCTTTTTCGTCTCAGTGGCGCCTACCGGTAAAGAATCACTTGAGCAGTAGGTAGGCTTAGTTATTGTGTACTTACATTCTCACACAGTAGTTGGCTAGCAACGCCCGAACATATTCAAAGTATAGACTTCATCTATCTTTTTAATCGGTACTGTGGCTAGGGAAGTAGTATATTTTTTTATTTTTTTGTGCAAATTTTTAAATATAACTTGTAGTTTTTTTGTGCAACTTGTGCAGTATCCCTAGTTCTTCGGCGGGTTTTTTTTGGGTAAATTGTTAGGCTTTTTTGGGTTTTAACAAGCTATAAGGAGCTATAATGCTGCCTTATAAGCTTAATGTGTGACGAACGAGCTAAATTTTCATTTGTTTTGTATTGTGCGTTCTTGTGTTGTGTAATTTTTTTAAAAATTTAGTAGATACCTCCAAACCTGAGAGCTAGTCTCCACGTCCATCATATTTTTTCATATTGGATAATAGGTTGCAGAAAAATAATTTATTTTTTCACTTATAGGTAATGAAATTACCCACACCAGTGTTTGTAAAAGTTTTTGTTGTACTCATGTGGACTTGATCCGCAGGGTCGTTGGCTAGTTTTTTATATTTTATATTGTGTTTGTGTAACAACAAGTTTTTAGCCAACGTTTTTTTTAATTCCAAACATTAGGTGATTATAGTTCAGTTAGGCAACCTATAGAAAAATAATTTGATGTTTCATGCCAGCACAACGCACATACATGTCAACTCGTTACTTTCTTTTAGACGTAGAATCCCAACTTAAGGGACCGTTGTAATAAACAATACCTAGTCAGTTTGTTATAGTAATTTTAACCTTTTCGAAATCAACGGTCAACATTATCTTCTTGTCAACATAATTGAATTTTGTAAATTTAAAATATTCTAACGTCAACTTTTATGTTTAGAATGGAACGGCACACCAACTGTTTGTCCTCCAGCAAGCGAGAGGCACTGCACGGGCTGGAGAGGAGAGCACTCGAGCCAGGTCCCATGTTCAGGTTTTATTATTCCCCGTGGGTATACCTAATATTATAGTTCACACATTCCGTGTAGGTACAACGCGATAACTGCTTCTCGGTTACCGCAGCTCTCGAAAATTTTTCAATTTTAGTAGTACTGGCTAATTTTTAATTTCTATTAGATACCGGCTAACCAGGTCGCAACATTAAAATTGCTAAAAATTTGTTCTCTTGGAAATGGCTGGTCACAGCTAAGTGCCATGTCAAACATATTTTTTTTTAATGTTTTTAGTATCGGCAATTCAGAACGCTACTATTAAAGGCTATTTTCCCTTTCTTTTATTTTTAAAATGGCTAGTCACAACTAGGTGCCATGTCCATTAAACATTTTTTGTTATTTATACTAGTTACCGGCATTCCGGAAGCAACTTTTAAAGTGCTTATTTTTGTTTTAAAACTGATTGTCACATCTAGGTGTCATGCCCATACATACAGTTTTTTATCATGAACACCTATATTTTTTTTGTGTGACGTGCAACAACACAAATTAAAGTTTTATTTGTAACATTTTACATTGACAGTATATATTATTACTTTCATATAATATATAACTTGTACAAACAACATCATTTAGTTTTACATACACTTGTGTGGTTCAATGATTTTTTTTTTATGTTTGTTGTTTTTTTTGGTGTATCTCCATATTTTGTGTGTGTTGCATGTACAGGTCCTCCAGTAGGGGTGTACATGGCACTAAGTTACCAAGTACGATGGACACGTCAGTCTTCATGCTTGGTACATTTATACTTACCGGTTGGGTTACCCGAGGAGTGAACTCGAGGCTACAGTTCAGATAAATGCTGCTGTAGTCACGTTTGTTCGAAACTTTAAATAGTTTGGAATCTCCCTGCGGGCTTTTTCATATTTTTTTATGACCACCGGTGTATGTTTTTGGGAGATACAGATTAATGTGTTACGAGATGAAGTGACCATTGATCGATTTTTTTATATTTTGTTGAATCACACATAGTGCACATACATACATACATACATAGTGTGTATATAGTTTTGTTTTTTTTGTTTGTTCGCAGTCATGGTTCGACATGGTACTGACATGGTACCTACATGTCGTACAAACATGTAACTGCAACATTCTTTCATTTGTTTTTTTTTATTTTTCTTACTCGGCAATTAGGGTTGTCAACTCAGCTTGTTCTTTGAATATTTTTTTTATTTTTTTTGTCACAAAGTTTTTTTTTATTTCATTTTCTCAAGGTGTTGGCCGGTTGGGGTTTGGCAAAGACAGACTCACATGCGAGCGGTTGGTTACTCGTAAAATTAAGCCCTAAGACACCAAGTGCGGTTAGTGACACTCTAAATATGCCTTCACCTAGTCTGCGGGAGCTCGACAGACTGAAAACTATAAGCCAAGGAGTTATGTTCTCTCGATGCCAGACCGTAAGCCGAGCCAACTACCGGTTTCCTTCTTAGTATTTGGGTTGTCTGTGGTGAGTGCGCGCCTTGTACTTATGTTCGGAGCGCACTCTGGTTTGTGAGGAGGCTACTCAGCTGCGAGTGCTAGGCACCGATTGCGGGATATGCCATGGTATGAATGCGACCTTTGTATGCGAAGTATGAATGAGTAGATGGGTTCAGGAATGATGAGGAAAGAGAGATGATGTATGAAAGATGAGAATGCAGGACATAGGGAACACAGGTACAAAAGTAGGTAAACAACATTTTAGTTAAATTCATTTTATTTTCAATTTTTTTATTTTTTCTCCTATATTGCCGTAGTAATCATTTGTAATTTTTTTTTCATGCACACACTCAACACATATTTACATTTTTTTTTTATTTTCGCACGTGTGCAGTGCGCCTTCACCGGATAAAATTTTCTGATGCCAGAAAATTTTCAACGGGCCGAGGGGGTACTGTCACGTAGTGAATTTTAATAGCGGACTGTCGAAATGCCGTTTACCGAAGTGTCAGAGACACATTGCCAGTACGGAGGAAAATACTCCGTACTAAGGCTACGCTACACGTGAGACGTCCGTTATTTTGAAGATTATTACTGCCAACCTACATTTTGGAAAACTCAATCACACATATCTCGGCGTACTACACTCTCACTACGTAACCGAGCACACATTCTTGCATCATTTACCGAGCGTGAATTTCCACGATCTCTTTCCGCTGTCAGCCCATACTAAAATTATATATTGTTTGACGTATCGAAAAAGATAGCGAGCGTCGGTATGGAATTCTGTTTGCTGTATTTGGCAACACCGCACATCGCGGTGTTGATTAATGGGTTGCCAGGCGGTTAAAATATATCCCAAATAGACGGGAATTCACATTCACCTCGGTTGTATTTATCTTACATTTTAATTCAGACATCATCGGAGGACCCCTAGTAGAGGTCCAATATTATCAACTATTGGAGTTACAGGCCTTCAGCCACTTAGATTCAGGTAACCACGTACAGTGCGCGTCATTGCGTGCTAGCCGACTTCATTCCGCAACCACACCACAAACGCGCGCTGCCGTCTATAAAAGCGGGTCTCAGTGAAACCAGACTTCACTTCTTCTGTTAAATAATTCTCCGCTACAAGATAAAATATAACGCGCTCGATCTGCCGCCGTGAGTTACACTAGTTTCCCTCGCGACCGTGCCACGGTCAACGAGCCGCGGCGCTGTACCGCCGCCGCCGTCGGACGCTTCCAGCCGTTCATCTCAGCGTTGAGAGAGGAGTCCCCACAGCCAGGGTTACGGGTAACATTATAATCTCTTCAGCTCTGCCTTGCCTGTCGCTTGTGAGACACCGCCGGCCTAGCGGTTGTCGTTGCGCTTCACGCAAAAAACGTATAACGCCCATCCGTGTATTTTCTCTCTTCCCATCCACAGGGCACCTTGATATGTGTGCATGATTTAATGTGGGTGTGTTTGTGTGTGTGTGTGAACAGCTTCTACGTCTGCACGTAGATCCTCCTACGTCTGCACGTAGATCCTTCTACGATTACAAGTAGACTTCCCCGTTCTACGTTCTCCGTCCGAGGACGCCTGCATCATCTGCGACGGCATAGCCGGTACGAGCCACCTGGGCCCTACTCCTCGTCCGGCTGTTCCGAAGCAGAACTTTGTGAAGAGGGTGGAGATCGAGCGACGCGTCGGAGACTTCGTGTCGGCCTTCCTGCGAAGACCTTCGTCTCCCCTTCCGAAGCTAAGTTCTCGGACAGAATTATAGCTCTAATCGATTAGCTCGGTCGTCACCCCTACGATGCTCAAGTGATTCTGATAACTCACACCCTGTCTTTTTACATCGTATATTTGTGTTTTGTGAAATAAACGATAAATTTATATTTCTGAGCCGTATTATATTATTTAAGTCCCCTTTTTCGTCTCACCGTATAGCAATTAAGGGAC
Organism: Nematopogon swammerdamellus; assembly: GCA_946902875.1. Taxonomy (NCBI): domain Eukaryota; kingdom Metazoa; phylum Arthropoda; class Insecta; order Lepidoptera; family Adelidae; genus Nematopogon; species Nematopogon swammerdamellus. The sequence continues at coordinate 12,564,317 of OX336340.1, forward strand.
TGCATACAGACAAATAGACGGACAACGAAGTATCACTATAAGTGTTCCATTTTCAACGTTTTCGTGCGGAAACCTAAAAACAGATTTCGGTGACATGTTTCAGTGCACAGTGAACACTTCTCGGCACTAGTGACCGGAGCCGCGGTAACTGTGTCCATGTCCCCGCTCCCGGAAGCTGTCATCCAACAGAACAACTTCATCAGTGTCGAGGTGCAGGTGTTTTCCGACACAGCTGACGGTGTCAGCTCCGCCTCGGCTGTCCTCCTCCTAGATATCGTTAAGGACGACACCACCACACCAGTTTTCACGCAGGAGATATACAGCAGCTACGTCAGCACTGTTGGAGGCCTACAGCCACTTTTTATATCTTTGGCGCAGGGCTTCGACGGAAGTGTACAATTCTCCATCGATGGCGGTAAATAATTTTATATAAGTACGCGAAATTCTATACTATCAGTATTTACGACACACTAATATATTATAAATAATGTATAGGTCCATAGGGTAATTAATAATTAACATTTGTGTCGTTTTACAAGATGGCAGCGAATATTTCGATATTGAATCGAACGGTGGTAACTCGGTGGAGCTGGTGCTTGCGGCCGCTCTTCCGCCGGAAGTCGTCACAGGACAACAACCGCTTCTCTTCCCTGTCCGGGCCACGAAGCCCAGAACAGTCGGTGCGTCGGCTACCGTCTCCATCTCTATGCCACGTATGTATGCGATTGTACATAATATCTAAGCGAACAGAATACGCCAGGCCAAATTCTCGCAAAACAACCGCGCTCGCAATGTGTATTGTAATATTTGTAATGTTGGAATGTGCGATGCGGATTTGCTCAAAACACGCGACCAATGCTGCGGATGAAGCTAGTTTCTGCCTTCCATTACTTAATAGTATAAGATTTTCACGAAATAACGACGAAATAAAGAATCAATATTTCATTACGAACAAGGTCCGAATTTAAAGTCTAGCATTGGTTGATGTATTGATGTATTTATTAGTTTCAGTGTCCGGTCCTCAGTTTACACAATCCAGTTTCGAAGGTGTAATAACCGACAATGTGTTGGAGCTACCACCACTCACAATGACTGAAACCGGTTCCGGTGAAATGACCGCACGTGTAAATGGACGTAAGTCTACTTTGTAGAATATTTTATTAATAATACATATTTTAATAGGTAACATATACACGGTTGCGCACATTTTTTTTGGTTTGGAAATTTTAAAATTTTAAACATACCTAAAATATACAATATAAGAAATATAAAGAAAACTTTTAGCTTAATTTTACGAGCCGGGATTGTAGCGAAATTACATTTGTCTATGTAAAAAAAACACATTTCAAAATAGGTAAGAAAACATTACATCCAAACATCCAAAGGTCGACTGTAAGAAATCACTATAAGGGATAAGTCCGCCTTTGTACCTTATGTACATTTTATAATTTACTTATTATTGTTGAATGTTTATTGGAGCAATAAAGCATTTTCTATCTTTCAATCTATCATTAAATGTCCTTATGAATACGAAAATGAGTTCACGCAGGCTCGTGTTTGAACAGATAAGGACAATGGACCATTTATTAGTCATCTGTTTGGGCTATCTATAAAATGTGATTATTTTTGCACAGTAACACTTTAACCTATGTAGTCAAAATAATTTTAAAAAACCGGTCCAGCATGAACGTGCTACATGCGCTGAAGATTTCGTATACTCACTATATCTTAGAAGCAATTTTCTTTTATGTACCCATTAAAACACATCCAGAATAATTATGAGATTTATTTTTCTCATTTTTGAGGAAATTATTTTTATCGACGGGACACAACACGTATAATAAACTTATTTATTGTTTAAATATTTATTTTATTACCCATTTATTGCATAATCTACTCTAGACACGGTGTTGTACAAAGTAATGCACCTGCATACTGAATTAAAATTCTCTAGACCTTACCGTATAGCAATTAAGGGACTGCATACAGACAAATAGACGGACAACGAAGTATCACTATAAGTGTTCCATTTTCAACGTTTTCGTGCGGAAACCTAAAAACAGATTTCGGTGACATGTTTCAGTGCACAGTGAACACTTCTCGGCACAAGTGACCGGAGCCGCGGTAACTGTGTCCATGTCCCCGCTCCCGGAAGCTGTCATCCAACAGAACAACTTCATCAGTGTCGAGGTGCAGGTGTTTTCCGACACAGCTGACGGTGTCAGCTCCACCTCGGCTGTCCTCCTCCTAGATATCGTTAAGGACGACACCACCACACCAGTTTTCACGCAGGAGATATACAGCAGCTCCGTCAGCACTGTTGGAGGCCTACAGCCACTTTTTATATCTTTGGCGCAGGGCTTCGACGGAAGTGTACAATTCTCCATCGATGGCGGTAAATGATTTTATATAAGTACGCGAAATTCTATACTATCAGTATTTACGACACACTAATATATTATAAATAATGTATAGGTCCATAGGGTAATTAATAATTAACATTTGTGTCGTTTTACAAGATGGCAGCGAATATTTCGATATTGAATCGAACGGTGGTAACTCGGTGGAGCTGGTGCTTGCGTCCGCTCTTCCGCCGGAAGTCGTCACAGGACAACAACCGCTTCTCTTCCCTGTCCGGGCCACGAAGCCCAGAACAGTCGGTGCGTCAGCTACCGTCTCCATCTCTATGCCACGTATGTATGCGATTGTACATAATATCTAAGCGAACAGAATACGCCAGGCCAAATTCTCGCAAAACAACCGCGCTCGCAATGTGTATTGTAATATTTGTAATGTTGGAATATGCGATGCGGATTTGCTCAAAACACGCGACTAATGCTGCGGATGAAGCTAGTTTCTGCCTTCCATTACTTAATAGTATAAGACTTACACGAAATAACGACGAAATTAAGAATCAATATTTCATTACGACCAAGATCTGAATTTAAAATCTAGCATTGGTTGATGTGATGTATTTATTAGTTTCAGTGTCCGGTCCTCAGTTTACACAATCCAGTTTCGAAGGTGTAATAACCGACAATGTGTTGGAGCTACTACCACTCACAATGAGTGAAACCGGTTCCGGTGAAATGACCGCACGTGTAAATGGACGTAAGTCTACATTGTAGAATTTTTTTTTTTTTTTATGGAAACTGACACGGTTGGCTACATCACCTACAACATCCGTGATGTCAGCCCATAACACCGGGTGAACTTGGTGCCACGTCAGTGCTTTCCTTCGGTCGTGCCGAATATGCTATTAATAATACATATTTTAATAGGTAACATGTATAAGGTCTTTCAAAATTAGTTAATATTACGCTAAGGGGGGTTCTGTATCGTAAATAGATCACTTTTGAAGAACAAAAATTTTTTTTTTACAAAAATGTGTTTCATCTTAATCGTTTCAGTTTCATGCCAGGAACAAAAAAGTCTTCCAACACATAGATCTCTTTCTTCCAGAAATTGTGAAAACCACAATTTTAATTTTATCAGTATGGAATAGAAAGAATTTGATTTTTGTTAATGAAGACTTTTTTGTTACTGTTATGAAACTGAATCGATTCGGCTCAAAAATCAACCACCAATTTTTTTTATTTAAATACATAAAACATATTTTACCTAAAAATAAGCCCAAGGTCCAAAAAAAATTATATAGGTTTTACTCCCTATATGATACAGAACTCCCCCTTAGCGCACTATTAACTAATTTAGAAAGACCTTATATACGATTGTACATATTTTTTTGGTTTGGAAATTTTAAAACTTTAAACATAACGTAAACTTTAAAAATTACGTATCAAAGTTTGACAAAGGCTCTTTACACCTGATTCACCTAATTAATAAGTCTTTGTAGTCAGAACTCTCAGCAAAATTGTTAATCTTACTCTCAAGCTGTGTTTTAGATAGACTATGGGCGGTGTTATTATGTGGCTAGTCACTAAATTCTTGTAAAAATATGTTAAAAAAATACCCTGCGAAGTTTGTTGTCGGTTCTTCTTCGTGTGTGTAATCGAAGCGGATAAAACAAATTGTGACAAGTTCGAGAGCAGTCTAACTGCCATATGAATGATCAATAAACAATACAACAATACAATACAATACAACAAAATTATACAATATAAGAAATATAAGGAAAACAGTAAGCTTAATTTTACGAGCCGGGATTGTAGCAGAATTAAATTTGACTATTTGAAAAAAAAACACATTTCAAAATAAGTAAGAACACATTACATCCAAATATCCTAAGGTTGGCTCTAAGAAATCTCTTTATGGGCTAAGTCCGCCTTTGTACCTTATGTAAATTTTCTAATGTACTTATTACTGTTGAATGTTTATTTGTATTTTTTTATGGAAACTGACACGGTTGGCTAAATCACCTAAAACGTCCGTGATGTCAGCCCATAAACACCGGGTGAACTAGGTGCCATGTCAGTGCTTCCCCCTTTGATCGTGCCGGCTACAATGAACTGGTCGAAAAACACAAACTATTTTTATAGCCGTTTGGACCGACGTTTCATTCAGTGCGGTGGTACCAACCCGGGAGGGTTAAACCCTACCACCAAGTAAGATTAGGAGGGAAGGGACCTACAGTTTTACGAGGAATCCGAACCTCGGTCAGCCTCCAACGGTCAGCGGTCACCCATCCACGTACTGACCGCACCCAGCGTTGCTTAACATTCAATAGCGACAGTTTACTGTCTGCACCATTGAGCTATCGAGGCTGACAGAGCAATAACTCGACTCAAAGCTTATTGGAGCAATAAAGCATTTTCTATCTATAAATCGATCATTAAATGTCCTTATAAATACGAAAATGAGTTCACTCAGGCTCGTGTTTGAACAGATAAGGACAATGGACTATTTAGTCATCTGTTTGGGCTATCTATAAAACGTGACTATTTTTGCACAGTAACACTTTAACCTATGTAGTCAAAATACTTCTAAAAAACCGGTCCAGCATGAACGTGCTACATGCGCTGAAGATTTCGTTTACTCACTATATCTTAGAAGCTATATTTAGATATACCCATTAAAAACGCATCCAGAATAATTATGGGATATATTTTTCTCATTCTTGCGGAAATTATTTTTATCGACACTTCACAACACGTATTATAAAATTATTTATTGTTTTAATATTTATTTTATTACCCATTTATTGCATAATCTACTCTAGAACCCGGTGTTATACAAAGTAATGTACCTACATACCGAATTTAAATTATCTAGACCTTACCGTATAGCAGTTAAGGGGCTGCACACAGAAAAATAGACGGACAACGAAGTTCTACTATAATTGTTCCATTTTTAATGTTTTCGTGCGGAAACCTAAAGACAGATTTCGGTGACATGTTTCAGTGCACAGTGAATACTTCTCGGCACAAGTGACCGGAGCCGCAGTAACTGTGTCCATGTCCCCGCTCCCGGAAACTGTCATCCAACAGAACAACTTCATCAGTGTCGAGGTGCAGGTGTTTTCCGGCACAGCTGACGGTGTCAGCTCCGCCTCGGCTGTCCTCCTCCTAGACATCGTTAAGGACGACACCGCCACACCAGTTTTCACGCAGGAGATATACAGCAGCTCCGTCAGCACTGTTGGAGGCCTACAGCCACTTTTTATATCTTTGGCGCAGGGCTTCGACGGAAGTGTACAATTCTCCATCGATGGCGGTAAATGATTTTATATAAGTACGCGAAATTCTATGCTATCAATATTTACGACACACTAATATATTATAAATAATGTATAGATCCACAAGGTAATTAATAATTAACATTTGTGTCGTTTTACAAGATGGCAGCGAATATTTCGATATTGAATCGAACGGTGGTAACTCGGTGGAGCTGGTGCTTGCGGCCGCTCTTCCGCCGGAAGTCGTCACAGGACAACAACCGCTTCTCTTCCCTGTCCGGGCCACGAAGCCCAGAACAGTCGGTGCGTCGGCTACCGTCTCCATCTCTATGCCACGTATGTATGCGATTGTACATAATATCTAAGCGAACAGAATACGCCAGGCCAAATTCTCGCAAAACAACCGCGCTCGCAATGTGTATTGTAATATTTGTAATGTTGGAATGTGCGATGCGGATTTGCTCAAAACACGCGACCAATGCTGCGGATGAAGCTAGTTTCTGCCTTCCATTACTTAATAGTATAAGACTTTCACGAAATAACGACGAAATAAAGAATCAATATTTCATTACGAACAAGGTCCGAATTTAAAGTCTAGCATTGGTTGATGTATTGATGTATTTATTAGTTTCAGTGTCCGGTCCTCAGTTTACACAATCCAGTTTCGAAGGTGTAATAACCGACAATGTGTTGGAGCTACTACCACTCACAATGAGTGAAACCGGTTCCGGTGAAATGACCGCACGTGTAAATGGACGTAAGTCTACATTGTAGAATTTGTTATTAATAATACATATTTTAATTGGTAACATATGCACGGTTGCGCATATTTTTTGGTTTGGAAATTTTATAATTTCAAACATACCTAAAATATACAATATAAGAAATATAAAGAAAACATTTAGCTTAATTTTAGGAGCCGGGATTGTGGCGGAATTACATTTGACTATTTGAAAAAAAAAAACACATTATAAAATAGGTAAGAACACATTACATCCAAACATCGAAAGGTTGACTCTAAGAAATCTCTATAAAGGATATGTCCGCCTTTGTACCTTATGTAAATTTTCTAATGTACTTATTACTGTTCAATGTTTATTCGAGCAATAAAGCATTTTCTATCTATCAACCTATCATTACATCTCCTTATGAAAACGAAAATGAGTTCACGCAGGCTAATGTTTGAATAGATAAGGACAATGGACTTTTCATTAGTCATCTGTTTGGGCTGTCCTTAAAACGAGACTATTTTTGCACGGTATCACTTTAACCTATGTAGTCAAAATACTTTTAAAAAACCGGTTCAGCATGAACGTGCTACATGCGCTGAAGATTTCGTATACTCACTATATTTTAGAAGCAATTTTTTGATATACCCATTAAAAACACATCCAGAATAATTATGGGATTTATTTTTCTCATTCTTGAGGAAATTATTTTTATCGACACTTTACAACACGTATTATAAAATTATTTATTGTTTTAATATTTTTTTTATTACCCATTTATTGCATAATATACTCTAGAACACGTTGTTGTACAAAGTAATGTACCTGCATACCGAATTTAAATTCTCTAGACCTTGTCGTATAGCAGTTAAGGGGTTGCATACAGAAAAATAGACGGACAGCGAAGTCTCACTATAAGTGTTCAATTTTTAACGTTTTCGTGCGAAAACCTAAAAACAGATTTCGGTGACATGTTTCAGTGCACAGTGAACACTTCTCGGCACAAGTGACCGGAGCCGCGGTAACTGTGTCCATGTCCCCGCTCCCGGAAGCTGTCATCCAACAGAATAACTTCATCAGTGTCGAGGTGCAGGTGTTTTCCGACACAGCTGACGGTGTCAGTTCCGCCTCGGCTGTCCTCCTCCTAGACATTGTTAAGGACGACACCACCACACCAGTTTTCACGCAGGAGATATACAGCAGCTCCGTCAGCACTGTTGGAGGCCTACAGCCACTTTTTATATCTTTGGCGCAGGGCTTCGACGGAAGTGTACAATTCTCCATCGATGGCGGTAAATGATTTTATATAAATACGTGAAATTCTATACTATCAGTATTTACGACACACTAATATATTATAAATAATGTATAGGTCCATAGGATAATTAATAATTAACATTTGTGTCGTTTTACAAGATGGCAGCGAATATTTCGATATTGAATCGAACGGTGGTAACTCGGTGGAGCTGGTGCTTGCGTCCGCTCTTCCGCCGGAAGTCCTCACAGGACAACAGCAGCTTCTCTTCCCTGTCCGGGTCACGAAGCCCAGAACAGTCGGTGCGTCAGCTACCGTCTCCATCTCTATGCCGCGTATGTATGCCATTGTACATCATATTATCTAAGCGCACAGAGTACGCCAGGCCAAGTTCTCGCAAAACAACCGCGCTCGCAATGTGTATTGTAATATTTGTAATGTTGGAATTTGCGATGCGGATTTGCTCAAAACACTCGGTCAATGCTGCGGATGAAGCTAGTTTCTGCCTTCCATTACTTAATAGTATAAGACTTACACGAAATAACGACGAAATAAAGAATCAATATTTCATTACGACCAAGATCCGAATTTAAAGTACAGCATTGGTTTATGTATTGATGTATTTATTAGTTTCAGTGTCCGGTCCTCAGTTTACACAATCTAGTTTCGAAGGTGTAATAACCGACAATGTGTTGGAGCTACCACCACTCACAATGACTGAAACCGGTTCCGGTGAAATGACCGCACGTGTAAATGGACGTAAGTCTACATTGTAGAATTTGTTATTAATAATACATATTTTAATTGGTAACATATGCACGGTTGCGCATATATTTTGGTTTGGAAATTTTATAATTTCAAACATACCTAAAATATACAATATAAGAAATATAAAGAAAACATTTAGCTTAATTTTAGGAGCCGGGATTGTGGCGGAATTACATTTGACTATTTGAAAAAAAAAACACATTATAAAATAGGTAAGAACACATTACATCCAAACATCGAAAGGTTGACTCTAAGAAATCTCTATAAAGGATATGTCCGCCTTTGTACCTTATGTAAATTTTCTAATGTACTTATTACTGTTCAATGTTTATTCGAGCAATAAAGCATTTTCTATCTATCAACCTATCATTACATCTCCTTATGAAAACGAAAATGAGTTCACGCAGGCTAATGTTTGAATAGATAAGGACAATGGACTATTCATTAGTCATCTGTTTGGGCTGTCCTTAAAACGAGACTATTTTTGCACGGTATCACTTTAACCTATGTAGTCAAAATACTTTTAAAAAACCGGTTCAGCATGAACGTGCTACATGCGCTGAAGATTTCTTATACTCACTATATTTTAGAAGCAATTTTTTGATATACCCATTAAAAACACATCCAGAATAATTATGGGATTTATTTTTCTCATTCTTGAGGAAATTATTTTTATCGACACTTTACAACACGTATTATAAAATTATTTATTGTTTTAATATTTTTTTTATTACCCATTTATTGCATAATATACTCTAGAACACGTTGTTGTACAAAGTAATGTACCTGCATACCGAATTTAAATTCTCTAGACCTTGTCGTATAGCAGTTAAGGGGTTGCATACAGAAAAATAGACGGACAGCGAAGTCTCACTATAAGTGTTCAATTTTTAACGTTTTCGTGCGAAAACCTAAAAACAGATTTCGGTGACATGTTTCAGTGCACAGTGAACACTTCTCGGCACAAGTGACCGGAGCCGCGGTAACTGTGTCCATGTCCCCGCTCCCGGAAGCTGTCATCCAACAGAATAACTTCATCAGTGTCGAGGTGCAGGTGTTTTCCGACACAGCTGACGGTGTCAGTTCCGCCTCGGCTGTCCTTCTCCTAGACATCGTTAAGGACGACACCACCACACCAGTTTTCACGCAGGAGATATACAGCAGCTCCGTCAGCACTGTTGGAGGCCTACAGCCACTTTTTATATCTTTGGCGCAGGGCTTCGACGGAAGTGTACAATTCTCCATCGATGGCGGTAAATGATTTTATATAAATACGTGAAATTCTATACTATCAGTATTTACGACACACTAATATATTATAAATAATGTATAGGTCCATAGGATAATTTAATAATTAACATTTGTGTCGTTTTACAAGATGGCAGCGAATATTTCGATATTGAATCGAACGGTGGTAACTCGGTGGAGCTGGTGCTTGCGTCCGCTCTTCCGCCGGAAGTCCTCACAGGACAACAGCAGCTTCTCTTCCCTGTCCGGGTCACGAAGCCCAGAACAGTCGGTGCGTCAGCTACCGTCTCCATCTCTATGCCGCGTATGTATGCCATTGTACATCATATTATCTAAGCGCACAGAGTACGCCAGGCCAAGTTCTCGCAAAACAACCGCGCTCGCAATGTGTATTGTAATATTTGTAATGTTGGAATTTGCGATGCGGATTTGCTCAAAACACTCGATCAATGCTGCGGAGGAAGCTAGTTTCTGCCTTCCATTACTTAATAGTGTAAAACTTACACGAAATAACGACGAAATAAAGAATCAATATTTCATTACGACCAAGATCCCAAATTAAAGTCCAGCATTGGTTTATGTATTGATGTATTTATTAGTTTCAGTGTCCGGTCCTCAGTTTACACAATCCAGTTTCGAAGGTGTAATAACCGACAATGTGTTGGAGCTACCACCACTCACAATGACTGAAACCGGTTCCGGTGAAATGACCGCACGTGTAAATGGACGTAAGTCTACATTGTGGAATATGTGATTAATAATACATATTTTAATAGCTAACATATACGGTTGTGCATATTTTTTTGGTTTGGAAATGTTCACACTTTAAACATATCTAAAATATACAATATAAGAAATATAAAGAAAACATTTAGCTTAATTTTAGGAGCCGGGATTGTGGCGGAATTACATTTGACTATTTGAAAAAAAAAATACATTTCAAAATAGGTAAGAACACATTACATCCAAACATCCAAAGGTTGACTCTAAGAAATCTCTTTATGGGCTAAGTCCGCTTTTGTACCTGATGTAAATTTTCTAATTTTAATTTTGTTTGTTTATTGGAGCAATATGCATATTCTCTCTATCAATCTATCATCAACGAAAATGAGTTCACGCAGGCTCATTTTTGAATAGATAAAGACAATGGACTACTTATTAGTCATCTGTTTGGGCTGTCTATAAAACGCGACTATTTTTGCACATTAACACTTTTTTTAAAGAAAGCGCGACATGTGACGCCGAGCCACCCATGAGGTGTCTAACGACGCCCATGGACATTCGGTCGTACGCAGGGATTGCGAGTGCCACGCCGGCCTGACAGGTACCTATTGACGCCTCTCTTGAAGGACCCGAGCCTGAACTTGGGGAGAAATATGTGGGCAGGGAGAGCGTTCCAGAGTTTACCGGTTCTGTGGAGGAAAGATCTGCAGAACCGATTGGTACGCATCCGTAGTAAGTCCAGCGTAAAGGGATCCAATCCCTGCCCAGTGCGCGTTGTGCGGAGGTGGAAAGGGGACGGCGGGATGCCGTTAAACCTCTCCTCCGAGCATTTCCCATGGAATAAACGATGGAACATACTTAGGGCGCCGACACCGTAGGCAGAGTTGCAGTGATTCTAGATCGGGGTCACGCACTAGTCACACGGCTCGACGCTGGATCGAATCCACAGGCGCAAGCTGGTATTTATCTGAGCCATCCCACAAGTGCGAGCAGTAATCCAAGCAGGACCTAATCTGCGATTTATACAAAAGCAGCCTTTGGCCCAGCGTGAAGTACCGTCGCACCTTATTAAGTACGCCCAGCTTAGCTTTTTTGAAGCAAGTTTGGCCTTGCCCTCGATAAGGCGGCGAAAATTTAGGTCGTGCGACAGTTCGACTTCGAGGACCCCGAGGTGGTCGCTTAATTTGAGCGACGTGCCTTGGAAGGAGGGAGCTGAGTGAACGCCGTTTTCTTTGCACTGAACGCGCAAACTTGTGTCTTGAAAGCGTTGAACTCGACCAAATTACTACGGTCCCATTCGGAAATAGACCGAAGCGTTTGTTCGAGCTCAGACACAAATCTTCGCCTCTTCTCATCCACAACATCCCGTCTGGCTGAAGGGTGACTGGTGTAGGATCCGTGTGACGTACTGTCATCAGCATTACAATGTATGTTGCCGAGTGGGAGCATATCATTGATATGTAGAAGAGCAGTTTAGGTGTAGGTGACAACACTGATCCCTGTGGGACGCCGGTATTCACTGACATGGCGTCCGACGAGAAACGTCCACTAGGACCTGAATGCTACGCCCATGTAGGAAGTCGGCGACCCAGTCACATAGGCCAGATGGGAGTCCGTACGCCGCCGGAAGCTTTCCTATGAGCGACTTGTGCCAAACCCTGTCAAATGCCTTGGCAATATCGATTCCATTTGCCAAGGATTAACCTTATCCTTCAAGCGATTCCCCCCAAAGATTAGTGGCGTACGCTAGAAGATCACCTGCAGATCGGTTTGGCCGGAAGCCATATTGCCGATCCGATGCCGACCTTGGTTGTTTGTCTAAAGGTATTTCATGAGCTGTGCATTGAAAATGCACTCCATCACCTTACAGAGTAGGGAGGTAATCGCTATAGGTCGGTAGTTCGACGGGTTTTAGCGGTCGCCATTTTTGGAAACTGCTTATACAAACGTAGATTTCCAGGCTGCCGGCACACGGCAAGTGGAGTAAGAGAGGCGGTAAAGACGCGTTATGACTGTTATAAAAGACCTAGTTATGACTGAAGGGATGGCACCCCTATCGTCCAGATTAGAGCTCCGCGCAAAGAGAGACACCAGTAAGTCGGCCTCGTCCCTTGCGGAGTGAGCAAGTGAGCCCCCAGGACATTGCAGAGGCGGAATTGAGGAGAGGCAGAAATTCGACTCGACAGATTTGGCGAGAGACCAAAACTCACGGCTCCTAGTTGGGTTCTGGTTCACCCTGACGCCAACTCTACCGATATGCTCGAATTTTGCCCTGGCAATAGCCCTCTTGCAGGATCTGGAGGGGCGGTTGTATTCTTTCTTCAGTTCGGAGATGTTAGGATCACCTCTGGCACAAGCACACGACCATGCACGATAAGCTGCACCGCACCATTAGCTGCGACAGCATCGACACAGTCGCGGCTGTACTAGGGCTGGCTCTTACCACCAAGGCGGACGAGGGCACTGGGAGTGAACATCTCCATTCCCCCCGAACCTATTTAGATATACCCATTAAAACACATCCAGAATAATTGTGAGATTTTTTTTTATTCTTGATGAAATTATTTTTGTCGACACGCCACAACATGTCCATAATAAAATTGTTTATTTATTGTTTTAATATTTATTTTATTACCCATTTATTGCAAAATCTTCTGTAGAACACGGTGTTGTACAAAGTAATATACCTGCATACCTAATTTAAATTCTCTATACAGACAAATAGACGGAGAACGTAGTCTCACTATAAGTGTTCCATTTTTAACGTTTTCGTGGGGAAACCTAAAAACAGATTGCGGTGACATGTTTCAGTGCACAGTGAACACTTCTCGGCACAAGTGACCGGAGCCGCGGTAACTGTGTCCATGTCCCCGCTCCCGGAAGCTGTCATCCAACAGAACAACTTCATCAGTGTCGAGGTGCAGGTGTTTTCCGACACAGCTGACGGTCTCAGCTCCGCCTCGGCTGTCCTCCTCCTAGACATCATTAAGGACGACACCACCACACCAGTTTTCACGCAGGAGATATACAGCAGCTCCGTCAGCACTGTTGGAGGCCTACATCCACTTTTTATATCTTTGGCGCAGGGCTTCGACGGAAGTGTACAATTCTCCATCGATGGCGGTAAATGATTTTATATAAGTACGCTAAATTCGATACTATCGGTATTTACGACACATTAATATATTATAAACAATGTATAGGTCCATAAGATAATTAACAATTCTGAATAGGTACCTAATTGCTTACTACGTTATGTAATGTATGCTAATGATCAACGACTTATCTGAATAATTTCATACTCGTGTTATAATAATTGAATGCCCTTGTAAACATTTGTGTCGTTTTACAAGATGGCAGCGAATACTTCGATATGGAATCGAGCGGTGGTAACTCGGTGGAGCTGGTGCTTGCGTCCGCTCTTCCGCCGGAAGTCGTCACAGGACAACAACCGCTTCTCTTCCCTGTCCGGGCCACGAAGCCCAGAACAGTCGGTGCGTCGGCTACCGTCTCCATCTCTATGCCGCGTATGTATGCCATTGTACATAATATCTAAGCGCACAGAGTACGCCAGGCCAAGTTCTCGCAAAACCGCCGCTCTTGCAGTGTCAATATTTGGAATGTTGGAATGTGCAATGCGGATATGCTCAAAATCTCACGCGAGCAAAGCTGCGGACAGTATCTACAAGACTATATATAGCAGCTCCAGACAACCTACTCGCACGTATTATCAATAGCCATACTATCATTTGTCATTCATTACTGTCGCTAAACCATGAAGGTAGGTCGTTCTAACATTTACACTTTCTACGCCATGGCGTAGAAAGTGTAAATGTTAGAACGACCTACCTCCGTCAATCAGAAACAAAAGCACGCTATCTGGCTTCAAGTGTGCGTGCAATAGATAGTAGGTACCTAGTAGAAGATACCTATTATCTTAAAAAAATACCTACTGAATATCTCACCGTGCATGTCGTCAAAGGCTACTAAAAGATATGGGCAAGGTCCCGTGCTAAATAGCGAATAGCGACAGACATTATAAACCCCGGATCCCCGCTCTGGTGTTGAATATGTGTGCTCCTGAGTTGGCCCCTATCCTCACACGCATGTTCCGCGCTCGGGTGCGGCCGTGGTGTACGCGGTGGCGGCAGCCTGTCCAGGCGCACAGACATTGAGTCGTAGAGAATCGAAAGTGGCGACACGCTGGTCCAGCGAGAGTCTCTGCCCTTAGTCGGCGCATGCGGGCAGCAGACACGTTAGAGCGGCGCGAAGAGCTGCCGACTGATGCAGCGGGTGTAGTGGAGTGTGTCGGTTTTTCCCTCGGCACAACCGTGCCGTCTAGCGCGCAATCTCGCGGATTCAACAGCGGCGAGACAAAGCCGACACCGGCGGCTGCCGGGCCAGCGGTGCCGTCATGGCTGCTAGCGGCCATACCTGAGTCGGTGGGCGGCGGCAGCGACGTCAGAAGATGCCCAGCTGCAGCAGCTGCAGGAGCCTTCGCCTTGCTTCGGGTCTCCCTCGACGACATCACGGATCCGGCTCGAAGGACCAATGTTCGGGACAGCCTTCACCCGCCCGAATGGGTGCCCAGCTCTTCTGGGGTTCCGGCGTCTTCCGTGTTGTCGTGAGGAGGGGTGCGCAGCAGGGAGCAGCCGGCCGGACAGGAGCGGCGCTCAGCAGGGATCAGCCAGCCGTACTGGAGCGGCGGCCGGACAGGAGCGGCGGCCGGACAGGAGCGGCGGCCGGACAGGAGCGGCGGCCGGACAGGAGCGGCGGCCGGACAAGAGCGGCGGCCGTACAGGAGCGGCGGCCGGACAGGAGCGGCGGCCGGACAGGAGCGGCAGCCGTACAGGAGCGGCAGCCGGACAAGAGCGGCGGCCGTACAGGAGCGGCGGCCGGACAGGAGCGGCGGCCGGACAGGAGCGGCAGCCGTACAGGAGCGGCAGCCGTACAGGAGCGCCCCGTACAGGAGCGGCGGCCGTACAGGAGCGGCCCGACAGGAGCGGCCCGACAGGAGCGGCGGCCGTACAGGAGCGGCAGCCGGACAGGAGCGGCCCGACCGGAGCGGCCGTACATGAGCGGCAGCCGGACAGGAGCGGCGGCCGGGCAGGGGTTCCCCTGGTGGTCCACCAATTGGTAGTCAGTCCTCAGGCCCAGGCCCTCCGAGTTTCCTCGGGAAGAACTGACACACTTTTCTGGCCGCTATGTCCTGCTTAGGTACCTCCGAAAGTGACCGTGAAGTGAGCTCTTTCCTTTTTTTTTAATAGCGGCTCCTTTTTTTTATTACCTATTTCGAAATTTTGAATTTAAATATATTTCGAACGTAGAAGCCTTTTCAAATCAGCCAGTTTTATTTAAGACTCTAGTATGTCAATTTAACGTCAAATGTCACTCGCGCGTTACATTACATAATACGTTACGTTACATAATAATAAAATGCTGTGCTTGTTTCTGTAAATGCTTTTGAAGCGATAAAGTATTTACATCTATCTGTTTATCCTATGTGTTTATCTCTTTATGCAAAACAAGGTCTTTCAGTATATCCGTATCGTATCGTGGATTAATCTTTATCAGTACAACAATTGCATGTTTTAACGTTTGTGCGCTGTGCTCTCTAGTGTCTACCTAATCGATACTCAAGAAAAGTCGTCGTTATCGATAGATTACACGACCGTCATAGACGGACTTTGAGTATTTGATATTTCATGCTCGAATCAAAACGTACTCACAGTGCGAGCCTCGTCCTCACTTTCGTCAATTATTATTGCACTTTTTTTCAGCCAATATCTACCTATCTATACATTGCAATTTTGTTGTTTGTACATACGCATTTATGGTTTCTGTTAGGTGTAGAAATATTTTGTATCGTGTACTAATCAATTTCTTTTCAGGGTTGAGTTTGTTATAGTTGATTATTTTGTTAATTAATATTGTTTGTTTGACCAGGGTCGGCCACTGGAGTATTCTTCGACAGGGCGCTCTATACAGGGAATTTGGAATTAGGAGTGATCAGCCATGACCCAATATTCCTCTCTGGATACACCGGCTCCGATGTTCAAATATCTGGCGGTAAGGAGGGCCTTGATTCTTTTTTTTTCTTGTTTTAATTATACAATTTAAGCGTAATCATGTACGAGTATTATGATTTACCTCGACAAATAAAAAGGTTTGCGTCTCAATTAAAATTTATAAATGTTTATTTTCTTACATTTCTATTTAATATGAATAAGCGTGGCGCATTGGAGTTTTTAATTGTAGGTATTCTTTATTAAAGCGCACTCATGGGAGTTCCGGGGCGCGGTGTCGGCGGAAGGACGAGTCGAGATCCAGGCGACAGAGGATACGAGTGTGCCGCCTGACTTGTCGCACGTCGCTCTAGAGCTGCAAGCTGACACCGCGCGCACCGCTCTCGTGCTCACCCTCCTGCATCCAAGTGAGTGTCGAAGTTCTGGGGCGCGATGTCGGCAGAAAAACGCGTCGAGCGAGATCCAGGCGACAGAGGATGCGTGCGTGCCGCGTAACGTGTTGCACGTCGCTCTAGAACTGCAAGCTGACCCGCACGCACCGCACTCGTGCTCACCCTGTGCCGTGTTGCCGGAAGGACGCGTCGAGATCCAGGTGACAGAGGATGCGAGCGCGCCGCCTGACGTTTCGCACGTAGCTCTAGAGCTGCAAGCTGAACCCGCAAGCACCGCGCTCGTGGTCATACTCCTACATCCAGGTGAGTGTCGGACTTCTAGGGCGCGGTGTCGGCGGAAGGACGTGTCGTGATCCAGACGAGAGAGGAATGAGGATGCGAGCGTGCAGCCGCCAGACGTGTCGCACGTCGCTCTGGAGCTGCAAATATCTTGAAAGTGAAAATAAAACTAGTCCTCGAGTAGCTTTAAGTCCCTGCTTAATTTGCCTACGCATTCAACGTACCTACTTCATACCTAACCTAGGTATAAAGTAGTTCTCCTCCTCTTGACTAAACCAATGTAGGTATTACTAGTGTAGGTAGGTGTGACTGTTGCCCTTGTATTTCCGCGAAATCTATCGTTTTTTGCAAACCCCTCCCACAGCACCCGTTCCATAACTAGAAACAAACATAAAATCCACACATGATATGTACTACTACTAGTGGCTGGGCGACTTTCGACGTCTACACACATGGATAAATCTGTTTAAACATATCTATATAACCTTGAAAAAAAAACATGATCTATATACAACATTTCAGCTAAATCTTAGAGCCGTTTCATATTTACTCGTTTTTACTATACTACTTCAATACACAAACACTCCTTTCTTTTTTCTTTCTTATTTTATAGAAGCTGACACGGTTGGCTACATCAACCACTACATCCGTGATGAACTATGTGCCATGTCCTCTCTCTCATACATACATAGGTATGTATGAGAGAGAGAGAGTCTCTCTAACGTTTGAGTGTTGACGTCCGGCAGCGTCGCCGGGGCCGCCGGGCGTCGAGTTCGAGCAGAGCAGCTACGTGATGCGGAGCGACGTGGCGCAGAGCGGGCTGGTGGGCCGAGTGCTCGCCCTCGCAGACAACGGCGAGACCTTGTCCTACTCGCTGCTGCTCACCAACAGTCAGTCCACTTCATGTATTACTAGCCTTTATAACATATCTCAAACACCTGCTGAGTGTCTCATTCATAAATAAATAAATATTTCACTCACTCACTCAGGCGGTAGGTATGTTCTGAATTCCCCCGCCGGAGCTGAAACTATCATATAAGCAGTATTTACGCCAGTACTCTTTTCTATTCTGTGATATAAGTATGTATCATCGAAGTATCAGAGGTGTATCATCCAATAGTATCATAGATGTGTATCATCCAAGTATCACAGAGGTGTATCATGAAAGTATCATATAGGTGTATCATCAAAGTATCATATAGATGTATCATCAAAGTATCATAGAGGTGTATAATGAAAATATCATATAGGAGTATCATCTAAGCACGAGTATCATATACGCTGTGAAACACTTGCACGGATTCACGTACAGTACGCGGCGGTAAATAATAATTCGCGTCGGCTTTGAAGAGAGACAGTCCGGTTGTAGAGGGTCGTCTCTGTCGCACTACAGCGCAGGTCTCGCACCTAGCACATCTCAGATGCTCTACAACCGGATTCTCTCTCTCCCAAGCCCGACTCGCATTATTTACCGCCGCGTAGTCGCGCCTCCGCCGCCGCTGCCGGTCGGAAATTCCGGGTAGTGTGAAGTGTGTCTTCGGACCCGCACTTGCGCGAGTGAGTGATCCGTTGTCGAGCAGAAACAACTTGCACCTTTGACCGAGAGGCAGGAGTTCGATACCCGTCCGTCTATCTTATTCCGAGTTAGATGAGAGCATTCCCGCGTCGTGCAAGCCGAGGCTGACTCAAATGTTCGAATGAAATGTATGTAAAGTAACACTAAAGGTTTCCTCACTACAAGGTCAAAAAGGCTCCGATAGATAGTAACACCTCTCTGAACAACTATAAAAATACAGTATTTTACATTCAAACTAAACATGCGCCTAGCTCCGTCAGAAACATCGAGTTTAGGCTGAAATTATTCAAATAATTGTCAGATTTACAAGTAAACCTAATGTATATTTTAACCTTCTTTATACCTTAACAAGCTCGTTAAATAGAAGAAGAGAATACCTGGAAGCATATACCTTATATACCTTCCTCGTACTTTATATTAAGAGCGCGAGTCCTGTTTTCGAGAGATAATCAATTACCTAAAACTCTTCCAAGTAGGTCGCTCGTTGCCAACAATTTTACAATATGTAAGCATTTCTTAGAAACGTGTATCGCATCGCATTGTTTCTGATTAATCCCCACATAAATTTACGTAGGCAAGTAATAAAGCATTTTCTCCATAATTATTGATTTGTAAAATAAACACAATATTTATTATTCATCACAACATTCATACAAACATTATTACAGACAGTAAAGGGTAATAGATACATATGCGTACAATTATATTATATGTTTAAAAAATAGGTAGATTTGTTGTCCGAGCTCCGCAAGTGGAACTTTATAACCAGGGCAAATGCCCCGCCTGAACATGTACTTGTCACTTTTTTGCTCTCAACAACAGACATGCCTACATCTTACATATTATCCTACTTCCTCTTGTAAAATTATGATGCCTGCACCCCGTTCGGCCGGTGGCCTCGCCTTTAATTACTTACTTTCTTCCTTTGAAATACGAATTCATGCGAGCGAACCTGCGGGTGAAAAAGTTGTTAATATAATTGGATACATAGGCACCATCATAAGGAGAGCACAGAGCTGCCTCAGCTATGCTGCTGTCCCCAAATAGTGTCTTCAGCGATGGTTATCAGGCAGCCCTCTATTGATTGCAACGTCAAATTGGTGTGTGTGTGTGTAGGTCACCTCGCGGAGCGCTTATCGGTGTCGAACGATGGAGAACTGTGGCTCTCGGCGCCGGCCTACTCGGGCGTCTACCAGTTCATAGTGCGGGCCACCACCGTGGCCACTCAGGTCACCGCAGAAGCCACGGTAATGCACCTCGCTATACTGACCACTTCATCAATATGCATAAACAAACAAAACACTATCACAAACCATGTCAGTCCGTCAGTCAGTGTGTATGTGTCTACTGCTGCGGACATACGCCTCTCCAATTTTCCTCCAGTTCTCTCGGCTTTCAGCGGTACGGAACCACTGCTTTTCGCCGAGGTACCTACTTGATGTCGTCGTTCCACCTGGCGGGTGGTCCTTCCTTGGGAACTTGGTTTTCCTGTCCAAGTGACCACGGCCGCCAGTGTAGGACACGGTTACTCCAACAGTCGTCGTCTCTTCGTCTGACGTTCCCAGCCCACTGCTACTTGAGCTTAGCCACCCGGTGTCCAATGTCGACACCTTTGGTGCGTCGGCGGATTGCCTCGTTACGCATTATCATAAACCATAATGTGGATTAATTTAAGACATTTATTTAAATATTCATAGGAAAGTAGAAGATGATAGGTAGGTACCTATCTACCTGTGAACCGTAGTATTATTCGATTCATAATGTATATGTAATTTGTATATGTACTTGAATTTGAGTTTCGCCCTTGTCACCTATTAGCACCTTTTCGTTGTTCAACTGTTCCTTCAACAAATCTCAAGCGATCGATCAAGGACATTCCAGCCTAGAGCATTTTGATTGCCGACGTTCTTACCTATAGTTCTTGGGTTAATGTCTTATGTTATCTAATTTATAAAAAAACATTGTGTACCAGGTTCACCTCACTGTAGACAGCGTCATGGTGTGCGGGGCTGACGACGATCGCGTCGTGCAACCTTTGATCGTGCTGGAACGCGACGAGGAGGAGCCACACGAAGACCTCGTCCTCAACGACGAGCACGCGGCAGATTGCACCTACGACTTCACCTACCGTTGGCCTTTAGACAAAGACTGGGTTTACATCAACGACCGGGGGCATCTCTCAGCTCGAGTGATAGATAGGGAAGATCCCGCTATCGCATTCATGGCTTTGTCTCAAGTTCAAATAGAACTGATCCTGACTTGTACCGACGACCAAACTCGGTCGAGGCACAGTCGAGAGGTATACTCACAGAATCGGACCAAAAGAGACTTGGGGCCGTACGACTACGGAAACAAACGTTGGATTCTTACGGAAGGAATCGGCTACGATGCCAGAAGAAGCTTCGTCAACATTATCATAAACGACATCAACGACAACCCACCGATATTCGTGGACAAGGAAAACGAGCCAGTCGTAGTGGGATATCCCGTTCCAGATCTGTTGGAGGCGGTAACTCCGTCGGCTCTAGTCACCCTTCAGGTGAGTTATACAGAAAGTGTATATAGACCCATCTCAGTGTATTGTATGGATGTATGTGTAATGAAACGAAATGAAATGAAATGTATTTATCTCGTACAATACAATATAAATACAATAGATACAAAGAAAAAACTCATTACAGACAAGACAAATTGGACCTGACACACCCTTTGTCCCTCACCTACACAACAACCAGAGAAAAAGGAGAAGAAGAAGGTTTACCGTTAAAACCACATAAAAACAATTCCGTTCGTCCGTCCGTCGCGTCGGTCCGTTCGTCACACACAACTCTCAATTTTGGGGACATAAGGCATTCATTTGCTAAGAATTACATTGTTCACTGTTGGGCAAGTATATATTCCTCAATTTACATTTAAATGAAGGTACCACAGTTAATGAAGGTTATAGTCCGTTATAAATGTGCCCTGTTGAATTGGGTGTTGATGAATGCGGTGTGGGTGGGACGCAGGCTACGGATGCAGACATCGGTGAGAACGCGGCGCTGGTGTACTGGAGCGCGGCGCCGGAGCTGGCGGTGGCGGCGCGCTCGGGCGCGGTGCACGTGCGCGACAACGCGGCGCGCGGTCTGCAGTCCGGCTCCGTCTTCACCGTCAGCGCCAGCGACCTGGCCGGCGCACCCGGCGGCCGCACCGGCAATATTGATATTATGGTAAACTTTTTTATCTGTCTTGAACGCGAGAGCCTTAAATACACTACGTCTGATTCAACATTTCACATAAATATTTTTAATTTTTTAATTTTTTTTATTTAGGTTTGTCTACATAGAATCGCTCCATACAATCAATTACTTAAAATTACTTAACAATTATTAGAAGCTATCTACAATTACGGAAAATTTGTAATAATGTGGCAAATAAAATATCTGCATACATACTCGTATGCGTATCTGTATCGTACCACAATAACGAAAGTAATGTCAATTCGCGGTTTTATTTCACATAATTTGTAATATATCCAATTTGTTCTCAGGTTCGGCTCCTGGAACTTAACAACATAGTGGTACTGACAGTACGAAACGCTTTGCTAGAAGATGAAGGAGAAATAATACAACAGTTGAGCGACGCCCTCCAATACGATATTAAAACACTTCGAGCGACCGTTATCTCGGATGAATATGATGTCGAGGAGCAATTGTCTTCGGACATTTTCAGTAAACGGCCAAGCGACAGATTTTACGATTCCCTCGCTGATAAAGAAGCGACTATGAATGAAAACATCGCAAAGAGAAGTAAACGCCAGGCGACAGTAAACGAGGCGGGAGCCTCTCTTAGAATTTTTATTTACGCACTGGTCAACACACAGCCCATTGAAGCAGAGCAAATTATAAGGTTGGCTTACAGTTGCTCTTTCATTCAATGTACCGACTTGTTTGAAGACTAGTAAGTCTTCAAAGTATCAATATTTGATTGGTGTGTTTATATGATTCACAGTGACATCGAAAGCTCTGAATTAACGGTAGGCTGGTCGAGTTACGAACTGCGGAACCTGGAAGAGCACCTCGACGAGATCGGCAGCGTGATCAGAGTGCCGGGTGACGGCGCGGGCAGCAGCCACACCGGCCTTCTCGTTTCCACTATCGTACTGAGCTGCCTCCTACTAATACTGATCGTATTCTGCATCGGGTGGTATTTGCTGAAATGGTTTGTTTCTTATGTACCTATTATTTAATCATTTATAAATAAATGTAATTGTTAGCTTAAGTCAAAATATTATTACAAACTGTAGGATTGACATAGTTATCGCTCGTGTTGCAGGAGAAAAGCAAACAATTACAAAGAATTCAGCGAAACCAACAGTCAGGTGTCTGTCAGCCAAGACTTCGATCCGCCGCCGAACCTCGAGGACATGGTGCGACCACGACCGAAAATCGAAGATATAAAGAGAAGTGAGCGCCGCCTGCAGGAGATGTTGGACCAGCCAGTTCTGGCTCCGATCCAAGAGACCGCCCAACCGGCGGCCGAACCGGAAACTAGTAAAAGCGTAACATTCAACACGACCGCTGAAGCACCGCAAGTTCCGCAAGTGTCGCAACCGAGAAACAACGTCTCATTCGAAACCATTTCGGAAGTAGCGCAACCGGACAAGCATCTGCCCATAGTGATCCAGTCGATCGACAAACTCAAGACGGACGAGAGCACAGACGACGAGGATGAATTCGGTGAAAGATTGAATACTAGAAGAAAGTCGGTCGTCACCTTCAACGAGAAGGTTGAGAAGATAATACATGTGGATAACATTGCCGATGAACAGGAAGATGACAACGACGTGCAAGTGCACAGATTGTGATATTTTATTTGTTTGACACTGTTTTGTACATTATTTTGTATATTTTTAAATAAATTAAATGTATTCTAATATTACGAAGCTCCTGTGAACTACAGCATCGACTTACATTGTTTTCCAATGCGAGAAACGACTGTTATAGATAATTTACTCCGTTTATTAGGCTCTTCGTCAAATGAGTATTTTCTTTCTATAATCGGCCCACTGCAATACCACAAATCCCATTGAAGGATAAAAACTGCACGAATCCGCATGATAAAACACCACTCACATTCGATCGGCATGCTGATAGAATGTGGGTAGTGTTATATGTATATAACGAACACATGATTTTCCACGTGACGTTTCGTACGCGTGACGTACGGTTATAATTACTGTGTAATTAATTAATATTGTGTTCTCTAAAAAAATGCTTGACAATTTTTTGTATAATATGTGTGGCTTTTTTCGGGAGAACTTCGCATGACTTTGTTGGGATAACTGAAAAATGTTCTATTAAGTATATGCATTAGTATATATATTATATTATGTACTAGTATGAATACTTATTTCATTATCTTTATCCTATTGATTGAGAAACAGCAATAAACGATTTGATATTTGAGTTCGGTAGACATTTCCAGGCCCGCTCTTTACTCAATTTAATATCATAGATCGTAATTATTATATTAATCTATACCTACTTATATTACATACTCTGCATTACAACTTTTCTTTTGTTACCTTCTAAAGATAGTACAAAACAAGATTAATTTTAAAATCTAAAATGCTCTTATGACAATAATTGTTCATCCTGACTTGATGTAATTACTTGTACGACCATTACCTACTAATAATATGAACTTAATTCACTAGTTTTATTTTTCTCTTTTCTCTTGTGAGTGTTTACCACCGATATTATGAGAAAAATTCAGAGGTGTATTCTAAAAAATATGTGTTATATTGCTAGAATGTTATAAATAGGCTCCGCACACAGCTCGGAGGCGGTCGCGTACGTTGCGAGATCAATAGTGGAGGTGACGCCTCCTCAACACGTACTGTATCCAGGGCACGTAGTTGGCGGTGCGAGTGTAGATGCCGTACTTGCCGCGCTTGCCGCAGCCGTCGCCGAAGCTGGTGATGCCGTGCAGGAAGTAGCGGACCGCGTCGCCGTCGCGCTGCCGACACAGCAGCGGCCCGCCCGAGTCTCCGGCGCAGGAGTCGCGCCGGCCCCGCCCCGCGCACACCATGTTGTCCGTGATAGCGTACTGCCAGTACACGCGGCGGCACACGCTCTGCGACACTGTCGACACCTAGCAACGTAGGCTGGCTCAGAGCATGCTTCATGTTGGCGGTGTGGCTGGACAGCTCTCGTTAAAACCGAAACCGAAATGGATAAGAATAGGGAAATCCCGGGCGTACGTCCTGCAACGAATCAGCCTGGCGGTGCAGCGAGGTAACGCCGCTAGTGTCATGGGAACTTTCCCCTCGTCGGCCTCTTTGTCATGGACTATTCTAAGCGGCGGGTAGCCGATTGGTTTGGGCTCGCCTTCTCATTCAAGAGGTCCGAGGTTTGAATCCGGTCGGCGTGTACCGTTGAGTTCTTTCTGACGACAAAATTTGCGTGCACTTTTAGTACCTACACCTGCTGCTGTACCGTTGCGTTCGGAACCGGTGTAAAACCTGTAGACCCCTTCCCTTGCCCCTTACTAGGTAGTAGGATCAAATTGTAGCCGTCTGGGTTGGTACCGCCGTACTGGATGTAAGATGGCCGTATAGCAGCCTCGGCTGTGTTCTCCTCTAGTCCAGTATAGCCAGCAATGGAAGTCTTCGGTATGCCACCTAACTTGTTCGGAGGTCATATTGGCTGGTCGGAGCATATGCTTTGTCCCTTCCGACTCAGCCACCCATAGCGGATTACATAAAAAAGTACGTTATGATAGGAGTAAGTTTTCAGAGTTCCAAAATCTCTAGATTTGACCACAAAAAACTTAGCATTTACTTGTCTGGTCATTTATATGTTTATATATCATTATCGTCTAGATGAATGATTTTCCCCATGTGCTTCCTTTTTATATTGCCCGCATTTAGATTCAGTAAAATATGAGTACCTATATGAAAATATTCTTACAAGATAACTTTTCCAAATAAATAGAAAGCATCGATAGATAGGGATGAGGTGAGAGGGTGAAAGAGGAATATGGTGATAGACCTGGGCCTCCTGCAGCAAGTGGGTGCCGTACTCGTCGGCGGCACTGCGCTTGCCCCAGCCGAGGATGGTGCAGGAGGTGTGCGGTGGGAGCGGCTGGTAGGGGCGCGGCAGGCACGCCACGCCGTGCCCGAGCTCCGGCCGCCCGGCAGTCGGCAACCTGCAAAGCCAATGCATGAACCAATATAATATTACACCAATTATACACAAATATTATCGTCTTTGTTTAGGGATTATTAGATTATAGCAAGAATTATTTGGACTTCATATGTGTACCAGGCGAATTTTGTGAGTAATTTCTTTATCTTTTTTTTTATGGAAACTGACACGGTTGACTACGTCACCTATAACATCCGTGATGTCAGCCCATAACACCGGGTGAACTTGGTGCCACGTCAGTGCTTCCCTTCGGTCGTGCCGGCTACACTACACTAGACGGGAAACACAAACTGTTTACATAGCCGTTTCGACCGACCTTTCATTCAGTGCGGTGGTACCAACGCGGGCGGGTTAAACCCTACCACCTAGTAATATAAGAAGGGAGTCATATCCCTTTATGTACTCGTGACGTACGGTTAAAATTCATGCTCAGCCTGTTCTAATTAGAATCGGCTGTCACTCCTATCTTAACATAGAGTTTGTCGTTTTACTCTACTCGTCCATAGTCGCTGCCCAATTTTCATGTTAACAACACGTACTGATAGCACGGAATTTATGAATAAATTGATACATGCGTCAGTAATACAGGGTGTTGTAACGGCCATTACATTAATTTCACCAACGCAATCCTCATGTTTTTCCGAGAGAAAAAAGTTAAAAAGTTTTTCTATGAAGTGTCTAGTTTTCGAGATATTAATTTTTTAAATTTATGTTTTCGTCAAGTGTAATTAGCGCGAGCGGGTGGAGGGTGCTGGCGCGGGAACGGTTGGGGTTGAAAAACTCACGCTGCACCGCCTCCGCGCATCTCCTCGCTCCGGGGACTCGTCCTTACTCGCTCACTCACCGCGCGCCTTTCATTCCCACGTTCGCGCGGAACATTAGATTCTTTTTACACTAAATTAATCAATTAGTTTGTATGAAAACTGTAACTTTTTATTTAAAGGGAATTCAGAAAAAAGTTGTGTAACTTTTTTGTTACTATTAATCCCAATAATCATTTCCTAAATGTAATGTACTGGCCGTTACAACACCTGTATATATAATTAATTATGTGGCGTCATCTCACGGTATCTATTGTATATGAATTGTGAGTCAGGTACGACTTGTCCCT
Source organism: Nematopogon swammerdamellus (assembly GCA_946902875.1). Classification (NCBI taxonomy): domain Eukaryota; kingdom Metazoa; phylum Arthropoda; class Insecta; order Lepidoptera; family Adelidae; genus Nematopogon; species Nematopogon swammerdamellus. The sequence continues at coordinate 12,591,248 of OX336340.1, forward strand.
GACTCAGCCGGCAGCAGTTCGTATCGGCGAAATACGACTGCAGATATAGGGCGCAGGTGTTACCGCAGCATGGCGACGTCGTTGTCGACCGTGTCCGGATTGTAGCGCGGGTGCGTGACGGCCTCGGCGACGCGCAGCTCGAGCTCGCCGGCGCCGCGCGTGCGCAGGTCGTGCTCGCCCAGCCGCACGAACAGCCGCTGCCGCACGCAGTGCGCCGCCGTCACCACCCACACCAGCGACACTAGCGTACCGCCGCAGAATGCCTCCTACAATAGCCACACATTTATAATTTATTTTTTTGGACGTGATGACGTCACGTCTTATAAATTGATGAACACCGGCTGCACACACGAAAAAGTTTCACGTTCCATCTGAGCCTGTGTGTGCAAGCGAGAGCGCGTAACAAGCGATAGAGAGGCACAATCGGTATAGTCAAAGTTACCATGGAAACGTCTTAAGAAGTAAAACTGTCAAGATCAGACAACAGAAGTTTATTGATGGCCAGTCACAAGATGATTAATCTTTCTACTGGAAATAGAATTACTGATCTTTGCTCTATGTACTACGATTATTCCACGTCATCACGTAAAACTATCGTCCGTAAACCGACTTTACAGACAACCAATTTTTTTTATGTAATCCGGTATGGGTGGCTGAGTCGGAGGAGCCAAAGCACATGCTCCGACCAGCCAATATCACCTCCGAGAAGGTAGGTGCCATACCGGATACTTCCCTGGATTGCTGGCTATAATGGACTAGAGGAGAACACAACCGAGGCTGCTATGCGGCCATCGGAACATGCGGAAATATTTCATCTCGACCCCTTGCAATTTGAGGATAATTATTTTTCCTTATTCCAATCTACACCTCACCTTATATATTCTTCTCTTTTTAATCTGTAAAATCTGCTCGCTTGTTCTTTCTAGCTGTGCAACATCAAGCAATAACTTCACGGCAATTTTCTTATAGATAATATCTAGTAACGGTAGTACGTACCTACTCGTAGTTTAGGCCGCGTCCATCTCAGCTAAGAAGAATCAAATGTATGAAATGATGGCCTCTAATTCTTTTGGCAGTCGAAGGGGTAAGCCTCATGAACTTGAGTTATCTGCATTTGAAGCTCCGTCAGACCATGTCAAGTGTTTAGTTAGGCTATGGTTTAGGCAACGCACCTTAAATCTATTGAGGACGACGACCTGCCAAGGCCACTTCCCCGGCGACGCTGTTCTGCCGCCGATTATTCTCAGAGTGGGCCATTTGCGAGCACTACGCAGGTGGTTGAGGCTCCCCGGAGGGTTGATGCGACCGCAGGGAGGTAAAGAATCTTTCCGGGGAAGTCTTGCGCCGCCGGGGCGATGCGGCCTCGGTGACTCATGGCTGTCTGAAATAATCGAATTTATGAATATAGTAATTCATCATATGGTTCACAAACACTAAAGAATAAATAAAAAAACCGGCCAAGTGCGAGTCGATGGTCCTCGTGCACCGAGAGTTCCATATCGCCATGACATTGGTCAGCGCCACTCACGCCATCTATGGCGTGTTTTATGAAATGCTTCATTAGTTAAAATGATTCATACTGTTTTCGGTAGATGGCGCGCATACACTTTTTAGTTTCTTGTATGGGGACCCCGTAATTTTTTATTTTTTATAATTTTTATTATTTATTGTTATATCCGCCATAATAACACATATTCTGTGAAAATTTCAACAGGCTACCTATTACGGTTCAAGAAATACAGACAGACGGCGTAGGCTTAGTAATAGGGTCCCGTACGACCGATACGGAACCCTAAAAAACAATTCCATACCCCGATAAAAATTAGGATTTTCTTATCCAACATTTCCTAACAAAAGGAATCCTCTACACTACATGCACCTCATAAAACAGTAGACATTATATTTTGGCCCACTTTGTTGAGGCTGTCAGAACTCTACTCGTCCATAGTAGGTATACCAGTCACGCGAATATATCACCATGGCCAAAAACCCTATCCCCATCAATCACAGTGTATTCCAAAATGATAAAGAACAAAATGCAAACCGGAATCATTTCTCATCATTCTGCTCCTGATCCAGCGCTGGCAGTAGCTGCCGTCCAAGTAGCAGTAAGCGGACTCGCGAATCACCCTCCGGCCGCACAGCGCCCTCCTCCGGCAGTGCCTGAAGCACAGCCCTTACAGTCGCATGAAATACACTTACTGGGGTTCTCAATTTCAACATTCTGACAGTTTTAGGTGCAATAGTTGGTTAATTAATTTAATTTATTTTAATTTTGGTTACTGCAACGTTTTATAGTTCATCTTAAGCGTGTTTCCACGAACTAAATTATTAAGATAAATTATAAACATTTTCGTTTGTTAAAAATTAATTATCCAACAAAATCGGTCCCCGCCCCCTCTTCTCCCAAAACCCGGTTCTCACCAAATTGCTACATCAGCTGTAACAGCGTTGCTGAAAAGTTACAGCGCTATCACTATTAATGACAGCGCTGTAACTTTTCAGCAGCGCTGTTACAGCGCACAACGACCAAGCGACCGAGCGCGGGAGCCGTAGAGAGCCGGCGAGGGCTCGTTTTGTTCCTTACTTTCAGACAAAATGCCCTTTCAGAAGCCTTCTGCAATAAAGCACGGCTTCATCTAAGTACCGACTCCAAGCATACTTAGCTTCGTAATAATGTAACGTTGGGTTCTCAAGCGCAACTGCAAGGATTTTAGGAAGGCGTCGACCAAGAAAATAAATAAATACTCTCGTCTGCAGCACTTTTGAGTACGCTAGTGTCCTGTGGAGCCCCTTTTGAACGCGTTTGGTTTTTTCGTCTCTGTCCATACTAGGACAGAGTAGAGCAAATCAAACGCGCTTTCACGAAACACCTAGCTTACTTTGCGTTCGGTATTAGCAGGAGGTCCTCTTAGGAATTCAAACTACATTCGCTACACTGCCGCAGAAATTTCTTAGACATGATCTTCATCCACAGGGTGGTTAAGGGCAAGCTGAATGCCAGAAACACATTGGACAGAGTTGAGTTAATTTCACCGCAACCATACTCCAGATCACACCAACGCAGCTGTTCCACGTGCCTGTTCCTAACTCGAACCTGGGCAATCCTTTTGATACAATAATTTTGGTCACTTAGTTTCTACAACTGGATGTCGAGGGCCATCGATTTGGACATTTTCGGTCAAAATGTGAAATAATTCAAATCGAAACTCCTAAAACACACATCTTGTGAAAACACCCGAGTGAGCTTGCAGTTATTGTTATATTAATTATCTTTACTAATTACTTAACTTTTTTATGTTGTTGGTCTGATTGTAATTTTTTACTCTCTAGTTTTATCTTTGGTTGAATCCGCTTGATTGTTATTAATTAAGTAATTTGTTTAAAAATTTATACTCGTAAATTTCGTGTTGTGTTTGTGCATAATCAAGTTATATATTTAGACACTGGGATGTGAGGTATAAAAGAGTTTTTTTGGTTGCTTATTTCTTAGGGTCGCGGAACATTGCTTGAATGCTGTGTAAGCCTATAAATAATCGGTGTACATAATGAGTTGGTATCGTGCTTGTGGGACGGTCGCCGTAACCATCTACACACTTTAGTGATTACTGATTATTTTAATTGTTTATTTGAACACTGTTGTTTCACTATTTTTCATAAAATAAATATAATATGCGTTTAAAGATTGCCAAATCAATATAAAATGTCCCTAATTTATTTATTTTAAAGTAATTGTAACCCAACAAATTATGCATAATTTAACTTGTACCGACGACGTTCAACTAGTTTACAATATGCAATAGCAGCTAATGCCAGTGTGGCTGAAACCGCTGTTCCAAAATAAGAATTTTGGAAAATTCCTTTTTCTGTGAAATGTAAATTGTGGGGCATGGCATAAAGCTTGCGCTGTATATTGTATATATTGTTTATTAATTCATAAGGTCTTTTTACTGCTCTCGTACTTGCAAAAATTGTTATGGGTCTTCGTGTGGGCCCGGCCCAGGGAAAGGGCGTGAGGGGGTTAAAATAGGCCAAAATGAACGCACCTTTATATAGCAGAATATTCTATATATAACTACCTTCTCCTAACAGTGGTACACTTCCTCGAGCACTTGCTCCAGGGAGACCAGGGGGAGAAGCCGCGCAGCCTCCGCTGCTGCGTTTGCTCACTGTCCCCGCCCCCGCCGGCGCCGACGATGACGTCACCCGCTCGCCGCAGCGACACCTGTAGCACCCTTCACACACCTTACGTACACACCTGGATTGTACCACACTTTATAAGCTAGAGTTCGGTCAATATTATCTTTTCGTTCTTCAAATATAAACACTTACCTACCTTACTAGGTGGTTGGGTTTATCCCGACCGGGTTGGTACCACCGCACTGAGCGAGACGTCGGTCGAAACGGCTATGCAAATAGTTTGCGTTTTCCGTCTAGTTCAGTGTAGCCGACATGAAATGAAGGGAAGCCTGACATGGCACCTAGTTCACCCGGTATTATGGGCTGACATCACGGATGTTGTGTAGGTGATGTAGCCAACCGTGTCAGTTTCCATAAAAAAAAAACAGATCGAGTGTTAGAATAGAATATTATAAATTCTTTATTGCACACCAAACAATCATACATAAAGAAAACATACAGAAGAACAATATAAATATATAATAATACACAGAGACACAAAATAATAATAGTATGCAAAGGCTGAATTATCACTATAAGTGATTTTCAAGTCAACCTTTGGATGATGGATGAGAGTAAGTGAAGATGAATAGAGGCAACGGCAGTGCATTAGGACAGGAAAGTAATAACTAACACACAATATAATAAATATACATAAAAATATTAAATAATTTGCTTATAAATTCATATTAGTACATAAATACAAGTAAGTATATAATAAATAAAAATAACAAAAATACATACATAATACCTTATTCCACAACAGATCAAGTGCTAAGACAATATTTCTTCAACAAGATTTTAAAGATGTTGTAAACATTTTCTCGGATTTTTTTTTTATAATTACCTAATTATTTTAAACATTATAGTTCACATCATGGATACAGCCCGGGTTAGTTAGTAGAAGGTAGTCGCTGATTCACAGTCCATCAGACAAACTAAAGATTAAAACACTCACGGATAGAACTCGTTGGTGGGTGGAGTACCTCCGCCGCCGCCTAGCCGATTCAAACGCTCGCCGCGCGTCGTCGTCCCCGCTAACCCGCCTCCAGTTCCCGCCACATCTGTATTAATTAAGTGGTATCGAGGTTTTTTTTCTTATAATCAGGGATTGTAGGGGAAAATTTTAGTTACATATATGACATTAAAAAAATTTTGCTTGTTTTATATTTCAACACGCTTTTTCTCAGGAAGGCGTCTAAATATTAAATAAAAATTAATACGAAATACTAAGGTCGAGGTGTAGAAAAGTCAAATTACAAATGTAAAAAAAACTCCCGACCCTTAAAAAGTTAAAAATTATTTCCGTTGACTTACTTAAAGAAGTCGGTGGACCCCTAAGTAAATTCCCGCGCAGCTCTGAGTTTTTATATTTTATTTACTTAGCGGTCCCCCGACTCCTTTAAGTAAGTCAACGTAAATTTTTTTTTTTTACTTTTTAAGGGTCGGGGGTTTTTTAAATTTGTAATTTAACTTTTATTTCAAGCTTTTTAAAAAAAACGCAAACAAATCGGTCCACTTTTTAAGATAATAATTTTGTTATTACTTAATCACTTGATTACTTGATTACAAGCTTCCTAATAAGAAAAACCGCATCCAAATCGGTCCATCCGTTTGGGAGCTACGACGCCACAGACAGACACACACACACACACACACACGTCAACCTTATAACACCCCTCCGTTTTTTTTTGCGTCGGGGGTTAAAAATGCAAGCTTCTAAATCAACGCAATCATAAAAAGATACGGCCATTTATATCAAATTTTGGTGCTCGCAAATTCAGTCAAATCAAATCAAAACCTATAGGGTACTTCCCGTTGACCTAGAGTAATGAAATTTCGTAAGAAGCAAGGTCTCACAGGACAAGTAAAGGAAAAAATTCGGAAAATTGTAAATTTGTAGTTATGTCACATAAAAAAAATATTTTTGTACATTTCAACTACAGGAATGCCTGACAGTCAAACCATTGCTGTAGTTTTTATTAAGGCGTTTCGTGATTTTCCAAAACACAATTATTTTAGTACATACATAATACTAATACATTGTGTGATAGTACGGAACCCTCGTTGAGTCCAACTGGTGGCGACTTTTTTGATTCATTTCAGTTCGTATAAGTTTTCGGCAGCAGAACCTGTTAGGGCTCCAGGGACCCAGTTCTTTTCCGACGCCATTTTCGCGAGGGAGAAGTCTTATCTCTAATGTGTAGTTTTATTTACCCGGAAAACTGTACCTGTACCTTGTAAGAGTTAGGTAAGTATTGTAAAAGCCGTCTCCTTTCTGGGATGTATTATTTTTTTACTTAGGATATGGTTTATATTAAAAGAACGTCAATTCAAAATCTATGCAAAATTCTGGCACGCAATATGAAATGCAGTCGAAAATATAATTACCTCCCCCCTGCGGACGAACCCTACACATTCCTAAAAATTCTTACACCGGTTCCGAACCAGGTGTAGGTATGCACGTAGATTTTCTCGTCAGAAAAAAACTACGCCGACCGGATTCGAATCTCGGACCACGCGCAAGAGAGAAGCCAACGCCCAGACCAGTTGGCCACCCGCCGCTCGATTTTGAGAACCCCAGCATACAAGCTACATATAGAGAATTTACAAATGCTAGTCGTATCTATCTACCACAGTACAGCAAAAGTAAGCAGAAATATCAAATCGGCTGAGCTCTCTGGAGCCGCAGCAAGTACTGTTTTGCTGCGGCTCCAGAGAGCTCAGCCGATGTGATATTTCTGCTTACACATATAATCGGGGTCCCGGACGCATATTTCCAAAGTCTAGTATGAGAGTTGCTCTGATTGGTCGTTCTCAACTTTGGCGGGAAATATAAATTTCGAATTTCGGAGGTATTTCCGAAAATAAAGTTTGCTTAGGTGGTTATAAAAAAAAATAACCATAACCTAATTTTAACACCCTAACATTGTAGTATGAGGTGCAATGACGGCATTCGAAGATGTACACGCATGAAGATGTTTTACAGGTTGAGTATGGCTGAGACTTGTATGATTGTTTGGAGTTTATCGGGTGAATGGTGGTGTTGGTGTTGAAAAATGTTTTAACGACTCAACTCTTTGATCAGTCTAAGAACAAAGCAGTTACTTCAAGATAATATTTATCTACTCCACGTAAGGTGTGAAATCCTAAATCATAACTAATAAAGCGCTAAATATGTAAAGACGGACGCGCCCGCCGTCAATTTGATGTTGCTTATAAGTCGAGAATTGCTCAACCAATTGACATGGAGATTTCATTGAAATTTCCTGCGGTACATGTAAGGATGGTTATACTGTTATTGTATGTGCCCCCGCACAGAGTTGCTTACCGCCCGGTCTCCACTCGCAACGAATCTCGGCAGAGGTGTCGCTGTAGGCAGTACCGGCGACGCGTGCGCAGCCCCGCGAGGCACACGCTCCACGGACCCCACGCGCCCCAGCCGCCGCCGCCGCCGCCGCCTCCGCCACCGCCGCCTCCTCCGCCGCCGCTAGCCATTGAGGCCCCTCTTCTTCCCGTTGCCTCCACGCCTCCACGTGCCAATAGAGAAAAAAACTGTGTTATGCCAGCCTAGCCAATAATATTAAAAAAAACAGCCACATAACTTCTAATGCGATTAAAACGTGAAAACAACCTATATACATACAATATACAAGGTGTGATGATTACCTGCGTACCTGCCTGCATGTTTTATTTAACAAAGAACGATTCGAAAACACCCTTTAGATGTCCGTCCGTTCTGTCCTACCTTTAAAGGGATGTATCTTTTGAACCGTAATAGGTAGCGGGTTGAAATTTTCACAGAATAACGTGCTTCAGGTTTTTTTGGGACAAAAAGTAGGCTATGTTCTTCCTCAGGATGCAATCCATCTCCGCGCAAAATTTTATCGGAATCTGTTCAGCGGTTTAGGCGTGAAGAGGTAACAGACAGACAACAGAGTTACTTTCGAATTTATAATATTATATAAGTATAAAATTATATTAAGTATATATATAAGTATATGGGTACTCTTATACATTGTAGGTAGGTACGTGGATATGCTCACTCGAGACGTGTGAATGTTTGCGAGAATTAAGTCGTGTTTCGTTCATATCGTCTGGTAATGAAGAGTTCGATGAAGCCCCCCGCAACATTTCCGTCTGTAACGAAAAACAAGCATTCACATCGGTCCGGATTCCGGATTAGTATTGAAACTTCCAGGCTAGGTAAAGCCGGCAAATATTTTCAATTTCGTGTCTCAACAAGACATCTAGCAAAAAAAATTCATCCTAAATGTGCCCGTTAATTGCTTCTATTCATACAATTTTGTTTACCCTGTAGTGCATCATATCATGCTGTTTATAGTATATGCAGCGGCGTTGGCCGACTGGTCTGGGCGTCGGCTTCTCTTGCGAGACGTCTGAGGTTCGAATCTAAGCGGCGTGTACCAAGGAGTTTTTCCCGAGGTTTTTTCAGATTCGACAAATTGTGCGTGCATACCAACACCTTCACCAACTGCTCCATGGTTCGGATTCCGGGTTGACTGGAGGAAATTGCCTGACCTTGCCACACATTAAGTGGCATAAAGTGTATTATTGTTTTTTTATTTATACACATCTATTATTATTATATATTATGCTTGGCTGACGTCTTGTTTACTTTATTTTCCATTTCTATTGTTTCAAGCAAAGAGTTTGGTTTCAAGTATCAATTTGACGATCATTAGTATTCAGTGGTTTTTATTCTTTTTTTTTTTTTTTATGGAACCTGACACGGTTGGCTACATCACCTACAACATCCGTGATGTCAGCCCATAACACAGGGTGAACTAGGTGCCATGTCAGTGCTTTCCTTCATTTCATGTCGGCTACACTAAACTGGACGGAAAACACGAACTATTTACATAGCCGTTTCGACCGACGTTTCGTTCAGTGCGGTGGTACTAACCCGGCGGGGATAAACCCTACCACCTAGTAAGGTAAGAAGGGAAGGACCTACAGTTTAACGTGGAATCCGAACCACGGTCAGCCTCCAACGGTCGAGCGGTCACCCATCCAAACACTGACCGCGCTCTTTGCGCTTCTTTGTTTGAGACCATAGAGCGTGAAATTCGAGGTCTGTGATATACACTATATACCCTTAAAATAGCATAAATAAGTCAGGTTGACAGGCAGAGATTGCCTTATTTATAATAACCTTATTGGTAACTAGCTGAGCCCGCGGCTCCGCTCGCGTGAAATTCGTATTCCAAAGAAGAATGTAAGTAACTAAGGGCGAGGCCGAAGGCCGAGCTGCGTTCAGGTAATCGATAAACCTTCTTAAAGAAAGTAACTAACTAAGGGCGAGGCCGAAGGCCGAGCTGCTTTCAGGTAAACGATAAACCTTTCTCAAATAAAGGAAGTAAGTAAGGGCGAGGCCGAAGGCCGAGCTGCGTTCAGGAAGACGATAAAACTTCTGGAAGAAATGAAGGAACTAAGTGCGAGGCCGAAGGCCGAGCTGCGTTCAGGTAAACCAAAAACCCTCTTCCGCCTTCTGGCCTCGCCCTTAAAGACTTCCTTTCTTCGATAGAATATAATATCGTTTACTCAATCTATTTATTTCATAAAAATAAAAAAGTATTATTAATAACTAAAGAATTAAACCTACCTAACAAACATTAAAATAATTATCAAAACGGGCATTTTCAAATGTTCTTAGAGCACTTGCGGCATTACCCCGCTGGATGGCAAGGCTTACCCTTTGAATGAAGTACATAAGCCCTTGATGGCGGGACACCAGTTGCGTCAACCAGCTCAAGCCTCTTTTGGCTTCACTGCTCCACTGACCGAGGGTTTCAACCGCAAACGCAACAAATTCTAAATCTTGAATTATATTTCTATATTTGCTGCGTTTGAGGCTCTCCGCGCCAGCCTCGGCCGCGCCAGCCGCTCTTGAAGATGTCCTAACGTGACTTGGAGCCAACGTGAGAACAAAAGTGGCGTCCCACATCAAAGAACTACCCTTAGTCCATGGCACTAAGGTGATAGCATCGGGCCTCTTGCCATCCAGCCGGGAATAACCGCGAGGTTCTAGGATGCACGGTATATTTGCCGTTAGAAGCGTGGACTTTATAATAAAATTTAAATTAAATTAACTCAATCTTAATATTAATTAACTTTATTCGAGATGGTTTAGCTTCTTCCTGAACGCAGCTCGGCCTTCGGCATCGCCCTTAGTTACTTGCTTTCTTCGAGATGGTTTATCATTTGCCAGAACGTAGCTCGGCCTCCGGCCTCGCCTTAGTTACTTACTTTCTTCAAGATGGTTTAGCTTCTTCCTGAACGCAGCTCGGCCTTCGGCCTCGCCCTTAGTTACTTGCTTTCTTCGAGATGGTTTTTCAATTATCCGAACGTAGCTCGGCCTTCGGCCTCGCCTTAGTTACTTACTTTCTTCAAGATGGTTTAGCTTCTTCCTGAACGCAGCTCGGCCTGCGGCCTCGCCCATAGTTACTTACTTTCTTCGAGAAGGTTTATGGTCTTCCAGAATAGAGCTCGGCCTTCGGCCTCGCCCTTAGTTACTTACTTTCTTCAAGAATGTTTTTCTTCTTCCTGAACTCAGCTCCGCCTTCCGCCTCGCCCTTAGTTACTTTCATCGAGAAAGAATATCGTTTACGTGAGCGCAGATCCGCCTTCGGGCCCGCCTTTAGTTACTTACTTTCTTTTTTTTAATACGAATTTCACGCGAGCGAAGCCGCGGGCAACAGATATATAAATTTTATTGCACCAATGACAGCGACATAACTTGGACTTTCAATTATTATTTTTATTTATCAAACAATTTGTCACGGGCCAGCTCACGTCAAGATGACAGTTCTCCGTTGTCAACATGGCATTTAAAATTGTTTTTTACCTTTACTTTGGATTACATCATTTTTATTATATTTTTTAATTATTATGTTCATCCGGGATATACACTGTCACTATAAAAAGTTTCGTCAAATTCCGTTCAGTGGTTTTTGCGAGATGCGCTTACAAATAGACATTTTTGCATTTACGATTTTATGATATGTATAGACTATTGTGTTCAAGTTATAAAAAAGAAGAACTGTCATTTTCGTTGTATATACTTATTTTTAAATTTCGAATGAATATTTTATTCAATTTGTATTTGCTGCCAGTTCTCAAGATATAATTATCTACTTTGGACTACGTGATTTTAAATGCGCAATAATGTTTTTATTTGTTAATTTTTTTTTATTTTTGTAATTTTTTTTTACGTATTATGTTAACCTGGCATATAAACTGCTACTATACAAAGTTTCGTCTAATTCCGTTCAGTGGTTTTTGCGTGATGCGCGTACAGACAAACAAACAAACAAAAATTTTAAAAACTGTTCTAACATGTTCAATATCTCATTTTAAGCCACCCTGGTTAGTTTTTTTCCGAATACATTCAATGTACAGACTTTCTTACCTCTACGATTTTATTATATGTATAGATAAGTCCGCCTTTGTACAATTTTATATTGAAAAGCAATAAAGTATGTTTCTATTTGTTCTAGTGCCCCCCAACATGGCCGCGCGCGCATAATCACGCGACGTCATATTTCTAGTGCCCCCCAACATGGCCGCGCGCGCATAATCACGCGACGTCATATTTCTAGTGCCCCCAACATGGCCGCGCGCGCATAATCACGCGACGTCATATTTCTAGTGCCCCCCAACATGTACGTCTATAAACAAAACGTAAATCAATAAATGATAGAAAGAAAGTTGCCCCCCAACATGGCCGCGCGCGCATAATCACGCGACGTCATATTTCTAGTGCCCCTCCAACATGGCCGCGCGCGCATAATCACGCGACGTCATATTTCTAGTGCCCCCCCCCCCCCCAAACATGGCCGCGCGCGAATAATCACGCGACGTCATATTTCTAGTGCCCCCCCCCCCCCAACATGGCCGCGCGCGCATAATCACGCGACGTCATATTTCTAGTGCCCCCCAACATGGCCGCGCGCGCATAATCACGCGACGTCATATTTCTAGTGCCCCCCCAACATGGCCGCGCGCGCATAATCACGCGACGTCATATTTCTAGTGCCCCCCCAACATGGCCGCGCGCGCATAATCACGCGACGTCATATTTCTAGTGCCCCCCAACATGGCCGCGCGCGCATAATCACGCGACGTCATATTTCTTTCGGCGATTTCGGGTGACATCACTTATTTTAGGGATTCTATTTAATCCTCATAAATCACTTTCCAGAATCTGAAAATTGACGAATATAATATATTCACTCGACTTGAAATACTTTTCCCATGAGTTAAAGGATGATAGGTCTTGATATAAATTTGTAAATTATACCGACGACCGAGACGACGACGATATTTAACGTTTTTAAAAAATGGCAACCATCGGGAGAGATTCAAACTTCGCTAAGTAATCATTTGTTTTGAGAGCCATCAAGCATGAATTAGTCTCAGGATAACTTTTTTTCTTTTATAATCGACACTAGATTTAGGTGGATAAGTCCGCCTTTGCACCTTATGTAAATTTTCCAAATCTATTTGTTACTGTTTAATGTTTACTGGAGCAATAAAGAATTTTCTATCTATCTATCTAGATTTTGCTGCGGCCAGACGAATTTCAACGTGAGCGAAGGAAGGAATATAAGTTAGTGGCTTTTGTACGAAAGTACTTTTGTGGGCGCACTGAACCTGAAAAGTTGCATTTAAGTTATCAGGTTCTGCGATAACTGTCATTTAAATCAGAGTAGTCGTTAAAAGGTTATAGAGAACAAATAGACACAAAATATGTGAAACACCTGAAAAGGTAATGTTAATAATTTTTTATACATATATTTATATATTTACTCGACGATCAATTGACTAAAGGAAAACGAATAAGAATAGTAGGAGGGCGATGTTCGCTTTGCCAGAGCAAAATCCATTGAACTATTTATGCCATTGTATCGAGAAGGTGCATTTATAACGGCCAAAAACGAGGCCAATCCAATCCGTTTGTATGCTCGCGTGGACAAGCCGCCGCCGCTATTCCGTACGATAGTGCACATAAATCGCTCGGTCGAATTGAATGCATGGATAGTTTGGGCGGATGCCGAGCAGCCATCGGTGATGCCGTCGCCGCCGTCCAATTAATTAAATAAAATATATATTTTCCTACATACATACATACATACATACATACATATCACACACGTTGAATCCCGATAATCGGGGTAAGCAGAGTAATCGGTGTTGTGCTGCAAGTACTCTGGTCAATTACAGCACAACACCGACCCACGTTTCGCAAAGTATTCGAACAAGATTAAATCGATCAAGCAGCAAGTAAGGCACAAAGACCCACCTGCTGCATGACTCGGTGGAAGTACCGTGCCAAGGTGAGAGGTGGCGAGCCTGTCGCCCTTTAGCACGGCATCTTGTCCTTATCCCTTAGTCGCCTTTTACGACATGCATGGGGAGAGATGCAGTGGGGATATTCTTTTTAAGTACCGGCCCCACACGGTTTATATATATATGTATATATTTTCCTATAGTAAGGTATTAAGTTCTTCGAACGTTCGCCATTTCAGTGCATGTAATTTGCCATGAGGCCTCTTCATACTGTCTCGGGGCTAATAGTGACAACTCCAAAATGTGCGATTTTGAGTTATTAAAACAAATCACCTTATTTTGGAAATTTTAATGTGGTTTAATCATTATAACTCCAAGGTGTATTTTAATATGAAGTTATCAGAAGCGAATCAGTGCCTATTTAAAATGATGCACGCGAAATCCGCGACGTTATTTTATATTTTGGTATATTTCAGGAGTTTATAGTAAGGAAACCCTATTATGGAAAAACTATTACCATGTCTGAAATACCAATTTTGCTTTTAAGGGTTCCGTATCCATACTAAATCCCATTACTTAGTGAATAAATTTTATTGAAAAAAATTTACTCACATTTTTACTAGTAGCGTTTTCAAAGATGAAAATAATGGGTATCATCCAAGAATATGGAAACCTCATATTCCGTGAACTTGTCCGCCCCGCCTCCAAAATACAGCATCTGCAAATTCAAATACATAAAACCCGTCATTAAATAAACATATATTTTCGTTGCGTACGTTTGCCGCTCTGAAAGCTCTAGCTAGACTAGTTGTTATGTATGTGGTAGGTGCGCACTATGCTAATTTAATCGCGATTCCTTGTTTGAATTCCGGTTCACATTCATATTCAAAGATTCAAAGCCCTTCCAATATCCTTTCATTTATTTATCTCCTAAATAAACCAATGTTTTCTGAAATGTGACTAGTGCAAACTCGAGCCGAGGTAGAAAGTTTTGTAGGTAACTGCTACCTAAAATAAATGAAACATAAGTATTCCTAACGGTACGCACTTGTAGGTATTCAGGTACATATGTAAATAGAAATATAAATACCACACTTGCCTGCCGACCGAGAATAATTTCGTAAAATAAACGTTTATCGCGATCCTTTGATCTTTCATATCAACAAATTGAATGAGCGGGTAGGTGTCTGAGGTGAATTCAATTATTTCTAAGGTTAAGATTTGAGCTAAGAGAGCGCTACAAGTTATTTTTTATATTTCAGCATGATGCGTTTTATTACATCGCCCTCGCTCAAAATTCCTTTATAGGTTGGAACTTTTCAGGATGACCTGGAACCAATGCAACTTCGTAGGGATGTCGGCGCCCTCGGTGTGTTCTATCGCTTATTTCGCGGGGAGTGCTCGGAGGAGCCGTTTGAGGCGATCGCGCCGTCTCCCTTCCACCTCCAACCAACGCGCACTGGGCAGGGATTTCATCCCTACATAATGGAATTACCGCGGATGCGTACTAATTTATTCTGCAGAACCTTCCTCCACAGAACTGGTAAACTCTGGAACATTCTCCATGCCCATATATTTCCCCCCAAATACAGTCTCGCATCCTTCAAAACGGACGTGAATAGGCGCCTGTCAGGCCGGCATGGCAATTGGCACTGGCAACCCCCGCATACGCCGGAATTTCTATGGGCGTTGTTAGACACCTTACGGGTGGCTAGACGCCAAATGTCGCACTTTTTACTCGACGGAGCCGCCGTCCGTCCATCCGTCTGTCCTACCTATAAAGGACTTTTGAACCGTAATAGGTAGACGGTTTAAATTGTCACAGAATATGCGTTATATAAGGATGGATATTATTATTTATAAGAAATAATAAAAACAAGAAAAAGTAAAAAAATAAGGGGGTCCCCATACAAGAAACGTGTTTTATCAACGTTTTTTTGTTGGTTTTTGCTCTATCGTAAAAAAGTATAGCACATACAAGCGTTACACTTGGTGTGATTATAGTGCAAACTCTAAAGTAAAACAAGAAATAATAAAAACCGATAATATAATAAAGACCGAAAAACCTGGCTGGTGGTACGGAAACCTCGGTGCGCGAGTGCGACTTGCACTTGGCCGGTTTTTACGACTAACGATGCTCCGTCCGATCGACGGATTAAAAAGCGCTCACACAGATAACCGATTTTATAGCCACCGTAGCTGACTTTCAAAAGGTCAACTTTGAAAAATAACTTGGCGTGGTCCTTCCACCGAGTCATACAGCGGGTGGGTCTTCGTGCCTCACTTTGCTACTTGATAGTTATCTTTACCTAATACATTGCTAAACGTGGTGTCGGTGTTGTGCTGTAATTAACAAGAGTACCTACTTGCAGCACAACGCCGATTACTCTGCTCACGCCGATTGTCGTGATACGGCGTGTGGTATGTATGTATGCATGTTATATTTTATTTGACCACACATTTTTGATTCGTCAAGATTCCGAAAATGTAACAGTTGCAATCTATTCAAAATCCCCGTCATAAAACTAATAAATCAAATCGGTCATGTCGGCCTCGATAGCTCAGTGGTGCGGTCGGTCGACACGATCATAAACACACCTGGGCGCGGTCAGTACTTGGATGGGTGACCGCTCGGCCGTTGGAGGCTGACCGTGGTTCGGATTCCAAGTAAAACTGTAGGCCCCTTCTCTTCTTACATTACTAGTTCATAGGGTTTAACCAGCCCGGGTTGGTACCACCGCACTGAATGAAAGGTCGGTTGAAACGGCTATGTAAATAGTGTGTGTTTTCCGTCCAGTTCAGTGTAGCCGGCACGACCGAAGGGAAGCATTGACATGGCACATTGTTCACCAAGGTGTTAGTCCAGGAAACGAGGAAATTCCTTGTATGGGCTCTTCGGACTAATTCCTCTGTCGCTGAAACTTTGCAGTGTGATAGAGTAGGGTTTAAAATATACGTTTGACAAATTATCTAGGATTTTTTATGTTTGGAAGTTAGGTATTAAAATGAATGAATGCCTAAAAATGAAAATTGCTTATAACTGCTGATGAAAAATTGCTCCGTCCGAAATTCCTTCGGTATATGATATTATATATTAATATGAGTATATATTAACATTATCTAGGAAAATTTCGATTTCGAATAGGCAGAAATTTGAAAATATCTATTTTGTATCACAACTTCTTCAGAAAAATTGCTCTGTCAATTTTAATTTTTTTATATGTCTTAATTTATTTAAATATATCGCTTTTGACAATTATCTAGGAAATTTTCCATATCGATCACACCTTTACAGATTTTCGGCAATAATTCGCTGTGAAAAATTGCTCCGTCCGAAATTCCTTCAGAATATGATATTATATATTAATAAGAGTATACATACAACATTATCTAGGAAAATTTCGATTTCGAATAGGCAGAAATTTTGAAAATACCTATTTTGTATCACAACTTCTTCAGAAAATTGCCCATATAAATGCCAAAAGGCACCAACCCACAAATTGGTTAAAAATGAGTTAAATATACCAATCGAGAGCTAATCAACCCTCTATTTTTTGCAGAAAAGACCCAGGCAGGCTACTTGGTATGATACTATATACTTGATAATAGGTTTCTACACATTCGTCTAAGAACCATCCGCCCAATTGAGGTATATCGCAACAGCAGAAAAGAATTATGCTACTTGGTACTAGCTAACTGGTCAGATTTTTTTTTGCGTAAAAGATCCAAGCGAGATGGACTTTTTTGTTTTTAATGAAGTACGCTAAAAGTATTTATCAAAACAGAGCCAAGATATCTGGTTCTTTTTGGCATTATATAATAAAAACAAA
This sequence comes from Nematopogon swammerdamellus, assembly GCA_946902875.1. Taxonomy (NCBI): domain Eukaryota; kingdom Metazoa; phylum Arthropoda; class Insecta; order Lepidoptera; family Adelidae; genus Nematopogon; species Nematopogon swammerdamellus. The sequence continues at coordinate 12,608,569 of OX336340.1, forward strand.
CGGTATATTGCAAAAATGGAATCAATTTATGTGGTTGGTTTGCCTTTGGGGACCTATAGTGAGTCTTATTTCATTGGAAATAAGAGTTCTTATTCTAAAAATAAAATCAAACATGTCTACGTTCTATGAAACAGAACGCCTAATAATAAATAAGTTCAGTTCAGTTCACTACCGCGACGAATGTGTCAGTTCACGACCGCGAGGTAAAGTAAATTGCTGTTTTCGACGTGGCTCAATGTACCTACTACGTAGTGATCGCGACATATCATCAGAGTGTAGTTCGACGTCGTCGTCCAAGCAGGTGCCTAAGCCGCGCCGCATAACGTAACCATTGAAGATAGAATAGAATAGAATATTTATTTGTATAACATATACAAGTCACAAACTAACATTCACACATTTTAAAATTTTTCTATTTAGAAAATAAAATAATATGAAACATAATAAATGAATCCTATTAAAATTAAAATTATTAATAATAGAAATCCGATATAAAAGTCACACGTGCCTCCTGGGTGGTGCCAAATGAACAGCAATCAGCGTGTGGGAGATCTTCGGATCGGCTGGGTTCGCCACCACACCCCGGGAGAAACAATTACACCGGCATAACAGTTCGCTGTGTTCCGGTGTACTTCCCGGGGACCCAGTAGCAGGTGGGGTTGGCTGTGGTGAGGAGTAGGCCAGTGATCCCGACGCGGATTCGCTGTTCAGAGGTGACGCATCGACACGGTTGACAGGGAGACCCGGTTAAACGGTTATTCCGCTGGCCGCCCGCCGGGTAGTACAGGAGCCCAATCGCGTCTAACCAACGCGAGAGGCTGCCCCGGTCAACCGGCGCATAATCCCGGAGTGGTCCGTCGTGCCGGTTGGCGACCGGAGTAGGGGTTCCGGCGGCCATTTCCGGGGGGGACCGGGGGCCTTTCCGTCTTCCGTGTCGGCGCAACACTAACCTGAGTAGTAAGCGATGAAGCTAGGGTCCACGCTTTGCCCGTGAATCACCACAGCCACCCTTTCATGCTCTTTCCCTCCCTATTACAAAAATCATGGCAGCGAAAAAAAAGGAAAAAAAGGTTCAATCAGCGGTGCACACCATTACACCACTATTTAGCGTTGACTCGACCAACGTGCGGGGGTTGCATACCAATTTGAATGCCGTCTATCACCACCTGGAGACGAAGAAGCCGGCCTTGCTTTTCCTGACGGAATCACAAATATATCGACCTGCACTACCCCGGCTACACCCTGGAAGAAGCCTTCCGGTCGCGAGCCGGGGTTTGCTTGTTTGTCAGGGCAGATATTTGCTGTCGTCGCCTGCGCTGCCTTGAGGACTCCGAGCTATCAGTACTTTGGGTCCACGAGGATCTGGGAACGGTCTCGCGGGTGCACGCCTGTCTGTACAGGTCGCACTCTGGTGATGCAGAGACAGCTCGGTTATTTGAGTACCTGAGTGGAGCGGCAGACAAAGTCCAAGAGCGGTTCCCTACCGCGGATTTGGTTCTTCTTGGAGACTTCAATGCCCATCACGAGGCATGGCTAGGCTCCAGGAGAACTGACTTTGCGGGGAGAGCCGCCTACGACTTCGCCCTGACGCATGACCTGTCTCAACTGGTAGACCAGCCCACCAGGCTGCCAGATATAGACGGTCATGAACCCTCTCTGCTGGATCTTCTGCTGACAACGAACCCCACTGGATATAAGGTCGCAGTGAGAGCCCCGCTGGGTTCCTCTGATCATTGTTTAGTGTGGTCCACGGTGCCATCTTCGCCTCCTCAGTCCCGTACTGGAGGAACGCGTCGAATTTGGCACTACGCGTCAGCAGATTGGGATGGGATGCGAGAACACTTCACATCCTACCCTTGGAGAGAGATCTGCTTCAGTTCGGGCGATCCGTCGCAATGCGCTAATACCGTTGCCGAGGTGGTTCTGGGGGCAATGGAAATGTTTATTCGCAGCGCCTCTGTCTACCTCGGTGGTAAAAGCCAACCATGGTACAGCCGCGACTGTGCTGATGCTGTCGCAGCTAAATGCGCAGCTTATCGGGCATGGTCGCGCGCTCGTGCCGGACGTGATCCGAACGCATCCTAACTGAAGAAGGAATACAACCGCCTCTCCAGATCCTGCAAAACGGTTATTGCCAGGGCCAAATTTGACCACATCGGCAGAATCGGCGATAGACTGAACCAGCACCCAACTGGGAGCCGTGAGTTCTGGTCTCTCGCTAAATATGTCGAGTCAAATTTCTGCCACTCCTCTCTTCCACCTCTGCAGTGTCCTGGAGGCTCACTTGCTCACTCCGCAAAGAAGGAAGCCGACTTACTGGTATCTCTCTTTGCGGGGAACTCCAACCTGGACGATGGGGGTGCCACTCCCCCATCCATACCTAGGTGTGAGAACTCCATGTCGGAAGTGCAGTTTCGACAACGGACTGTACGGGCGGAACTTCTCTCCCTAGACGTCAGGAAGGCGAGTGGGCCGGATAGGATTCCTGCATTGGTGTTAAAAAGGTGTGCTCCCGAGCTGGCCCCAGTGCTGACGCGCCTATTCCGTCTCTCCTACTCCAATTGCCGTGTGCCGGCGGCCTGGAAATCTGCGTTTTTGCAAGCGGTCCCTAAAAAGGGTGACCGCTCAAACCCGTCAAACTACCGACCTATAGCGATTACCTCCCTTTTCTGTAAGGTGATGGAGCGCATTATCAATACGCAGCTCATGAAGTACCTGGAGAATGACCTCATCAGCGATCGGCAATACAGCTTCCGGCCAAAACGATCTGCTGGTGATCTCCTAGCGTACGTCACTCACCTTTGGGGGGAATCGCTTGAAGGTCATGGTGAATTGATGCTACCTATTTTAAATTTGAATTTTAATTTATTTTAATTTTATTTAAATTTTATATTTTTTTATATTGACATAATTGAATTTTTAACCTTTGACAATTCTATTGATGCGAAGTATTTTAATTTAGCTCTAGTTTTAATTGCCTTTCATGCACAAAACAGTTTTTTTTTTCTCTGTATTCTTATAATTTTTAGTTATGTACCTATATTATTGCTAATTATTAGTCCCTTACCATGGCTAGACCCAGACAGTTTCAATTGTAAATTTGGTAAACTAAAATGTGACGAACTCAAGTGTACCGATGGTACCTAAGATGGAAATGAATAAATGAAAAATGAAATGAAAAATACTTGGCAATTGGCCTTGATATTGCCAAGGCATTTGATCGGCTTTGGCACAAGTCGCTCTTGGGCAAATTGCCGGCTTACGGATTTCCTTCTGGCCTCTGTGACTGGGTCGCCGACTTCCTACATGGGCGTAGCATTCAGGTCCTAGTGGACGGTTGCTCGTCGGACGCCATGTCAGTGAACGCCGGCGTACCACAAGGATCTGTGTTGTCACCCACGCTGTTTCTTCTGCATATCAATGATATGCTGTCTCTGGGCAACATACATTGTTATGCGGATGACAGTACGGCACACGGATCCTACACCAGTCACCCTTCAGCCAGTCGGGATATTGTGGATGAGAAGAGGCGAAGACTTGTGTCTGAGCTCGAACACATACTCGGCTCTATTTCCGAATGGGGCCGTAGCAATTTGGTCGAGTTCAACGCTTCCAAGACACAAGTTTGCGCGTTAAGTGCGAAGAGAGCGGCGTTCACACCGGCTCCTTCATTCCAAGGCACGTCGCTTAAATTAAGCGAACACCTCGGGGTCCTCGGAGTCGAACTGTCGCACGACTTGAACTTTCGTCGCCATATCGAGGGGAAGGCCAAGCTGGCTTCTAAAAAGCTGGGCGTACTCAATAAGGTGCGACGGTACTTCACGCCGGACCAAAGGCTGCTTTTGTATAAATCGCAGATCAGGTCCTGCTTGGAGTACTGCTCGCACCTGTGGGATGGCTCTGTCAAATACCAGCTTGCGCCTCTGGACTCGATCCAGCGTCGAGCCGTGCAACTAGTGGGTGACCCCGCAGTGTCCCGCGATCTAAAACCACTGCAACACCGTAGGGATGTCGGCTCCCTAAGTGTGTTCTATCGCTTATTCCATGGGGAGTACTCGGAGGAGCTGTTTAACGCAATCCCGCCGTCCCCTTTCCATCTCCGCACCACATGAACTGGGCAGGGATTGCATCCCTATACGCTGGACTTACCGCGGATGCGTACTAATCGATTCTGCAGATCATTCCTCTACAGAACCGGTAAACTCTGGAATGCTCTCCCTGCTCATATATTTCCCCCCAAGTACAGTCTCGGGCCCTTCAAGAGGGGCGTGAATGGGCACCTGTCAGGCCGGCATGGCATTCGCAACCCCCGCATACGACCGAATGTCCATGGGCGTCGTTAGACACCTTATGGGTGGCTCGGCGCCATATGTCGCGCTTTCAATAAAAAAAAAAAAAACGTTCCTCCATTCTCTTCGCCTCAAGACTCTACCTGCAGCGGTCTTCATGCAAGAAGCACACAGCGCCTCCTGGCGGAAAGGAGAAGAGTCCGGTTGCCTAGGCGAAGGACTGTTGTGATCTGACACGTCCGAAAATACAAGCGGGAGCGGGCGGTTTTGTTCAAACATTTTGCTCTGGAAAAGATAAAATCCACCCTGATCGAGCGCGGCACGGGCTCTCAGGGCTTGTTGCGACCTAATACGGCATAAGTATAGTGAGTGTAGCTTCCGAAGTGTGTGCGTAGCTGGGCCCAGCAGATCCTCGGACACCGGGACGTTTCCGTGCCGATCGACGACCACCACCTGAAGGACCGAGCTATCGAAGGTGCGGCTGCGGGCGGAGACATCAACATCCAGGTAGTAGGTACCACACCACCACACACTTTGCGCTACACCTCGAAGCTAGTCCGACGAATCCCGACGCTGCTCAGAAGGAGTCCAACATTTCCCTGTGTTCCCCCGACGCCATCCAGACGCAGTCCGACATCTACGTGAGCTCGGAAGCTAGTCTGACGAATCCCGAAGCTGCTCAGAAGGAGTCCAACATTGCCCTGCGTTCCCACGACGCCATTCAGACGGAGTCCGACATCTAAGTGAGCTCGGAAGCTAGTCCGACGAATCCCGACGCTGCTAAGAAAGAGCCCGACACTGCCCTGGGGTTCCCCGACACAATACAGACGGAGCCCGACATCCAAGTAAGCCTCAAAGCTAGTCCGACGAATCCCGACGCTGCTCAGAAGGAGTCCGACACTGCCCTGCGTTCCCCCGACGCCACCCAGACGCAGTCCGACATCTAAGCGAGCTCTGAAACCAGTCCGACGAATCCCGACGCTGCTCAGAAGGAGTCCGACACTGCCCTGCGTTCCCCCGACGCCATCCAGACGCAGTCCGACATCTAAGCGAGCTCCGAAACCAGCCCGACGAATCCCGACGCGGCTCAGAAGGAGTCCGACACTGCCCCTGCGTTCCCCCGACGCCATCCAGACGCGGTCTGACATCTAAGCGAGCCTCGAAGCCAGTCCGACGAATCCCGACGCAGCTCGGAAGGAGCCCGACACTGCCCTACGTCCCCCGACGCCATCCCGACGGAGCCCGATACTGCCCTGCGTTCCCCGACGCCATCCAGACGGAGCCCGACACCTAAGCGAATTTCCGAAGTCAGCCAGACGGATCCAGACGCTACGCCAAACTAATCCTATCACGAAGCGCAAATCCCTGCGGTACGCCGGCATTCACTGACAGGGCGTCCGAAGAGCAACCGTCCACTAGGACCTGAATGCTACGCCCATGTAGGAAGTCGGCGACCCAGTCGCAGAGGCCAGAAGGAAGTCCGTACGACGGAAGCTAGCCCAGAAGCGATTTGTGCCAAACCCATTCGAATGCCTTGGCAATATCGAGACCAATTCACACCGTTTCAGCACCAATGCAGGAATCATATCCGGCCCACTCACCTTCCTGGTGTCTAGGGAGATAAGCTCCGCCCGCACAGTTCGTTGTCGGAACTGTACTTCCGGCATGGAGTTCTCACACCTAGTTATGGATGGGGGGATGGCACCCCATCGTCCAGGGTGGAGTTCTACGCAAAGAGAGCATTTACATTTGCGGAGTGGGCAAGTGAGCCCCCAGGACACTGTAGAGGTGGAAGGGAGGAGCGGTAGAAAATCGATACGACAGATTTGGCGAGAGACCAAAACTCACGGCTCCCAGTTGGGTGCTGGTTCAGCCTATCACCAACTCTGCCGATATGCTCGAATTTGGCTCTGGCGATAGCCCTCTTGCAGGATCTGGAGAGGCGGTTGTATTCTTTCTTCAGTTCGGATACATTAGGATCGCGTCTGGCACGAGCGCACGACCATGCACGATAAGCTGCGCCATTAGCTGCGACAGCTTCACCACAGTCGCGGCTGTACCAGGCCTGGCTTTTACCACCGAGGCGCACGAGGGCGCTGGGAATGAACATCTCCATTCCCCCCAGAACCACCTCGGCTACGGCATTGGCGCATTCTGCCGGAATGCGCCAATGCCGTAGCCAAGGTGTAGATCATCCGAGGTGTAGATCATCCGAACTGAAGCATAGCTCTCTCCATGGGTAGGATGTGATGTATTCTCGCATCCCGTCCCAATCCGCTGACACGTAGTGCCAAATTGGACGCATTCCTCCAGTACGAGACTAAGGAGGCAAAAATGGCACCGTGGACCCCACTAAACAGTGGTCAGAGAAGCCAAGAGGAGTGCTCACTGTGACTTTGTATCCAGCAGGGTTCGTCGTCAGCAGAAGATCCAGCAGAGAGGGTGCATGACCGTCCATGTCTGGCACTTTGGTAGGTTGGTCTATCAGTTGAGGCAGGTCATGCGTCAGGGCGAAGTCGTAGGCGGCTCTCCCCTCGAAGTCAGTTCTCCCGGAGCCCAGCCACTCCTCGTGATGGGCATTAAAATCCCCAAGCAGAACCATATCCGCGGATATATATATATATAGGGAAACTACATGCACTTCATCTGCCGCTCTACTCAAGTGCTCGAACAATCGAGCTGTCCCCGCGTCGTCTGAGTGCGACCTGTAGATACTTACAGGCGGACACACGCGACTCCGTCCCCAAGTGAACCGATTTTGATGATTCTTTTTTTATTTGAAAGCTGGTGCTTTCCGTGTGGTCCCATTTCAATTTCATCAAGATCGGATTGGAAAGCGAGGCGGATTCGCGAAGCCAAAGGCCGAGCGATTCCGCCGAGTACATTAATAGCAAAAAATTACTAAAAAAACTGAAATAAAAAACTATTAAAAAAAATATAAAAACCGCCTTCAAAAATTTATGAAATAAAAAAAATCGAACCCTAAAGTTGAAGGCGGTGCTAAAGCAAGCAAAAATAACCGACCGCCTTCAACTCTAGGGTTCGATTTTTTTTAATTTCATACATTTTTGAAGGCGGTTTTTAATTTTTTAAATCGTTTTTTTACAAAAATGTATACACTTTATTTACATACAGACTGTACGTGCATGAAATATGTTTAATAAGTTGTTTCGACATACTGTCATACAAATTAAATTACAGAACGAAAGTTAAATTTTAAAAGTTCCTAATACTATATAGGCCCTACATTTTCGTTCCATAGGCGGCAGGACGGCGCGGCGGAGCGGCGTTGTAGTGGGACGACAGAGGTGGCGGGCGGAATAGCGAGCCGCGAGCATCGACGACGCTCGCGTGTCGTCTCGTCGGTCGCGGTGCGGGACGATGAGCTGCTGGCGCGCGGGCGGGCGGGCTTATTCTTCCCCACTCCCCGCAACCCTCCCGCACCCCGAGTTCAGTGGTAGTGCGAGCGCGCGCTTTTCAAACGTTGTTTTATTATATTGCGATACTCGAAACTACTCGAAAGTTCATGTTTAATGGAGAAATTTTATTGGATAATATACAATTATATTATATTTTGATGTTCTGTGTCTAATAAGTTAATAAAAACAGACGAAGCAATTTTTCACAGTGCTTGGGTTATTGCCAAAAATATGTAAAGGTGTGATCGATAAGGAAAATTTCCTAGATAATTGTGAAAAGCGATATATTTAAAGAAATTATGAGATGAAAAAAAATAAAAATTGACAGAGTAATTTTTATAGGTATTTTCAAATTTCTGCCTGTTCGAAATCGAAATTTTCCTAGATAATGTTATATATATACTCTTATTAATATATAATATCATATTCCGAAAGAATTTTGGACGGAGCAATTTTTCACAGCGAATTATTGCCCAAAATCTGTAAAGGTGTGATCGATAAGGAAAATTTCCTAGATACTTGTCTAAAGCGATATATATAAATAAATTAAGACATATAATAAAATAAAAATTGACAGAGCAATTTTTCTTAAGAAGTTGTAATGCAAAATAGGTATTTTCAAATTTCTGCCTATTCGAAATCGAAATTTTCATAGATAATGTTATATATATACTCTTATTAATATATAATATCATATACCGAAGGAACTTCGGACGGAGCAATTTTTCACCAGCAGTTATAAGCGATTTTCATCTTTAGGTATAAATACCTAACTTCCAAACATCAAAAATCCTAGATAATTTGTCAAACGTGTATTTTAAACCCTACTTTATCACACTGCAAAGATTCAGCGACAGAGGAATTACGTCGTGTCGAAATGCTTCATTGATTGGAGATGTAGTATGTGACGTAGCCAACCGTGTCAATTTGCATAAAAAAAACAGTTCAAAATAATACATTTATCTATGGAACATAAATAATAGTACGATTACAAAAGGTGTAACTGAATGCTTAGGTTGTGTTGCTACCTACCTACCGTAAGCCAAGCGCGTATTGCGTACCTAGCTACATTACACCTACATACAATACACCCACGGGGTGTTAGGTGTCAAGAGCTATTTCAGAGAGCTTTTGCATTTTCAGCGAAACTTTGTTTCCTGTAAACAAAGCCTCCCTGCGCAGAGAATAGGGATCGGCAGCTTCGTAAATATACACTCGAGTATAGTATTGACACGGTCTAGAGTAAACATTTGTGTAAAATATTCGAATTCTGCGGGCGGCCCGCTACGGAGAGCTGGACTGCCGGAATTTTTATTGCTCCTTTGTGTAAAAATGCTGGAACATTGTGAACGTTTAATATTTTGACAGCGATAACACATTTATTATGCGAATGAAATTCGCGAAGTCTAATCTATTAAAATTCCAATCGTGGTTACTGGATAGTGGTACAATCTATTTTTTTTTTGTCCCACTGCATCCCGAGAAAATTACTTACTATTCAATGATTTGTCGCGGCGAATGTCGTTATAATCACTCGTGAAACTGGACATACAGTCCGCGCGCGAGCTCCGAGGAATCGGTGTTTGCGGAAATTAATGTATTATAGAATTTGTATAAAATTTTTATATTATACATTTGTATAATATTACTCACCTAGTATAGTATAATCATCACAAAATGTGAATCTCCATAAAAATTCTATACAAATTCTATAATAAATTTTTTCCACAAATACCGATTCCTCGGAGCTCGCGCGCGGACTGTACACATTTGCATGAAATTCCATACTGCTATTTTTCATTTAAATCTCTCTCACGTTGGCACAGTAGAGATGTAGATTACATTAGATACCAAAATACTAAATGGTATTTTTCACTACATTATTTTACACATGGCAGCTCTAAGCTTTTAATCTTCATCGCAAAGGTATTTTGTTTCTATAAAGGTCGGTGTGATTTTGTTCTGACCAGAACAATAAGCGCACGCGACAATGTAATTAAGCCTCGAGCCTAGAATTATACGCCATAAGGAGGCAAACCACCAACACCTTATACAGCAAGTGGGTCAAGCGGGACAGAGCGTTTAGTTCTTTATCTATGTATGTAGTTCAAAACTGTTTTATTTAGTCAACAATGACGAATGTTGGCGTCGGCGAGCGAAGACATAATTGCCAACAAAATGTTTCCCATATTTGACTCTAAAAATCACCCTCCGTACTCATATGTGAGAGCCCAAATGGACATAGCCAAACCCTTCGCGAAAACACATACACATTGTCTGTCCAGTCTATTCTATTACTTATAATTGGTTTCTCGGAAACGGCTCTATCGATATGGATAAAATTTTGTATTTAGATAATATAATTTTTTCAACTTTATCTAGATAGGTGCAGACGTCGAGCGAAGCTCGGTCGCCCAGGCACTTAATACTAATGAGACGTTGAGTTAGTTCCTAAATAAATGAGATGAGACAGTGCGTTGGCACTCCAGTTACCTCTTGACTAACAGTTAAAACATCAAACTAACGGGCTTGACTCGGAGACAGCGGCACAGCTGTTCGAAACCAGTTGATCTAGTCGATACGTAGATATACTAAGTTAAACTCTACATATACCGGCAGTGGCGTAGCTACGGCAAAGTGGGACAGTGCCCTCGGGGTCTCTTATTAGTAATTTTGAGAATTTTTAACATTGAAATTTTTTTTTCGATCGCTCCGGCAGGGCCCCATTTTCGCTGAAAGTGTGTTTGCCCGTGGTATATAGTGGTTTAGGGCCACGAGGACGCACGAGGGCTCAAAAGACGCAGAATTTCAATGGCTTTCAGATGGTAAAAAAAAATTTTGGAAAAGTCGAAAACTTTTTCGAAAATGGAAAAAAACCAAAAAAAAACCTTGATTTTTTAACACCTTCCCTCGGAATATCTTCGATATCTCCTGAACGAGGTCGAAAATCTAAAAACTGAAAGACACGTCTAGAGCTATTGAGACGGGGAACATTTTAGGTCATTACACTTTTTTAGATATTGGTGACGGTTGAGGCTGTAGAGGTGCCCTTAGCCGCGAGTTTTGCGCGGCGCGAGGTGCGATATCACGCGGCGGGCGGCTCGCGTGCGGCCACGAGGACGTATAAGAGCTCAAAAGACGCAGAATTCGAAGGGCTTTAAGATGATGTAAAAATATTTTGGAAATGTTGGTTTTGAAAAAAAAATATTGGTTTTGAAAGGAAAAAAACCGCTGCCCCATATTAGTTTATAATAAATATTTTTATGAAAAGAAAAATTACCGTTTAGCCATCATAATCATATCTTTTTTTAGGGTTCCGTAGCCAGCGACGCTGGTCTTTACATGCCGCACGTGTCAGCCTAGATAATCAAAATTAGTTCAGGCCTTGTTTATTTACTGTTCTGGGGCCCTTTCCCGTCTAGCTACGCCACTGTCTACCGGTTATCTGTCTGCAGCAATCTATCAATCTAGCTAGCTAGACTAAAGTTCGTGATCAGGCAAAAACAACTAATGTACTACCTAAATAATGTTTGTTGTTTTTGTATTAATTCTGCTTTTTAAATAAGTTACATTTATTACATATACTTATGATGGATCGCGTAGGCACGGGTCGAGGTGCATTCTTTCTTCGAATTCAAAGCTGTGGTTTTCAGAGTTTGTAACTCTTCTTAGTTAACTGGTGCGTGACCCTAAATTGTCCCACGACCTAGATAGAACCACTGGAACTCCGTTGTGATGTCTCCCTAAGTGTGTTCTATCGAGAAGCGATTGCGAGAGCGATTGTTAGAAATAGCCGGTCAAGAGCGAGTCAGGACCGGACAATTAGGGCTCCGTACTAAAACAACAAAAATAATTTTTTTTCCGCCTGTAATTTTCCTGTAATCTATAGCTTAATATCTACTAACCCCATTAAAATAAATAAAAAAATTAGAGACCTAGGAGAATAGGGGGGGGGTCATTTTTGCACATTTTAGACACCTTGGAGAAGGATTCATTTATTTTTAGAATCCTTTCAGTTCGGTCTTTCAAATGATATCCCACACGTTATGTGTTGTTCAGTAAAGTGGTGTAAAGTAATATTCAGATGTTCGAAATGTACGCATATATTTTCTTACTGCTAGGTAGCTGAATATGAATAACGGGAGCCATTCGCTCTGGTTCAGCAACCTCATTTTGTTTACATTGCGCCACGTACGAGAATATATATAAGTACATACATTATGTATGAACTATGTAAGTTTATAGAGACTTTTGTACCGGCTACACTGCCTTTTTATAGCTATGGCTATTGCCTAAATTTACTCTTTACGATTAGTCATATCATAACGTTGCTTCGTGGTTCAAGGCTAGCTCTATAGATAGACCTTGATAAAAGAAGATCTCTGATTCCGAAACTAAGTTAAGCTAATATATATTACATATATTATTATATAGGCTACATATACTACTATGTATGTCGAACGTAGAATATATAAAATTTAAACTACTTATATCTATTGTTTATGAAAATGTCTTTTAGGCTTACTGTATTCCACTCTGCGAGAGCTCAATGTTCTTCTACTGCAGTCATTTGAAAATGTACATAGGTATCTAGCATATATATCTATTAGTAAAAGTAATTGAAACTGACACACAACAATGATATAAAAAAAATTTTATTTACCTATATCTTAACGGGTATATGCTCAAAAAGGTTTAAGTGCGTAGTACCAGTAACCGACGAGCATCTGTGAAGAACATTATGAGAGTGGAAGAGGCTGCAGAGGTGTGTCAGGATCGTGGCAAGTGGGGATCCGTTGTCACTGCCTACCCCACTGGGAAAAGGTGTGACGCTATATATGTATGTATATAATATATACCTATATATGTATGTATTGTACTATATATGTATCTTAGCTTAATCCTCGGGCTTTAAGCCAATTTTAACCCGACTTCGATCAGAATCTGATCGTTTTAAGAATCAAAACAAAACTATATATCTAGTCATTTTGGCACGAAGCAACTTAGTATTATGATAGCATCAGCCTCAGTATGTCCACTTAATTGACACACGAGGAGGCTAACTATCGTTTGCAAATATATTCCCTCTTTTTGGTCTTTGAATGTTGTATTAACTCGTATTATCTATCACTGTACTGGTATGAGCTTCAAATATATTACTACAAAAATTTTGACTTGTGATTCTGACTGCGCATGCTAACCCATACTAAAATATTAGTTTGTCAAATTTATATATTAGTTAACGTATCAAATTTATTTATTTATTTATATTGACATGTGGCATGAAAATTACTAATTACATTAATATTAATTCAAATAAGTACTTAACAATATAATTACAAGCATTTAACCTTTAAAACCTAGTAATACTAATTAAATTAAATTGACCTATCTGTATCTGTCTTATTCATTAGATACTTATTTACATGATTTGATACTAAAATGTATCAAATCATGTAAATTATGTATCCAAATTCTATATGTATCCAAACATTTGAAACATTGAAAAGGCTACACGTGAGTTTATTTTACTTTTACTTTTGATTTTATATGGTCTGATTAATAAAGCTTAAACCATAGGTTATTCTAGCTCTCAAACTGTAATTTAACACTATAAGCAGTGTCTATCATCTAGTTAATCAGAGACGTTAAAAACCCTTTGCAAAGTTTCTTGCCAGCTTTTCTTTGTGGATGTAATCGAACCGAATTCTAAAAACAAAACATGACAAATTCAAGTTTAGTAAGAATGATGTATAAGATAACAACTGAAATTTCAATTAATTGCAGTTACTGTAGTACATACAGTTAACTTAGACAGAGACGGACAGAACATTGTCTATCTGAACCTCGCCGCCCACGTAAGGGTACACTCATCACGAAAAGATTATGCTCGTTATTACGAAAATGCGCTTGAGTTTAGCACAATGGGGCCTAACGCGTGTTGGTTGCCCACTAGTTAGCGGCCCTGTGTCGTAAGGTCCAGAGATTTGTCAATGGCAATACAAATTCGTGTGCCTTTTGGGCTACATTTCAGCCTATTTCAGCAGATATATATAATCATGTACGGGTTATTGAGTCGATACGATTACGGGTTAATGTGTGAGTTAATGTTGTCGATCTGTTGATGCATTGTTGTATCTGTGTCTTGTCTTATTCATAATATGAAAGAAGAAATATTTTCTGAAAATCTGCTGAAAGCAAGCATGTAGTTGTCATAACCATCGAATAAAATTATCACAGTACTGTGAATTTTTTAAATGGCTTAAACTTGTCTCGGCGGACAGCTACGAGCCATCTTCGTAACATAACTTTATCGGTTGCAAACTTGTACCACCATTGTCTCACGACATGAAATCTGAAATAATTTGCTGAAAACGTCGAAAATGTGCAGACACCCATCACGCGAAAATATTTAATCCTCTTTACTATGGAGCTATAGACAGGTATTGACTGACAATTCCGGCGATGAGCCTCACGGCACATGGTCGCCACCTAGTGTGCGCTTGAAGTTTAGACCTCATTATCAACCTACCCGTAAAAAGCAAAGTACAATATTTATTTATTTTTAAAACATTAAAAGGGCGGGAATAGGAAATCTAGTGACAAAGATGGAATTCGAACGTACTGTATTTTTACAGGATGTATCAGGATAGGTTTGAGAAACTTCAGGAATAGAAAGTACTCATTATTAGAAGAAAAAAATCCTTATCACTCAAATCGAAATTCCGTTGTTTTTTTTTGTCATACAAAAGTTGAAAATTGTAATAAAAACTCGATGGACAGTGAGACTTAACTGGAGAGTGCAGTGAACTAATTCAGTCCTCTTTTTCTTTTGAGGTCATTGAACTTTCAGTGTTTGGAATTTACCTACACGCAGCTCAATTGTACTAGTTATGTGTGCAACCTACCCATTTTTATTCATGAGTTAGAATTTATTTTTTATTTAATAAAGGCGGACGTTAACCATCCACCAAATCTTGAAGAATAGATTTTCACCAAAAAGTTCTGTAAAATGATCGAATCTGGGAAAAAGTTTCAGAGCTTTTCGTGTTCAAATATGGGCCCCTTTCGAACCCTGCAGTTTCGAAAACCTATCCTGATACATCCTGTAGAATGACATACTCTATGTCGGTGTAGAGATGCAGAGAATAGAACAATAATTGGGTGGGCCCGTGGGCGGCTGTTGCGAAAGCGGTTTCGCTCGATAGCACCAGAGCGCGCTGCGGTCTCGTCTCGCTGCTCTAGGACCTTAGGGCCTACACGATTCGACCGCGACCAATCGCTCGAATACGTCGCTGCGCTCCTGCGACGTAATATAAACTCTTTGAGAGATAGATATTATGTGTTCCATTTCACATTCTCTGTAAAATGTTTCCCCTTCCAAATATTTATTTTCATTGGCGCAACCACGAACTGAACATTGCAGCTTGCAGCTACGACATAATATACAGTGGCCACCTGACCACAAGGGTATTTATCACAAGTGACCTGCAGTTCTTCGAAACCATTCTGTCAGCAGTAGCCTTTGCTCGCGTAATGTTTATTTAACAGGAGATCAAATATCATACCGATACGAGCACGCCGCTAATTCTCAGGTCGACCAGTGTGTCACCCAGCAATTATGACGTAGATTATACATCTTAGATTTCGGGTTATGTGAAGCAGATATAGGATGGCATACTTGAAATTAGAGATACGGAAATAACGTATGAAGTAAAATATTGTAAAATTACGGCATAATAGATGGGACTGACTACCGTGGAGTTGCGATGATACTTATGTTCGTTTGTTATGACAGCTGATAGCATCTTAATTCTACGTAATATTTTTAAGATCCCGTTGCAAAATTGCGAAACATGGTATCTTATGGGATCGCTCTGGTCTGGTGTATGTCCTTCGGTCGCACGCAGATATCTCGAGATCTAATGAACCGATTCCGATGAAACTCCATCTCGAACTGCATGCAAATACGCAGAATAATTGCCGCATACAGATCACAATGATAACAAGAATAACATATTTTTATTTACGCTACACATTTTTTAGAATATATAAATTTATTATTAATAAGCGGATGTGTTAGCGAATAGGTAGCGGCTCAGGATTATGTCTAGCTAGGATTACTCGCAGCTCACGCTGATTTTCAGTCCCAATTATTATTACAGTCCCAATCTGTTAATTAATTATCTAATTAATTAACAGATTGGGACTGAAAATCAGCGTGAGCTGCGAGTAATCTTGAAGTAATATCTTAAAGCACATGGCGAAGACAGGAAATAAAACAAATTAAACAGCTATAAACAAGCATCTCTAACGCAACAAACAAAAACACATGGGGAATCAAAGAACATAAAAACAGACAGAGAATACATAGTCAAACTAGACAAAATATTGTATTAGGCGCTTATTTTTCATTGATTTTTTAATTGTTTTTGAACAGTGTTTGTGAACAGTTATATTTCTTTATACATACAGTGGGTACTTAGAACTCTATCATAATCGTCAACACGCCACGTCCCACGTGCAGTATTTGAACGAGGCACAAAGGAAATAAGTTATTGAGACAAAATTGCTGAGAGTATGATCTACATATGTAGGAAAAAGGATAGTTTAGGAGGCTACGAGCTTCAGGATAGGCGATTTTACATATGTATATTTACATTTATTGATCTCTGACCTCTGACGGTCGGGCGCTAGGTTGTGGGAGAAATATTTTGAAAATATCGTATTTTTAATTTTAATGTCGAGTACTTATTATTAGTCAAAAAAAATTGCCGTTAAAAATGTATTTTGTTAGTCGGAAGCACGAATAAACCTACGAAAACCTGGTTACCTAGAACCAAGTGTGGACTCGTGTTATCTTATCAAAAGATTTAAGCCGGACCGGGCAGGCAACAGTGACACATGTGTGCGTGTCGGTGAGTAACGTGAGACGACGCACTAATAGTACACACTAACTCTCATGCCAATATTAATGGTAAGTGGATATTAATGGATACTCTTTAGTTTTTTTGTTGTTTTCATATTAACCCTATTGAAGTAAGTAACTAAAGCTAGTCGATGCCAAAACTTTAAATATAACTAACCTAATTGAATTTACGTGGCATTTAAGTATGTATGTATATATTCTTTATTGAACACCAATTTATACAAAATAGGCACAATAGGTGAGCTTAATGCCGTGAGGCATTCTATTCTAACCAACCTTTGGGATGTGGGTGTGATTTATGTGCCATAGTAACGTCTTAATTAGTTTAATTTAGACAAATACAATTTCTCTTCGTAAACATTTCATGAGACAACCCTAGAAAAATACGTACCTTCCTTATCCTTACCTATAATAAAATCCAACGTCTGCTTTCTGTCTGAGTGTCTGTCTGTCCGCTTATAACTCGAGAACCACTGAACCGATTTTAATAAATCAAACTCTACGGATAGCTTGATTCTTCCCATCAACTATAAGCTACTTACTATCACGCTAAATAGCTTATGAGGTTAGCAGTGAAGTGAATTATGAGAGCGGGCGGAGCCGCGGGCACAGCTTGTTGTAATATATCAGCAAAAGCTTATATTAACTTATAAAGAAAATTATACGAAATCATAAGGGGCAGAATTGTGTCCATACAAATGTATTGCTCTAGTTTCTGATTTGATTATGATACTTTATTTCAAAATGTGCAATAGGTATTTTAGACCTAGGTCAAAAATCCATAAATTTGCCTAGTCCGGACGCCGCCGTCAACATTACAAGTGTTTAAAAAAAAGGCACATACCATATTCATCTAAATAAGTTTATGATAGAATCCTAGAAAATGGATAAGTTTTTGAGTAGGAAAAAGGAGAATATGAAAGATCAATCTAGTTATCCCTTTCGCTCAGCATTCTGTAAATAGGTGACGATGCAGCAGCAGATTTGTTAATGTGTTAAATACCTATTCCTAAAATTTCTCATCGCCCGCATTTTGTATTAAATGTCGGCAAAGCATCGGAACTATATTTATTATTTGGTTTTGAATATCTGAAATATATTTATTATATATTTTTTATTTGTATTTATTAATTATCCTTTGGAACCTAAAGAAAATGTGCATTGGTCATACAATAGCAGCACTTGCTACATTTAATTAATATCGATTTGCTTAACCTGGCAAGAGGCTAACAATTTTAAAATATTTCACACACAAAATACACCTACCAACAAAGACATTAAACAATCTCTTTGCCTACCAATTAAACACACAGCAATATAGTACTTTATAAAATACACTAGCATCAAAGAAATGTCAATAGATTAAAAACTGAAAATAAGAGCATCTATTGAGGTTTGTCAGTAAGTAAATAAAAAATTATAAAATAATATTTAAAAAAAAATACAGTAAAATCAAATCAAATTACTTAGTTATAAAAATTCGAGAATCTATGGATTTCTCACTAAATGAAAATATTAGAATTAAAAGCTTGAAAACATTTTCAAGTATTATTGAAAAACATATTCCAGTGCCAAAAATGAATGAAAATGGAGAGCTTGAGAGCTCTAAAAATAACGTTTTCTTTTAGACCAAGCTTGATCGCAAGGAAAATTTATAATTTTAACGATTTTTTTTAAGTTCTATGTAATAAAAGAGAGAATGTAAATAGAAGGAGAGTCACAACGAGATGTGCTACGACTTACCTCAGTTCAAAGGGCTGCCCACCTAATTCCGGGCACTTTACTGTTTTGGCGGGAAAGCCATCTTCAACAAGCACTCCCGCGCAACGAGCAAAGCGCTCTCCGTGTGGCGCACGCGCAGACAGACTAACCATCTAACTTAACATGACTGATGGCGACAGGCGGGAACCTGACTGCCGCCGGCGGCGCCGCCGATGCGGTTCCATCCGCGTGGACCATTTCGTCATTTCATTACGCATTCATCAGTTGCTTATATCAATATGAACGGGTGATAATGTCGAGAGCGCAATGACCGCCTAACTCTGGCAAACATTTGAACGCACAGGCTGGCAGATAGCAGATTGAAGTGAAATAGCTACTTTCTGACAAATTACAATTATGCTATATCTATACGTATGCTAGTACATTCACTTTTTCGTTTATTAAAATTTGTTAAAACAAAATTTTAGTACCTACCTATTTTGGAGGACAAATTGTCTATTTTGGGGGAGAAATTTAAAATTATTTTGTCCAGTGCTTCATGTGATGTATCAAATGAAAGGACTCGTTAATAAAAGAAATACAAATATATTGTTTTTATAAAATTTAAACGCATGCTTTAAAAGATATTAAAGAAAATATACGAAAATTAAGCACCCCCTCGCCCCTTATCTTAGAAACTACAGTCTAATAATAAAAAAAAAATTGGGAATATATGGTCTCTCATATAGTTTACAGGAAAAGCTAAACGAAAGTCCTAAGTCGTTCTCACGGAATGGTACGGAACCTCTCCACGGGAGTTCGACTCGCACTTGACGACGTGGTTTTATGTGATATACCTAACTATAAATGAACTATTTGAGACGCGGGCTATTGCCAAATTTCATGATTCTAGGTCAACCATAAAGGTTTTGATGAGTGAGATTTCGAGTATCAAAATATGTGACATAAATGGCTGTATGTTTTGATTGCGTTTACTCAGAAGCTTGACTTTACACCTTTAAGTGACCGTACACCTTAGTACTTGATATTAATTTATATAAATAAATTAATTCTCTACTCGTTTCTAAGCAAAAGGATCATGACAGGCGGACAAAAAAGTGATCCTGTAAGTGTTCCGTTTATAGCCTAGTATCGGCGGCTTTGAATCGGAATCAATGAAACACGTGTGATCAGTTAGATCCGGTCTTTTGAGGTACGGAATCCTAAAAATATTTCTATTTTCGCATTAGAACTCTGAAAAGAGTTGTATTGCTAATTGGGTTAAAAAAAAATAATGAAAACTCCCGTTCGGATTCGCCTTCATTTGATCAAAAACAAGACCAAAAGCAGGCATCAGCTGAAACTTGTAAGCATCGACTGTACTGCAAGACGTATTAGAATATAAAATGTTAGCAGCGTTTGAAGCTCGATCCTTTCGGGCCTTGCTTTTACAGCTGCTCCCCCGAGCTTCGCGCGTAGCCTAGCCGGCTTTCAAGGGCTCATTAGTTACCGTAAACATGAGCAGTTGGTACGAAACTTAAAGGCTTTTGTATAACACAGGCGCGAGGCGGCGACGGCGTGGGTGGCGGCCGCGGTGAAATGACGCATTTCAGCTTATTAACCGACTTCCCAAAAGGAGGAGGTTCGACTGTATGTTTTTTTTTAATGTTTGTTACGCGATTACTCCGTCAATTGTGGGCTGATATTGAAAATTCTTTTTTTGTTTGAAAGAGGATAACCCTGAGGTGGTCCCATTTTTTTGAAATTGATTCAGCGGTTTCTTTTAAATCAACAAAATACTATTGTGTCTGGTTACCTTCAGCAAAACTTGTGATGTTGTGTTTTTCAGCAATTTGCAGTTTAATAATAAGGTACTATAGTTTTTCAGAAACAGCTCTAACAATTCGGATGAAAAGTTGTATTTAGATAATGTTTTTTTTTTCAAGTTTATCATGATATGTGTAGACGCTGAACGAAGCTCGGTTACCCAGGTAATTAATTAATAAAAGAGAAATTCAATGGGAAAAAATCATAAAGACGAAATTACTACTTAATATATTATATGCCTGTAGGCCACATTATTTTAGTCACGTGGCTTCTGTCTGATGCTAAGGAATGCCGATACAATTTTAGTCTTAAACTTAATTACATAACTTAATAAAAAAAAACTACTTCTGCACACTGGGGACATCATCCTATTGTCCCGGGGACGGCCGCCAAGTAAATTTATGCAACGTTTCTGTGGTTCTAAATTTCTTTGGGTCGTCGCTCCGATTTATATGTGGTACAAACCTGGCGCGCCGCGCGTCGCGCGCCGCCGCCACCGCGCCACCTCCTCCGCGCTCCGTGCCGCCGCCGCGCCGCCGCCGCCGCTGCCACCAGCCCAGCGCTACCCAATTACAGACTCCATTGATCTTTCTCTGCACATAAAGAGGCAAACAGAATCGAATCAACACGTCTAAAGTGCTGCGTCCCAGTGGATCTCGCATTCATTACCTTTTTTTTTTTTTTATACTAAGCGCGACATGTGGCGCCGAGTCACCCATAAGGTGTCTAGCGAGGCCCATGGACATTCGGCCGCAGGCGGGGGCTGCGAATGCCATGCCGGCCTGACAGGTGCCCATTCACGCCTCTCTTGAAGGACCCGAGACTATACTTGGGGGGAAATATGTGTGCAGGTAGAGCGTTCCAGAGTTTGCCGGTTCTGTGGAGAAAAGATCTGCAGAACCGATTTGTACGCATCTGCGGTAGGTCCAGCGTATAGGGATGCAATCCCTGCCCAGTGCGCGTTGTACGGAGGTGGAAAGGGGACGCCGGAATCGCGTTAAACAGCTCCTCCGAGCACTCCCCGTGGAATAAGCGATAGAACACGCTTAGGGCGCCGACATCCCTACGAAGTTGCAGCGGTTCTAGATCGCGGGACACGTCGGGGTCATCCACTAGTCGCACGGCTCGACGCTGGATCGAGTCCAAAGGCGCAAGCTGGTATTTGGCCGAGCCATCCCACAGGTGCGAGCAGTACTCCAAGCAGGACCTAATCTGCGATTTATACAGAAGCAGCCTTTGGCCCGGCGTGAAGTACCGTCGAACCTTATTGAGTACGCCTAGCTTTTTTGAGGCCAGCTTGGCCTTGCCCTCGATATGGCGCCGGTAATTTAGGTCGTGCGACAGTTCGACTCCGAGGACCCCGAGGTGGTCGCTTAATTTAAGCGACGTGCCTTGGAAGGAAGGAGCTGGTGTGAACGCCTCTCTCTTCGCACTGAACGCGCAAACTTGTGTTTTTGAAGCGTTGAACTCGACCAAATTACTACGGCCCCATTCGGAAATAGACCGAAGCGTTTGTTCGAGTTCAGACACAAGTCTTCGCCTCTTTTCATCCACAACTTCTCGTCTGGCTGAAGGGTGACTGGTATAGGATCCGTGTGCTGTACTGTCATCCGCATAACAATGTATGTTGCCGAGTGGCAGCATGTCATTGATATGCAGAAGAAACAGTGTGGATGACAGCACAGATCCCTGCGGTACGCCGGCATTCACTGACATGGCGTCCGACGAGCAACCGTCCACTAGGACCTGAATGCTACGCCCATGTAGGAAGTCGGCGACCCAGTCGCAGAGGCCAGAAGGAAGTCCGTACGCCGGAAGCTTGCCCAGGAGCGATTTGTGCCAAACCCTATCGAATGCCTTGGCAATATAGAGGCCAATTGCCAAGAATTCACCATGTCCTTCAAGCGATTCCCCCCAAAGGTGAGTGACGTACGCTAGGAGATCACCAGCGGATCGGTTTGGCCGAAAGCCATATTGCCGATCGCTGATGAGGTTATTTGTCTCCAGGTACGCCATGAGCTGGGCGTTGATAATACGCTCCATCACCTTGCAGAGTAGGGAGGTAATCGCTATAGGTCGGTAGTTCGAAGGGTTTGAGCGGTCGCCCTTTTTGGGGACCGCTTGAACAAATGCAGATTTCCAGGCTGCCGGCACACGGGAAGCAGAGTAAGAGAGCCGGAAAAGGCGCGTTAGCACTGGAGCCAGCTCGGGAGCACGCCGTTTCAGCACCAATGCAGGAATCCTATCCGGCCCACTCGCCTTCCTGGTGTCTAGGGAGAGAAGCTCCGCCCACACAGTTCGTTGTCGGAACTGTACTTCCGGCATAGAGTTCTCACACCTAGTTATGGATGGAGGGATGGCACCCCCATCGTCCAGGTTGGAGTTCCCCGCAAAGAGAGACACCAATAAATCGGCTTTCTCCTTTGCGGAGTGGGCAAGTGAGCCCCCAGGACACTGCAGTGGTGGAAGTGAGGAGCGGCCAAAATTCGATTCGACAGATTTGGCAAGAGACCAAAATTCACGGCTCCCAGTTGGGTGCTGGTTCAGTCTATCACCAACTCTGCCGATATGCTCGAATTTGGCCCTGGCAATAGCCCTCTTGCAGGATCTGGAGAGGCGGTTGTATTCTTTCTTCAGTTCGGATACATTAGGATCACGTCTGGCACGAGCACACGACCATGCACGATAAGCTGCGCCATTAGCTGCGACAGCTTCAGCACAGTCGCGGCTGTACCAGGGCTGGCTTTTACCACCGAGGCGGACGAGGGCGCTGGGAATGAACATCTCCATACCCCCCAGAACCACCTCGGCTACGGCATTGGCGCATTCCGACGGATCATCCGAACTGAAGCATAGCTCTCTCCATGGGTAGGATGCGAGGTGTTCTCGCATACCATCCCAATCTGCTGAGGCGTAGTGCCAAATTCGACGCATTCCTCCAGTACGGGACTGAGGAGGCGAAAATGGCACCGTGGACCCCACTAGACAGTGGTCAGAGGAGCCAAGCGCTCACTGTGACTTTGTATCCAGCAGTGTTCGTCGTCAGCAGAAGATCCAGCAGAGAGGGTACATGACCGTCTATATCTGGCACTCTGGTAGGTAGATCTACCAGTTGAGACAGGTCATGCGTCAGGGCGAAGTCGTAGGCGGCTCTCCCCGCGAAGTCAGTTCTCCCGGAGCCCAGCCACACCTCGTGGTGGGCATTAAAATCTCCAAGCAGAACCATATCCGCGGAGGGAAACCGCTCTTGCACTTCATCTGCCGCTCTACTCAAGTGCTCGAATAATCGAGCTGTCCCGGCGTCGCCTGAGTGCGACCTGTAGATACAGGCGTACACACGCGATTCCGTCCCCAAGTCCACATGAACCCACAGAATAGATAGTTCGGGATCCTCCAGGCAGCGCAGGCGACGACAGCAAATATCCGCCCTAGCGAACATGCAAACCCCGGCCCGAGGTCGGAAGGCTTCTTCCAGGGTGTAGCCGGGGTAATGCAAGTAAGTAGTGTCGGCAGGGCAGGATATTTGCGTTTCTGTCAGGAAGAGTAAAGCCGGCTTCGCCGTCTCCAGGTGATGGTGGACGGCATTCAAGTTGGAGTGCAACCCCCGCACGTTGGTCATGTCAACGCTAAAATAGGTGGGGGTGTGCACCGCTGTACATCGGTTTTTTTAAACGGTTTTATTTAGCTTGACTCCGTATATTTGTTTGTTTGTTACTATCTTTGTTTCAAATCTTGCGACAACTTTTTCAACTACTTCTACTGAACCGATTTTTATGAAACTTTGCACACACATTGAGTTCTCGTGTCAATACAATATTATGATAATTTCAACTTGGTAACGAGGGTCTGATGATGGAGTCAGGAGGAGGACAGTGGAACTCTTCAACCGTTACTAGTAACCCCCTCGAGTTTGGGCTCATATGGTTGGTTTGGACGAGTGTTCCATACTTCTACCAATACACTTGGTGACGAAGGTGTGATGATGGAGTCAGGAGGTGGACAGTGGAACTGTTCAACCGTTACTAGTAACCCCCTCGAGTTTGGGCTCATATGGTTGGTTTGGAAGAGTGTCCCATATTTCTACCAATACACTTGGTGACGAGGGTCTGATGATGGAGTCAGGAGGTGTACAGTGGAATTCTTCAACCGTTACTAGTAGCCCCCTCGAGTTTGGGCTCATTTGGTTGGTTTGGACGAGTGTCCCATACTTCTACCAATACACTTGGTGACGAGAGTCTGATGATGGAGTCAGGAGGTGTACAGCGGAACTCTTCAACCGTTACTAGTAACCCCCTCGAGTTTGGGCTCATTTGGTTGGTTTGGACGAGTGTCCCATACTTCTACCAATACACTTGGTGACGAGGGTCTGATGATGGAATCAGGAGGTGTACAGTGGAACTCTTAAACCGTTACTAGTAACCCCCTCGAGTATGGGCTCATTTGGTTTGTTTGAACGAGTGTCCTATACTTCTATCAATACACTCGGTGACGAGGGTCTGATGTTGGAGTCAGGAGGTGGACAGTCGAACTCTTCAACCGTTACTAGTAACCCCCTCGAGTTTGGGCTCATTTGGTTAGTTTGGACGAGTGTTCCATACTTCTACCAAGACACATGGTGACGAGGGTCTGATTCTGGAGTAAGGAGGTGTACAGTGGAACTCTTCAACCGTTACTAGTAACCCCCTCGAGTTTGGGCTCATTTGGTTGGTATGGACGAGTATCCCATACTTCTACCAATACACTTGGCGAGGGTCTGATGATGGAGTCAGGAGGTGTACAGTGGAACTCTTCAACCGTTACTAGTAACTCCCTCGAGTTTGGGCTCATATGGTTGGTTTGGACGAGTGTCCCTTACTTCTACCAATACACTTGGTGACGAGGGTCTGATGATGGAGTCAGGAGGTGTACAGTGGAACTCTTCAACCGTTACTAGTAACCCCCTCGAGTTTGGGCTCATAGGGTTGGTTTGGACGAGTGTCCCTTACTTTTACCAATACACTTGGTGACGAGGGTCTGATGATGGAGTCAGGAGGTGTACAGTGGAACTCTTCAACCGTTACTAGTAACCCCCTCGAGTTTGGGCTCATTTGGTTTGTTTGGACGAGTGTCCCATACTTGTCGAACGCAAAAGTATGAAACAGACATACCATCTGTTCAAATTGATTTTGAAAGAGACGGCGGACACCTTATCCATCCTAAAGCCATACAGTTTCCAGCAAAGTTTAATTATGGAACAGCTGAGAGACGGATGTTACCAATAATTTTGTCATGGGCCTCCACTGTCCATAAAATGCAGGGCAGTACTGTTGACCGTGCTGTCGTGTATTTGGGCTCCAGACTATTTGAGGAGGGTCAAGCGTATGTTGCATTGAGTCGCGTAAAGTCTTTAGAAGGGTTATGTATTGAGGAGCTTGATTGTGAGTTTTCGTAATGAATGATACGAGCCAAAAATCAAACTAAAAACGAGTAAATAAAAAAATTTGTAAAAAAACTTTTCAGTTAAACGGTTTTATTAAAAACTAGCTGAGCCCGCGGCTCCGCTCGCGTGAAATTCGTATTCCAAAGAAGAATGTAAGTAACTAAGGGCGAGGCCGAAGGCCGAGCTGCGTTCAGGTAATCGATAAACCTTCTTAAAGAAAGTAACTAACTAAGGGCGAGGCCGAAGGCCGAGCAGCTTTCAGGTAAACGATAAACCTTTCTCAAATAAAGGAAGTAAGTAAGGGCGAGGCCGAAGGCCGAGCTGCGTTCAGGAAGACGATAAACCTTCTGGAAGAAAGGAAGGAACTAAGTGCGAGGCCGAAGGCCGAGCTGCGTTCAGGTAAACCAAAAACCCTCTTCCGCCTTCGGGCCTCGCCCTTAAAGACTTCCTTTCTTCGATAGAATATAATATCGTTTACTCAATCTATTTATTTCATAAAAATAAAAAAAGTAATATTAATAACTAAAGAATTAAACCTACCTAACAAACATTATCACACATATACGATAACTATCAAAACGGGCATTTTCGAATGTTCTTAGAGCACTTGCGGCATTACCCCGCTGGATGGCAAGGCTTACCCTTTGAATGAAGTACATAAGCCGTTGATGGCGGGACACCAGTTGCGTCAACCAGCTCAAGCCTCTTTTGGCTTCACTGCTCCACGGACCGAGGGTTTCCACCGCAAACGCAACAAATTCGAAATCTTGAATTATATTTCTATATTTGTTGCGTTTGAGGCTCTCCGCCCCAGCCTCGGCCGCGCCAGCCGCTCTTGAAGATGTCCTAACGCGACTTGGATCCAATGTCAGAACAAAAGTGGCGTCCCACATCAAAGAACTACCCTTAGTCCATGGCACTAAGGTGATAGCATCGGGCCTCTTGCCATCCAGCCGGGAATAACCGCGAGGTTCTAGGATGCACGGTATATTTGCCGTTAGAAGCGTGGACTTTATAATAAAATTTAAATTAAATTAACTCAATCTTAATGTTAATTAACTTTATTCGAGATGGTTTAGCTTCTTCCTGAACGCAGCTCGGCCTTCGGCCTAGCCCTTAGTTACTTGCTTTCTTCGAGATGGTTTATCATTTGTCAGAACGTAGCTCGGCCTTCGGCCTCGCCTTAGTTGCTTACTTTCTTCAAGACGGTTTAGCTTCTTCCTGAACGCAGCTCGGCCTTCGGCCTCGCCCTTAGTTACTTGCTTTCTTCGAGATGGTTTTTCAATTATCCGAACGTAGCTCGGCCTTCGGCCTCGCCTTAGTTACTTACTTTCTTCAAGATGGTTTAGCTTCTTCCTGAACGCAGCTCGGCCTGCGGCCTCGCCCATAGTTACTTACTTTCTTCGAGAAGGTTTATGGTCTTCCAGAATAGAGCTCGGCCTTCGGCCTCGCCCTTAGTTACTTACTTTCTTCAAGAATGTTTTTCTTCTTCCTGAACTCAGCTCCGCCTTCCGCCTCGCCCTTAGTTACTTTCATCGAGAAAGAATATCGTTTACGTGAGCGCAGATCCGCCTTCGGGCCCGCCTTTAGTTACTTACTTTCTTTTTTTTAATACGAATTTCACGCGAGCGAAGCCGCGGGCAACAGATATATAAATTTTATTGCACCAATGACAGCGACATAACTTGGACTTTCAATTATTATTTTTATTTATCAAACAATTTGTCACGGGCCAGCTCACGTCAAGATGACAGTTCTCCGTTGTCAACATGGCATTTAAAATTGTTTTTTACCTTTACTTTGGATTACATCATTTTTATTATATTTTTTAATTATTATGTTCATCCGGGATATACACTGTCACTATAAAAAGTTTCGTCAAATTCCGTTCAGTGGTTTTTGCGAGATGCGCTTACAAATAGACATTTTTGCATTTACGATTTTATGATATGTATAGACTATTGTGTTCAAGTTATAAAAAAGAAGAACTGTCATTTTCGTTGTATATACTTATTTTTAAATTTCGAATGAATATTTTATTCAATTTGTATTTGCTGCCAGTTCTCAAGATATAATTATCTACTTTGGACTACGTGATTTTAAATGCGCAATAATGTTTTTATTTGTTAATTTTTTTTTATTTTTGTAATTTTTTTTTACGTATTATGTTAACCTGGCATATAAACTGCTACTATACAAAGTTTCGTCTAATTCCGTTCAGTGGTTTTTGCGTGATGCGCGTACAGACAAACAAACAAACAAAAATTTTAAAAACTGTTCTAACATGTTCAATATCTCATTTTAAGCCACCCTGGTTAGTTTTTTTCCGAATACATTCAATGTACAGACTTTCTTACCTCTACGATTTTATTATATGTATAGATAAGTCCGCCTTTGTACAATTTTATATTGAAAAGCAATAAAGTATGTTTCTATTTGTTCTAGTGCCCCCCAACATGGCCGCGCGCGCATAATCACGCGACGTCATATTTCTAGTGCCCCCCAACATGGCCGCGCGCGCATAATCACGCGACGTCATATTTCTAGTGCCCCCAACATGGCCGCGCGCGCATAATCACGCGACGTCATATTTCTAGTGCCCCCCAACATGTACGTCTATAAACAAAACGTAAATCAATAAATGATAGAAAGAAAGTTGCCCCCCAACATGGCCGCGCGCGCATAATCACGCGACGTCATATTTCTAGTGCCCCTCCAACATGGCCGCGCGCGCATAATCACGCGACGTCATATTTCTAGTGCCCCCCCCCCCCCCAAACATGGCCGCGCGCGAATAATCACGCGACGTCATATTTCTAGTGCCCCCCCCCCCCCAACATGGCCGCGCGCGCATAATCACGCGACGTCATATTTCTAGTGCCCCCCAACATGGCCGCGCGCGCATAATCACGCGACGTCATATTTCTAGTGCCCCCCCAACATGGCCGCGCGCGCATAATCACGCGACGTCATATTTCTAGTGCCCCCCCAACATGGCCGCGCGCGCATAATCACGCGACGTCATATTTCTAGTGCCCCCCAACATGGCCGCGCGCGCATAATCACGCGACGTCATATTTCTTTCGGCGATTTCGGGTGACATCACTTATTTTAGGGATTCTATTTAATCCTCATAAATCACTTTCCAGAATCTGAAAATTGACGAATATAATATATTCACTCGACTTGAAATACTTTTCCCATGAGTTAAAGGATGATAGGTCTTGATATAAATTTGTAAATTATACCGACGACCGAGACGACGACGATATTTAACGTTTTTAAAAAATGGCAACCATCGGGAGAGATTCAAACTTCGCTAAGTAATCATTTGTTTTGAGAGCCATCAAGCATGAATTAGTCTCAGGATAACTTTTTTTCTTTTATAATCGACACTAGATTTAGGTGGATAAGTCCGCCTTTGCACCTTATGTAAATTTTCCAAATCTATTTGTTACTGTTTAATGTTTACTGGAGCAATAAAGAATTTTCTATCTATCTATCTAGATTTTGCTGCGGCCAGACGAATTTCAACGTGAGCGAAGGAAGGAATATAAGTTAGTGGCTTTTGTACGAAAGTACTTTTGTGGGCGCACTGAACCTGAAAAGTTGCATTTAAGTTATCAGGTTCTGCGATAACTGTCATTTAAATCAGAGTAGTCGTTAAAAGGTTATAGAGAACAAATAGACACAAAATATGTGAAACACCTGAAAAGGTAATGTTAATAATTTTTTATACATATATTTATATATTTACTCGACGATCAATTGACTAAAGGAAAACGAATAAGAATAGTAGGAGGGCGATGTTCGCTTTGCCAGAGCAAAATCCATTGAACTATTTATGCCATTGTATCGAGAAGGTGCATTTATAACGGCCAAAAACGAGGCCAATCCAATCCGTTTGTATGCTCGCGTGGACAAGCCGCCGCCGCTATTCCGTACGATAGTGCACATAAATCGCTCGGTCGAATTGAATGCATGGATAGTTTGGGCGGATGCCGAGCAGCCATCGGTGATGCCGTCGCCGCCGTCCAATTAATTAAATAAAATATATATTTTCCTACATACATACATACATACATACATACATATCACACACGTTGAATCCCGATAATCGGGGTAAGCAGAGTAATCGGTGTTGTGCTGCAAGTACTCTGGTCAATTACAGCACAACACCGACCCACGTTTCGCAAAGTATTCGAACAAGATTAAATCGATCAAGCAGCAAGTAAGGCACAAAGACCCACCTGCTGCATGACTCGGTGGAAGTACCGTGCCAAGGTGAGAGGTGGCGAGCCTGTCGCCCTTTAGCACGGCATCTTGTCCTTATCCCTTAGTCGCCTTTTACGACATGCATGGGGAGAGATGCAGTGGGGATATTCTTTTTAAGTACCGGCCCCACACGGTTTATATATATATGTATATATTTTCCTATAGTAAGGTATTAAGTTCTTCGAACGTTCGCCATTTCAGTGCATGTAATTTGCCATGAGGCCTCTTCATACTGTCTCGGGGCTAATAGTGACAACTCCAAAATGTGCGATTTTGAGTTATTAAAACAAATCACCTTATTTTGGAAATTTTAATGTGGTTTAATCATTATAACTCCAAGGTGTATTTTAATATGAAGTTATCAGAAGCGAATCAGTGCCTATTTAAAATGATGCACGCGAAATCCGCGACGTTATTTTATATTTTGGTATATTTCAGGAGTTTATAGTAAGGAAACCCTATTATGGAAAAACTATTACCATGTCTGAAATACCAATTTTGCTTTTAAGGGTTCCGTATCCATACTAAATCCCATTACTTAGTGAATAAATTTTATTGAAAAAAATTTACTCACATTTTTACTAGTAGCGTTTTCAAAGATGAAAATAATGGGTATCATCCAAGAATATGGAAACCTCATATTCCGTGAACTTGTCCGCCCCGCCTCCAAAATACAGCATCTGCAAATTCAAATACATAAAACCCGTCATTAAATAAACATATATTTTCGTTGCGTACGTTTGCCGCTCTGAAAGCTCTAGCTAGACTAGTTGTTATGTATGTGGTAGGTGCGCACTATGCTAATTTAATCGCGATTCCTTGTTTGAATTCCGGTTCACATTCATATTCAAAGATTCAAAGCCCTTCCAATATCCTTTCATTTATTTATCTCCTAAATAAACCAATGTTTTCTGAAATGTGACTAGTGCAAACTCGAGCCGAGGTAGAAAGTTTTGTAGGTAACTGCTACCTAAAATAAATGAAACATAAGTATTCCTAACGGTACGCACTTGTAGGTATTCAGGTACATATGTAAATAGAAATATAAATACCACACTTGCCTGCCGACCGAGAATAATTTCGTAAAATAAACGTTTATCGCGATCCTTTGATCTTTCATATCAACAAATTGAATGAGCGGGTAGGTGTCTGAGGTGAATTCAATTATTTCTAAGGTTAAGATTTGAGCTAAGAGAGCGCTACAAGTTATTTTTTATATTTCAGCATGATGCGTTTTATTACATCGCCCTCGCTCAAAATTCCTTTATAGGTTGGAACTTTTCAGGATGACCTGGAACCAATGCAACTTCGTAGGGATGTCGGCGCCCTCGGTGTGTTCTATCGCTTATTTCGCGGGGAGTGCTCGGAGGAGCCGTTTGAGGCGATCGCGCCGTCTCCCTTCCACCTCCAACCAACGCGCACTGGGCAGGGATTTCATCCCTACATAATGGAATTACCGCGGATGCGTACTAATTTATTCTGCAGAACCTTCCTCCACAGAACTGGTAAACTCTGGAACATTCTCCATGCCCATATATTTCCCCCCAAATACAGTCTCGCATCCTTCAAAACGGACGTGAATAGGCGCCTGTCAGGCCGGCATGGCAATTGGCACTGGCAACCCCCGCATACGCCGGAATTTCTATGGGCGTTGTTAGACACCTTACGGGTGGCTAGACGCCAAATGTCGCACTTTTTACTCGACGGAGCCGCCGTCCGTCCATCCGTCTGTCCTACCTATAAAGGACTTTTGAACCGTAATAGGTAGACGGTTTAAATTGTCACAGAATATGCGTTATATAAGGATGGATATTATTATTTATAAGAAATAATAAAAACAAGAAAAAGTAAAAAATTAAGGGGGTCCCCATACAAGAAACGTGTTTTATCAACGTTTTTTTGTTGGTTTTTGCTCTATCGTAAAAAAGTATAGCACATACAAGCGTTACACTTGGTGTGATTATAGTGCAAACTCTAAAGTAAAACAAGAAATAATAAAAACCGATAATATAATAAAGACCGAAAAACCTGGCTGGTGGTACGGAAACCTCGGTGCGCGAGTGCGACTTGCACTTGGCCGGTTTTTACGACTAACGATGCTCCGTCCGATCGACGGATTAAAAAGCGCTCACACAGATAACCGATTTTATAGCCACCGTAGCTGACTTTCAAAAGGTCAACTTTGAAAAATAACTTGGCGTGGTCCTTCCACCGAGTCATACAGCGGGTGGGTCTTCGTGCCTCACTTTGCTACTTGATAGTTATCTTTACCTAATACATTGCTAAACGTGGTGTCGGTGTTGTGCTGTAATTAACAAGAGTACCTACTTGCAGCACAACGCCGATTACTCTGCTCACGCCGATTGTCGTGATACGGCGTGTGGTATGTATGTATGCATGTTATATTTTATTTGACCACACATTTTTGATTCGTCAAGATTCCGAAAATGTAACAGTTGCAATCTATTCAAAATCCCCGTCATAAAACTAATAAATCAAATCGGTCATGTCGGCCTCGATAGCTCAGTGGTGCGGTCGGTCGACACGATCATAAACACACCTGGGCGCGGTCAGTACTTGGATGGGTGACCGCTCGGCCGTTGGAGGCTGACCGTGGTTCGGATTCCAAGTAAAACTGTAGGCCCCTTCTCTTCTTACATTACTAGTTCATAGGGTTTAACCAGCCCGGGTTGGTACCACCGCACTGAATGAAAGGTCGGTTGAAACGGCTATGTAAATAGTGTGTGTTTTCCGTCCAGTTCAGTGTAGCCGGCACGACCGAAGGGAAGCATTGACATGGCACATTGTTCACCAAGGTGTTAGTCCAGGAAACGAGGAAATTCCTTGTATGGGCTCTTCGGACTAATTCCTCTGTCGCTGAAACTTTGCAGTGTGATAGAGTAGGGTTTAAAATATACGTTTGACAAATTATCTAGGATTTTTTATGTTTGGAAGTTAGGTATTAAAATGAATGAATGCCTAAAAATGAAAATTGCTTATAACTGCTGATGAAAAATTGCTCCGTCCGAAATTCCTTCGGTATATGATATTATATATTAATATGAGTATATATTAACATTATCTAGGAAAATTTCGATTTCGAATAGGCAGAAATTTGAAAATATCTATTTTGTATCACAACTTCTTCAGAAAAATTGCTCTGTCAATTTTAATTTTTTTATATGTCTTAATTTATTTAAATATATCGCTTTTGACAATTATCTAGGAAATTTTCCATATCGATCACACCTTTACAGATTTTCGGCAATAATTCGCTGTGAAAAATTGCTCCGTCCGAAATTCCTTCAGAATATGATATTATATATTAATAAGAGTATACATACAACATTATCTAGGAAAATTTCGATTTCGAATAGGCAGAAATTTTGAAAATACCTATTTTGTATCACAACTTCTTCAGAAAATTGCCCATATAAATGCCAAAAGGCACCAACCCACAAATTGGTTAAAAATGAGTTAAATATACCAATCGAGAGCTAATCAACCCTCTATTTTTTGCAGAAAAGACCCAGGCAGGCTACTTGGTATGATACTATATACTTGATAATAGGTTTCTACACATTCGTCTAAGAACCATCCGCCCAATTGAGGTATATCGCAACAGCAGAAAAGAATTATGCTACTTGGTACTAGCTAACTGGTCAGATTTTTTTTTGCGTAAAAGATCCAAGCGAGATGGACTTTTTTGTTTTTAATGAAGTACGCTAAAAGTATTTATCAAAACAGAGCCAAGATATCTGGTTCTTTTTGGCATTATATAATAAAAACAAACGGTATATTGCAAAAATGGAATCAATTTATGTGGTTGGTTTGCCTTTGGGGACCTATAGTGAGTCTTATTTCATTGGAAATAAGAGTTCTTATTCTAAAAATAAAATCAAACATGTCTACGTTCTATGAAACAGAACGCCTAATAATAAATAAGTTCAGTTCAGTTCACTACCGCGACGAATGTGTCAGTTCACGACCGCGAGGTAAAGTAAATTGCTGTTTTCGACGTGGCTCAATGTACCTACTACGTAGTGATCGCGACATATCATCAGAGTGTAGTTCGACGTCGTCGTCCAAGCAGGTGCCTAAGCCGCGCCGCATAACGTAACCATTGAAGATAGAATAGAATAGAATATTTATTTGTATAACATATACAAGTCACAAACTAACATTCACACATTTTAAAATTTTTCTATTTAGAAAATAAAATAATATGAAACATAATAAATGAATCCTATTAAAATTAAAATTATTAATAATAGAAATCCGATATAAAAGTCACACGTGCCTCCTGGGTGGTGCCAAATGAACAGCAATCAGCGTGTGGGAGATCTTCGGATCGGCTGGGTTCGCCACCACACCCCGGGAGAAACAATTACACCGGCATAACAGTTCGCTGTGTTCCGGTGTACTTCCCGGGGACCCAGTAGCAGGTGGGGTTGGCTGTGGTGAGGAGTAGGCCAGTGATCCCGACGCGGATTCGCTGTTCAGAGGTGACGCATCGACACGGTTGACAGGGAGACCCGGTTAAACGGTTATTCCGCTGGCCGCCCGCCGGGTAGTACAGGAGCCCAATCGCGTCTAACCAACGCGAGAGGCTGCCCCGGTCAACCGGCGCATAATCCCGGAGTGGTCCGTCGTGCCGGTTGGCGACCGGAGTAGGGGTTCCGGCGGCCATTTCCGGGGGGGACCGGGGGCCTTTCCGTCTTCCGTGTCGGCGCAACACTAACCTGAGTAGTAAGCGATGAAGCTAGGGTCCACGCTTTGCCCGTGAATCACCACAGCCACCCTTTCATGCTCTTTCCCTCCCTATTACAAAAATCATGGCAGCGAAAAAAAAGGAAAAAAAGGTTCAATCAGCGGTGCACACCATTACACCACTATTTAGCGTTGACTCGACCAACGTGCGGGGGTTGCATACCAATTTGAATGCCGTCTATCACCACCTGGAGACGAAGAAGCCGGCCTTGCTTTTCCTGACGGAATCACAAATATATCGACCTGCACTACCCCGGCTACACCCTGGAAGAAGCCTTCCGGTCGCGAGCCGGGGTTTGCTTGTTTGTCAGGGCAGATATTTGCTGTCGTCGCCTGCGCTGCCTTGAGGACTCCGAGCTATCAGTACTTTGGGTCCACGAGGATCTGGGAACGGTCTCGCGGGTGCACGCCTGTCTGTACAGGTCGCACTCTGGTGATGCAGAGACAGCTCGGTTATTTGAGTACCTGAGTGGAGCGGCAGACAAAGTCCAAGAGCGGTTCCCTACCGCGGATTTGGTTCTTCTTGGAGACTTCAATGCCCATCACGAGGCATGGCTAGGCTCCAGGAGAACTGACTTTGCGGGGAGAGCCGCCTACGACTTCGCCCTGACGCATGACCTGTCTCAACTGGTAGACCAGCCCACCAGGCTGCCAGATATAGACGGTCATGAACCCTCTCTGCTGGATCTTCTGCTGACAACGAACCCCACTGGATATAAGGTCGCAGTGAGAGCCCCGCTGGGTTCCTCTGATCATTGTTTAGTGTGGTCCACGGTGCCATCTTCGCCTCCTCAGTCCCGTACTGGAGGAACGCGTCGAATTTGGCACTACGCGTCAGCAGATTGGGATGGGATGCGAGAACACTTCACATTCTACCCTTGGAGAGAGATCTGCTTCAGTTCGGGCGATCCGTCGCAATGCGCTAATACCGTTGCCGAGGTGGTTCTGGGGGCAATGGAAATGTTTATTCGCAGCGCCTCTGTCTACCTCGGTGGTAAAAGCCAACCATGGTACAGCCGCGACTGTGCTGATGCTGTCGCAGCTAAATGCGCAGCTTATCGGGCATGGTCGCGCGCTCGTGCCGGACGTGATCCGAACGCATCCTAACTGAAGAAGGAATACAACCGCCTCTCCAGATCCTGCAAAACGGTTATTGCCAGGGCCAAATTTGACCACATCGGCAGAATCGGCGATAGACTGAACCAGCACCCAACTGGGAGCCGTGAGTTCTGGTCTCTCGCTAAATATGTCGAGTCAAATTTCTGCCACTCCTCTCTTCCACCTCTGCAGTGTCCTGGAGGCTCACTTGCTCACTCCGCAAAGAAGGAAGCCGACTTACTGGTATCTCTCTTTGCGGGGAACTCCAACCTGGACGATGGGGGTGCCACTCCCCCATCCATACCTAGGTGTGAGAACTCCATGTCGGAAGTGCAGTTTCGACAACGGACTGTACGGGCGGAACTTCTCTCCCTAGACGTCAGGAAGGCGAGTGGGCCGGATAGGATTCCTGCATTGGTGTTAAAAAGGTGTGCTCCCGAGCTGGCCCCAGTGCTGACGCGCCTATTCCGTCTCTCCTACTCCAATTGCCGTGTGCCGGCGGCCTGGAAATCTGCGTTTTTGCAAGCGGTCCCTAAAAAGGGTGACCGCTCAAACCCGTCAAACTACCGACCTATAGCGATTACCTCCCTTTTCTGTAAGGTGATGGAGCGCATTATCAATACGCAGCTCATGAAGTACCTGGAGAATGACCTCATCAGCGATCGGCAATACAGCTTCCGGCCAAAACGATCTGCTGGTGATCTCCTAGCGTACGTCACTCACCTTTGGGGGGAATCGCTTGAAGGTCATGGTGAATTGATGCTACCTATTTTAATTTTGAATTTTAATTTATTTTAATTTTATTTAAATTTTATATTTTTTTATATTGACATAATTGAATTTTTAACCTTTGACAATTCTATTGATGCGAAGTATTTTAATTTAGCTCTAGTTTTAATTGCCTTTCATGCACAAAACAGTTTTTTTTTTCTCTGTATTCTTATAATTTTTAGTTATGTACCTATATTATTGCTAATTATTAGTCCCTTACCATGGCTAGACCCAGACAGTTTCAATTGTAAATTTGGTAAACTAAAATGTGACGAACTCAAGTGTACCGATGGTACCTAAGATGGAAATGAATAAATGAAAAATGAAATGAAAAATACTTGGCAATTGGCCTTGATATTGCCAAGGCATTTGATCGGCTTTGGCACAAGTCGCTCTTGGGCAAATTGCCGGCTTACGGATTTCCTTCTGGCCTCTGTGACTGGGTCGCCGACTTCCTACATGGGCGTAGCATTCAGGTCCTAGTGGACGGTTGCTCGTCGGACGCCATGTCAGTGAACGCCGGCGTACCACAAGGATCTGTGTTGTCACCCACGCTGTTTCTTCTGCATATCAATGATATGCTGTCTCTGGGCAACATACATTGTTATGCGGATGACAGTACGGCACACGGATCCTACACCAGTCACCCTTCAGCCAGTCGGGATATTGTGGATGAGAAGAGGCGAAGACTTGTGTCTGAGCTCGAACACATACTCGGCTCTATTTCCGAATGGGGCCGTAGCAATTTGGTCGAGTTCAACGCTTCCAAGACACAAGTTTGCGCGTTAAGTGCGAAGAGAGCGGCGTTCACACCGGCTCCTTCATTCCAAGGCACGTCGCTTAAATTAAGCGAACACCTCGGGGTCCTCGGAGTCGAACTGTCGCACGACTTGAACTTTCGTCGCCATATCGAGGGGAAGGCCAAGCTGGCTTCTAAAAAGCTGGGCGTACTCAATAAGGTGCGA
Source organism: Nematopogon swammerdamellus (assembly GCA_946902875.1). Classification (NCBI taxonomy): domain Eukaryota; kingdom Metazoa; phylum Arthropoda; class Insecta; order Lepidoptera; family Adelidae; genus Nematopogon; species Nematopogon swammerdamellus. Next base: position 12,646,032 of record OX336340.1, read on the forward strand.
CGGTACTTCACGCCGGACCAAAGGCTGCTTTTGTATAAATCGCAGATCAGGTCCTGCTTGGAGTACTGCTCGCACCTGTGGGATGGCTCTGTCAAATACCAGCTTGCGCCTCTGGACTCGATCCAGCGTCGAGCCGTGCAACTAGTGGGTGACCCCGCAGTGTCCCGCGATCTAAAACCACTGCAACACCGTAGGGATGTCGGCTCCCTAAGTGTGTTCTATCGCTTATTCCATGGGGAGTACTCGGAGGAGCTGTTTAACGCAATCCCGCCGTCCCCTTTCCATCTCCGCACCACATGAACTGGGCAGGGATTGCATCCCTATACGCTGGACTTACCGCGGATGCGTACTAATCGATTCTGCAGATCATTCCTCTACAGAACCGGTAAACTCTGGAATGCTCTCCCTGCTCATATATTTCCCCCCAAGTACAGTCTCGGGCCCTTCAAGAGGGGCGTGAATGGGCACCTGTCAGGCCGGCATGGCATTCGCAACCCCCGCATACGACCGAATGTCCATGGGCGTCGTTAGACACCTTATGGGTGGCTCGGCGCCATATGTCGCGATTTCAATAAAAAAAAAAAAAACGTTCCTCCATTCTCTTCGCCTCAAGACTCTACCTGCAGCGGTCTTCATGCAAGAAGCACACAGCGCCTCCTGGCGGAAAGGAGAAGAGTCCGGTTGCCTAGGCGAAGGACTGTTGTGATCTGACACGTCCGAAAATACAAGCGGGAGCGGGCGGTTTTGTTCAAACATTTTGCTCTGGAAAAGATAAAATCCACCCTGATCGAGCGCGGCACGGGCTCTCAGGGCTTGTTGCGACCTAATACGGCATAAGTATAGTGAGTGTAGCTTCGGAAGTGTGTGCGTAGCTGGGCCCAGCAGATCCTCGGACACCGGGACGTTTCCGTGCCGATCGACGACCACCACCTGAAGGACCGAGCTATCGAAGGTGCGGCTGCGGGCGGAGACATCAACATCCAGGTAGTAGGTACCACACCACCACACACTTTGCGCTACACCTCGAAGCTAGTCCGACGAATCCCGACGCTGCTCAGAAGGAGTCCAACATTTCCCTGTGTTCCCCCGACGCCATCCAGACGCAGTCCGACATCTACGTGAGCTCGGAAGCTAGTCTGACGAATCCCGAAGCTGCTCAGAAGGAGTCCAACATTGCCCTGCGTTCCCACGACGCCATTCAGACGGAGTCCGACATCTAAGTGAGCTCGGAAGCTAGTCCGACGAATCCCGACGCTGCTAAGAAAGAGCCCGACACTGCCCTGGGGTTCCCCGACACAATACAGACGGAGCCCGACATCCAAGTAAGCCTCAAAGCTAGTCCGACGAATCCCGACGCTGCTCAGAAGGAGTCCGACACTGCCCTGCGTTCCCCCGACGCCACCCAGACGCAGTCCGACATCTAAGCGAGCTCTGAAACCAGTCCGACGAATCCCGACGCTGCTCAGAAGGAGTCCGACACTGCCCTGCGTTCCCCCGACGCCATCCAGACGCAGTCCGACATCTAAGCGAGCTCCGAAACCAGCCCGACGAATCCCGACGCGGCTCAGAAGGAGTCCGACACTGCCCCTGCGTTCCCCCGACGCCATCCAGACGCGGTCTGACATCTAAGCGAGCCTCGAAGCCAGTCCGACGAATCCCGACGCAGCTCGGAAGGAGCCCGACACTGCCCTACGTCCCCCGACGCCATCCCGACGGAGCCCGATACTGCCCTGCGTTCCCCGACGCCATCCAGACGGAGCCCGACACCTAAGCGAATTTCCGAAGTCAGCCAGACGGATCCAGACGCTACGCCAAACTAATCCTATCACGAAGCGCAAATCCCTGCGGTACGCCGGCATTCACTGACAGGGCGTCCGAAGAGCAACCGTCCACTAGGACCTGAATGCTACGCCCATGTAGGAAGTCGGCGACCCAGTCGCAGAGGCCAGAAGGAAGTCCGTACGACGGAAGCTAGCCCAGAAGCGATTTGTGCCAAACCCATTCGAATGCCTTGGCAATATCGAGACCAATTCACACCGTTTCAGCACCAATGCAGGAATCATATCCGGCCCACTCACCTTCCTGGTGTCTAGGGAGATAAGCTCCGCCCGCACAGTTCGTTGTCGGAACTGTACTTCCGGCATGGAGTTCTCACACCTAGTTATGGATGGGGGGATGGCACCCCATCGTCCAGGGTGGAGTTCTACGCAAAGAGAGCATTTACATTTGCGGAGTGGGCAAGTGAGCCCCCAGGACACTGTAGAGGTGGAAGGGAGGAGCGGTAGAAAATCGATACGACAGATTTGGCGAGAGACCAAAACTCACGGCTCCCAGTTGGGTGCTGGTTCAGCCTATCACCAACTCTGCCGATATGCTCGAATTTGGCTCTGGCGATAGCCCTCTTGCAGGATCTGGAGAGGCGGTTGTATTCTTTCTTCAGTTCGGATACATTAGGATCGCGTCTGGCACGAGCGCACGACCATGCACGATAAGCTGCGCCATTAGCTGCGACAGCTTCACCACAGTCGCGGCTGTACCAGGCCTGGCTTTTACCACCGAGGCGCACGAGGGCGCTGGGAATGAACATCTCCATTCCCCCCAGAACCACCTCGGCTACGGCATTGGCGCATTCTGCCGGAATGCGCCAATGCCGTAGCCAAGGTGTAGATCATCCGAGGTGTAGATCATCCGAACTGAAGCATAGCTCTCTCCATGGGTAGGATGTGATGTATTCTCGCATCCCGTCCCAATCCGCTGACACGTAGTGCCAAATTGGACGCATTCCTCCAGTACGAGACTAAGGAGGCAAAAATGGCACCGTGGACCCCACTAAACAGTGGTCAGAGAAGCCAAGAGGAGTGCTCACTGTGACTTTGTATCCAGCAGGGTTCGTCGTCAGCAGAAGATCCAGCAGAGAGGGTGCATGACCGTCCATGTCTGGCACTTTGGTAGGTTGGTCTATCAGTTGAGGCAGGTCATGCGTCAGGGCGAAGTCGTAGGCGGCTCTCCCCTCGAAGTCAGTTCTCCCGGAGCCCAGCCACTCCTCGTGATGGGCATTAAAATCCCCAAGCAGAACCATATCCGCGGATATATATATATATAGGGAAACTACATGCACTTCATCTGCCGCTCTACTCAAGTGCTCGAACAATCGAGCTGTCCCCGCGTCGTCTGAGTGCGACCTGTAGATACTTACAGGCGGACACACGCGACTCCGTCCCCAAGTGAACCGATTTTGATGATTCTTTTTTTATTTGAAAGCTGGTGCTTTCCGTGTGGTCCCATTTCAATTTCATCAAGATCGGATTGGAAAGCGAGGCGGATTCGCGAAGCCAAAGGCCGAGCGATTCCGCCGAGTACATTAATAGCAAAAAATTACTAAAAAAACTGAAATAAAAAACTATTAAAAAAAATATAAAAACCGCCTTCAAAAATTTATGAAATAAAAAAAATCGAACCCTAAAGTTGAAGGCGGTGCTAAAGCAAGCAAAAATAACCGACCGCCTTCAACTCTAGGGTTCGATTTTTTTTAATTTCATACATTTTTGAAGGCGGTTTTTAATTTTTTAAATCGTTTTTTTACAAAAATGTATACACTTTATTTACATACAGACTGTACGTGCATGAAATATGTTTAATAAGTTGTTTCGACATACTGTCATACAAATTAAATTACAGAACGAAAGTTAAATTTTAAAAGTTCCTAATACTATATAGGCCCTACATTTTCGTTCCATAGGCGGCAGGACGGCGCGGCGGAGCGGCGTTGTAGTGGGACGACAGAGGTGGCGGGCGGAATAGCGAGCCGCGAGCATCGACGACGCTCGCGTGTCGTCTCGTCGGTCGCGGTGCGGGACGATGAGCTGCTGGCGCGCGGGCGGGCGGGCTTATTCTTCCCCACTCCCCGCAACCCTCCCGCACCCCGAGTTCAGTGGTAGTGCGAGCGCGCGCTTTTCAAACGTTGTTTTATTATATTGCGATACTCGAAACTACTCGAAAGTTCATGTTTAATGGAGAAATTTTATTGGATAATATACAATTATATTATATTTTGATGTTCTGTGTCTAATAAGTTAATAAAAACAGACGAAGCAATTTTTCACAGTGCTTGGGTTATTGCCAAAAATATGTAAAGGTGTGATCGATAAGGAAAATTTCCTAGATAATTGTGAAAAGCGATATATTTAAAGAAATTATGAGATGAAAAAAAATAAAAATTGACAGAGTAATTTTTATAGGTATTTTCAAATTTCTGCCTGTTCGAAATCGAAATTTTCCTAGATAATGTTATATATATACTCTTATTAATATATAATATCATATTCCGAAAGAATTTTGGACGGAGCAATTTTTCACAGCGAATTATTGCCCAAAATCTGTAAAGGTGTGATCGATAAGGAAAATTTCCTAGATACTTGTCTAAAGCGATATATATAAATAAATTAAGACATATAATAAAATAAAAATTGACAGAGCAATTTTTCTTAAGAAGTTGTAATGCAAAATAGGTATTTTCAAATTTCTGCCTATTCGAAATCGAAATTTTCATAGATAATGTTATATATATACTCTTATTAATATATAATATCATATACCGAAGGAACTTCGGACGGAGCAATTTTTCACCAGCAGTTATAAGCGATTTTCATCTTTAGGTATAAATACCTAACTTCCAAACATCAAAAATCCTAGATAATTTGTCAAACGTGTATTTTAAACCCTACTTTATCACACTGCAAAGATTCAGCGACAGAGGAATTACGTCGTGTCGAAATGCTTCATTGATTGGAGATGTAGTATGTGACGTAGCCAACCGTGTCAATTTGCATAAAAAAAACAGTTCAAAATAATACATTTATCTATGGAACATAAATAATAGTACGATTACAAAAGGTGTAACTGAATGCTTAGGTTGTGTTGCTACCTACCTACCGTAAGCCAAGCGCGTATTGCGTACCTAGCTACATTACACCTACATACAATACACCCACGGGGTGTTAGGTGTCAAGAGCTATTTCAGAGAGCTTTTGCATTTTCAGCGAAACTTTGTTTCCTGTAAACAAAGCCTCCCTGCGCAGAGAATAGGGATCGGCAGCTTCGTAAATATACACTCGAGTATAGTATTGACACGGTCTAGAGTAAACATTTGTGTAAAATATTCGAATTCTGCGGGCGGCCCGCTACGGAGAGCTGGACTGCCGGAATTTTTATTGCTCCTTTGTGTAAAAATGCTGGAACATTGTGAACGTTTAATATTTTGACAGCGATAACACATTTATTATGCGAATGAAATTCGCGAAGTCTAATCTATTAAAATTCCAATCGTGGTTACTGGATAGTGGTACAATCTATTTTTTTTTTGTCCCACTGCATCCCGAGAAAATTACTTACTATTCAATGATTTGTCGCGGCGAATGTCGTTATAATCACTCGTGAAACTGGACATACAGTCCGCGCGCGAGCTCCGAGGAATCGGTGTTTGCGGAAATTAATGTATTATAGAATTTGTATAAAATTTTTATATTATACATTTGTATAATATTACTCACCTAGTATAGTATAATCATCACAAAATGTGAATCTCCATAAAAATTCTATACAAATTCTATAATAAATTTTTTCCACAAATACCGATTCCTCGGAGCTCGCGCGCGGACTGTACACATTTGCATGAAATTCCATACTGCTATTTTTCATTTAAATCTCTCTCACGTTGGCACAGTAGAGATGTAGATTACATTAGATACCAAAATACTAAATGGTATTTTTCACTACATTATTTTACACATGGCAGCTCTAAGCTTTTAATCTTCATCGCAAAGGTATTTTGTTTCTATAAAGGTCGGTGTGATTTTGTTCTGACCAGAACAATAAGCGCACGCGACAATGTAATTAAGCCTCGAGCCTAGAATTATACGCCATAAGGAGGCAAACCACCAACACCTTATACAGCAAGTGGGTCAAGCGGGACAGAGCGTTTAGTTCTTTATCTATGTATGTAGTTCAAAACTGTTTTATTTAGTCAACAATGACGAATGTTGGCGTCGGCGAGCGAAGACATAATTGCCAACAAAATGTTTCCCATATTTGACTCTAAAAATCACCCTCCGTACTCATATGTGAGAGCCCAAATGGACATAGCCAAACCCTTCGCGAAAACACATACACATTGTCTGTCCAGTCTATTCTATTACTTATAATTGGTTTCTCGGAAACGGCTCTATCGATATGGATAAAATTTTGTATTTAGATAATATAATTTTTTCAACTTTATCTAGATAGGTGCAGACGTCGAGCGAAGCTCGGTCGCCCAGGCACTTAATACTAATGAGACGTTGAGTTAGTTCCTAAATAAATGAGATGAGACAGTGCGTTGGCACTCCAGTTACCTCTTGACTAACAGTTAAAACATCAAACTAACGGGCTTGACTCGGAGACAGCGGCACAGCTGTTCGAAACCAGTTGATCTAGTCGATACGTAGATATACTAAGTTAAACTCTACATATACCGGCAGTGGCGTAGCTACGGCAAAGTGGGACAGTGCCCTCGGGGTCTCTTATTAGTAATTTTGAGAATTTTTAACATTGAAATTTTTTTTTCGATCGCTCCGGCAGGGCCCCATTTTCGCTGAAAGTGTGTTTGCCCGTGGTATATAGTGGTTTAGGGCCACGAGGACGCACGAGGGCTCAAAAGACGCAGAATTTCAATGGCTTTCAGATGGTAAAAAAAAATTTTGGAAAAGTCGAAAACTTTTTCGAAAATGGAAAAAAACCAAAAAAAAACCTTGATTTTTTAACACCTTCCCTCGGAATATCTTCGATATCTCCTGAACGAGGTCGAAAATCTAAAAACTGAAAGACACGTCTAGAGCTATTGAGACGGGGAACATTTTAGGTCATTACACTTTTTTAGATATTGGTGACGGTTGAGGCTGTAGAGGTGCCCTTAGCCGCGAGTTTTGCGCGGCGCGAGGTGCGATATCACGCGGCGGGCGGCTCGCGTGCGGCCACGAGGACGTATAAGAGCTCAAAAGACGCAGAATTCGAAGGGCTTTAAGATGATGTAAAAATATTTTGGAAATGTTGGTTTTGAAAAAAAAATATTGGTTTTGAAAGGAAAAAAACCGCTGCCCCATATTAGTTTATAATAAATATTTTTATGAAAAGAAAAATTACCGTTTAGCCATCATAATCATATCTTTTTTTAGGGTTCCGTAGCCAGCGACGCTGGTCTTTACATGCCGCACGTGTCAGCCTAGATAATCAAAATTAGTTCAGGCCTTGTTTATTTACTGTTCTGGGGCCCTTTCCCGTCTAGCTACGCCACTGTCTACCGGTTATCTGTCTGCAGCAATCTATCAATCTAGCTAGCTAGACTAAAGTTCGTGATCAGGCAAAAACAACTAATGTACTACCTAAATAATGTTTGTTGTTTTTGTATTAATTCTGCTTTTTAAATAAGTTACATTTATTACATATACTTATGATGGATCGCGTAGGCACGGGTCGAGGTGCATTCTTTCTTCGAATTCAAAGCTGTGGTTTTCAGAGTTTGTAACTCTTCTTAGTTAACTGGTGCGTGACCCTAAATTGTCCCACGACCTAGATAGAACCACTGGAACTCCGTTGTGATGTCTCCCTAAGTGTGTTCTATCGAGAAGCGATTGCGAGAGCGATTGTTAGAAATAGCCGGTCAAGAGCGAGTCAGGACCGGACAATTAGGGCTCCGTACTAAAACAACAAAAATAATTTTTTTTCCGCCTGTAATTTTCCTGTAATCTATAGCTTAATATCTACTAACCCCATTAAAATAAATAAAAAAATTAGAGACCTAGGAGAATAGGGGGGGGGTCATTTTTGCACATTTTAGACACCTTGGAGAAGGATTCATTTATTTTTAGAATCCTTTCAGTTCGGTCTTTCAAATGATATCCCACACGTTATGTGTTGTTCAGTAAAGTGGTGTAAAGTAATATTCAGATGTTCGAAATGTACGCATATATTTTCTTACTGCTAGGTAGCTGAATATGAATAACGGGAGCCATTCGCTCTGGTTCAGCAACCTCATTTTGTTTACATTGCGCCACGTACGAGAATATATATAAGTACATACATTATGTATGAACTATGTAAGTTTATAGAGACTTTTGTACCGGCTACACTGCCTTTTTATAGCTATGGCTATTGCCTAAATTTACTCTTTACGATTAGTCATATCATAACGTTGCTTCGTGGTTCAAGGCTAGCTCTATAGATAGACCTTGATAAAAGAAGATCTCTGATTCCGAAACTAAGTTAAGCTAATATATATTACATATATTATTATATAGGCTACATATACTACTATGTATGTCGAACGTAGAATATATAAAATTTAAACTACTTATATCTATTGTTTATGAAAATGTCTTTTAGGCTTACTGTATTCCACTCTGCGAGAGCTCAATGTTCTTCTACTGCAGTCATTTGAAAATGTACATAGGTATCTAGCATATATATCTATTAGTAAAAGTAATTGAAACTGACACACAACAATGATATAAAAAAAATTTTATTTACCTATATCTTAACGGGTATATGCTCAAAAAGGTTTAAGTGCGTAGTACCAGTAACCGACGAGCATCTGTGAAGAACATTATGAGAGTGGAAGAGGCTGCAGAGGTGTGTCAGGATCGTGGCAAGTGGGGATCCGTTGTCACTGCCTACCCCACTGGGAAAAGGTGTGACGCTATATATGTATGTATATAATATATACCTATATATGTATGTATTGTACTATATATGTATCTTAGCTTAATCCTCGGGCTTTAAGCCAATTTTAACCCGACTTCGATCAGAATCTGATCGTTTTAAGAATCAAAACAAAACTATATATCTAGTCATTTTGGCACGAAGCAACTTAGTATTATGATAGCATCAGCCTCAGTATGTCCACTTAATTGACACACGAGGAGGCTAACTATCGTTTGCAAATATATTCCCTCTTTTTGGTCTTTGAATGTTGTATTAACTCGTATTATCTATCACTGTACTGGTATGAGCTTCAAATATATTACTACAAAAATTTTGACTTGTGATTCTGACTGCGCATGCTAACCCATACTAAAATATTAGTTTGTCAAATTTATATATTAGTTAACGTATCAAATTTATTTATTTATTTATATTGACATGTGGCATGAAAATTACTAATTACATTAATATTAATTCAAATAAGTACTTAACAATATAATTACAAGCATTTAACCTTTAAAACCTAGTAATACTAATTAAATTAAATTGACCTATCTGTATCTGTCTTATTCATTAGATACTTATTTACATGATTTGATACTAAAATGTATCAAATCATGTAAATTATGTATCCAAATTCTATATGTATCCAAACATTTGAAACATTGAAAAGGCTACACGTGAGTTTATTTTACTTTTACTTTTGATTTTATATGGTCTGATTAATAAAGCTTAAACCATAGGTTATTCTAGCTCTCAAACTGTAATTTAACACTATAAGCAGTGTCTATCATCTAGTTAATCAGAGACGTTAAAAACCCTTTGCAAAGTTTCTTGCCAGCTTTTCTTTGTGGATGTAATCGAACCGAATTCTAAAAACAAAACATGACAAATTCAAGTTTAGTAAGAATGATGTATAAGATAACAACTGAAATTTCAATTAATTGCAGTTACTGTAGTACATACAGTTAACTTAGACAGAGACGGACAGAACATTGTCTATCTGAACCTCGCCGCCCACGTAAGGGTACACTCATCACGAAAAGATTATGCTCGTTATTACGAAAATGCGCTTGAGTTTAGCACAATGGGGCCTAACGCGTGTTGGTTGCCCACTAGTTAGCGGCCCTGTGTCGTAAGGTCCAGAGATTTGTCAATGGCAATACAAATTCGTGTGCCTTTTGGGCTACATTTCAGCCTATTTCAGCAGATATATATAATCATGTACGGGTTATTGAGTCGATACGATTACGGGTTAATGTGTGAGTTAATGTTGTCGATCTGTTGATGCATTGTTGTATCTGTGTCTTGTCTTATTCATAATATGAAAGAAGAAATATTTTCTGAAAATCTGCTGAAAGCAAGCATGTAGTTGTCATAACCATCGAATAAAATTATCACAGTACTGTGAATTTTTTAAATGGCTTAAACTTGTCTCGGCGGACAGCTACGAGCCATCTTCGTAACATAACTTTATCGGTTGCAAACTTGTACCACCATTGTCTCACGACATGAAATCTGAAATAATTTGCTGAAAACGTCGAAAATGTGCAGACACCCATCACGCGAAAATATTTAATCCTCTTTACTATGGAGCTATAGACAGGTATTGACTGACAATTCCGGCGATGAGCCTCACGGCACATGGTCGCCACCTAGTGTGCGCTTGAAGTTTAGACCTCATTATCAACCTACCCGTAAAAAGCAAAGTACAATATTTATTTATTTTTAAAACATTAAAAGGGCGGGAATAGGAAATCTAGTGACAAAGATGGAATTCGAACGTACTGTATTTTTACAGGATGTATCAGGATAGGTTTGAGAAACTTCAGGAATAGAAAGTACTCATTATTAGAAGAAAAAAATCCTTATCACTCAAATCGAAATTCCGTTGTTTTTTTTTGTCATACAAAAGTTGAAAATTGTAATAAAAACTCGATGGACAGTGAGACTTAACTGGAGAGTGCAGTGAACTAATTCAGTCCTCTTTTTCTTTTGAGGTCATTGAACTTTCAGTGTTTGGAATTTACCTACACGCAGCTCAATTGTACTAGTTATGTGTGCAACCTACCCATTTTTATTCATGAGTTAGAATTTATTTTTTATTTAATAAAGGCGGACGTTAACCATCCACCAAATCTTGAAGAATAGATTTTCACCAAAAAGTTCTGTAAAATGATCGAATCTGGGAAAAAGTTTCAGAGCTTTTCGTGTTCAAATATGGGCCCCTTTCGAACCCTGCAGTTTCGAAAACCTATCCTGATACATCCTGTAGAATGACATACTCTATGTCGGTGTAGAGATGCAGAGAATAGAACAATAATTGGGTGGGCCCGTGGGCGGCTGTTGCGAAAGCGGTTTCGCTCGATAGCACCAGAGCGCGCTGCGGTCTCGTCTCGCTGCTCTAGGACCTTAGGGCCTACACGATTCGACCGCGACCAATCGCTCGAATACGTCGCTGCGCTCCTGCGACGTAATATAAACTCTTTGAGAGATAGATATTATGTGTTCCATTTCACATTCTCTGTAAAATGTTTCCCCTTCCAAATATTTATTTTCATTGGCGCAACCACGAACTGAACATTGCAGCTTGCAGCTACGACATAATATACAGTGGCCACCTGACCACAAGGGTATTTATCACAAGTGACCTGCAGTTCTTCGAAACCATTCTGTCAGCAGTAGCCTTTGCTCGCGTAATGTTTATTTAACAGGAGATCAAATATCATACCGATACGAGCACGCCGCTAATTCTCAGGTCGACCAGTGTGTCACCCAGCAATTATGACGTAGATTATACATCTTAGATTTCGGGTTATGTGAAGCAGATATAGGATGGCATACTTGAAATTAGAGATACGGAAATAACGTATGAAGTAAAATATTGTAAAATTACGGCATAATAGATGGGACTGACTACCGTGGAGTTGCGATGATACTTATGTTCGTTTGTTATGACAGCTGATAGCATCTTAATTCTACGTAATATTTTTAAGATCCCGTTGCAAAATTGCGAAACATGGTATCTTATGGGATCGCTCTGGTCTGGTGTATGTCCTTCGGTCGCACGCAGATATCTCGAGATCTAATGAACCGATTCCGATGAAACTCCATCTCGAACTGCATGCAAATACGCAGAATAATTGCCGCATACAGATCACAATGATAACAAGAATAACATATTTTTATTTACGCTACACATTTTTTAGAATATATAAATTTATTATTAATAAGCGGATGTGTTAGCGAATAGGTAGCGGCTCAGGATTATGTCTAGCTAGGATTACTCGCAGCTCACGCTGATTTTCAGTCCCAATTATTATTACAGTCCCAATCTGTTAATTAATTATCTAATTAATTAACAGATTGGGACTGAAAATCAGCGTGAGCTGCGAGTAATCTTGAAGTAATATCTTAAAGCACATGGCGAAGACAGGAAATAAAACAAATTAAACAGCTATAAACAAGCATCTCTAACGCAACAAACAAAAACACATGGGGAATCAAAGAACATAAAAACAGACAGAGAATACATAGTCAAACTAGACAAAATATTGTATTAGGCGCTTATTTTTCATTGATTTTTTAATTGTTTTTGAACAGTGTTTGTGAACAGTTATATTTCTTTATACATACAGTGGGTACTTAGAACTCTATCATAATCGTCAACACGCCACGTCCCACGTGCAGTATTTGAACGAGGCACAAAGGAAATAAGTTATTGAGACAAAATTGCTGAGAGTATGATCTACATATGTAGGAAAAAGGATAGTTTAGGAGGCTACGAGCTTCAGGATAGGCGATTTTACATATGTATATTTACATTTATTGATCTCTGACCTCTGACGGTCGGGCGCTAGGTTGTGGGAGAAATATTTTGAAAATATCGTATTTTTAATTTTAATGTCGAGTACTTATTATTAGTCAAAAAAAATTGCCGTTAAAAATGTATTTTGTTAGTCGGAAGCACGAATAAACCTACGAAAACCTGGTTACCTAGAACCAAGTGTGGACTCGTGTTATCTTATCAAAAGATTTAAGCCGGACCGGGCAGGCAACAGTGACACATGTGTGCGTGTCGGTGAGTAACGTGAGACGACGCACTAATAGTACACACTAACTCTCATGCCAATATTAATGGTAAGTGGATATTAATGGATACTCTTTAGTTTTTTTGTTGTTTTCATATTAACCCTATTGAAGTAAGTAACTAAAGCTAGTCGATGCCAAAACTTTAAATATAACTAACCTAATTGAATTTACGTGGCATTTAAGTATGTATGTATATATTCTTTATTGAACACCAATTTATACAAAATAGGCACAATAGGTGAGCTTAATGCCGTGAGGCATTCTATTCTAACCAACCTTTGGGATGTGGGTGTGATTTATGTGCCATAGTAACGTCTTAATTAGTTTAATTTAGACAAATACAATTTCTCTTCGTAAACATTTCATGAGACAACCCTAGAAAAATACGTACCTTCCTTATCCTTACCTATAATAAAATCCAACGTCTGCTTTCTGTCTGAGTGTCTGTCTGTCCGCTTATAACTCGAGAACCACTGAACCGATTTTAATAAATCAAACTCTACGGATAGCTTGATTCTTCCCATCAACTATAAGCTACTTACTATCACGCTAAATAGCTTATGAGGTTAGCAGTGAAGTGAATTATGAGAGCGGGCGGAGCCGCGGGCACAGCTTGTTGTAATATATCAGCAAAAGCTTATATTAACTTATAAAGAAAATTATACGAAATCATAAGGGGCAGAATTGTGTCCATACAAATGTATTGCTCTAGTTTCTGATTTGATTATGATACTTTATTTCAAAATGTGCAATAGGTATTTTAGACCTAGGTCAAAAATCCATAAATTTGCCTAGTCCGGACGCCGCCGTCAACATTACAAGTGTTTAAAAAAAAGGCACATACCATATTCATCTAAATAAGTTTATGATAGAATCCTAGAAAATGGATAAGTTTTTGAGTAGGAAAAAGGAGAATATGAAAGATCAATCTAGTTATCCCTTTCGCTCAGCATTCTGTAAATAGGTGACGATGCAGCAGCAGATTTGTTAATGTGTTAAATACCTATTCCTAAAATTTCTCATCGCCCGCATTTTGTATTAAATGTCGGCAAAGCATCGGAACTATATTTATTATTTGGTTTTGAATATCTGAAATATATTTATTATATATTTTTTATTTGTATTTATTAATTATCCTTTGGAACCTAAAGAAAATGTGCATTGGTCATACAATAGCAGCACTTGCTACATTTAATTAATATCGATTTGCTTAACCTGGCAAGAGGCTAACAATTTTAAAATATTTCACACACAAAATACACCTACCAACAAAGACATTAAACAATCTCTTTGCCTACCAATTAAACACACAGCAATATAGTACTTTATAAAATACACTAGCATCAAAGAAATGTCAATAGATTAAAAACTGAAAATAAGAGCATCTATTGAGGTTTGTCAGTAAGTAAATAAAAAATTATAAAATAATATTTAAAAAAAAATACAGTAAAATCAAATCAAATTACTTAGTTATAAAAATTCGAGAATCTATGGATTTCTCACTAAATGAAAATATTAGAATTAAAAGCTTGAAAACATTTTCAAGTATTATTGAAAAACATATTCCAGTGCCAAAAATGAATGAAAATGGAGAGCTTGAGAGCTCTAAAAATAACGTTTTCTTTTAGACCAAGCTTGATCGCAAGGAAAATTTATAATTTTAACGATTTTTTTTAAGTTCTATGTAATAAAAGAGAGAATGTAAATAGAAGGAGAGTCACAACGAGATGTGCTACGACTTACCTCAGTTCAAAGGGCTGCCCACCTAATTCCGGGCACTTTACTGTTTTGGCGGGAAAGCCATCTTCAACAAGCACTCCCGCGCAACGAGCAAAGCGCTCTCCGTGTGGCGCACGCGCAGACAGACTAACCATCTAACTTAACATGACTGATGGCGACAGGCGGGAACCTGACTGCCGCCGGCGGCGCCGCCGATGCGGTTCCATCCGCGTGGACCATTTCGTCATTTCATTACGCATTCATCAGTTGCTTATATCAATATGAACGGGTGATAATGTCGAGAGCGCAATGACCGCCTAACTCTGGCAAACATTTGAACGCACAGGCTGGCAGATAGCAGATTGAAGTGAAATAGCTACTTTCTGACAAATTACAATTATGCTATATCTATACGTATGCTAGTACATTCACTTTTTCGTTTATTAAAATTTGTTAAAACAAAATTTTAGTACCTACCTATTTTGGAGGACAAATTGTCTATTTTGGGGGAGAAATTTAAAATTATTTTGTCCAGTGCTTCATGTGATGTATCAAATGAAAGGACTCGTTAATAAAAGAAATACAAATATATTGTTTTTATAAAATTTAAACGCATGCTTTAAAAGATATTAAAGAAAATATACGAAAATTAAGCACCCCCTCGCCCCTTATCTTAGAAACTACAGTCTAATAATAAAAAAAAAATTGGGAATATATGGTCTCTCATATAGTTTACAGGAAAAGCTAAACGAAAGTCCTAAGTCGTTCTCACGGAATGGTACGGAACCTCTCCACGGGAGTTCGACTCGCACTTGACGACGTGGTTTTATGTGATATACCTAACTATAAATGAACTATTTGAGACGCGGGCTATTGCCAAATTTCATGATTCTAGGTCAACCATAAAGGTTTTGATGAGTGAGATTTCGAGTATCAAAATATGTGACATAAATGGCTGTATGTTTTGATTGCGTTTACTCAGAAGCTTGACTTTACACCTTTAAGTGACCGTACACCTTAGTACTTGATATTAATTTATATAAATAAATTAATTCTCTACTCGTTTCTAAGCAAAAGGATCATGACAGGCGGACAAAAAAGTGATCCTGTAAGTGTTCCGTTTATAGCCTAGTATCGGCGGCTTTGAATCGGAATCAATGAAACACGTGTGATCAGTTAGATCCGGTCTTTTGAGGTACGGAATCCTAAAAATATTTCTATTTTCGCATTAGAACTCTGAAAAGAGTTGTATTGCTAATTGGGTTAAAAAAAAATAATGAAAACTCCCGTTCGGATTCGCCTTCATTTGATCAAAAACAAGACCAAAAGCAGGCATCAGCTGAAACTTGTAAGCATCGACTGTACTGCAAGACGTATTAGAATATAAAATGTTAGCAGCGTTTGAAGCTCGATCCTTTCGGGCCTTGCTTTTACAGCTGCTCCCCCGAGCTTCGCGCGTAGCCTAGCCGGCTTTCAAGGGCTCATTAGTTACCGTAAACATGAGCAGTTGGTACGAAACTTAAAGGCTTTTGTATAACACAGGCGCGAGGCGGCGACGGCGTGGGTGGCGGCCGCGGTGAAATGACGCATTTCAGCTTATTAACCGACTTCCCAAAAGGAGGAGGTTCGACTGTATGTTTTTTTTTAATGTTTGTTACGCGATTACTCCGTCAATTGTGGGCTGATATTGAAAATTCTTTTTTTGTTTGAAAGAGGATAACCCTGAGGTGGTCCCATTTTTTTGAAATTGATTCAGCGGTTTCTTTTAAATCAACAAAATACTATTGTGTCTGGTTACCTTCAGCAAAACTTGTGATGTTGTGTTTTTCAGCAATTTGCAGTTTAATAATAAGGTACTATAGTTTTTCAGAAACAGCTCTAACAATTCGGATGAAAAGTTGTATTTAGATAATGTTTTTTTTTTCAAGTTTATCATGATATGTGTAGACGCTGAACGAAGCTCGGTTACCCAGGTAATTAATTAATAAAAGAGAAATTCAATGGGAAAAAATCATAAAGACGAAATTACTACTTAATATATTATATGCCTGTAGGCCACATTATTTTAGTCACGTGGCTTCTGTCTGATGCTAAGGAATGCCGATACAATTTTAGTCTTAAACTTAATTACATAACTTAATAAAAAAAAACTACTTCTGCACACTGGGGACATCATCCTATTGTCCCGGGGACGGCCGCCAAGTAAATTTATGCAACGTTTCTGTGGTTCTAAATTTCTTTGGGTCGTCGCTCCGATTTATATGTGGTACAAACCTGGCGCGCCGCGCGTCGCGCGCCGCCGCCACCGCGCCACCTCCTCCGCGCTCCGTGCCGCCGCCGCGCCGCCGCCGCCGCTGCCACCAGCCCAGCGCTACCCAATTACAGACTCCATTGATCTTTCTCTGCACATAAAGAGGCAAACAGAATCGAATCAACACGTCTAAAGTGCTGCGTCCCAGTGGATCTCGCATTCATTACCTTTTTTTTTTTTTTATACTAAGCGCGACATGTGGCGCCGAGTCACCCATAAGGTGTCTAGCGAGGCCCATGGACATTCGGCCGCAGGCGGGGGCTGCGAATGCCATGCCGGCCTGACAGGTGCCCATTCACGCCTCTCTTGAAGGACCCGAGACTATACTTGGGGGGAAATATGTGTGCAGGTAGAGCGTTCCAGAGTTTGCCGGTTCTGTGGAGAAAAGATCTGCAGAACCGATTTGTACGCATCTGCGGTAGGTCCAGCGTATAGGGATGCAATCCCTGCCCAGTGCGCGTTGTACGGAGGTGGAAAGGGGACGCCGGAATCGCGTTAAACAGCTCCTCCGAGCACTCCCCGTGGAATAAGCGATAGAACACGCTTAGGGCGCCGACATCCCTACGAAGTTGCAGCGGTTCTAGATCGCGGGACACGTCGGGGTCATCCACTAGTCGCACGGCTCGACGCTGGATCGAGTCCAAAGGCGCAAGCTGGTATTTGGCCGAGCCATCCCACAGGTGCGAGCAGTACTCCAAGCAGGACCTAATCTGCGATTTATACAGAAGCAGCCTTTGGCCCGGCGTGAAGTACCGTCGAACCTTATTGAGTACGCCTAGCTTTTTTGAGGCCAGCTTGGCCTTGCCCTCGATATGGCGCCGGTAATTTAGGTCGTGCGACAGTTCGACTCCGAGGACCCCGAGGTGGTCGCTTAATTTAAGCGACGTGCCTTGGAAGGAAGGAGCTGGTGTGAACGCCTCTCTCTTCGCACTGAACGCGCAAACTTGTGTTTTTGAAGCGTTGAACTCGACCAAATTACTACGGCCCCATTCGGAAATAGACCGAAGCGTTTGTTCGAGTTCAGACACAAGTCTTCGCCTCTTTTCATCCACAACTTCTCGTCTGGCTGAAGGGTGACTGGTATAGGATCCGTGTGCTGTACTGTCATCCGCATAACAATGTATGTTGCCGAGTGGCAGCATGTCATTGATATGCAGAAGAAACAGTGTGGATGACAGCACAGATCCCTGCGGTACGCCGGCATTCACTGACATGGCGTCCGACGAGCAACCGTCCACTAGGACCTGAATGCTACGCCCATGTAGGAAGTCGGCGACCCAGTCGCAGAGGCCAGAAGGAAGTCCGTACGCCGGAAGCTTGCCCAGGAGCGATTTGTGCCAAACCCTATCGAATGCCTTGGCAATATAGAGGCCAATTGCCAAGAATTCACCATGTCCTTCAAGCGATTCCCCCCAAAGGTGAGTGACGTACGCTAGGAGATCACCAGCGGATCGGTTTGGCCGAAAGCCATATTGCCGATCGCTGATGAGGTTATTTGTCTCCAGGTACGCCATGAGCTGGGCGTTGATAATACGCTCCATCACCTTGCAGAGTAGGGAGGTAATCGCTATAGGTCGGTAGTTCGAAGGGTTTGAGCGGTCGCCCTTTTTGGGGACCGCTTGAACAAATGCAGATTTCCAGGCTGCCGGCACACGGGAAGCAGAGTAAGAGAGCCGGAAAAGGCGCGTTAGCACTGGAGCCAGCTCGGGAGCACGCCGTTTCAGCACCAATGCAGGAATCCTATCCGGCCCACTCGCCTTCCTGGTGTCTAGGGAGAGAAGCTCCGCCCACACAGTTCGTTGTCGGAACTGTACTTCCGGCATAGAGTTCTCACACCTAGTTATGGATGGAGGGATGGCACCCCCATCGTCCAGGTTGGAGTTCCCCGCAAAGAGAGACACCAATAAATCGGCTTTCTCCTTTGCGGAGTGGGCAAGTGAGCCCCCAGGACACTGCAGTGGTGGAAGTGAGGAGCGGCCAAAATTCGATTCGACAGATTTGGCAAGAGACCAAAATTCACGGCTCCCAGTTGGGTGCTGGTTCAGTCTATCACCAACTCTGCCGATATGCTCGAATTTGGCCCTGGCAATAGCCCTCTTGCAGGATCTGGAGAGGCGGTTGTATTCTTTCTTCAGTTCGGATACATTAGGATCACGTCTGGCACGAGCACACGACCATGCACGATAAGCTGCGCCATTAGCTGCGACAGCTTCAGCACAGTCGCGGCTGTACCAGGGCTGGCTTTTACCACCGAGGCGGACGAGGGCGCTGGGAATGAACATCTCCATACCCCCCAGAACCACCTCGGCTACGGCATTGGCGCATTCCGACGGATCATCCGAACTGAAGCATAGCTCTCTCCATGGGTAGGATGCGAGGTGTTCTCGCATACCATCCCAATCTGCTGAGGCGTAGTGCCAAATTCGACGCATTCCTCCAGTACGGGACTGAGGAGGCGAAAATGGCACCGTGGACCCCACTAGACAGTGGTCAGAGGAGCCAAGCGCTCACTGTGACTTTGTATCCAGCAGTGTTCGTCGTCAGCAGAAGATCCAGCAGAGAGGGTACATGACCGTCTATATCTGGCACTCTGGTAGGTAGATCTACCAGTTGAGACAGGTCATGCGTCAGGGCGAAGTCGTAGGCGGCTCTCCCCGCGAAGTCAGTTCTCCCGGAGCCCAGCCACACCTCGTGGTGGGCATTAAAATCTCCAAGCAGAACCATATCCGCGGAGGGAAACCGCTCTTGCACTTCATCTGCCGCTCTACTCAAGTGCTCGAATAATCGAGCTGTCCCGGCGTCGCCTGAGTGCGACCTGTAGATACAGGCGTACACACGCGATTCCGTCCCCAAGTCCACATGAACCCACAGAATAGATAGTTCGGGATCCTCCAGGCAGCGCAGGCGACGACAGCAAATATCCGCCCTAGCGAACATGCAAACCCCGGCCCGAGGTCGGAAGGCTTCTTCCAGGGTGTAGCCGGGGTAATGCAAGTAAGTAGTGTCGGCAGGGCAGGATATTTGCGTTTCTGTCAGGAAGAGTAAAGCCGGCTTCGCCGTCTCCAGGTGATGGTGGACGGCATTCAAGTTGGAGTGCAACCCCCGCACGTTGGTCATGTCAACGCTAAAATAGGTGGGGGTGTGCACCGCTGTACATCGGTTTTTTTAAACGGTTTTATTTAGCTTGACTCCGTATATTTGTTTGTTTGTTACTATCTTTGTTTCAAATCTTGCGACAACTTTTTCAACTACTTCTACTGAACCGATTTTTATGAAACTTTGCACACACATTGAGTTCTCGTGTCAATACAATATTATGATAATTTCAACTTGGTAACGAGGGTCTGATGATGGAGTCAGGAGGAGGACAGTGGAACTCTTCAACCGTTACTAGTAACCCCCTCGAGTTTGGGCTCATATGGTTGGTTTGGACGAGTGTTCCATACTTCTACCAATACACTTGGTGACGAAGGTGTGATGATGGAGTCAGGAGGTGGACAGTGGAACTGTTCAACCGTTACTAGTAACCCCCTCGAGTTTGGGCTCATATGGTTGGTTTGGAAGAGTGTCCCATATTTCTACCAATACACTTGGTGACGAGGGTCTGATGATGGAGTCAGGAGGTGTACAGTGGAATTCTTCAACCGTTACTAGTAGCCCCCTCGAGTTTGGGCTCATTTGGTTGGTTTGGACGAGTGTCCCATACTTCTACCAATACACTTGGTGACGAGAGTCTGATGATGGAGTCAGGAGGTGTACAGCGGAACTCTTCAACCGTTACTAGTAACCCCCTCGAGTTTGGGCTCATTTGGTTGGTTTGGACGAGTGTCCCATACTTCTACCAATACACTTGGTGACGAGGGTCTGATGATGGAATCAGGAGGTGTACAGTGGAACTCTTAAACCGTTACTAGTAACCCCCTCGAGTATGGGCTCATTTGGTTTGTTTGAACGAGTGTCCTATACTTCTATCAATACACTCGGTGACGAGGGTCTGATGTTGGAGTCAGGAGGTGGACAGTCGAACTCTTCAACCGTTACTAGTAACCCCCTCGAGTTTGGGCTCATTTGGTTAGTTTGGACGAGTGTTCCATACTTCTACCAAGACACATGGTGACGAGGGTCTGATTCTGGAGTAAGGAGGTGTACAGTGGAACTCTTCAACCGTTACTAGTAACCCCCTCGAGTTTGGGCTCATTTGGTTGGTATGGACGAGTATCCCATACTTCTACCAATACACTTGGCGAGGGTCTGATGATGGAGTCAGGAGGTGTACAGTGGAACTCTTCAACCGTTACTAGTAACTCCCTCGAGTTTGGGCTCATATGGTTGGTTTGGACGAGTGTCCCTTACTTCTACCAATACACTTGGTGACGAGGGTCTGATGATGGAGTCAGGAGGTGTACAGTGGAACTCTTCAACCGTTACTAGTAACCCCCTCGAGTTTGGGCTCATAGGGTTGGTTTGGACGAGTGTCCCTTACTTTTACCAATACACTTGGTGACGAGGGTCTGATGATGGAGTCAGGAGGTGTACAGTGGAACTCTTCAACCGTTACTAGTAACCCCCTCGAGTTTGGGCTCATTTGGTTTGTTTGGACGAGTGTCCCATACTTGTCGAACGCAAAAGTATGAAACAGACATACCATCTGTTCAAATTGATTTTGAAAGAGACGGCGGACACCTTATCCATCCTAAAGCCATACAGTTTCCAGCAAAGTTTAATTATGGAACAGCTGAGAGACGGATGTTACCAATAATTTTGTCATGGGCCTCCACTGTCCATAAAATGCAGGGCAGTACTGTTGACCGTGCTGTCGTGTATTTGGGCTCCAGACTATTTGAGGAGGGTCAAGCGTATGTTGCATTGAGTCGCGTAAAGTCTTTAGAAGGGTTATGTATTGAGGAGCTTGATTGTGAGTTTTCGTAATGAATGATACGAGCCAAAAATCAAACTAAAAACGAGTAAATAAAAAAATTTGTAAAAAAACTTTTCAGTTAAACGGTTTTATTAAAAACTAGCTGAGCCCGCGGCTCCGCTCGCGTGAAATTCGTATTCCAAAGAAGAATGTAAGTAACTAAGGGCGAGGCCGAAGGCCGAGCTGCGTTCAGGTAATCGATAAACCTTCTTAAAGAAAGTAACTAACTAAGGGCGAGGCCGAAGGCCGAGCAGCTTTCAGGTAAACGATAAACCTTTCTCAAATAAAGGAAGTAAGTAAGGGCGAGGCCGAAGGCCGAGCTGCGTTCAGGAAGACGATAAACCTTCTGGAAGAAAGGAAGGAACTAAGTGCGAGGCCGAAGGCCGAGCTGCGTTCAGGTAAACCAAAAACCCTCTTCCGCCTTCGGGCCTCGCCCTTAAAGACTTCCTTTCTTCGATAGAATATAATATCGTTTACTCAATCTATTTATTTCATAAAAATAAAAAAAGTAATATTAATAACTAAAGAATTAAACCTACCTAACAAACATTATCACACATATACGATAACTATCAAAACGGGCATTTTCGAATGTTCTTAGAGCACTTGCGGCATTACCCCGCTGGATGGCAAGGCTTACCCTTTGAATGAAGTACATAAGCCGTTGATGGCGGGACACCAGTTGCGTCAACCAGCTCAAGCCTCTTTTGGCTTCACTGCTCCACGGACCGAGGGTTTCCACCGCAAACGCAACAAATTCGAAATCTTGAATTATATTTCTATATTTGTTGCGTTTGAGGCTCTCCGCCCCAGCCTCGGCCGCGCCAGCCGCTCTTGAAGATGTCCTAACGCGACTTGGATCCAATGTCAGAACAAAAGTGGCGTCCCACATCAAAGAACTACCCTTAGTCCATGGCACTAAGGTGATAGCATCGGGCCTCTTGCCATCCAGCCGGGAATAACCGCGAGGTTCTAGGATGCACGGTATATTTGCCGTTAGAAGCGTGGACTTTATAATAAAATTTAAATTAAATTAACTCAATCTTAATGTTAATTAACTTTATTCGAGATGGTTTAGCTTCTTCCTGAACGCAGCTCGGCCTTCGGCCTAGCCCTTAGTTACTTGCTTTCTTCGAGATGGTTTATCATTTGTCAGAACGTAGCTCGGCCTTCGGCCTCGCCTTAGTTGCTTACTTTCTTCAAGACGGTTTAGCTTCTTCCTGAACGCAGCTCGGCCTTCGGCCTCGCCCTTAGTTACTTGCTTTCTTCGAGATGGTTTTTCAATTATCCGAACGTAGCTCGGCCTTCGGCCTCGCCTTAGTTACTTACTTTCTTCAAGATGGTTTAGCTTCTTCCTGAACGCAGCTCGGCCTGCGGCCTCGCCCATAGTTACTTACTTTCTTCGAGAAGGTTTATGGTCTTCCAGAATAGAGCTCGGCCTTCGGCCTCGCCCTTAGTTACTTACTTTCTTCAAGAATGTTTTTCTTCTTCCTGAACTCAGCTCAGCCTTCCGCCCCGCCCTTAGTTACTTTCATCGAGAAAGAATATCGTTTACGTGAGCGCAGATCCGCCTTCGGGCCCGCCTTTAGTTACTTACTTTCTTTTTTTTTAATACGAATTTCACGCGATCAAAGCCGCGGGCATCAGATCAAAGAGATTTTATGTATAGAGTGAGCACTACGAAGAAAGAATACAGAGAAATGACGGCCAATAGCTGAGGTATGAGGTAAGGTAGCGGGGTGGCGGAACGCTGAGCCGCGCGGGGCGGGAAGCGAGCGGGAGAGGGGCTAGCTAGCGAGCGACTAGCGGCTAGCGGCCCGGCCGGCCCGGCCGGTCAGTCAACACGTGCATTGGAATACGTAGGGTTGTCACTTAGTCTACCAAAAATATATTTTTCGATTTATTATTTTACGAGTAGGTATTATGGTTAATTGTGCCCGTAGTCTAGTGGTAACGCTTCTCAATGCAGAAGTTGCGGGTTCAAATCCCGGGCACTAACTAATGTACTTATTTTTTCCTTGATAAGGATTTATATACGTGCATTTCATAACGAATAGGTACGATCGGTCCGATGAAGAAAAATAAAGTTAGGTAACTAGTGCACACTGGTCTATGAAAGGTATTTTTGTGTAAACTGCTTCTGATTTCCACTGGTCACCATGTACGAGTAATCGAACCGGATATAACAAATTGTGACAAGTTCGAGTGCAATATGACTGCCATAAGAATACTCAATAAACAATAAAACAACAACAATAAAAACAATACCTCCTATGTCAGTGGGCAGAGTCCGTGCCTAGCAGTGGGACGTTTTAAAGGATTATAGAAGAAAACAGATTTTATGTATTTAAACTTAAAATACAGAACTATAATAACTTGAAATACATACCTAAACTTATATGGGTTTTTAAATTACCGTGGTTATTTGACATTTTAAGAAGTAACAACGGCTTTACTCGCTATCGAAATACGAGCTGTGTGGCTCGACATTTCGGCCAGAGTGCTCATGATGATGGGCCATACGTTTGGCCCGAAACGTCGAGCCACACAGCTCGTAATTCGACCGCGAGTAAAGCCGTTTTGTATTCTTATAATAATATATACTTAATAACTAGAATAATATCTAAAAAACTAAACTTAATAATAAAGAATTCATAACTGCGGTCTTGGCCTTGGACTAAACTTAAAATCTCCAAACCAAACATACATAAAATAAAGAGTGCAGTATTTATTTAAAAAAATATATATATATATAACTAAAAAAACCATTAGGTATACTTTGGACCACACACACAAATACAACTAAAATAACTCTTCCTCCGTACTTAAACAAAATAATTTAAATTTCACTTTACACAAATTTAAATTTTCACTTTCCCTTAAACAATGTATCATCTTGGACTATTTTTATCCATCTTTCTCGTATTGATCCCTTAGTAGGATGTGGAAACCTTGTAAAAAAAATTATTTTCTTGAAAATTTCTCAATTACTTACTAATAAAAAAAAATTAAAAGAATAGGCGACAACCCTAATTAGCGGTCAATTCACTCTCATATTTTAACGTGGTTTAATACATATTTATTTACTGTCATACATGATATCCCAGAACTCTATTTCTAATCATTCATATGTGGCAGCCCTAATGAGCGCGTTCAATTTATTTGTTTAATTAAATAATGCTTATGTTATTGCAATGCGAGGTCAATACATAAAATGTACAAAATTTTCAAATTGAAGTAGCGTTGTGACAGCCCTAATTGGCCAGTTGAACCAAATATTTCTAAGCACATGGAAAACAAGATATTATATATAAGTTCTTTCAAAATTAGTTAATAGTACGCTAAGGGGGGGTTCTGTATCGTAAATAAATCACTTTTGAGGAACAAAGATTTTTGTTTACAAAAAACAAATTTATAATAATGTAAAATGTAAAAAAAAATTCTTTTCTTAATCGTTTCAGTTTCATGCCAGGAACAAAAAAGTCTTCCAGCACATAGATCTCTTTCTTTCAGAAATTGTGAAAACCACAATTTTAGTTTTATTAGTATATAATAGAAAGAATTTGATTTTTTTTACCAACTTACACGTGTTACATCAAAATGGTAATGAAGAATTTTTTGTTACTGTTATGAAAATGAATCGATTAGGCTATAAAAATCAACCACATATTTTTTTACATACATACATTTTCATACATAAAAACATTTTTCATAAAAAAAGCCCAAGGTCCAAAAAATTTTATATAGGTTTTACTCCCTATATGATGCAGAACCCCCCCTTAGCGTACTATTAACTAATTTTGAAAGACCTTATATATTAAGATCACAATGAAGTGATACTTACCTTATTGGTACATTGTTGAATTTTATATTATTTTTATACACACTAAAATTCTATATTATTCTATAATAATATAAATATTTTTAGGTGTAATAATTACTGTATGACTTGTAATATGAAAAATTATTATTAATAAAAAATCTAAATCTAAATCTATGAAATGAGATGCCATCACTTTTCCCAATATTTTTGGTATGATTTTTGCAATATCGCAACACACAACCGGGCATAATGACTGGCGCGATGCGAGCCGCAGACGGACGGCAGCGAGCGCGCGGACGGCGCTCCGCCGCGTTCGGTCGCTCGCGAGCTACTAGTCTCAAGAGGGTCCCTCCGCGTAATGGTTACTCCACCGCGGTGGAGCGAAGGCTGTTGCCCGGGTAAGAGGTCTAGTAGAATACATGATACGTCATTGCATCAGATATATAAATTTTATTGCACCAATGACAGCGACATAACTTCGACTTTCAATTATTATTTTTATTTATCAAACAATTTGTCACCGGCCAGCTCACGTCGAGATGACAGTTCTCCATTGTCAACATGACATTTAAAATTGTTTTTTACCTTTACTTTGGATTATGTACGTGATTTTTATTATATTTTTTAATTATTATGTTCATCCGGGATATACACTGTCACTATAAAAAGTTTCGTCAAATTCCGTTCAGTGGTTTTTGCGAGATACGCGTACAAATAGACATTTTTGCATTTAAGATTTTATTATATGTATAGAAAGAATAGATATGTATAGACTCTTGTGTTCAAGTTATAAAAAAGAAGAACTGTCATTTTCGTTGTATCTACTTATTTTTAAATTTCGAATGAATATTTCATTCAAATTATATTTGCTGCCAGTTCTCAAGATATAATTATGTACTTTGGACTACGTGATTTTAAACGCGCAATAATGTTTATAATTGTAATATTTTTTTTTATTTTTGTTATTTTTTTTTACGTATTATGTTAACCCGGCATATAAACTGCCACTATACAAAGTTTCGTCTAATTCCGTTCAGTGGTTTTTGCGTGATGCGCGTACAGACAAACAAACAAACAAACAAACAAACAAACAAACAAAAATTTTAAAAACTGTTCTAACATGTTCAGTATCTCATTTTAAGCCACCCTGGTCAGTTTTTTCCGAATACATTCAATGTACAGACTTTCTTACCTCTACGATTTTATTATATGTATAGATGTATAGATAAAAAAGTAGAAAAAAAAACTGCTGTACAAAAAACTAGAAAATAATAAGGACACAAGCCTGGGCCTTCTTAAGATTTTACGTCTGGGTAAGAAATCGTGCAATACTAGCGTGCTGTCTTCTCATGTCGGATGCCAAAGGGCACATTGTGTCGCTGCGTCAGCGGAATAAGTAATAAATTGAGACTTTTAACAGACTAATATAAAAACGTGGGGCGTATAATATGCGTAATAAATAACATGCGCCCCACGTTTTTATATTAGTTTGTTAAAAGTCTCAATTTATTACTTATTCCGCTGACGCAGCGACACAATGTGCCCTTTGGCATCCGACATGAGAAGACAGCACGCTAGTATTGCACGATTTCTTACCCAGACGTAAAATCTTAAGAAGGCCCAGGCTTGTGTCCTTATTATTTTCTAGTTTTTTGTACAGCAGTTTTTTTTCTACTTTTTTATTTTTAATAAAACCGTTTAACTGAAAAGTTTTTTTACCTATTTTTTTTTACTTTCCTTTGCGCTGCCATAGATTTTTAGAGGGGGAGAGGTACGCTTGAAGGGCGGTCACGACAATTTACGGGTAAAGCGCAGCTCCTAGCTTCATCGCTATCTGCTCAGGTTGGTGGCGCACCGACACGGAAGACGGAAGGGCCCCCGGTCCCCCCCCCCCCCCCCCCCGGAAGTGGCCGCCGGGACCCCTACTCCGGTCACCATCCGGCACGACGGACCACTCCGGGATTATGCGCCGGTTGACCAGGGCAGCCTCTCGCGTTGGTTAGACGCGATTGGGCCCCTATACTACCCGGCGGGCGGCCAGCGGAATAACCGTTTAACCGGGTCTCCCTGGCAACCGTGTCGATGCATCACTCCCGAACAGCGAATCTACACCGGAACACAGCGAACTATTATGGCGGTGTAATTGTTTCCCGGGGTGTGGTGGCGGACCCAGGCGATCCGAAGATCTACCACACGCTGTTTGCTGTTCATTTGGCACCACCCAGGAGGCACGTGTGACTTGAGGACCTTAAGGTGTCACGGACGCGAACAACTTTACCCCCCAAACCTGCCTGGTGCTATTTCAGTTTCAGGTTAATAGACGTAGATTTAATAAAAATTCAAATTTGAAAGAAAAAAATTCAAAAAAACATTTATAAAAATATAACTTTCTCTATAATTTTCCCACAATCTGTACTATCGAACTCTTTAAACGCATGATTATTTTTGGTTTTATACGTAAAATGTTCGGAGATAGGGGGTATAGGTCATTCATTATAATATGTAGGGTGTCTTCATAGTCCGCAAATCTGCTTGCATGGCACATCAGCGTGGTTTCGTGAGGAGACGTGATTTTGGCTCTGTCGACTGCGCCATTGGTCCCTCTGCACAGCCACCCATCTTGGTTTTGGCGATTTTGGCTTGATCTTAAGCTACTTACCTTAAAATATGAATACAAAATTTTTCATACGTAAATTATTCTCATGTCTGTAACTATGGCTTATTACTTATTAGATTATGGCCTAGTTTCCCTTACAAGCGATTAGCCAGTGTACGTCTTTACACCTGATACACTTAATTAATAAATCGTACTTATTAATAAGACTACTCAAATAATTAAGTAGTCAGAACTCTCAGCAAAATTATTAATCTTGCTCTCAATCTGTGTTTTCGTTCGATAGACTGTAAGCGGTGTTATTATGTTTTTTTTATGGATACTGACACGGTTGGCTACATCACCTACAACATCCGTGATGTCAGCCCATAACACCGGGTGAACTTGGTGCCACGTCAGTGCTTCCCTTCGGTCGTGCCGGCTACACTGAACTGGACGGAAAACACAAACTATTTACATAGCCGTTTCGACCGACCTTTCATTCAGTGCGGTGGTACCAACCCGGGCGGGTTAAACCCTACCACCCAGTAATATAAGAAGGGAGTCATATCCCTTAGTCGCCTTTTACGACATACACGGGGAGAGATGCAGTGGGGCTATTCTTTTAAAGTACCGGCCCCACACGGTACGTATGTTGTACACGGTATGTTGTGATAATATGTATAAAAAATAGGTAAAAAAACTTTTAAGTTAAACGGTTTTATTAAAAATAAAAAAACTAGAAAAAAACAGCTGTACAAAAAAGTAGAAAATAACAAGGACACAAGCCTGGGCCTTCTTAAGATTTTACGTCTGGGTAAGAAATCGTGCAATACTAGCGTGCTGTCTTCTCATGTCGGATGCCAAAGGGCACATTGTGTCGCTGCGTCAGCGGAATAAGTAATAAATTGAGACTTTTAACAGACTAATATAAAAACGTGGGGCGCATGTTATTTATTACGCATATTATACGCCCCACGTTTTTATATTAGTCTGTTAAAAGTCTCAATTTATTACATATTCCGCTGACGCAGCGACACAATGTGCCCTTTGGCATCCGACATGAGAAGACAGCACGCTAGTATTGCACGATTTCTTACCCAGACGTAAAATCTTAAGAAGGCCCAGGCTTGTGTCCTTGTTATTTTCTACTTTTTTGTACAGCTGTTTTTTTCTAGTTTTTTATTTTTAATAAAACCGTTTAACTTAAAAGTTTTTTTACCAATTTTTTTATTTACTCGTTTTTAGTTTGATTTTTGGCTCGTATCATTCATTACGTAAACTCGTCATCCTTTCCAACTCTCTCATTGCATCTTTGTTACTCGGTTTCTTACCTGTCAATTTCTCACAATCAAGCTCCTCAATACATAATAGCCCTTCTAAAGACTTTACGCGACTCAATGCAACATACGCTTGACCCTCCTCAAATAGTCTGGAGCCCAAATAGCATGGTCAACAGTACTGCCCTGCATTTTATGGACAGTGGAGGCCCATGACAAAATTATCGGTAACATCCGTCTCTCAGCTGTTCCATAATTAAACTTTGCTGGAAACTGTATGGCTTTAGGATGGATAAGGTGCCCGCCGTCTCTTTCAAAATCAACTTGAACAGATGGTATGTCTGTTTCATACTTTTGCGTTCGACAAGTATGGGACACTCGTCCAAACAAACCAAATGAGCCCAAACTCGAGGAGGTTACTAGTAACGGTTGAAGAGTTCCACTGTACACCTCCTAACTCCATCATCAGACCCTCGTCACCAAGTGTATTGGTAAAAGTAAGGGACACTCGTCCAAACCAACCCTATGAGACCAAACTCGAGGGGGTTACTAGTAACGGTTGAAGAGTTCCACTGTACACATCCTGACTCCATCATCAGACCCTCGTCACCAAGTGTATTGATAGAAGTAAGGGACACTCGTCCAAACCAACCATATGAGCCCAAACTCGAGGGGGTTACTAGTAACCGTTGAAGAGTTCCACTGTACACCTCCTGACTCCATCATCAGACACTCGTCACCAAGTGTATTGGTAGAAGTATGGGACACTCGTCCAAACCAACCAAATGAGCCCAAACTCGAGGGGTAACTAGTAACAGTTGAAGAGTTCCACTGTACACCTCCTGACTCCATCATCAGAACCTCGTCATCAAGTGTATTGGTAGAAGTATGGGACACTCGTCCAAACCAACCAAATGAGCCCAAACTCGAGGGGGTTACTAGTAACGGTTGAAGAGTTCCACTGTACACCTCCTGCCTCCATCATCAGACCCTCGTCACCAAGTGTATTGGTTAGAAGTATGGGACACTCGTCCAAACCAACCAAATGAGCCCAAACTCGAGGGGGTTACTAGTAACGGTTGAAGAGTTCCACTGTACACCTCCTGACTCCATCATCAGACCCTCGTCACCAAGTATATTGGTAGAACTATGGCACACTCGTCTAAACCAATGAAATGAGCCCAAACTCGAGGACGTTACTAGTAACGGTTGAAGAGTTCCACTGTACACCTCCTAACTCCATCATCAGACCCTCGTCATCAAGTGTATTGGTAGTAGTATGGGACACTCGTCCAAACCAACCAAATGAGCCCAAACTCGAGGGGGTTACTAGTAACAGTTGAACAGTTCCACTGTACACCTCCTGACTTCATCATCAGACCCTCGTCACCAAGTATATTGGTAGAACTATGGGACACTCATCCAAACCAACCAAATGTTACTAGTAACGGTTGAAGAGTTCCACTGTACACCTCCTGGCTCCATCATCAGGCTCTCGTCACCAAGTGTATTGGTAGAACTATGGGACACTCGTCCAAACCAACCAAATGTTACTAGTAACGGTTGAAGAGTTCCACTGTACACCTCCTGACTCCATCATCAGACCTTCGCCAAGTGTATTGGTAGAAGTATGGGACACTCATCCAAATCAACCAAATGAGCCCAAACTCGAGGGGGTTACTAGTAATGGTTGAAGAGTTCCACTGTACACCTCCTAACTCCATCATCAGACCCTCGTCACCATGTGTATTATGTATGGAACACTCGTCCAAACTAACCAAATGAGCCCAAACTCGAGGGGGTTACTAGTAACGGTTGAAGAGTTCCACTGTGCACCTCCTGACTCCAACATCAGACCCTCGTCACCAAGTGTATTGGTAGAAGTATAGGACACTCGTTCAAACAAACCAAATGAGCCCATACTCGAGGGGGTTACTAGTAAAGGTTGAAGAGTTACACTGTACACCTCCTGATTCCATCATCAGACCCTCGTCACCAAGTGTATTTGTAGAAGTATGGGACACTCGTCCAAACCAACCAAATGAGCCCAAACTCGAGGGGGTTACTAGTAACAGTTGAACAGTTCCACTGTACACCTCCTGACTTCATCATCAGGCTCTCGTCACCAAGTGTATTGGTAGAACTATGGGACACTCGTCCAAACCAACCAAATGTTACTAGTAACGGTTGAAGAGTTCCACTGTACACCTCCTGGCTCCATCATCAGGCTCTCGTCACCAAGTGTATTGGTAGAAGTATGGGACACTCGTCCAAACCAACCAAATGAGCCCAAACTCGAGGGGGTTACTAGTAACGGTTCAAGAGTTCCAATGTACACCTCCTGACTCCATCATCAGAACCTCGTCACCAAGTGTATTGGTAGAAGTATGGGACACTCTTCCAAACCAACCATATGAGCCCAAACTCGAGGGGGTTACTAGTAACGGTTGAAGAGTTCCACTGTCCACCTCCTGACTCCATCATCAGACCCTCGTCACCAAGTGTATTGGTAGAAGTATGGAACACTCGTCCAAACCAACCATGTGAGCCCAAACTCGAGGGCGTTACTAGTAACGGTTGAAGAGCTCCACTGTCCTCCTCCTGACTCCATCATCAGACCCTCGTTACCAAGTTGAAATTATCATAATATTGTATTGTCACGAGAACTCAATGTGTGTGCAAAGTTTCAGAAAAATCGGTTCAGTAGAAGTAGTTGAAAAAGTTGTCGCAAGATTTGAAACAAAGATAGTAACAAACAAACAAATATACGGAGTCAAGCTAAATAAAACCATTTAATAAAAAAAAAACAAATACCCTGCGCCGTTTCTTGCCGGCTCTTTTTCGTGGGTGTAACCGAACCGGATAGAACAAACTGTGACAAGTTCGAGTGCAGTCTAACTGTCATATGAATGATCAATGAACAATACAATACACTTGACAATACAATACAGTACAATTCATTGCACGTCTAAAAAACGGTTTTCGTGAGAAATAAAGAATGATGCAGGTTCATTTCAGTGTAGTATTTATTGATTTTATACGAATTTTCTACAAGCAATCCAGGGAAGTCTCCGGTATGGCACCTACCTTCTCGGTGGTGATATTGGCTGGTTAGAGCATGTGCTTTGGCCACTCCGACTCAGCCACCCATACCGGATTACATAAAAAAAAAAAAAAAAGCTGAGATTGTGTTTTTTTTTTGTTTTTATTAGGAATCGATAATTAGAAATGATGTTTATTGCACAGCATACAATCATATACAAGTAATTCAACTAGTTCGTCAAACAAAAAACATAATATAATAGTAAATTGACCAATAACCTATAACAATAAAAATATTCATTCATCATGGGGATCAACGTTTTTTTGTTAATATTTTCAAAAGTATTTTATTGTCCCGTTTCTATTTTGTTCCAAATAGTCTTTTATCAAAATGATTTTATTTTTCTTTACAAATGTATCGGTTCCTTCCATAATGTTGAGAACGATAACATACTTCAAAGGAGAAAACTCGCCATTAAGGTGGTACAAACCTAGTCGGCTACAATTTGAGCCACTTAGTATGGGGAATGTAAATCTATAAAGCCGTTTTCAAGTTAACCCGTTGCAGGCAGACAGACAAACATACAGACATTGTCTTTTATAATACTCACTACGTAGTAGAGAAATGTGACTTCCCTATTATATTGTTGCAAGCAGATCAGCCAATAATCATAAAGAACTCACCTAATTTACTCTAAAATATGTCGACGTCTAAACAATGGAGCCGGCTGCCAGTTCCGATGGGAGGGAACGCTATTTAGGCTAAGGTCATTTTCGTTGATAGGGCCCATCTTCGGAACCGATAAATGTAATTGACCTCATATTACAATACCTATTCTATTACGTCACTTCCTTAAGGCGAATACTTCTTCAAAGTTTGGCAAAACTACACACGTGCTAGAACAAACCACGTGATTTGATGATCTCTACTGTTACTGTTTAACCCCCGGCGAAAAAAGAGGGGTGTTATAAGTTTAACGTGTGCGCATGTGTGTGTGTATGTGTGTATGTATGCAAGGGTGCATGTGTCTGTCTGTGGCATTGTAGCCACCAAACGTTTTTTTATTAGAAAGCTGGTTTAATCGGAATGGTTGTTAGCTATGTTTGAAATGAAGTAAGTAGGTAATCAAGTAATTAAGTAATCAAAAAAATTATTAAAGTGGACCGATGTGCATGCGTTTTTTTTAAAAAGCTTGTAATAAAAGTTTAGATTAAAAATTTTAAAAACCCTCGACCGTTTTTATATTTTATTTACTTAGCGGTCCCCCGATTCCTTTAAGTAAGTAAACGGAAATTATTTTTGACTTTTAAGGTGTTTTTATTTGTAATTTATCATTTCAATCTACTTACGTAAATTTCTGATATTCATATCTCTACTATTTACGTCTTTTTAATACTTTATGGTCTGGTACAACTATACACAATAGTATGTAATTAAATGTGTCTTACAAAAACCTAATATCCTATTAGTGAGCAATTCTTGTAAATATATATTTTTTTAAGGAAACTGATACGGCTGGCTACATCACCTACAAGCCCATAACGCCGGGTGAACTTAGTGCCACATCAGTGCTTCCCTTCGGTCGTGCCGGCTACACTGAACTGGACGGAAAACACAAACTATTTACATAGCCGTTTCGACCGACCTTTCATTCAGTGCGGTATAGGCATATATGTAGGTGTAAATTGGTTTTTCGGAAATGGCTCTAACCATTTGGATGATAAACTTTTATTTTTCAAATTTATCCAGATAGCTGTCAACCCTAAGAAAATCAGTTTCCACAAAAATAATAATTTGTAATGCAGTGTCTGTCATCTGTTCATGCCGAGCGCACAGATTACCAATATATATGCCGAGCGAAGCTCGTTCGCCCAGGTAAAGTTATGTCTATCCGCGAATTATTATTATTATATTATTTTTTAAATCTCAGAACACTCTTTATTTTGTGTGATTGTAAGGATGTTATGCTAAAGGGCGGCAAACTAGTCTCCTTGGCCATCAGGCAATAATGCAAGGCCATAATGCAAGGTTATTTAACTTACGGAAGGAAACCTTTTTCTATACTTCTATATTCACCTTAACAGTGTAAACACAGGCTGTGCTGGCTGTGTGATGATGACTGCAGATCATGCAGCGCTGTCTCTCACTCGGGAACCATTCATTCATTTTCGTAAAGTGCCGTTTCATTGAGAATGTGAATGAAATTGAGGCTAAGTCTGCGGTGTCGTCATCCCTACATTGTCACGTGTCCTCAAGTTGTGCTAAAGCACTTAGTGCGAAAGTGTTATACCTACCATTCTTCTAGTTTTGCAATCCGTGAGGCAAAGCAGAACGCCTTTACTATTAAGGATCTAATAACTTCGAGTCGGTTATTTCCGAGGTTTCCGCACCACAAAAAAAAACGTTGAAAAAACACATTTCTTGCATGGGCTCTTTTCATTTTTCACTTTTTCAATTCAATTTATTATTTGTTGTTATATCAGTTAAAATAACACGTATTCAGTGAAAATTTCAACCGGCTAGCTATTACTGTTCCAAAGATACAGTCATCGGACGGACGGACAGACGTAGACTTATGTTAGGATCCGTACGGGGTACGGAAATCTAAAAATTACACGACACCCTTTTTGCCCGCCCTCATATCTGGCATGGCACCTACCTCGCTGAGGGTGATTTCGCGAAGAGTGATGTTATTTCGTGTGTCTGCGCCTCACTCGATTCGACTGTTGCGGTCACAGGTTGCGGTAAGCCACATCTGCTGGTTCTATGGAAATAAAAATAAGGGTGCCTCCCTCCCCTGCGCGCTAACAAAATATTAACTACGCCCCTGAAATTACGAAAAAGATTAGCTAAATAATTAAAACCATAGGTAGGTTTATACTGACTATGAAAAGGGGCGTTTTCAAAAGTTCCCAGAACACTTGCGGCATTATCCCGCTGGATGGCAAGCATTACCCTTTGAATAAAGTAGGCATTTTGATGATTAAATAGCCACCTGAAGTTACGATGTCTCCGCTAGTCTCAGCATCGTACATTATTGTTGGCTAATAACCCTGGCCACTACTCTCACCCGGCGCCACCCGGACTAAATGTACAGTTGTATTAGGTAGGCCAGCCATACTCAAAGTGTGCTCCGCGGAGCCCTAGGGCTCCACGGAGCCTCTGTGGGGGCTCCGCGAGAATATGAAAAAAAAAACAAAAATACACCTCTCCTCTCTGGCTCGATTCAGCTCGGCTGCGCAGACGTCACTGCGTCACAGTTTCATACCTCCCATTAGATATTTAATTATAGTTATTTTCTTATATTATAATATTATGTAAGTAACTGTTACACTGTAATGATAATTAACCTGTTCCCTTCCCTGTTCAAAGAATGCACAAAAACTATTTTTTGTTTATTTTAGGGCTCCGTCAAATATTTCGCTTTCCAAAAGGATTCCGTCACCAAAAAAGTTTGAGAACCGCTGAGGTAGGCTATCTAACAAGACGATCGTAACGAAATGGTATTTTCCTCTGACGGTGTCCGGTCCGGGCTCATTACCATTCAAATAAAAATTCCAAATTACATGCTTTTGAGAATTTTATTTAAAAAAATTAACAAAATATTATATTATGTGGGTTATTAGTACGCGCACTGGGCAGGGATTGCATCCCTTCACGCTGAACTTACCGCGGATGCGTAGGTACCAATCGGTACTGCAGGTCTGTACTCTACTAATACCGGTAAATTATGGAAAGCTCTCCCTGCCTATATATTTCTCCCCAAGTAAAGTCTCGGGTCCTTCAAGAGGGGCGTGAATAGGCTGTCACGGACCTGTTAGGCCGCGATGGCAATCGCAACCCCCGCATACGACCGAATGTCCATGGGCGTCGTTAGACACTTTATGGTTGGGGCGGCGC
This sequence comes from Nematopogon swammerdamellus, assembly GCA_946902875.1. Lineage (NCBI taxonomy): Eukaryota > Metazoa > Arthropoda > Insecta > Lepidoptera > Adelidae > Nematopogon > Nematopogon swammerdamellus. The sequence goes on from OX336340.1 coordinate 12,682,444, forward strand.
CAAATGTCGCGCTTTCAATAAAAAATAAATAAAATTAATAAGTAAATGTGGGTGTCAATAGTGCACATTAAAATTTTTGCAATTTGTAAATTACATAAAATACATTGTGTACATATATCACTTATTATCATACATTAAAAAAATGGATTGCATAATATCTGAAAGGTTAAGCACTAGACATACATATTATTTGAATAACGCAAATTAAATTAAAAAAAAATACATTACTAAAATAATATTAAATGAACGTAGGTATTAACAATTTTGCTGATAATTTTTTTCTTTACATTGAAATAAATAAATAATATAAAATTTAACTAGGAATGTAGGTACATCAATTTCAGATTACATACATAGATAAGTGGATAATCACTAACAATGCGGGCACATATTATGGTTAATGGACGGATGATTACATAATAACGCTCTAACTAAATGCAAACATTCATAGACATTTAATAAAATTAGTTGCGTTTTTTATTCTTAGGTAAGTAAAATTATAAAAGATTTTAAATAGCCGTGGTTGTTAAACATTATTACAAAATTGTTTCGACTTTACTCACGGTCGTCTCCGAGCTGTGTGGCTCGACGTGTCGGGCCAAACGTATGGCCCATCCTCGTGAGCGGTCTGCCCGGTGCGACGGTTGGCAGGTCTCTTCTCCGGCCATCGCGGATGACGAAGATTGCAACCGTGGCCAGTGCGGTAGTGCGGGTAGGTATACAGGTCTGTTAACCAAAGCTGGCGCGTGCACAGTACTCACACCAATGCAATTGTGCAAGTGCGAGTGAGACAGATCGGGGCATACGCATCACGAAAACCCGATCTGTCTCACTCGCACTTGCACAATTGCATTGGTGTGAGTACCTCTGTGTACGCGCCAGCTTTGGTTAACAGACCACTGGCCGCCGCCGGGCACGTAACTTGGCCTCTGTGCGAGCGGGACAGCGTTATACCAACGATCGCATGCGTATAACGCTGTCCCTCTCGCACAGAGGCCAAGTTACGTGCCGCCTATTCTAGCATAGTAAAATGAGACTGGTTTAACTATGATTCTAGTCTCAGCTGCGAAGAACCCTCGTCTGCTGAGACTACCCGCACTGGCCACGGCTACGATCTTCGTCGTAATAATAGATTAGTTAGCTTATGATGATACCTTTTTATTATATACTAGCTTTTGCCCGCGGCTTCGCTATTGGTCAAAGAATTTATAAATCGGATGAGTATTTTCGGAGACTACCTCCTACATACACACTTACGAACTTTACCTCTTTATAATATTAGTGTAGATAGTGTAGACAACAACGCCCAACTAGTGCATTATCTCTATGAGTGCATGTACATAATGAATATTTTTAATAATATATATAATTTTTAATCAATAATCGTCATATATAAATTTTTAATGTCATAATTCTTTAATATACACACACACAGTCAGCTTGTAAATGTAAAGATTGTAAAACTTTTTCATTTCACACTCCGAGTGAATCTCAAATCCTCCAAATAATACCTACCTAAAACATAATATCTTTGTACACTCACACATTATGTTTAGTGTTGAGTATTCCATAAAAAGAAAAATTCTTTTCGTAACAATTTTGTGAACATAATTTATTCAAAAGCAAGCCAAGATATTAGGTAAAACAATTTTAATTTAATATTCGTAAAAGTTTAACATGTTATTATTTTACAACACAAATAATTATCAAAACACTTTCAAATTCGCTTTGTGCTTTATTAATAAAATAAATGTATGTGTGTATACTTTCGTCATTGTTTAAATTTATCATCACATCGCACAGGCCTAGGCACCTTATGGCTTCCCAAATATTTCATATGCTTAATCAAATAAGAGTGTCGTTATTTCATCGTTATTTCAATAATTGAGTAATTTGCAATGGTGTTAACAGGTAATTTTGATTATAGTAAAAATCTGCGGAATGACTTTTCGATCGAGAACTTGAAAGAAACAAATAAACAATAAAAAAAAAATAGGAACGCGGTTCCACAAATTTAGAGTGGTGTTGGTGTTGGTTTTTTATAGTATAACTTGACCTAGTTAGCCACATCACGTACGCGGGTGCGTTTCTGATGTCTACGTGCAATACAACACCAGACCATTAAAAATAAATCGAAAAGTCGTTTGCAAGGTAGCGCGGTAGAGCCGCAGTCCTCCATTAGAATCTTATTCCAAATTCAACCAGATCGTCTTGGTGATGCCCGGATTGCGCAGGCATTCGGCCCAGCTGTCCGCGTAGGCCGTGCTCGCACCAACGGTCGCCTTCCCGAGGATCTCCTTCTTGGCCAGCTTGTTCTTGCAGCCGAGGCTGAAGTACAAGCTGACCTTGTCCAGGTGAGCCTTGAACACGGAGAGCTTGACGAAGGATGTCTTGGGGTCCCACCGCGCAGATATGGACGGCATGAAGCGCTCGCTCTTCCACGCTGATTCTGATTTATTCGCTTCCATGATGGCCGCCTTTAGGTACAGCGGTGCTGCAAATATTGAAATTAAAATAAAATAAACGTATTGTGGTTAACTAGGAATGTACATTGTAAAACTGCTGTTGATTTCCCAAATAAACGACAATAAAAAAATTTAAAATATTAATTGTAATAATAATGTACCTACCTACCTAAAATAATAATTGATTACTGGGCAGACTAAATTTTGAAAAATTTTATACAGAAAACTTGAACCACACGTCTCGTAAGAATTTTCGAAGATTTGGATGGAAAAGAGGTTGTGCTTTAATTATGCGAATCTAGTCAAAGAGCAACAACACGAGGCTCACTAGAGTTCGCGCGCCAAAATGCATGTGACAGAAATTGAGGCACATCGATTTAGGGATGTGCCGGCACGGAAATTAGTAATATCGATGTTTATTATGATAGCATGAAATGGGTTCATTTGCTTTTTTGAGTTAATCGACGATCGAGTTGTTCGGGGAGCGATCGTCAAAATTAAGGAATCTCGGGGGCGGTCGAACATTGCATTGGTGACCGCCCGAACGTCGAGACTGCCGTGTTTCGGATTCCACGTTAAATTTGGTGATATGGTAGGTTTAGCGTCCGGTAAACCCGTCCGGTGGTACCACGCACTGAATGAAAGTCGATCGAAACGGCTATGGAAAAAGTTTGCGTTTTCTGTCCTGTTCAGTGTATCCTGCACGACAAAAGGGAATCACTGATATGATGCCTAGTTCACCAATGTGTAATGTGCCGACATCACGGTGAATAAGTCGCACTTTTAATTTTCACTATTTTCAATATTAAGGATTACCATTTTATATTTTAGAGCTATGTAAGTCTGATCCTGTCAAAATTTACTTTATTGAAAAGCTAAACCTAGAGTATAAAAAATAGTAGGTGTATTATAAATAGGTAGAGAGTAGGTGTAGGTAGGTACTAATAGGTAAGTATGTACATTTAAACTGTTCGTGTTCCTGCATAGTGAGTACACTGCAGCGCAGCCGGTGCACGGTAGCCTGCACCACGTCGTGCATGCCGTCCTCGCTCGACGTGTACACGATGCTCACCTCGATCTGACCCTTCTTGTTCTCCCGCTGCAATACATATCAGTTTTGTTATATTTTATGCTTTACTCACAATTTTAGGCATCTGATATATGTATAATACAGGTGTGTAATAGTTACAAACGAATACTACTATCTAATCAGAATGAACAAAGAGTGCAAAAATGGCATGTGCAATATGTGCATCAGGAACGACAGAGGAATCTAGCCTAGGCAGAGGGTACTAATCCTTTTTACTCGTAAACAAATAATCTTTAAATTGTAGGTAGGTACTAATAGTAATTCTTTATTCTTTGTTATTTGTTCTTTATTCTTTATTCATTCTATATTGTCTATTCTCTATCTCTATTCTCTATTCTCTATTCTCTATTCTCTCTGTGACTCTATTCTCTATTATCTATTCTATATTCTCTATTCTCTATTATTTATTCTCTGTTATTTATTCTTTATTCATCATCCATAGACAGTACACTGCACTCGGATTCGTCATATCGTCCCCGTTAGCGGGGACGGGCCGCCGGGGACGATGGGACCTACCGATATTTTAATATTTAAGGGGGGGTACTAGGCAAAAGCACTTCGTATTTTCCTAACCATACCCATATTTCAAGTGATTTAACTATAACTTATATGCATATAGTTAGGTAAAGATTCAAGGTATAATGTGAATACATTATTTTTAATTTAGTCCTAAAAATTCCTTTAAAAATATGTGGTTGAAAAGTGGTAAAATCATTCAAAATTGCCTTTGTTATTTCCCTCGCCATTTTTTACAAAATATGCTAGATACGAAAAATGCTTCATTGAGCTTAGAGTCAATAATAATACTAAGAATCATCTAAATAATTTCAAACGCTTACAGAATAAATGGTTTTTCACTGAACTATCTTTGAACATTCTAAATTTTGGGCCGTTGCCGTGCGCGAGCGTTTTTTGTATGTACTATGGACGTATTTGTAACGAATCGAGCAAATGCATTTTCGAACGTTTTTACCACTTTTCACCCACTTATTTTTCAGAGAATTTACAAGATTATATTACAATAATCTATCACACATTATACCTTGAATCTTTACCTAACTATAAGCATATAAATTATAGTTATATCTATTGAAATATGGCTAGATATAGTTAGGATAATATAGTTTTGCCTAGTAGTTGAATTTTTTTTTTATTTCAACGAATTCATTTCATATATGAGAGTGAAAAATGTTGGGTAAGTAGTTACATGTTTTAAAATAAAAAAGTGAAAAAAGTTTTAAAAATAAAAAGTCGTAGAACATTAAAATTTCAATTACGGTGTAGAATCAGGTATTACCTACTAACACCTATTAATGTAACACCGTGTACATAGGAAGGTAATTAATTGATAATTGCGTCACGCTTCGTGAACATCATTATGCATTTGATAGACGTCTCAAGTGCCGACATCGGCGGACGAACGACGACGCGACGGACGGTGAGCGCACGGAGAAGTCTTCAAGGTCGAAGTAATTCACGTTGTGTTCGCATTGTATTGGGATATAATGACTAAATTGTATTTAATAGCAGATGAGATCGCAGAGTTCTTTCTTGATATTTAAATACCTACTGACATAGGTAGTACAAACAAAGTACATTTATCAATGTTAGTAGGTAACTGTATGATACAGTAAAAAGCCGAAATTAGTAAGAACGCGAACTAACCTATTAAAATATAGGTACGCGAAGTTTCCAGTAGCATCGATAACTTCATTCGGAACATTCTTACTAGGTAGGTAGGTACCTACTAACAGAGCGAAGTAACTCAGGTCGTTAGGAAAATATCGAACTAAAAGATCATATCGGCTGTTTACTTTTACTATTGCTCGTAGACCGATATTACTAAATACCAGAATTGAAAAATCTGAAGTAGGTACTGCATCACGCTGATTGGTTTGCTTCGTTTTCGGTGGCAGGTTCTACGTAGGTACTCAACGTTTCTCGAAGTACAATTGTATGAAAAAGAGCAAGTGCAATAATTAAAAACAATAAATAGCCGACGTGATCAATAGTCGTATTTTTCTAACGAACTCGGCTACTTGTCGTTCTCACAAGTAAGAATGCGAAATTACCGATGTTGCTGAGAACTTGGCATATATTTTAATAGTAATTCGCTTGCTTATTGATTTTGACTTTTTACGATAACATAGTTGATACCGACCGACATACGTGACACCGTGCAAGGAATGATACGTTATAGTTATAGGTTTACATAGCAATAACATCAATAGACGAAACACTAAAGGACATCTTTCGTTTCATCGAGCACACAAGTGGTACTGGTAAGTCCTATCATACCACATCCGTCCGATTTCCGACCTCGTGCTCCGTGCTGTAGTCTACATAGCTGTGTATCATGCCCAAATACAGTAAATCGTTTATAAAGATTATGTACAGAGTAGGTGACAGCTTTGATTGAAAAGTCATCCAATTTCGAGCCATCAATGTTAACGAAGATGGAAGGAACTGCCAAAAGGCTGGCGATCCAGGTGCAGAGTTTGGGTGGAAAGCCGGTTGGAAGCTTTCCTAGAAGGCCTCGGCGCCAAACGAGATCGTAAGCCTTGGAAATGTCCAGAGCGACAGCAAGCGACTCCCGAAAACTGTTACCCGCGCTTTTCGGAATCCGTACTGCTTGTCATCCAGGAGTTTATTTGCTTTAAGTGCGTTAGGAGCTGGGTGTAGATAAGGCGCTCCATAACTGTAGGTATATAAAAATTAAGTTATGGCAATAATGGACCGGGAGTTGGAGGGGTTCGCGGAGTCTCCCTTCTTTGAAACCGGTTGGATCGAGGCTCTCTTTCAGCAAGAAGATACAATCCCATGGGCGAAGGAGAGACGGAAAAGACGGGAGATGATTGGTGTCAACTCAGGGACACACATCTTGATCACTATGGCTGGAATGCCATCAGAACCACTACTCTTCCAAGTGTCCATCCTACTCAAGCTCTTGAAATTCTGTCTAGCTAGAGTGCATCCTCGGCTCCACCATCGAAATCCCCCACTGCGTGGTATCGAGGGAGGGGTTCATCCAGGTCATACAGAGTTGTGTTGGATGCGAAAAGGCGAGCAAAAATGTGCCTTCTCTTTCGCGAGGATAACGAGTGATCCATTAGGATGTTCCAGCGAGGTGTAGCAGAGCGACAGAAGTTTCGACCAATAGAGTTGGCGAGAGACCAGAATGCACGGCTACCGGCCTTACAGCGGACTAGCCTCTCCCCGATTTTACTGTCGTGCATATACTTGGCCACGTTGAGCGTTCGCTTGCAAGACCTAGAGGAGGCATTAAGTGTGCGACTTGCCTCAGCGGTACGGACGCACACACAGCCATTCCCTAAACGCCTGATTCTTGGCCTCAACCGCAAGGCGGCATTAGCGAACCAGGGCATGCGTCTACCTCCCACCGGTACAACAAGAATAAAATATTCCATATCCTCCTGTATCAGCTCGGCAATAGACACGACGCACATTGACGGGTTCGCTGAGGCAAATAATAATGTAAATAAGTCAAGTAAATATTATAGTAGGTATGTGAATATTATGCAAACAGAAAATTATCATTAACGAAATTATGGCTTGTAAAATTAGTAATTTTGAATACCTATTCGAGCAAATGAAACATTATATCAAATGAAATTAAATTATTTCACTTTATAAGAAACACATATATAAGAGTAAAAGATCATTATAAAAATCAAGCAATATAATATCAAACGATTTTATAGGAACTGATAGTCAACCGCAAGTCAGAGCACAGTGTAATAGTAAGTCGTCTTTCAACAGTTACTTAACTATAAAAGTTCGCTGTTAACTTATCTATCAGTTACATATTGGGCAGGAATTTACTGTTAAATTTGTGGGAGAACAAAATGTAATATCAAATTATACGCACCCTTGGATCCGTTCCAGCAATTCCTGTAGTAATAGGATTTATGGGGCGCCAAATGTCCGGAGTACCGATCAATCCATTTTTTAAATCATTTTGAAAGAGCTTAGAATCAAAATTCCATGTTGCAGCTCCTATGGTTCTTCTCTTCTCTAGTAGCGATTTTTGAGGAGAGGTTTCACCCTTTGATCCTTTGAAGCTACTAAATACTGACTTTTCAAAGAAACTTGACTTAGGTTTTTCTTCTTGATCGCTCACTTTCGCAGTTTTCTTATTGTCTAAAGTTTTCGCACCCTTTCTTTTATCTGATTCTGGCTTCGGTGTTTCCAGTATAGCATAAATAGTGAGAGATAAAAAGTGACCTGCTAACTGACTCTGGAGGTCAGTTTTATCAGATTTTTTTGAGTCTTTCTGTTTAAGTTGAAATTTAAATTCTTCGTTCCATACAGGCCACGAGTTTTCTTGAAGGCTTGTTTCATACTTGCTGTCGCCAGGAAAAACTTTTACCTGAAATGAGAGTATGAAATGGGTTAAGGCAGAAATGTTATTACCATAATGAGCATTCATAAAATAAAAAGTGACAAAGGTGTAACAATTCCGCAATGCCCACAAGAGTACGTGCGCCCTTGAAGAATGTCGGTCGGTTTGGTTGGGCGACTCACAATAACTTGATAATGTTAGTGCCTGCGTGCCGCAGCGCTGCCGGGGTCACCTCTTCTCTATTCACAATCAAAACCACAACTGAATCCGATACAACCACGGCATTGACTGGACGGTGGACGACTGAATGGACCCCACCTAAAAGTTATGTTCACAGAAATAGGTGCCGCTTTCTGTGGTTATCTCTCACCTTGAGGCGGCCCTGCATGACAAGGATAGTTACAATTACCTAAATATCTATCACAATCATTATTTAAAACTTACTGTTTATAATTTTAAACTTATTTGTTGAAATGTCTACTACTTACCAGTGTCTTAAAAATTACGGTGGGTACTTATTTGTATTTCAGACGTGATGTTTTAAAAACATATTTATGTATAGCTCAAGACACGTAAATAGAACTCTCGTCGCCATATGTTTTGTATGGCAGCGAGAGCTCTATTTAAGTGTCTCGAACTATATCCATCAAAGTGGTGTCTAGCCAGATGTCTTTCGAGTTCCACTTCCTTATCGCTCAGTATTTCGACGTCGATAACATTATGTGTGTTCAAATTAAGATAAGAATAAAAGCGCAGCGATAACATAACACCATTAAACAAACTATTGCAGATATGACTATCCTTCGTTCGGCTCATTCGAGAAGAGACGACTGATGCAGACACGCTTTCAGAATGAAACTAGATAAGTTGGTATTAGCGAAATTAGTAGGTATGACTTCATAAAGTAATGTGATAGCAATTATTCGTAGAAGCGCTGTGATATCATTTAAAAAAGCGGCCAAGTGCGAGTCGGACTCGCGACCGAGGATTCCGTACCACCACATATTGGCAGGTTTTTATTGTTTGTTGGTTTACTTCAGAGTTTGCACTATAATCAGACCAAGGTTGAAGCTTGTAGGTATGCCTTACCGTTTTTACGATAGACCAAAAACAAAAAACTTTGAAAAAAATATATAGGTAAGTATTATGATTATTATACAGGGTGTCCCAAAACTCGACGTCCAAACGAAAGGAGGTCATAGAGGAGGTCATTTCCAATCAGAATCACCCTATTTGTAGTTATCCATTTCTCAGTCGTTTAGAAGTTATAGCTCTTTTTCTGAGTTTTTCTAATTTCAACCCCAATTTTCGAATAAAAAATCATAAAAAAAATTACATGTAACTTAGGTTCATTGAATTTTTTGGGGTTTTATTGCAATTAGTGTAGCTTTGTGAAAAAAATTGTTTTATAACATTTTCTTTCTTATTCCAATAGTAAAGCCTATTTCAATTAGAATTTTTCAGTAATTCATCAATGAAGCCTTGACTTTGATTGAAGTTTACTTTAAAAAAATGTACTACAGGAAAGTGAACCTGCTTTGCAAAAACATGTACAGTTCATACGGATTCCAGAAAGGTACAATTCATTAGATTCATTACCATAAAACTTAACGAAGATATGAATGAAACAACTAATCCGGTCTACCAAATTTAAAAGCGTTAGGTACTTTCTTAGAAGAGAACAATGGAGGGCCTCTCCGTTGAGCCCGTGAAAACAATGGGACCGGTCGCCAACATGTTTCACCTACCCTCTCCCCTCCCCTCCCACTCCTTTAAGCCGTTCATCACCTATCTGCGCCTGACCCACTCTTTCAGTTTCAGTGACTCGCTAGCTGCTTGTAACATCGCCGTTCCGCTATTCTGTTTTCTTTTTTTTTTTCTTTACATATGATTTGGCTATTCTTTACGAACTTTGATCCCTATCCTGTGTGTTTAACCTGCGCTTGTGATTTTGACTGTGATTGTGCTTGTGATTTGGACTTGTTATTGAACTGAAAACTGCGTAGAGATGGTAGCCTACACGCGCCGTGAATATGCAGAAATGCATTTTATTTATGGTTTATGTGACGGCAACGCTCGTAATGCTGCGAGGGAATACTGCAATCGGTACCCGGAACGCGAACGCTATCCCGATCATAGAGTGTTCATAAATGTACACAACACACACGTTCAAGGTGAAATTCCTGGTACCCATCGAGTAGGTGGAGCACGTCGAGCACTTCTTCTTCGCCGTCGATCCCAACGAATTAAAAAGTATCGGGAAGTGGCATACAACGCACCGACTTGAGGCGCGCTATTTGTGAGCATTCGGCACACACTCTTTCGCGAGCACTCAGTCCGCCGCACTGCGCCGCTCAGGCAGGTCACGTTTTTGTATCAATCCGTCCATAAAAGAGAGATACAATATCATGTATTCGCATACACAAAATATGACAGAATAGCGGAACGGCGATGTTACAAGAAGCTAGCGAGTCACTGAAACTGAAAGAGTGGGTCAGGCGCAGATAGGTGATGAACGGCTTAAAGGCGTGGGAGGGGAGGAGAGGGGGTAGGTGAAACATGTTGGCGACCGGTCCAATTGTTTTCACGGGTTCAACGGAGAGGCCCTCCATTGTTCTCTTCTAAGAAAGTACCTAACGCTTTTAAATTTGTTAGACCGGATTAGTTGTTTCATTCATATCTTCGTCTTAAAGATTAAGTTTTATGGTAATGAATCTAATGAATTGTACCTTTCTGGAATCCGTATGAACTGTACATGTTTTTGCAAAGCAGGTTCACTTTCCTGTAGTACATTTTTTTAAAGTAAACTTCAATCAAAGTCAAGGCTTCATTGATGAATTACTGAAAAATTCTAATCGAAATAGGCTTTACTATTGGAATAAGAAAGAAAATGTTATAAAACATATGTTTTCACAAAGCTACACTAATTGCAATAAAACCCCAAAAAATTAAATGAACCTAAGTTACATGTAATTTTTTTTATGATTTTTTATTCGAAAATTGGGGTTGAAATTAGAAAAACTCAGAAAAAGAGCTATAACTTCTAAACGACTGAGAAATGGATAACTACAAATAGGGTGATTCTGATTGGAAATGACCTCCTCTATGACCTCCTTTCGTTTGGACGTCGAGTTTTGGGACACCCTGTATACTATAAATTAAAGATTTTCTGATGTTCTCCTTTTTTTATTATTAATTTCTAAAACATTACATTACAATTTTTCCTTTACTTGTGATGTGCGACCTTACTCCTTGTCAAATCTCATGATTCTAGATCGACGGGAAGTACCCATAAGTTTATATGAGTGAGTTTGCGAGTATCAAAATATGTGAAATAAATGGCCGTGTCTTTTGATGAATATCTGATAAATGAATAAATAAATAAAACAAAATATTCAATAATTGTAAGAACGTATTGATGTATTTAGCTGTAGAAAATCATAATATTATATTGACAAATTATTATTGCGGGAATTTTACTGACGATGTGAATTTGAATGTGACCAATTGAATGTGAGCAATCATATTTACAAATAAATGTTTTTGACTTTGACTTTGATTGTGTTGCCTTAGAAGCTTGAATTGCTTACACCTCCAAGGGACCATAGACCTTAGTATTTGATATCAAATTCAACTTGATACCTCCAGCCGTTCCTGAGAAAAAGGGTCTTGACAGACGGACAGACGGACAACAAATCCTATTAGAGTTCCATTTTTTTTTTTGAGGTACTGGACCCTAAAAACGCTGGGATGTCGGTCTTCCAAAGAATCACTGTAACCATCAACCGGCTGCTAGTTGCCGGCGAATTGATGGAATTTTTTTTAGAGGAAAAAATATTCATCTCGTCTAACGAATGGCAGCCAGCACAGCTGCTCACACACATTAGAGCAGAAATGATATAAAAAGTTAGTTACGTCACTCAAGGTGTGTATTCTCGATCTCGGGCTGCTGTTGTGTGTTTACGCTAACCATCCTGAGTAACCATCAATAAATTATCTCTTGAGTGGAGAAGATCGCGATCTGATTTAATACCAGCTAAGTGCAATTCAGTAAGTTTGATTAAATTTCTGTTTGAGTAAATTCCATGATTACCATTACGGAAACTTGTGTTTTACAGATATACCTACCATTTATTTATGTGTGCCTTCCTTACATCATGGGCGCGGCATCAAATACCCAATAATAAGTATGATGTGATAATGTTGGATAATTTATGTTTTGTTATCCGTAGAAAATCTTTGAAATTGTTATTTTATATTAAAGTGTAAATTTACAGATAAAAAGCGCATACCTGTAGGTAATGTAAAATGGCTTAGAATTAGAAATTTGGGTACCTAATTAGGTATTAAAAAATACTGGTAAGTAGATCTATCTTTTAGTATAGGATATTAGGAGAATATTCGTTAAATATTTTTTCCCGGAGATCAATACTTTTCGAGATATACCTACCTAGGTAGGTAGGTTCTTTTTTTTTTATTTAAAAAATTATGTAACATTTTCGAATTTGGCGCCTTTCGTTCAAGGTAGGTATTGACTATCTATAGAATTGGAGTGCAGGCGTTTGGAGTAGCTAAGGATTGAATTTTTGTAGGGGTTGATGTCTCCTTTCTAAAAATACCACTCTCAGCACGATACAAAAATATATTATATACCTACCTACCTACATAAAAATCTACTATCACGCACATCCTTTGTCTCTCATTAAGTATTGGGTAGATAGGTACCTACCTACTAGTTTACTACACAATAACTATTGCTGGTAGGGTAGGTACCTACCTAGTAATCTCATTTTGGGGGATCATTGAAAACTACATACCTACTACCTACCGGACAAAGCGAACAAACTCGTAATCTTACAAATGTGTTACCTAGGTACCTAACAAGTCGCTCATACGAGTAGGTGCCTACATACTAGTGTGACACGCACACGCAACCGCGCCGCCGCGCCGCCTCCGCCGCCCCCCTGAAGTTCGATGCATGATGCACGAATGGACGTTCGAATCGAAATCAACATTTTTGTATGAAAATGTTCCCAATGTCCACTCTATCTATGGCCTAATCCTTATATTTAATATTTAAATTTCTTTGATACCTACATGACATTGCATGTTTCCATATAATTTGCTTGCAACTAGGTTTTTTTTATTATTATGTAATACGGGTTGGTTGGCTGAGTCGGAGGGGCCAAAGCACATACTTCGACCAGCCAATATAACCTCCGAGAAGGTAGGTGCCATACCAGAGACTTCCCTGAATTGCTGGCTATACTGGACTAGAGGAGAACACTACCAAGGCTGCTATGCGGCCATCTTACATCCAGTACTGTTGTACCAATCCAGTCAGCTACAATTTGAGCCTACCACCTAGTAAGGGGCAAGGGAAGGGACCTACAGTTTTACACCGGTTCCGAACGGTGAAGCAGCAGATGTAGGTACCAATATTTTATATTGACATAGTATTTTTTTTTATATAGGTTTTATTTTATATTGACTGGCACTAAAGGAAAGAAATGATTTATTTTTTTCCTCAAAAGTAGACATAATACAGACATAGTGCTGTTCCTAATAAAACGACACAATACGTACCTTTACCAAATAACCATGCGCCCTAGTCAGTCCGAATAAGGAAGGCAGATGTCGCGCTCCTATAACGGTCACGAATAAACTCCGATTGAGTGGGCTATGCGCCAATTTGAATCCCACTTCGGGCTCAAGACTGCCGCTGCCGGCCAGCTGCCCCTCTCGATTTACATTCAAAATATTCTTCAACTTCGCGAACGAAAACGCCATTGTAAACTAGGACTACGCCTTAAAATAATTCACTCACATACTTTACTGTCGTAAAACCGGTTTCCGACGGTAATGTAAACAAAACTCCGTTTAGAACATTAGTCGTTTATTGTAAATATTACAACTTTTTTCGCAGCAAATCAGAAATCACTCATGATTAGGTACCTACGTACTGTAAAAGCGGTACTAATAGCGTTTCCTAATAATATTTTCTACACGGAACACACGCGACTTGACTTGACTCACTCGCTCGACCGACCGAGGCAGGCACACACACCGCACGTACACACGCTCACTTCATTGTTGTGGTGTTGCTCATTCATTGATGCCATGCCTACCGTGGTGCAGTGCAACCAACGCTCACTCACTGCACAGAATGTATAATATCGATATATTCGATTTATGTTTTGTAAGATATTCCTTTTTTACTTTTGTCATTATTTAGGATCTACATCTAATTCAGTTACCATTGAACTAGATATTACCTACTTACATCAACCCAAATCTTGCAGACATGTTTAATTTACACTTTTAGTTATAACTAGCTCTTGCCCGCGGGTTCGCTCGCGTGAAATACCTACGTGTTTTAAAAGGCGGAACTGTCGGTTTGTTTGAGAACTATATCTTAACGTAACCGGAACTGAATTTTATATTGTGTGTCACGTATGTATTTATAGTTAAATGTGCTTATACATACTAAGTTTCATCAAATTCGGATGATCGGTTTAAGAGTGATGGAGGAACATACATACAGAAAATATTTATAAAAATAATCAATTTAGTTTTAGTGTCCTACCTACATAGAGTTTACAAACGCAATATCTCTTAAAACAAAGTTACTTACTTCTCCATGACCATCCCTTACAAACATTTAGTATTGATTTGAATTTTTTTTTTATTATGAAAATGAATGTATTTCATGTTAAAATATGTATAGGTAGGTAATCAAATCATTTATTTATTAGGTATCTACGCGTGCCTATTAAAAATATGTACCTACCTAAATATACAATTTTTTTCATTAATTTATATCGAGTACGCAAAAGTATTTAGCAGTTGCATAACATCAAGAAATCATACGTAATGGAAATAAAACTTTGGTGCATTCGTAACAAACAACCGATAAAATACTATCTACCTCGAAATTTTACATCACTAACAGTCAAGGTGTGTACAGTCCTTGCTTCGACTAGTAGCGCCATCTAGGTAGTCACTGATACACATACTTCTTGATAGATGGCGTTAATAGTCTGAATAGAAAGCATTAAATAAACACACTAAAACCGTAATTAATGTAGTGATTATCCTTTCATTGCGGTGCGGTCGGTCGACTGTTGATAAGCAACCCTGAGCGCGGTCGGTCAGTACTTGGATGGGTGACTGCTCGACCGTTGGAGGTTAACCGTGGTTCGGATTCCACGTAAAACTGTAGGTCACTTCCCTTCTTAATACCTTACTAGGTGGTAGGGTATATCCCGCCCGGTTGGTACCAACGCACTGAATGAAACGGCTATGTAAATAGTTCGTGTTTTCCGTCCAGCAGTGTAGCCGACATTAAATGAAGGGAAGCACTGACATGGCACCTAGTTCACCCGGTGTTATGGGCTGACCTGACATCAAGGATGTTATAAGTGATGTTGCCAATCGTGTCAGTTCACATAAAAAAAATAATCGGTTACTCATTTGTCCAATCTACTAGCTGGCCTATTCTGTTGCTGCGCGCAATTAGGACTGTAATATTATGATATGTAAGTGAGCAACTATTTTTTCCGTCTACGGCAACATATTCCACAAAACATAACTAAGTATAATAAATCTGTGGAATTCGAGGCGCACTCACCCCTGTTCACCCCCAATATCTATATATGTATATCGTTGGTGATCTGGCAGAAAGTCCTATCTCAAAAATGTAAATTTTTCAAGAGACGTGAAACTGTTTTGTTCAGAACTTATGGTCATACAATGTAAAAAAAAAATAGGTACAATTTTATTTTATTTTAGTTTATATTAGAATAAAGTCGCCTGAATTTTGTCCTGACATTGTGGAAAAAATTATATAGGACATATTACCACCAAAATCTGAATTTGGCAAAAATTTAGATAGGACTTTCTGCCAGATCACCAGCGATATGCAACATGTATATGCGCCTAGTGGGCACCTCTGAGACCTGCGAATTTTAGCAGTAAAAAAATATGAGGAAAGCCACTATCAAAACGGGAAAACTGTAGGTCCCTTCCCTACTTCGTAGGTTACTTTACCTTACTAGGTGGTAGGGTTTATCCCGCCCGGTTTGTACCACCGCACTGATTGAAACGTCGGCCGATGTAAATAGTTCGTGTTTTCCGCGCAGTTTAGTGTAGGCAAGATGAAATGAAGGGAAGCGCTGACATGCACCTAGTTCGCCCGGTGTTATGGGCTGACATCACAGATGTTGTAGGTGATGTAGCCAACCATGTCAGTTTCCATAAAAAAAAAAAACTATCCATGGTACTGCTAATAATACTGGAACCACATACTATTTTACAGTACAGTGGACCACTATGAATGTTAAACTAGGTAAGGAAGACAGATTAAAAGAATACATGGACGAAGATTGGATTTCTTTATATCTGAAGATTAAAAATAAAACAAACTTGTTTGTCTGTTTTATATAAATATATATTAGCGATCATCATTATAATATATATTATATGACCGATTCATGAAAAAACTTAACAATATGATGGTAGTAGTGTATGAGGATGGAGAGAAGAAGTACGAGTAGAGCGAAGGCGATGCCGGTGATGTACATAAACTGGCTGGCCTCGTGCGGCGTCGCCAGCAGCTCCTCGCTGCTACCCTCCCGCTCCAGCGCCATGAACTCCGATGTGTCTGCACACACAAGTATGTACATAAACTGGCTGGCCTCTTGCAGCGTCGTCAGCAGCTCCTCCGCTGCTCCCCTCCCGCTCCAGCGCCATGAGCCCCACACACACATCTGGTCAGCTATATTTTGAATATTTACATTTATTTATTATATACAGTAGTCTCACTAATCCGGCACTTCAGTTTGCCGGCACGTCCAGTAGCCCGGCACCCTACTCCACCGCTCCCTCTGTCCGAGCCGCAACCGCAAGAAAAAAAATTAAATTCCGGTTACGCTAAGATGTGGCTCTCATACAAACCGAATTGTTCCGCGCGCCAAAATAAAGGTACAGTAGCGGGCTTAATTACTTTCTTCTTTTTAAATACGAATTTCACGCAAGCGAAGCCGCAGGCAAAAGCTAGTTATAATATAATATAATAAAAAATATTGTCAAAAAACCTGCAGTTTTCCGTAGTAGATATCAAACGATAGATTACATCTACGGTTTATATCTGCTAACCCTATGAAAGTAAAAATTTTAGCTCAAAAAACCGGGTCCGTGCACCCACCGACTTCACCCACCAGTGGGTACACAGGGAATTCATAATTACCCGTGCACCCACCACCCAACGGCTCCTTCCACCAGTGGGTGCACGGGGACTTCCTATTTACCCCTGCACCCACTGCACTAATGGTAGGTATTAAAAAAACTAAATTTAACATGAAAATTGTCTAATAATAGTTAACCAGTTTTTAAACACTTTTTACATATTTTAAAAACATGCAATTTATTCAGTCAGGGTGGTGCACCACCATATGTCTATACCTAGCCTACTCACCTAGTGCAACTCACATTCAGATATTTATTTCGCCATAAACAACACACAAAATAACAATATGTCATTGAGACATATGCATATTCAGTATGGTTCGTCGTAATTTTTTTTTGTCATGTCCCGTTAAGCAGTGCAATCTATAAGTAAGAACCGGGTAAGAAACCTTACAGAGCTTTTTTTAAATATAACTGTACATACTAAGTTTTCATTATGTTAAATGAGGAGGCAGCAAACAAAACCGGCCTTGTCCACCCATATTGTTTTTTTTTTTTTGTTCTCTGAGCTCATCTATGTTGTCCCTGAAGTATTTTCATTCAAAACCGCTTCTAACCTATACAAAATAATTCTCAAAAGTTGCCTGTTCAGTCAGGCCTTCGTCACTCGCTCAAGGTCGCGCGTTAAATGCCTACCGCTTGGCGTACCGGTTAATGTACAACAGTGGCGGCTTTGACCAATAAATCTTAGTGAGGCGACTAAAAATCCACCTACATTGCTATTACTTTATGATGAATTGAAAAACCTAAACCAAATTTTTTTCAAAAAAGTACTATAAAAAATCAAGTTTTTATGTGGCTATAAAAAGAACCCATGCTGAAAAAAGAACGAAAGAAAGAAAGAAAAAGAAAAAAGAAAGAAAGGAAGAAAGATTGTAAAAACTTCAAAATATTCATTCAAGTCACTAAATAAAAGTACCCAAGCCTAGTTTAATATGCCACTCACGCCATCTAGATGGCGTGTTTTGAAATGCTTCATATTAGTTTAGTCAAGCAAGATTAGAAAATGCTTCCTAATCTATTCGGTAGATGGCGAGCGCGCATACACTTTTTGGTTCCCCCGTGAATTTTTTACTTTTCTTATTTTTATTATTATGGCCGATATAACAACAAATTTTGTTGTTATATCGGCCATAATAACACATTTTCTGTGAAAATTTCAACGGGCTACCAATTACGGTTCAAGAGATACAGCCCTCGGACAGACGGACAGATGGACAGTGAAACGGACCTAGGGTCGTTCCATTTTTTATTTTTAAATAATATCAAATATTTATAGGGTGCCGTGTAGAACGGGCGCCGTGTAGTTCGGGCTTCGGTAGCACTGGGCTGTGTGAACATAGGTATTGATTAGTATAGGAAACGTCGACGCATAGACACGCGCAACAGATATAGTTTACATTCAATAGGTACAAGCGAGAGGATTATAAATTTCATATTTAGGCTGCGAGTCTGATGGAGGGTGGGAGAGTTAAAAATAGATTTTCAGGCAACGCGGGACGCGGGGTAGGCGCGAGGGGTGCGTACGCGCAGGGGGTAGGGGAACGTCTCGGGGATGCTCGTGCGGGCGCGACAAGCGGGATTCGAGACAGTCGAAAGGGCACGGCTTAAGGAGCGACACGTATTCATATCGGCCTAGCCGAGTGGTTAGGGAATAAATTATTTGATATTTTTTTCTGCCCAATTTAAAACAGTGCGCGAAACTTAGAATGGCATGGACAGTAGTTTCTTTCTGGACAACGTATAGCGGTGGGCGAATAACTGTAGGAAAGAAACTGGCTAAAAGCCTATCTCTAGGGCGTGGACCTAGGTCTTACAAAAATCTGTTAATGCCTAAATAAACGATGATTTTCCAACTCCGCCTTGTGAGTTGAGCTTAGAGTAACAAATTGAATGCAGCCTTCCTAACTCTTCGGTAATATTTATTTGCGAGACCGTATTGCGGCTCACCTTAATCTGGACTCTCGGAGAGGACGGAGTTAAAATAGAGTAGAACATGACATCAGCCTGTAGAAGAATTATCGGCTCAGTATTGAGTGATAGACTAATTTCTTTACTTTTATATCTATTCTGCTACGAGAAACTTTGTATTGTTCTTCGGAGTTCTTCCATGTATTTTTTCCAGCAAGGGACAAAGGTTACCTACAGTTTATTTAGCTACAAGGAGGAGAGAATCCTACAGTCGCCTGAAGCTACGAATATTGTGTATTTTTTCAGCACTGTGTTCTTCAATTCACAAAATGTCATGTTTCAGCGAATAATACCAGCGTGTGTGTAAGAACAAAATGCCTGTAATGGGTTACTGTTCTGCGTGTAATTTACAGGTGGATCGACGATTCTGAAATAGGCTACAATTGCCTATTTTTCGTCGTCAATGATGTAATGTGTATATTGTAGGCTCCACAGTTATTTACTTCCCCGCTCAGAACAATGTAATGTGAAGTTACCCGTTCTGTCTTGGCGAGGTCACGAGTTTACATTAGCGTAGAATAGAAGTAGAAGAGCTAGATTCGCCATAACTGTAGTCGACGAGGTCTACGGATAGATTTGATTTGCACTACATCGATAGGAATAGACAGGTAGCGAGTAGAAGGCGGATGTACGGTGTAGGGATATGTATGGTTTCTATATGTATATTATTTTACACACTTAGTTATAACACATCACACAATTTATATACATTTTCATTCGGTTCGTTTATATTTTGTATCAGAAAGGTTGAACACATAGACAGGCGATACATGATTAACTATCAAGCGACACATCACACAATTTATATACATTTTCATTCGGTTCGTTTATATTTTGTATCAGAAAGGTTGAACACATAGACAGGCGATACATGATTAACTATCAAGCGACACATCACACAATTTATATACATTTTCATTCGGTTCGTTCATAATTTTGTATCAGAAAGGTTGAACACATAGACAGGAGATACATGATTAACTATCCAGCATCACACCACACAATTCATACACTTTCCGTTCAGTTTATTTTTTATTTCTTTTCTAAGTTTGAATGCGTAATTGAAGGGTTGAACACACATAGACAGGCGATCAAGCACTACACAATATAGTTATAATGCACAATTCGTTCAGTTATTCGTCAAGTTTTTTTATTATTTTTTTTCTTTTGTCTAGTTACGAATGTGTATTTAGGGAAGTAGAATTAAGGTTTTGCTTTGCTTTGATGGCTGCCAGAGAAGTAGCTTTAAATGTAAATATGAGAATCATTGTGGTTTAGCATAGGTGACAGTCGGCTGGCCCATGATACGGTCCTTATCCGTGTATTAAATCAAAACTTCCTCTTGATTTATACACAGTAATTTCACGACCAATCGGGTCTAGATATTTGTTTTGCAAGGGCGGCTAACAGCTCTTCGTAAAATAAACCATGTAGGAAAGGCGGTATAGGTTTGCGACATCTATTCGGAAGTGTAAGGAATGAGCCTGCATCGGATAGTATGTAACTAAATGTAAATGTGTTAGGTGCGTAAAGCCACCTCCTTTGACCCACGAGACGTAATGTTTCGTTATCAACACGACTTAAACGTAATTTCTTCACGAGGAAACCGGAAGTTGCTCACTCCCTAATAAATAGCGTCGAGGTCTCGTATAATCTATCATTCCTTCATAAAGTTGTCACCCTAGTTTTAAGGTTAGGTAGGCTACGCTTCGCTACGCTACGCTACGTATAAACGTGAGAGGTACTGGGATTGAGCTAACCATGCCGGTCAGTACTAATCACACTCTACGCTTCGAAAACAGTGTTTTGAGCTGACGCTTAACCATAGCGGATACGGTTTCAACTCACTATCTACGCTTCGCTACGCTTCGGACAGCTTTATTAGCGGATGATGGGTTAAGATGAGCTAATCGAATGAAGTCTGACCTTTAGGGGGTAGCACCATGGATCTTCGTTACAACTTCTCCAAACATTTTCTTCGCACCAATGAACGAGGAAAAGAATCTGCTAACCATGCTAGCTTTCCTGAGTTCAAAACCATTCTTCGCATCAATGAATGAGGAAAGGAATCGGCTAACCATGCCAGCCTTCCCGAGTTCAAAACCGACTTCGTCGCATCAACGAACGAGGAAAGGAATCTGCTAACCATGCTAGCCTGACTGAGTTCATTATCTTCGCTACGTAGCACGCTCAGTGCTCTCATCACCAACACACAAACCGTACTTTGGATAAGGGGTGTATTCGGCACAGTCGTCTGACACCTGGGAGGGGTTGAGTAAAACTCTCCCTCCCAAATCAACCTTGTGGTGGATTCGGGTTACGCACTTCCTTCCAAGGAAACGGCCCAGCCTAGCGCTGGGCGAACCTTGGAACGAAGTAGGGGAATTTGGACGGTGGCGTAGCAGTAACTTCTTACTAACAAAACCTAAATTCTATAATCGCACATGCTCATATTTTTCACATATACTTATATATAATAAACTGCCTATTATTTCGATATCTGTTTGTCCGAATCTAAATTTAATGCACACAATCTTACACACCATTCGACGAGTATCAGTCCCGCGACCTATTAATAACCTCATCAACACAAGTATATACATATATCTTTACCGTATAGCCGCCCTAGGTCATTTAATTGCTTGAGTAGAGACAGGGAGAACGACGAGGAGAGTAGGAGATAGGTCTAGACGTCGCTGGATAGTTAGAGACATACATAGGGGTATTTACATATAAAAAAGCTAAAGCTTTTCCAAGGTAAGTGAACTACGCCGGATTCTTCTAAATGTCGAACGAGCCCCATTGGGTCGGTTGCTTCAATCTTCTAGAGCTTCAAGGAAGAACGAACGAGCGTAAGGAAGTTTTCACACGTAATTTTCTTTACGAGTGATTGGGTTTTCTTAATGTTGTCCGACGCGCGACCGTTCGCGGCCGACCTCAGCGAGAGAGGTCGGATAGCCAATTTTCTTACAGCTTTACTTTCCATAAAGAATTCGAAATAACGTTTTACTTTACAGCTTCTCTTCGTAATGCTTCGAGTTATCTCCCCTTATTTTCAGCCTTTCTCCACAATGAAATCGAACCTAATACTAACTTCTCTCGGTTATTTTACCCATCTAGCTTCATCATTAATCTATGCTTCACATAAACTCTACGAATTCTTAACTCTCCAATCTTAATTTCCTTCTTCGGGATTCAAATCTGCGGAAACTTACTTAGCCTTCTTTCTTTCAGCTTTTCCTCCATAGACATTTTCAGAATTTTCCTCTTTCCTTTTCCTGTAGCCTAGTTATAACTAAACCAACATTTAAATCATGTAATCCTTTCGGTATTAATTTTTCACGAAAACTGAAATTTTCGTCATTAAAGTAGGACAGGGTAGGTTAGATAGGTTCCGTAGAGATGACGTGTTAGGTAGGTTTAATTTTAAATCGAAGGCAACCACCTAGTCTGGTTCAGACAAGGAGTCCGCGTCAGTTGGACTGCTTGACCAGAGGGGGGGGCGTTACAGTTGGTGCCGTGACCAGGATTTGAAAGTTCGAAAAACGCTATGTATTTGTAAAATAATATATAGCTACTTTCAAATAACGGATAGGGCCATTACGGCATAAAATGTAGGGTCCTTTTATAACCTATTAGACGATCACAGAGCCATTCTATAGAAACACGTCAATCAGAATAGACTAATTTACAAGTAGAAAGTATAAACTATGTAATTAACATGAATATAGAACCAAGTCGTTAAACCTAGGTCAGGTAGTCTAATGTCTAAATGAATCCACGTTAGACTATTCAGCTAACGCGTAAACGAATTGAAACGGCGACGGTCTCAGCGTGAATATGTATCGTATACTAGTCGTACATATGTATTCTGTCTCTCACAGCTTTGTCGTAGTACATAACAACATAGCTATTCTAAAAAATAAATGCGGCGTCGAAACTAACAAATATTGTATTCATAAATAATAACCGATCGCGGAGTCAGAACAAACCTTATGTTGAAATTTAAATAAACTTGCACCGTAGGTAACGGAATAGGAGGCGCTGTCGCTCGTAGGAATGTAATCTTTAATCCAAATCCGAAATTCAACTATACTAAAACAATATAGGGTAACTACACAAAACGTGATTATAACTTCATCTAATAATAATAATTTAGTTTAAATTTTGATTCAGAGTAACGTAGTTAATATTAAAAAAAACTTACCGACATGGCACTTACATAGACAGGAACAAGACTCGGGCGCCTTATGTATTTATAAATAGAATCAACAAGGGGTCTATGTACCGGGACGCGGGCGAGGTCGACAAAAAAAATGTGACCCCGAACCCGAAGGCGTCTACATAGCCGACGTTTTTTTTCCCCCTCGAAACACACGACATCGGCGTTGGAACATAGAAATATATTGAGTCGATGTTTAGTATTTAGATAGAAATATTTACGGGTTGTTCAGTACGTAATAAATGTCGTTATGTTCCAATAGAATCATAAAGTCCAATTTGAAGACTGATTATTTCAAATATGAATAAATAAAGTAAATAATTTCCGGAAAATATTTATAAAGAAAAAAATATTTTTATAATTCCATAGAATGAAGTATAGGCGGGTCTAAATAAACAAGATTCTTTAATTGAAATCTAAATTAAAGTATAAAAAAAAAAATATATATATATATATATAAATATATAGATAAATTGTAGATTGGCTAGGATATCTTTCAGAGATTTGTTTAACGCCTAAATTTTAATTAAAGAACTATGTAAAGTTTATAGCTATAACTATGACTCTTAGGTAAATGCGTCTCTATGTCTCAAGTTGTTCGTGGTTGTAAGATACTGGGTATACAAAACCAGTGTTATGCAGGGAGGTCGAAGTGATATATGGATGAAATGAAAAGCAAAATAGTTATTAAATTCTAGAATTCTAAAAGGACGTGTTTGCTGCGGAAAGTATTATAGCTTAAATAATTACATTAGAAGTAATTGGAAAAAAAATTAACTCGAAAAAGGTAATATGAAAAATTCTTCGCGAATAAGTCGACCAATCATATTAAAATAAAAAAATAAAAATTTATAAAAATATGTATATTTCATTGAGGTCACACCCTAGTTTCGATCGAGGAGGCGTAGCGTCGCTATGAAAAACAAACTATAACTTAATTAATAAAGAATTCCATTCGCGAGAAAAAAATTAAGTCGATATAATATAGTTAAATAAAATTACTGAATTAACTCTACGTCGTCGGTGAAATCGTATTGCTACAAGAAACACAATTTATAGGTGCCTTCATTAATAAATACGTACTCATAGTCTCGTACTCGTAATCGAATTGCTAAAACATGTAAAATGCTTGGGGCGTTGTCAATCTAATGTTTAGGTATTTGCGTTCAAAACTATAGTCTAATCATTGCGGGAAGCTAGGCCGGCAGACGTTAAACAAGAAAGAGGTAGGTTCCTTTAAATGCGGCTACAACTTTAGTTGATAGGAGGCGCGCAAGTAGTTTTGCTAGATTTCGTTCCTCAAAATTCAAAACTAGAAAAAATATCTTCTTTTCGCGAATCCGTCTCTCAAATATGTACAAATTAATTAATAAAATTAGAAATGTGCCAATAATTCGTC
This sequence comes from Nematopogon swammerdamellus, assembly GCA_946902875.1. Classification (NCBI taxonomy): domain Eukaryota; kingdom Metazoa; phylum Arthropoda; class Insecta; order Lepidoptera; family Adelidae; genus Nematopogon; species Nematopogon swammerdamellus. Next base: position 12,707,200 of record OX336340.1, read on the forward strand.
CGTGCAAATTCCGCTATCAAAAATAGGCTATAATATTTATACTTATATTTCATTAGTACTAAAGTTTGGATATTAAGTAACTAGGAAACTCGGGTAAGATAGTGATTAGAATCTAATTTTAAAACAACACTTAACAATAAATTTAATTAATTACCACAATAATTTTAAAACTAGGTAAGTCGTATGTTTAATTGTTTTCTAGCTAATGTTTATGTATAGTCAATAATACGAACCAAATCATAATGTAATCGATTACTCGACGTTCGTAAATAAATGACGCGACTTACTTTCGGTTCAATTAATTCACAGTGTAATGAAAAAAAAAATCTGTAAAGATGGGTATCTAAAAATATAATATCACCTAGGTTGAAATTGCATAAATTGTAAACTTAAATGCCTAAATAGAAAGAACTAGAGCGTAATTGTAAAACTCATTGTCGGTGCTTCATGTTTCTCAAACATAATTATCACGAGGATATGGAAACATATCTTGTGTACTTGCGTTGCTTTCGTCTTGTGAACCGTGTATTTCTAAGAAGGTACATAGGTACATGCGTCGTGGTATATAAGTTCCTTATTTAAAATATTATGTAACGGTTCTCTTAAAATATTGTTATATGCGATCTTTAGTTACGTAGCAGAGAAAGAAACGTATCTATGGGATATTTATAACCATTTGAAGTGGTGTAAGAAAAAATCTTCCACTTTAAAATGCGTGAGATTAATTTCAAACAAACTTGTTATTGTAAATGTACACCGATTCTTCCGTCATAACATAAATATAAAAGAAATAATTTGTGCGCTCTAGAAATAATACGTGCACTTTGACGAAATGTGTCGTACGCCTGAGCGTCGTTGGTAATGGGATCAGGGAGTAAATTCACGCGTGGGGTGCGGGGTTGATGAACTTGTGTTCGGCGGGGCCCGGCCGTTACCATTTTTTTTTGCCATCATCCGATACGGGCTCGAACTCGGAGCTAGGAAGGTACATGGAGTAATGAAATATTTTCGGTTTTGTTGCGTTTCGCTTAATCACAAAAGTCAATCTTATTAAATGTTTTAGTTGAAGTTGGCGAGTAAATACGATTAAATAGATGAGTAATTATATTCTTTAAAAAAAAAAAAAAAAAAATAAAAAAAAAATAATAATAATAAATAAACATATGAAGAACTATAAAAATAACATCTACCGATCATATTCAAATTCAATTTAACAAACTTAATACGAAGTCGCGAATAAAATTTAAATATATAAATAAATAAATAAAAATTAAAACCAAAATGAAAAGAAAACCATTAAGTACTTTAGATTTCATTTGTGTTATAAAGGTGTTTAGTATTTGAAGTTTAATTATAACGAAATATGTTCCATTTTTGTTTCAAATAAACTATTAAAATGTATATCAAAATTCTAAGTATCTTTCATAAGTAGAGCATGTGCGCTGTTGTGAAGTTCCTTGTTCCTGGGCCAGGCTTAGTTGTGCGAAGGAGATATTGATTATCGATATTATCGATTATAAATAATGTATTTATTATCTGCTGAAATAAATAAAGGGGTAACTTTTATTGTAGTATTTGATATGTAATCAAATAAATATGGGGTTGAAAAAATATATAATAATAATAAATTAAATTATTAATAAATAAATATATTTGAGAGTACTGCCTCATATCTACAAAACACATACAAGATAAAATAAAATAATTTTTTTCGTAAATTAATAAACATACATCAGAGTAAGTGATCTCTTTGAAAATTGATTGTTCACTAAATATTCGTGTATGCAAATAGTTATAGATGTCAAGTAAGAGTTTATGTAAAACATTTAATTTTTTATTATAAACTGTAATTAACCGCCATACTTGTCTCTTTGTCCCTGCACTAAAATGCTAGTATGCAATTACATGGAGGAAGTCGGGAGTCGCCTAGATGTATAGAGATCTTATTGTCCGGTTAACAGTATTGTCTGTAGTATATTATAGGAAAAATATTGGCTATAAAAATGTAATTCGCGAGACGAAAAGAATTTCAAATCTTTATCTATATACTAAATTATTGACCTTAGAATCATTTGCCAAATATTCACAATACCAACATGGTGTCATCAATCAAGTTTGAGAGAGAAATCTTATATAAAAAAATCGAGATTAGCTGATATAATTGATATAAATCATAGATACGTGTTTTCTTGACTATCGCGAAAACGTAGGCCGATCACTAAAAAGAATTCCGCGAAACCATAGTTGATACTAGATACCTATATGTAGAAAAAAAAAAACCCGAGTACCGCGTAATAAGAAAAGAAATTGTTGCCCTTATGCCGTGTAATTCATGTAACTAGATATCCTGTTTGCAGCACCTAAACCATGTATTTACAAAACGTTGCATAGCTTTCGATTGTGAGCGTCACAAGAAATAGGCGCGCATGTAAATAACGGGAACATATTACTTATAATAACAGAGCCGCGAGAAATGAAATAAAGAATCGAACTAATTTACAAAACGTCACTTTTAACTGTATTTATGATCGTTTGAGGGTTTAAGCCAGAAAATAATTAAAGGTGCCACTTGTCGTCGAAAGTAATAAATAAATTCAACGCTTGGCACTTCAGATTACCGCGAGAAACAAAAAATATTTGAGTAACGCAACCGATAAAATTGACGCCCTCACTTGACAAAAATAAACGAACGGAAACACTCCGCCAACTTGCAGACGGGTTTAAAGTGGGATTAGGGGAGTTGATTGATTACAAGAATAGAAATAGTTCTCATTACATACGGTCTGAACTCAATAAAATAAACTATTATTGATTCTAAATATTTAAATAAAAATAAGTTGGAATGAAATAATATAACAAGAGAGGTTCATTTATCGGGAAATTTAATCGGCAAAATAATTTAACGCGACGCGTTGTAAATCATTACCTGCAAATTATTATTAATACCTAAATAAAGTAAAATAATCGCTCTGTCCATTCAATTGATTAATCTTCGAATAAATAATTGACGTAATGAATAGCATAAGAATTGATAGATTAAAACAAACTAATAAAAATATTAAATGTAAAGTAGGGATAAAGAATATCCATCCGAGTTCCGTGGACTAAAATATAATAAATATATAAATAAAATATGTATATAATATAATATATAAACTTAATACCTAATTATTCCTTTAAATATCTTATATTTGCGATTTCCGCACGCATTCCATTGTATTATCGAGTCCCGAACAGCCAATGGTTGACTGTAAGGAATCTCTATACGAGATAAGTCCGCCTTGTATCTTATGTAAATTTTCTAACGTAATTGTTGTTGTTGTTAATCGTAAAGTAAATGTTTACTGAACCGTAAAGTATCTTCTATCTATTTATCTATCAAGCAGTAAGAAAAAAAAACTAAACAAAACTCATGTATAAAATACTCTATTCGCGCCACGCAAACTTTGTTGTGCTTTAACGAGAAACGGAAAATATAAAATACTCCATGCGCGCCGCGCGAACCTTGTTGCGCTCTAACAAACAATGTAGTATGCGGTATATATAGTGTTACATAATGTCGCGTCTATGTAAGCTTATGTAAACATCATGAAATCTTTCTCACAAAATATCGTTAGGTAACAGAAAAAAACTAACCAAGGGGTACGCGTAACATTAGAACGAATTTATTGACATGTGAAGGGCTTAGGTTAAAATGCGTAAAATTATTTCTAAACCAAAGTCAATAAATTAGTCCACCACTTCGCTCTTACAAAATAAATATTAAAGCGTTAAATTCTGAGCGGCTCTCTTGACACTTAACGTTCAAGGAGGCGATAAACGTGGAACATATGATTGGGGCTGGGAGTTTTTCTAAACAAACGTACGATTTGACTAGTTTTTATTGTAGGCAGCGATAAATTAACAAAAAAATGTTGTTCTGAAAGCAGGCGTGAAGCGATAAATTTACAGTTTAGTTGGGGAACGGTTAAGCGGTTATTGGGTTAATAGAGTGAGGACTTCGGAAATATAAGTGAAGTGAATCGATGCTGTTCACATGTTTTGCGGGTTGGGAGTGTAGAATGTAGCTAAGGGGCGCGGGAAGATATAGTTACGTCAAAGCGCAAAGATAGGGTGCAAGTTGAGGTTGTCGGTTATTATAGTGAGGGATGTATAGGTATAGGGCGGATTAGAATTAAACCAGTTTAGGGCGCGAATCAATACGAAAGTAAGAAGAAACCAGTTTGATTTTAAAAGATTAAATTTTTCAACACTTTAACTACGTCAAAGGTGTATAAAAATCTGAATCTTTAGGAGGCGACTGAAACGGACCTAGGGTCGTTCCATTTTTTATTTTTAAATAATATCAAATATTTATAGGGTGCCGTGTAGAACGGGCGCCGTGTAGTTCGGGCTTCGGTAGCACTGGGCTGTGTGAACATAGGTATTGATTAGTATAGGAAACGTCGACGCATAGACACGCGCAACAGATATAGTTTACATTCAATAGGTACAAGCGAGAGGATTATAAATTTCATATTTAGGCTGCGAGTCTGATGGAGGGTGGGAGAGTTAAAAATAGATTTTCAGGCAACGCGGGACGCGGGGTAGGCGCGAGGGGTGCGTACGCGCAGGGGGTAGGGGAACGTCTCGGGGATGCTCGTGCGGGCGCGACAAGCGGGATTCGAGACAGTCGAAAGGGCACGGCTTAAGGAGCGACACGTATTCATATCGGCCTAGCCGAGTGGTTAGGGAATAAATTATTTGATATTTTTTTCTGCCCAATTTAAAACAGTGCGCGAAACTTAGAATGGCATGGACAGTAGTTTCTTTCTGGACAACGTATAGCGGTGGGCGAATAACTGTAGGAAAGAAACTGGCTAAAAGCCTATCTCTAGGGCGTGGACCTAGGTCTTACAAAAATCTGTTAATGCCTAAATAAACGATGATTTTCCAACTCCGCCTTGTGAGTTGAGCTTAGAGTAACAAATTGAATGCAGCCTTCCTAACTCTTCGGTAATATTTATTTGCGAGACCGTATTGCGGCTCACCTTAATCTGGACTCTCGGAGAGGACGGAGTTAAAATAGAGTGGAACATGACATCAGCCTGTAGAAGAATTATCGGCTCAGTATTGAGTGATAGACTAATTTCTTTACTTTTATATCTATTCTGCTACGAGAAACTTTGTATTGTTCTTCGGAGTTCTTCCATGTATTTTTTCCAGCAAGGGACAAAGGTTACCTACAGTTTATTTAGCTACAAGGAGGAGAGAATCCTACAGTCGCCTGAAGCTACGAATATTGTGTATTTTTTCAGCACTGTGTTCTTCAATTCACAAAATGTCATGTTTCAGCGAATAATACCAGCGTGTGTGTAAGAACAAAATGCCTGTAATGGGTTACTGTTCTGCGTGTAATTTACAGGTGGATCGACGATTCTGAAATAGGCTACAATTGCCTATTTTTCGTCGTCAATGATGTAATGTGTATATTGTAGGCTCCACAGTTATTTACTTCCCCGCTCAGAACAATGTAATGTGAAGTTACCCGTTCTGTCTTGGCGAGGTCACGAGTTTACATTAGCGTAGAATAGAAGTAGAAGAGCTAGATTCGCCATAACTGTAGTCGACGAGGTCTACGGATAGATTTGATTTGCACTACATCGATAGGAATAGACAGGTAGCGAGTAGAAGGCGGATGTACGGTGTAGGGATATGTATGGTTTCTATATGTATATTATTTTACACACTTAGTTATAACACATCACACAATTTATATACATTTTCATTCGGTTCGTTTATATTTTGTATCAGAAAGGTTGAACACATAGACAGGCGATACATGATTAACTATCAAGCGACACATCACACAATTTATATACATTTTCATTCGGTTCGTTTATATTTTGTATCAGAAAGGTTGAACACATAGACAGGCGATACATGATTAACTATCAAGCGACACATCACACAATTTATATACATTTTCATTCGGTTCGTTCATAATTTTGTATCAGAAAGGTTGAACACATAGACAGGAGATACATGATTAACTATCCAGCATCACACCACACAATTCATACACTTTCCGTTCAGTTTATTTTTTATTTCTTTTCTAAGTTTGAATGCGTAATTGAAGGGTTGAACACACATAGACAGGCGATCAAGCACTACACAATATAGTTATAATGCACAATTCGTTCAGTTATTCGTCAAGTTTTTTTATTATTTTTTTTCTTTTGTCTAGTTACGAATGTGTATTTAGGGAAGTAGAATTAAGGTTTTGCTTTGCTTTGATGGCTGCCAGAGAAGTAGCTTTAAATGTAAATATGAGAATCATTGTGGTTTAGCATAGGTGACAGTCGGCTGGCCCATGATACGGTCCTTATCCGTGTATTAAATCAAAACTTCCTCTTGATTTATACACAGTAATTTCACGACCAATCGGGTCTAGATATTTGTTTTGCAAGGGCGGCTAACAGCTCTTCGTAAAATAAACCATGTAGGAAAGGCGGTATAGGTTTGCGACATCTATTCGGAAGTGTAAGGAATGAGCCTGCATCGGATAGTATGTAACTAAATGTAAATGTGTTAGGTGCGTAAAGCCACCTCCTTTGACCCACGAGACGTAATGTTTCGTTATCAACACGACTTAAACGTAATTTCTTCACGAGGAAACCGGAAGTTGCTCACTCCCTAATAAATAGCGTCGAGGTCTCGTATAATCTATCATTCCTTCATAAAGTTGTCACCCTAGTTTTAAGGTTAGGTAGGCTACGCTTCGCTACGCTACGCTACGTATAAACGTGAGAGGTACTGGGATTGAGCTAACCATGCCGGTCAGTACTAATCACACTCTACGCTTCGAAAACAGTGTTTTGAGCTGACGCTTAACCATAGCGGATACGGTTTCAACTCACTATCTACGCTTCGCTACGCTTCGGACAGCTTTATTAGCGGATGATGGGTTAAGATGAGCTAATCGAATGAAGTCTGACCTTTAGGGGGTAGCACCATGGATCTTCGTTACAACTTCTCCAAACATTTTCTTCGCACCAATGAACGAGGAAAAGAATCTGCTAACCATGCTAGCTTTCCTGAGTTCAAAACCATTCTTCGCATCAATGAATGAGGAAAGGAATCGGCTAACCATGCCAGCCTTCCCGAGTTCAAAACCGACTTCGTCGCATCAACGAACGAGGAAAGGAATCTGCTAACCATGCTAGCCTGACTGAGTTCATTATCTTCGCTACGTAGCACGCTCAGTGCTCTCATCACCAACACACAAACCGTACTTTGGATAAGGGGTGTATTCGGCACAGTCGTCTGACACCTGGGAGGGGTTGAGTAAAACTCTCCCTCCCAAATCAACCTTGTGGTGGATTCGGGTTACGCACTTCCTTCCAAGGAAACGGCCCAGCCTAGCGCTGGGCGAACCTTGGAACGAAGTAGGGGAATTTGGACGGTGGCGTAGCAGTAACTTCTTACTAACAAAACCTAAATTCTATAATCGCACATGCTCATATTTTTCACATATACTTATATATAATAAACTGCCTATTATTTCGATATCTGTTTGTCCGAATCTAAATTTAATGCACACAATCTTACACACCATTCGACGAGTATCAGTCCCGCGACCTATTAATAACCTCATCAACACAAGTATATACATATATCTTTACCGTATAGCCGCCCTAGGTCATTTAATTGCTTGAGTAGAGACAGGGAGAACGACGAGGAGAGTAGGAGATAGGTCTAGACGTCGCTGGATAGTTAGAGACATACATAGGGGTATTTACATATAAAAAAGCTAAAGCTTTTCCAAGGTAAGTGAACTACGCCGGATTCTTCTAAATGTCGAACGAGCCCCATTGGGTCGGTTGCTTCAATCTTCTAGAGCTTCAAGGAAGAACGAACGAGCGTAAGGAAGTTTTCACACGTAATTTTCTTTACGAGTGATTGGGTTTTCTTAATGTTGTCCGACGCGCGACCGTTCGCGGCCGACCTCAGCGAGAGAGGTCGGATAGCCAATTTTCTTACAGCTTTACTTTCCATAAAGAATTCGAAATAACGTTTTACTTTACAGCTTCTCTTCGTAATGCTTCGAGTTATCTCCCCTTATTTTCAGCCTTTCTCCACAATGAAATCGAACCTAATACTAACTTCTCTCGGTTATTTTACCCATCTAGCTTCATCATTAATCTATGCTTCACATAAACTCTACGAATTCTTAACTCTCCAATCTTAATTTCCTTCTTCGGGATTCAAATCTGCGGAAACTTACTTAGCCTTCTTTCTTTCAGCTTTTCCTCCATAGACATTTTCAGAATTTTCCTCTTTCCTTTTCCTGTAGCCTAGTTATAACTAAACCAACATTTAAATCATGTAATCCTTTCGGTATTAATTTTTCACGAAAACTGCAATTTTCGTCATTAAAGTAGGACAGGGTAGGTTAGATAGGTTCCGTAGAGATGACGTGTTAGGTAGGTTTAATTTTAAATCGAAGGCAACCACCTAGTCTGGTTCAGACAAGGAGTCCGCGTCAGTTGGACTGCTTGACCAGAGGGGGGGGCGTTACAACAGACAGACGGACGGACGGACAGACGGACAGACGGATGGCGCGTAGGCTTACTAATAGGGTACCGTACCGGATACGGAACCCTAAAAAGAAAAGAAAAAGAATTCGCAAAAGTGAGGTTCGAACCCACGTCAATAGATTGAAAAGCAAAGCATATACCATTGAGCTATGAAACTTAGGTTAAGAAATGCGAATTTCGCCATCAGGTTAATCACGGAGGTAAAACAAGCCGACTTGTGAATCGCCCCATCTCGCTCTGCATTCTAGGTGTCTCGTTCGGCGGCATATAACAGAGCCTCAGTGCTCCCTACAGCCAAAGCCTTCAAGGTCAAACTGTTTTCTTTACGCTTGGTGAAGCGTTATCAACATATGCGATTCGGCGCCGCATCGGAGAGGTGAGTCACCATATGCGATGCAGCACGTGACACCACGTCACGTCTGTGTGCGTGTGCGTGCGCCGTGCTGTGTTGGTGATGTCGGCATTTGCGCCAACACACGCGCGTGGACAAGTCATGTGTATATTGTATGCACTAACACATATTTGGCGTATTTCGTCGCGCGCGTCGCCTCCTCGGCTCGCCTCCGCCTCCGCCTCTCCGCGCCGCGCCGCCGCGTTAATATTGTGATCAGCTCGGATCGGATAGACTTTTTAAAATTTTCTTTCATGATATTTTAAAATGTTTTTTTTTTCTTTACCTTCAAGATAATTAAGTGAGGCGGTGCTTCACTTGCTTCACCTGGGGAACCGCTACTGATGTACAAGTTAACAGTGGGCTGTCGCTATCCAGCCAGAGCGAGCGTGCGCCACCATGCATCTAGTACGTTTCGTTTCGAATTTAGAAATGTCGAAATCACGTCATTATTGTGAAGCATTTTGATTTATTTCTAGTAATTTATTTATTCATATTAGTGGGAGGTCATAGATTTAAAATAATATTATCTTATTGCCAATAACATTAGTTAGATGACGCCGAACAGCATGGTATGTAGGTACCTATGGCCTAATTCGTATAAGGGTATAAATAGAACATTCATTCGTTCTCTGATTCAATGTGGGTTTTTATACAATAAAAAACACCAATAAACTGGTACATTGTAGATGATCATTAAATTTATTGACCAAACAAAACTATCACTGGAAGGTTGCACGCTTCCATGTGAGAAACTAATTGTGGCGCTAACGCATGCATGAATTTGTTCGCAAGAATTTGCCGTAGCGAAATATCATATCGTTAGTAGGTATCATCTTTATTTTATTCCTCACAAAAAGACAGCCCAAAGACAGCCCTTACACGCGCTGAACGGCGCGCTTTCGAGATAGAGTTACGTGACAGAAAGAGAAGCGAAATGTATGTAGGTGGTTATCGTGGTTAGGCATGTAGCTCTGTGCGAGTCAATTTGTACTTTATCACGTCGTCGCAGAGTAGCTATTTCTTTGTGAGTGTTTGTACAGAGAAGCTTCTGTACGGAGTACTCTTTTCTATTCTGTGGTTCAGTCAAAAACGGACTTGTCCCATTAAAATTTTAAGAAATTATGATTGCACTTTCATTTTCAATGAAAACCGGATGAAACTAATAGAATATTTTTTCGTGTTATATGTTTTCAAATAAAACTGTACTTGTCCAATAAAATGTCAATGTTTTTAACTGGTATACTTTTACATTTACATTGTTACAATGTATCAACATATTTTTAAAAATACCTACCATTAGTGCAGTGGGTGCAGGGGTAAATAGGCCCCTGTGCACCCACTGGTGGGAGGAGCCGTTGGGTGGAGGGTGCACGGGTAATTATGAATTCCCTGTGTACCCACTGGTGGGTGAAGTCGGTGGGTGCACGGGTCGTGACTCAAGAAACCTAGGATAATGGGGGAATGATAATTTTTTGCACATTTTTAGCTATATCATTAAGACCACTGAACTTAAAATTGTACAAAAAATATATTTAGAATCCTCTTTCAAATGATACCCCACACAATATGTTAGTAAATTTTTTTTTATGTTATCAAATTGGCCCCCCAATTTAATGTAAAATAAATGGTTATCTAGTTTTTGACGAGCGATGCGCGTCATCAAGATCTATCATTATATCTGTGACAGACGGACGGGCACCGGAGTAATCTTATAATGGTTCCGTTTTTCCTTTTAAGGTACAGAACCATAAAAATTATGACTATTAAATTATAAATTACTTCAGCAAACAGTCGTACAACAAAAGATGTTCAGTTTCAGGAGTAGAATGAACCCCTTCCAAGTACTACCACCTATTAGTGTAACACAGTGTATACAGCTTTAAACGACAGAAGAAAAAATATTAAATAATGAATAAAGCGAAAATTACATATTTGATAACATAATTTGTGAGAAAGGCCTTGCCTCATTTGTGGGGGCAGTAGCCAGCGGGACCAAAGCAAAGAGCTCAAACCGTGAAGCATTTAAACGCTTGTATGTATTCAAGCCCTAAGGCTGCCGACTACAGAATCAACTGAAAAATGTTTATGACGAACCGGCCGGAGTCTCGAGGTCGCTGACGACGTCCGCCTCGGTGAGCTGCACGTCGAGTAGCTCGCGCACGGACACGAGCGCCTCCGCGGGAGTCTCTCCGGGGAACAAGTAGTCGCACAGATAGAGTCCGTCTGCACCGCCGGCGCTCGCACGCAGCGGCACGAGCACCCGCCGCGGCGGCTCGTTGAAGCACACCTTCTCTGTCGATCCATTTAGATTTATTTAGCATCATTGAATACGACGCAAGCAACCTGTTCCCTCCAAATGTGGTCACAGGCTACGTCACAGGTAAAATATATTTATTGATTTATTTTATAGTGTATACATATGATAGGCTGTTGTTGTTGTTGTTGTTGTTTTGGTTTGGGGTTGGCTCTAGGCCTGCAAACTAATCCCGCTTGGTTGGGGACCTTCGTGCAAAACCCCGCAGTCTCCAGCTACCCCAGCCAGCCTATGTCTTCCATGAAAGCCACAAGTCGACCGGGGTGTCTGCAGGCCGCTTATCCCTTAGTCGCCTTTTACGACATGCACGGGGAGAGATGCAGTAGGACTATTCTTATTAAGTACCGACCCCACACAGTACTATTTATAGGCTGTTCTGAGTAACCTAGTCCCTCGGGCAGAGAAACAATATAGATTTAGTAAAAATAGATTAAGTAAAAATAAATAGGCAACATGTACTAACCTTCCGGCAATAAGTTGTCGTCGATCAATGCATCACAGTGCATGGTGAAGCGAGAGGCCAAGGAGCGCACAATGTCTTGTTTGACAGCGGTGACGGCCTCCCCTACCGTTGCCCTGGGGTACATAAAGACACAGGAGGACACCACACCGCTGAAGTGGATGCTGCCTTCACACTCCAAGTACTCCACCGTGTCGGGGAGACTGTTCTCCTGTTCAGTTCAAATTATTAAATATGTTTACCTACTAAAAACATAAAAAAACATGCGCCCAAAATGTTGTTTTTACTTGTTTTAAATTTTTTTGGTGGCTTTCAAGTCAATCTCCCAAAATCATTTAAGTACTATAAAATCTTGTTTGTAATGAAAACAACATCAACAATGAAGTCATTATGTTTGTATCAATATCATTAGATTTCATATTGATTGAGATTAGATTTTAGACTTATTCTTTCACCGACCACTGAGGTTCTAGATGCAACATAGCATCTTTGCAATATTGAAACTGAGCGCCAAAATTAGAGGGTGTGCAGAATGAAGCAGGGAAAGTCGGGAAGGGAGCGATCCGAGTGACGGCCAATCAAACGCGGGGCGTAAAATCACTTAGACGGGAGGAGCGACGATGTGCTGTTTGTAGGCTTGTTAGGCATATTTTATAAATTGTTGTGCGACATCACAATCACGGTGACAGTATTAGCGCTTCCGTGGCCTTGTCTTGAGTTTCCAAACGAGGCACTAGCCACCGGAGGCGAGGGTACATATTGACACATACTTACAAAAGGAGTAAACAATGAGACATGCATAGACTTTGGCGGGTCTGAAGCGGTGGACTTGGAGCCCTTGGGTTTCCTCCGCTTGCAGAGCTGTTCTAGCGGCTCCGCCGCCTCCCGCAGCTCCCCATCCAGGAACACAACGCTAGACTCTATCGCCTTCACCACACCATTCAGTATATGCTGAAATTTTAAGAGGAACTGTAACTTCGGTTGGGAAAAACTTAATTTCAAACGCAGATAGCACAGCTGTTGTTGCAAATGGATAATATACATGGACAATGAGCCAAAACATTTTAAATTTTAAAAAATCTTAAAAATCCTACTGCTAATAAAATTGAAGAAAACAAGGAAAGAGCAGTAGAAAATGCTGTAGTCAAGCGCCTTGTCCCTTTGAATCCTTCTATTAGCTCCTAGCTCGTTATGTTTCCTTAAACATTTTAAGTCATAGCAGTACTACATTTTAAGTTGTATGAAGTGGCTATAGAGTGACTATTTGAGATCCAAGGTTTTCACGGATAAGCTGGGAAAGCTTCTCGCGGAGAGGACTGGCAACCGTCGTTCCAAAGCATTCCTTAAACGGTGGATTAGTATTGAGATTCAGAGGGGTAACGCGGCGAGAGTACTGGGTACACTTGGCGTCGGAAGAGACGGGGCTTCGGCGGACTTTTCAGAAATTTATTTATTGTAGGTTTTCTGGATATTCATTTTAGATTAGTTTTAGTTTTAGTGTATTAGTGTACTTATAGTTGTTTTTTGTAGGCTGTTGTGTATTGTGTATATTTTAGTCAAATAAAAGTTATTAGATAAATAAAAATAAACTTTTGTAATGTTTTTTTTCTTCAGATCATTGGTATAACTCAAACTGCTTTCAAACAACCTGCAGTAGCAATGAAATGTCGGATGTCAATGGTTACTATGACAACCTAAGCTGTGTTGAACAATAAACAATTGCATGTCAAATTTATGGATGCGTTACTGACCACTTCAGTAGTCAACCAGTCTCTTCTTAAACATATTTATTACATATACAATGCTATTTATTATGATAATCCGCAACAACGCTCACCTGAAACTGTTGCTTCACTGATACTCCAGAATTTTTCACAACAATTGGGTACACCTCATCGAACTCATAATAGCAGTCGAGCCGTTGCCACTGGTTGGCCTTCGGCAGAAATTTCCAATCCACATGACTTATTACCGTGTTCTTGCCAGTCTTTCCAACCTGAACACTCTTGCAGGTGAGGACCTTGGTGCTAGTGGACATGTGGAGGACCAGCCTCTCGTCCAAGGTCGGTGAGTTGCCATACATAAAGTCGGCGGTGTCCAAACATCTATAAGTGTAGTTCAGTATACTCTTCACCTTGCTGAAGAGGTTCGGGTCCTCGAATATGTCTTCAGCGCATGTTATGAATATACCTGAAGAAATATTTTTTTTCATTTTATATATCACAAGCTGTGCCCGCGGCTCCGCCCGCTCTCATATTTCACTTCACTGCTAACCTCATAAGCCATTTAGCGTGATAGTAAGTAGCCCATAGTTGATGGGAAGAATCAAGCTATCCGTAGAATTTTTTTTTATTAAAATCGGTTCAGTGGTTCTCGAGTTATAAGCGGACAGACAGACACTCAGACACTCAGACAGAAAGCAGACGTTGGATTTTATTATAGGTAAGGATTTACAAAACAAAACTTCAAATCATTCAAGAACTATAAGAATGTATCAATATGTAATTTGCGGAGACCGCGTGTGGTGGCGTGCCTTGGGAGAGGCCTATGTCCAGCAGTGGACCGATACAGGCTGTTGATGATGATGATGATGATGTAATTTGAACTGCGTAGTTATTTTCTGCAGTTGTGAAGGGGACTGCAAATGTTCGCTTCCTCTATGTGAATTCTGAAATCTCATAATAGTACACGTCTCTAGGTAGTCTATTGTCTAGCTAGATTGCAATCCCTACATATTATAAGATCCAACGTCTGCTGTCTGTATGTATGTTCGCTTATATTATAACTCAAGAACGGCTTAACCTATTCGTTTGCAGTTTAAGCCTATGTATAGCTACATATATCCGCCAGGTTATAGGCTATATAGCATCACGCCATTATTATTCATATGAGGTGAGCAGTGGGGTCGGAAGTGAATGCTGTTGGAAAAAAATCTACCAATTGCTTTACAACGAGCGGAGCCGCGGGCACAACTCAGCTAGTAAGTAATAAAATACAATACAAAACCTAGAACTACACAATATCGCAAAAGTATATATTACATGGCAGTTAAAATGTATAATAATGTTCCAAAGGAAATAAACGAAACCAAATGCTCTATTTAAATGGTTATTAGACAAATGCTTTTATAAAGTGAACGAGTTTGTGCAAATTTTCGAATAGGTTATATTGTTTTATTTTTATGGATAAATTGTAAAATTTATATTTGTTAAGCCAGCCTTGCATGGCTCTATGCATGTGAAGGCTGTATTGTACTATTGTACTGTATTATTCAGGCATTTTGCATATTCAAAAAACCCATAATGGAAGAAACTGTAAAACAACTGCAAAAAAAACAATAAAGATTTTGATTTTTATTTCTATTTTGATAAAGAAGGGCACAATAACAGACCTTGCACAAACATGCCCCCTGGCAGCATCCTGGTGACATGCTTGGCGTGGTCAGCGATCCACACCTCCGACACATCGAGCAAGGAGCTCGAAACATCGCTGCTCTTCTCTGAGGTGTGGCTGCCGTCTGACACTGTGTCGGCTGATTTCTCCTCCGGCGTGCGGGCCAAGTGGATTACCGTCTCTCGAATTGTAGTTGTCTGCACGAAATATGATAATTATACCTGGTAAGTTTCTTGCCGGTTCTTCTTGTTAGGTGTAATTGAACCGATAGAACAAACTGTGACTAGTTCTAGTGCAGTCTAACGGCCATATGAATGATCAATAAACAATACAATATAGACCCCAGAAATGATTGTCT
The DNA here is from genome assembly GCA_946902875.1 of Nematopogon swammerdamellus. NCBI lineage: Eukaryota > Metazoa > Arthropoda > Insecta > Lepidoptera > Adelidae > Nematopogon > Nematopogon swammerdamellus. Next base: position 12,722,698 of record OX336340.1, read on the forward strand.
AAAGAATTTTAAACTAAAGAGACGGGTGAAGTTTTAATAACAGTTCCCAATAGTAATTTGAAAAATATTAACTTTCTCATTCTAATCTATGTGGTTGTTTTTATCATTTGAAATCAAATCTATTCACATTAATTAAGAATCAATTTAGGTTAATATTAGTCACGCACACAATTAAGAGAGGGCCCCATACAAGAAATGTGTTTTTTCAATGTTGTTTTGTTTGTTTTTGCTTTATATTGTAATAGCGGTAATACATACAAGTGTCAAACTTGTTGTGATTATAGTGCAAATTCTAAAGTAAAACTAAAATAATAAAAACACACTAAGCGAACCTACTGTAGCGACCTCTAGCCACAGCATGAAAATCGATAACCAGAGACAACAAAGGTTCACACTCAACGCCGTGAGATGGCACTAAGGATCCCAGGCAAACATCACATTGTATTATCCAAACCATAGCCATATTTCAAGTGATTTAACTATAATTTATAAGCTTATAGTTAGATGAAGATTCAAGGTATAATGTGAATACATTATTGTAATCTAATTTTCTAAATTCTCTGAAAAATAAGTGGGTGAAAAGTGGTAAAATCGTTCGAAAATGCCTTTGCTATTAAAATCTACATTTGTTACAATTACGTCTAATACGAAAAATGCTCCGTTGAGCTTAAAGTCAATAAGATTAAGAATCATCAAAATAAATTCAAACTGTGACGGAACTAGGTATCTGTGAACTTTCTGAATTGTGGGCCGTTGCCGTGCGTGCGTGAGCGTTTCATACATGTTTCTATGGCGGAGCGCGGCCGAACACGGCTTGCGCTGCGCCCGCGCATTTTCGAACATTTTTACAGCTTTTCACCCACTTATTTTTCTGAGAATTAGAAGATTACAATAACGTATTCACATTTATAAAATAATACAAATTATGACACACCCAATTGATACCAAACACATAAAAAGCTGACACATGGAGTAGGGGTACTAGCTGACCAAATCTGCTTTGTCGGTGAAAATAATGTAATACCCTGACCCGACCTGATGACCGCACCCCGCGCTCGTATGTTTCGGTCCATCAGCCGCTCACAGCAACAGCGGCAAAGTGTGACAAATTTGAAACTCCTATTTTTTCTTCGAAGTTGTAGACAAAACAGTTAATAAATCAGTGTGTATGCGTCCACAACTGGGCATACACCTCTCCAATTTTCCTCCGCTCCTCCCTCCCGGCCTTCTGCGGTACGGAACTACTGCTTTCCGACGAACTTGATTTCGTCGTCCCACCTGGCGGTTGGTCTTCCCACACACTGTTTTCCTGTTCATAGCATCAAGTGTAGGACACGGTTACTCCAACGGTCGTCGTGTCTTCGGCTGACGTGCCCAGCCCACTGCCACTTGACCTTAGCCACCCGGTGACCAATATCGACTACTTTGTGCGTCGTCCAAAGATTTAAATAGTTAGATACAGCTTCGCCATACCCGGCACGCTATCAAACACGTTAGCATTAAATGTATGGCATGCAACTCATTAATATTAGACAGTAACATACGCAATCCATTAGTGCGACAGAGATAGTTATTCGTACGAGTGCTAGCGCCCTATTAGGAATCTAAACTATTTAATTAAATCTTCGGAGTCGTCTACATGGGTCTTGTTTATAACGGTTTATGAGTAGGTACCTATATAACATAAAATTAAATCAAACATTACAAGTAGCTACCGACTAGAATAATATTTTGAAATGTGAGAGAACTAGCCACGACTGCAGGCTATTTACTGCAGACGATTAAGTTGTTTATAACGGTTTATGAGTAGGTACCTATATAACATAAAATTAAATCAAACATTACAAGTAGCTACCGACTAGAATAATATTTTGAAATGTGAGAGAACTAGCCACGACTGCAGGCTATTTACTGCAGACGATTAAGTTTAATTTAACCCACCTGGCCTAGCACGAGGCCTACGACGAGTCTCTCTTGAGCCGCATATTGCTCCAGGGACTGCAAGCATGTCTCTCCGGAGTAGACGGTGCGGACCATTACGCCGCCAGCCAACTAATCAAAGAATCAACTAAATAAGTACGATTTGTAAGTAGGTAAATAAATAATTCGTTCACCTTCGCTCAATCACACATCAGACATCACACCACAGATTACCATTATATATGGCTGAATCACACACATACCAAGTTATCTGACGAATGGCTCGGGGCCAATTCTGATTACTCTCACTTTTTTTTCTTTTTTTTCGGAAATATTCGCAAATATACAAACTGTTTTGGTGGTTTAAAATTAAACCAGGGTTAATATAAAGAAGATGCGTCGCTCTCGCTACGCGACGCATCTTCTTTATATTAACCCTAACCTAATGTTGAGGCGGTGCATGTCGTTTTTGTTACAAGTTTATATTTCCGAAAATAATTTGTGGTTATAAAAAAAACTAAACACCCTAAAACCAAAAAGATTTGGTGGGATTCGAACCCATGGTCATAATCATAAAACTACTAGTCCTAGTAGACCCTCACCCCTGAGCTACTAACTCACTTGAACGACCAAACTCGGCCCTATGACGTCACAGCTGTGAGCGAGAGTAATCAGAATTGGGCCTGAGCCACTCGTGTTATCTGTGAAGTGCCACATCAGGAACTAACAGAAGTGTCATTCGGCTGTCATATTTGTCAAATCTTTTTCAGTTCGAGTTTTCTGTCTCTATAAAGCATTTTTTCATGCCGAAAGCTATTCACAGTGATGCTCGGATTATAATCCTAAAAGTAAAATAGATTTTGAAGAGGATCCTCTACAACAGGCGCCGATAATTCAATTTCATCAGATTTACAAAAGAATATAAACAGGTTAGTGTTGCTAGTTGTAAACCAAATTTTTCCCACATTGTGATTAATTGAATTTTCAGGTGTAAGTAAGGGCTCATTTCCAAAATGGTTATGAAAAAGAGCGCTGCAGAAGAAACCGTACAATAGTCACAACAGCTGGTAAAATAAGACAAAGAAAATAGTTTTATTCATGTTGATTCATTTGACCGTGGGGTCATCTGAAGAATAGTTCATAAATTTTATTCGGTGAGAAAAAAAATACCGACCTACGAATGGCTTCTGGTACTAGAAAAACAAGGAAAAACACGAAATAACTGCTTGGAGAGCCAGATATTCGCAAGAAAAAAAAAACATCCAAAACAATATGACTGGGGTGTGGCCTATTGATCACGCACAACCGTCTTTATCATGGACTCACCAGATACTTAGTTGTATGGTCAAACGAACCTGGCTTTTCCGCAAGGATAAAAGGAGAAAAAAATAAATATGTATTCTGTGGTGGTGCGTTAGTAATTTTGTTGTAGTGATAATAATAAAACTCACTTGTATCGCATTGCGGTGTGGCGTTGTTTCCTTTTGATTTGAAGAAGTAAATTTCCGAAAGGCTTTATTATGTCGCACGACCCGGAGCGGTTCGATTCAATGCTGCTTGCAATGGCGCAGCAGCATGAAGGTGGTGTGAAAGACGTGAGTATTTGATCTTTGGGAATATGTATAACCTCACTAAGTTACTTGTTTTATGAGATACTGAGTTTGTAGACTCTAAGTATGATACTAAAACTAAATTCACGATTTTTAGTAATATTATCTGTATGTATGTATGCTCCTCCATAACTCTTGATCGTCTGAATTCGGTGAAACTTAGTACACATTTAGCTATACGTGACACAGGATAGATTAACCCTTCCACTTTGGGAGCATTAAATAAAATTTAGTTTGGGTTACGCTAAGATGTGGCTCTCATACAAACCTAATTGTTCCGCATGCCGAAATAAAGGTACGGTAGCGGGCTTACTTACTTTCTTATTTTTGAAGCTGGTTAAAAAGCTAGTAGTTCATAATATAATTTCTTTGGAGAGCTTCACATTTCACATAGGGCTACAGATTTCTAAAGTATTTTTAACATCCTGTGGTATATTTCAGCTGCTAAAAACAATCGTCAGTTTCTTGGCGCGTAAGACCGACTTTTTCGAAGGCGGCCAGGAGGGAGAATGGGAAAAGGTGAGATAACAATTTTATCATTTAAAATTTAGTTGCATGCTGAAGCTTTCGTGATGGACCATGCGTTAATCACATGCTCACTTACTATTTATTTTAATTTGGTGTTTACTTCTCCGGTTTCCAAGGTAACCAATTGCACACATATAAAGCTGACTTTTCGCAGGTGACACACTAAATGGCTGCTTGCACACTATTACAACGAGCATGGCACCTCTCAATTTTTGTCTCCCCTGTTGCCACACGTTACCTGTGGCCGTGACTGTACTGTTGACTTGCTGTTGCCACATTCGGTATAGTACCATATTTTGCAGTGGAAAGTACCTTCCGGGCACACAATGAATTTTCGCGTGTTAATCTAGACATGTAGTGGGGCTCACGAGAAACATTTAAGTGCATAAATAATTAACTCTTTGATTTCCAATTAATTTATATAATGTTGGGGCTAAAGTTCAATGCCATTTTCGATGCACGAAAACTTGCGAAATTTTATTCGGGCACTTAAATTCAAATATTTCGTGCAGGTTGTCCATAAAAAAAAAAACTTGCTTCCATGCACTGGCTACGCTTCAGGGACCTCTTCGGGGAAACCGAGGGTTTTGTCTTTGCAATACAAGACGAACAACTATAGGAAACACATAATGAAGGACAGGACCATTGACATCTGCTGCGCCTGCCACCAACCTGTCCGTCAGACATGTGATTTCCGGTTGTTCGCAGCTTGCCAACACCGAGTATCTGCATAGACACAATCTAGTAGCCAGGATCATCCATCAGCAACTTGCCTTAAAGTACAACATTGTAGGTACCGAGGTGCCTTACTATAAGTACAATCCACCACCAGTTATCGAGAATGGTCATTTCACACTCTACTGGGACCGGTCCATTATCAATTTATCACAGACAGGATCATTCTCGCGAACAGACCTGATATTTTGATGATGGACCGGGAGGCAAGGCACGCAACGCTCGTCGATATCGCCGTGCCGCTGATGGTAACCTGGTCAGTAAGGAAGCAGAGAAGATATTGAAGTATCTGGATTTGCAGCACGAAGTTACCAAAATGTGACCCGTCGATTCGACGATCGTTGTACCGCATGGGCTGATAGCGAAGAGCCTCGACGACCACCTTGAGAGGCTCTCGCTGAGTGGTTGGGTCAAGATCCAGAAGGGAGCCCTGGTGGACACTGCACGCATCGTCCGGAGGTTTCTCTCTTTGGGACGCGACCATCGGTAGCCTGGGTTCGCGTGTGGTGGTGGAAGCTCCGTTTATATTTTTTATATTAATTTAAGGATATTTGTATTTTTATATGAAATGTTTTGCTTGGAGAAAAAAACAATAGATTTATATTTATTTATTTACATGAGGAGTGTTTGTCTGTTCATGGTGTTACATAATGAATGACTGTTAAGTTACTTTATGACTGGGGCTAACTTTGCGATAGAGTATATTAGGCCAGTCATATATTAGTCAGTCATTAAAATCGCAAACTAACGGCTAGGTCTGATTTTTTAATATGTTGTTAGGACCACTACCAGTAATGTATATCTAAGTTTGCAGCTTCGAAAGACCTGTGCTAACTTTGCAGCACTCGAAAAACTGCGAAATTTTCGCACTTTTTTTGGTATTTTCAATATAAGTCCTAAACTATGCGTTTTTTATTAAATTTTTTATTGTAAATTTTTGGAGAGTTGTATCTCGGTAAGTATTGAACCTACAGAGCTGGTTCTGATATCAAATTGTAGCAATTTGAATCAATATTAATAGTTTAATACATATTTCTTGTGGATGTACATGGTTTTTCCTTTCAAACCATTATTGTGAGAACTGAACAGAGCAAATTTGCGATAAAGGAAGTTTTAAATTTTTTGGACTTTTAAGAATTGTGAGTAAACTATATGGTCTACAGACGTCGTTCTTTGCTTAAATTAAAGCTAATTACATTTGCTACATCTTTTCTCGTAATTTTACCCGTAAATGAGTATTTTCCCCGATATCGGAGTCGAAAATTGACGAAATCTTAAAATTTCACTTTTTTCGAAAAACATATAAATTTTTGGAGCGCTGTATCTCGGTAAGTTTTGAACCTACAGAGCTGGTTCTGATCTCAAATTGTAGCAATTTTAGTCTACTTTCTCTATATAAAACGCATAATTTAGGACTTATAGTGAAAATACCAAAAAAAGTGCGAAAATTTCGCGGTTTTTCGAGTGCTGCGAAGTTAGCACAGGTCTTTCGAAGCTGCAAACTTGAATATACACTACTGGTAGTGGTCCTAACAACATATAAAAAAAAACTATTTAAAAAAATATAAAAACCGCCTTCAAAAATGTATGAAATAAAAAAATAAAAATCGAACCCTAGAGTTGAAGGCGGTCGGTTATTTTTGCTTGCTTTAGCACCACCGCCTTCAACTCTAGGGTTCGATTTTTATTTTTTTATTTCATACATTTTTGAAGGTGGTTTTTATATTTTTTTAAATAGTTTTTTATTTCACAATTTTTTTAGTAATTTTTATTTGCTATTAATGTACTCGCTCGCTTTACAATCCGATCTTGACCAAAATAATGTACTCTGCGGAATCGCTCGGCCTTCGGCCTCGCGATTCCGCCTCGCTTTCCCATCCGATCTTGACCAAAAAAAAATGGGACCACCTTGGAGCTAGACTGAACCGAACACAAAAAGAATCATCGAAATCGGTTTACAATTGGGGAAGATATTGCTGAACATACATAAAAAAAAATACATACAGCCGAACATAGAACCTTCTCCTTTTTTGAAGTCGGTTAAAAATCAGAACTAGCCGTTAGTTTGCGATTTTAGCTATTTTTAGTGTCAGATATGACTGGCCTATATATGAAAGCGGGTTTTACGTTTTTATGTAGATCTCTAAAAGTAGATTATAATCGTAATTAATTGTTGAACAAAACTTTTGGTTTTAGCAGTAAGGGGACAATTCTTTAATCTTTAGATCTTCTTGAATTGGTTGTATACTTTAAATATTGCACTGTTACTTATACATGGGTAAGTATTCTGGGAGCCTATCAATAGAATAAAGTTATTTATTTTTTCAGATGGTAATGGATGCATTCCAAAGTCAGGCTAAACTGTCCAGAGTGAGGTTGGAAAAAGCGAAGAAAGAGAAGGAGGAGGAGGCAAAGAGAATGAAAGAGATCCAACGCAAGAAGGAGCTGGAGCGGCAGGCGATGGACCTGCAGCCAGCAAGCGTCACCGAGCTCACAGACAAGGAGGCTGACGATCTGCAGAAGGAAATTGAAATGAAAGACCAAAAAGGTCACTCATGTTTATTATTACTTAACCTGCCAGCTCCCAAGTGCTCCGCGCGGAACAGGTATTTCTTAATGTCCGCCGGCTCCCAACTGTTCCGTGTGGAGCAGATATTTCTTATGTCCACCAACTCCCAACTGTTCCGCGCGAAGCAGGTATTTCTTATGTCCGCCGGTTCCCAACAGCTCCGTGTGGAGCAGATATTTCTTATGTCCACCGACTCCCAACTGTTCCGCGCGGAACAGGTATTTCTTATGTTCGCCATTTCCCCACTGCTCCGCGTGGAGCAGGTATTTCTTATGTCCACCGACTCCCAAATGCTCCGCGTGGAGCAGGTATTTCTTATGTCCACCGACTCCCAACTGCTCCGCGCGGAGCAGGTATTTCTTATGTCCACCGACTCCCAAAAGCTCCGTGTGGACTAGATATTTCTTATGTCCACCGACTCCCAACTGTTCCGCGCGGAGCAGGTATTTCTTATGTTCGCTGTTGCCCAACTGCTCCGCGTGGAGCAGGTATTTCTTATGTCCACCGACTCCCAACTGCTCCGCGCGGAGCAGGTATTTCTTATGTCCGCCGGAGCCCAACCGCTCCGTGTGGAGCAGATATTTCTTATGTCCACTGACTCCCAACTGTTCCGCGCGGAGCAGGTATTTCTTATGTCCACCGACTCCCAAATGCTTCGCGTGGAGCAGGTTTTTCTTATGTCCACCGACTCCCAAATGCTCCGCATGGAGCAGGTATTTCTTATGTCCACCGACTCCCAACTGCTCTGCGCGGAGCAGGTATTTCTTATGTCCGCCGGCTCCCATCTACTCCACGCGGGTTTTCGTCAAGTGCTATTTCAGTGAATTTTTCTTATTAGAGCGCCAGAGCACTTTAGATAGATGATTAAAAAACTTCCATCAAACACACCTATAAACAATTCTGCATTCAAACAGAAAGGACATATTTTGTGGCCTTTTGTTTTTCCTTGTCCTTGTTATTGTTTATTATGTATAATTTATTCAATAGGTAGGTAACCTAACCTACGCTTGGACATGTCGAAACTAGGTGCCATGTCAGTGCTTCCCTTCGATCGTGCCGGCTAAACTACTGAACTGGACGGAAAACAGGAACTATTTACATAGCCGCTTCAACCGACCTTTCATTCAGTGCGGTGATATCACTCCGGGTGGGTTAAATCTTACCACCTATTAAGGTAAAAGGAAAGGGACATCCTGCCTGACTGTCCATTCTAAATATTGGTCAAAGAATTTTTTTAATCGGATGAATATTTTCGGAGATTACCTCCGACATCCAAACATACAAACTTTACCTCCTTTGTTTAAATTAGTGTAGATTTTTTTTTTATGTTATCCTGTATGGCTGGCTGAATCGGAGAGGCCAAAGCGCATGCTCCGACCAGCCAATAACACCTCCGAGAAGGTAGGTGCCATACCGGAGACTTCCCTGGATTGCTGGCTATACTGAACTAGAGGAGAACACAACCGAAGCTGCTATGCGGCCATCTTACATCCAGTACGGTGGTAAAAACCCAGTCGGCTATAATTTGAGCCTACCACCTAGTAAGGGGCAAGGGAAGAAAGATAAATTATTTATTATATTAATGAAATGTTAATAAAAAATTTTCAACTGTTTGTTTTAGAATCGGAACCAGGTCCCAGCAGCAGTGCAGAAAATTCATCAGCCGCCGACCTGGAGGAAGAGGACCCTAAGGAGAAGAATAAACTGAAACCAAACTCTGGCAATGGGTGCGACCTGGAGAACTACAAGTGGACACAGACACTGGAGGAAATCGAGGTAGGTGATTTGTTTGTTTGTTATAAACAACTGGCAATATGTGGCTGGCGCACAGAAAGGACGTCGGACGAATGACATCATCGGACGGCCTGGCGCTCCACTGTGTGTTTTCGAGACATTCTAGAAATTTCTTTTTGACTGACACATTGCAAAATCAAACCAGAGAGAGACTTCCGGCGGACTAACACCATATGGCGGCATCACTGTATAAAATAGCAATCCAGATGACAAAGATTTTTTTATCTAAGGGAAGACACCAGTTGATACAAATCGGTCAAGTATGTGTTGGACCACGTACAGTGAAGGAGTCCGTAGCCGGAAAGAATGTTCACAGTCAGTGTAACCGAAAATATTCCATATCTCAAAAACTACACGACATATCTTATTCAAACGAATTTTCGTTGAAAGTGTTTTTAATCCGTTCGCTCCCATCGGGGCCACCTCGAAACATTTTAGTCCGACAACTCCCATAGGGGCCGATCGGCCCCCAAGCATTATGCGCGTCGTCACGCGATTCCGTTCCTTCCACTCTACACTACAAAGCTGCACTACCAGTAGTGCTGTTTGGAATTTTTTTCCCATCTGCACTACTGTACTACCAGTTGCGAGGCCGGTAGTGTCGTTTGGAATTATTTCTTCCCGTTTGCACTACTGAGTAGTAGTGCACAATGGTATTTTAAAGAGCCTTTCTTTTTCATTCCCAACTGCACTAACAAAAGATTGTGTATAATGACTATGGCTGACTGACGATTTTTATATATTTTCCACATAGAACCCCTATTACTAGTCTAAAAAGATACCATTATCTGTTTTTCCAGGAAAATTAAAAAAAAAGGTGGCTGCAATACAAACAAAGGTTTATTTCTATTAAATATATTGTTTGTTGCGAGCACCTATAACTATAATATAATTTTGAATTTCGAACATAAAAACGTAAAACAAACGTAAAGTTCTGCTGCAGACTCAATAATATGCATTTTCCGAGATTGGTTGGACTCTACTCGACCTTACGCCGAAACCGCTGAGTTCGCCAAACAAACGAGAAAGTCAGTGGGGTATTTATTACCCTACCATTTATTTTTCTTAATTTCACCACACCTTCCTTCCAAATTTCATTTATATAAGGTCTTTCATTAGTAGGTTACTTTACGCTAAGGGGTTATGTGTATCAGATACTGATCGATCACGTTCCCCATACCTACCAATTTTTTTTTTCGGATATCAAATACCTACCCATCCTACTAAAATAATAGTTTATTGAACAATTATTTCATAGCATGGGTAGGTTTTTTATATCGTAAAAAAATAAATGGGTATGGGAACGTGAACAGTATCTGATACACATACACCCCTTAGCGTAAAGTTAACTACTAATGAAAAACCTTATAGTATACTGCCAATAGTATCCGGTAAAATGGCTGTGACATACGGACGGACGGAAAGACGCACAGGGCGAAATTATAAGGATTCCGTTTTTGTCATTTGGCTAGGGAACCCTAAAATTGCATTGTCATCTTTTGGTTGTGTTTTTGTTGTCTACATTGTTAGTTTTGTAAGAAATGTATCTCTTTCTTTCTTTCTTAGTGGTGAGACAATATTTACTTTCGAAGGAATACAATAAAACAATTTGTAGGTATTGAAATTGTTGCACAGTTTATAACTTCGATATCACAGTTTAATTTTATCTTAACTATATTATGATATGAGCCATCAATTGATTTATTTCTCTAATTTATTTTTAATAATGTTCTTTCACAATAAAATTCTGAAGGTATAAAAATGATTGATCATCCATAGAAATAAAGCTAAAAAAAAAACATTTTTAAAGACTAAAGCATAATCAATATTTCGGACACCTTTAGAATTAATAATTATTATATTACAATCTAAATCTATCCTTATTACAAATTGTGTAATAAAAATAAATAACTTTATGTACATACATACATAGCTAAGTTACAGATGTCCTAAAATAGGCTGATAGGTTGTAAATATTTTTAACTTTAAACTATTTCGAATGTTCGTATATTATATAAAATACTTTAATTTATTGTCCTAATACTATGTTTCGATTTTTTTACTTAAATAAAAACCTTAAGTGTCCGGTACTATGGTACCCCCCTACATACATACACATGCATGCATACATACATATACATACACATACATACAAATTCATACATACGTATGTAATGTCAGGTCTGCTTTCCAATATGGGGAAGGCAGAGACAAGAGATGAGATGACAACAGGATTGTAGCATGCACGTGCTGGACATGCCACAATCCTGACATGTACACCTGTGACGGCTTTTCCACACAATTCTATATAGGTATGTATGTAGTATCATGATCACTTTCTATTAAGACGAGACGGAAGTTAACTTTCTCCATACAAAATCGTCTTTCGGCATTTATGTTTTCTAGCCCCTAAATCTTATCCGATTTTTACAAAAAAAAAATTCTTGTCTTTTGTCATTTTTGTTTAGATGAAATATACAATACCGGAGCTAAAAATTTGTATTTCGACCGAGAAAATTTGAATGTTTATTTTGTGATGTTATGAAGTTCATTAAGCTTTACTGAGTCACCACTTTAGATATTCAAAATATAAAAAGACAGGAACGTAGATTCGACTGCCTTGTTACAACAAAGAAACAATTGCAAAAATCGGATAAAAGTTAGGGGGGTAAAAAACATAAACCCCGAAAGACGATTTTGTATGGAGAAAGTAACTTCCGTCTCGTTTAAGATACAATCATTACAGAGTTGCATAATATGGAGCTAATCTTAAACATAATATGTTATGCATTCTTAATACAGTATGGCATCTGACGCAGGATTACTCTTAAGTTTACACATTATATAAAAATATTAGCAAAGGTTCTGTCAAGGCAGTTAAACTCGGTGTCGATCAGTGATGTACTGTATTTGTAGCAGTTTATTGTTAAAATACTTAACTGTCACTGGTTTTATTAAATTCATATCATATCATATATCTCTTGTGTAGTAAGATTGTAAATGTTTATAAAGTTTTTCATGCAATCGGTTAGTATCGTACATACAAATATTTAAACATTCAACATCACTGTCAGGGTTAAAATATAAAATAGCATTTATTTAAATCCAGTTAGGTATATCTGTAATGATGACACGAGGCATACATTATTATTTTATCTACTTATTCATTTATGAATTATTGCACTGATCATTAACACCCAAACTAAGGTGTACAAAATTTACATTGCTTATCAATATGTTAATTATACCGAGCATCATACCGATACTCGGATACTCGGTATCTAGCTGGAGATTTATAAATAAAATAAGTATTGAAGCAAATCTTGATTGATTTCATTTTATTTAATTCTTCAGCAGCAGCTCTTTAGTGATTTTATTTATTAACTATCTAAATTACCAATAAATTAAAATATATTTACAGTATTGCATTCTAATGAAATGACCACCTTTTTAGCTAGGTACCTAATAAAATAGCTTCGTAAAATATTTCGTCAGATTTCGTTTACGTGGTGTCATGACGACCTTGAGATGTGGTTTTGTACAATTAGCTAAGTGTTGGTCAGCGCCATATCTCTTAGGAGAACCTGTAGTCTGACTCCTTGCGAAGTCGCACTGAAAACAAATTAAACATACATTTTGACTCATCGCCATCAGACATCACATCCAATAGAATAGAGATTATTGACTTTGTCCTTTTGAAATGGGTTCTGGAGAGCTCCAATATATGTACAATTTATGTACTCCAATATATGTACTCCTGTCAGCTGTGAAAGCAAACGTAAATGTCATCCCGCCCCGCGGTCGTCAGCGCCATGTGACATACATATCCATACATACATCGATGACCCACGCGTATCCTACGTCCCAAGTTCGTATGTTTCTGTGTCGCAGATTGAATATAACTACTTAGTAATGATAAATATCTTCGAGGAAAGTTTAAATAGAAGCAGGGTTAAGGTTGATTGATACCTTGTCACGATAACCCTCAATTCTATTCTTAATTTTATAAGGATTTCAAATAGATAAGTGCATTAGTACCTACTGCTCGTGGTGTGGGAAACCGAACTGACTAAGTAGTAGGCTAAATTGTTAAAAGTCGGACTGACAAACCGGATCAACGCAGGAGCAGGCATTTTAATTACACACATGGTAAATTTAATTACGGGTCACATCTAAATAGTCTACCTGCGAAACCTTAATATAAATAAATGAAGTTATATGTATACTCACTCTCAACAAAGCAAATGGCGGCCAATATGCAGGCGGAGAAGAGTATCGTCATAGATATAACGAGTACGGTGACCTGGTGCGAGGTGTTGCAGCACCAGGGCGTGCTCTCCGGCTTGGCGCCGCGGTGTCGCGTGAACCCGTTCACCACGGTGAAGTGCGTGGAGCTCGCGGCGGAGGCGGCGTCCGGCTCGGCGGCGCCCCCGCCGCGCTTCACGCCGCTCCAGAAGGGATCGGCCGCCTCCTCCGGGATGGTGAGCTGGACCGCGTCGGTGCGCTGCAGCTTGCGGTGCTGACGCTGGCTGCCCACGTAGCTGGTGAGGTTGGCGCTGTATGCCGACTGCTGCGTCTCCTCGCCGTGAACGCGCGCCAGGTGCGCCGCGCTCAGCAGCAGCGACCCCGACGATACGCTCTGCAACACACATTTCATACGTCTCTTTCATCGTGTTCCGCAGAACGGGCGTGGCATTCGCAACCCCCGCATTCGACCGAATGTCCGTGGGCGTTATTAGACCCCTTATGGGTGGTTCGACGTCATATGTCGCGCTTTCTGTAAAAAAAATGTGTTCGGTAGGTTCCGTGTTCGGTTGTTATTATAATACGTATGTTACTTGCTGGTTATTTATAGAAAGGGATTAAAAATGGCGGCGTTCCTATTTTCCTCTCGCTCACACAGTATTGCCGTCTAGAGACAATAAAGCAATTGTTCGAAGATAAGCAAATAAAAAAAAAATTGCATGCCAACTGTACAGCTAAAAACGGCGCCATTTTCAATCCCTTTCTTTAAAAACCAGGTTATACTCGTATATCCTGTATCTACAGAAATCTATAAATCTCGACCGCACTTCCCCACCGGCAATCCGGCCGCCGCCGACCGCCTGCGACGTTTATAGGGGCGATTTCACCACCTTCGGTTAAAATATAGCTAGCTACCTATTAACTACTGTCAATTGTATGAGAAATAAGAAGAGAGAGAGGCAATAAGAAGCAGCAGCTGTCAAGTCGACGCATGGCATTGTCTTCCATGGGCGCCACCGAGGTTCCATGTACACTTCTGAAGCCAACAGGCGGAACAGTGTCTTTATAACCCGTTTACTATAAAGTATAAAACGATAATCTGCTAAAAGAGGTGCGAGTTTGTATATTGTACCTTATCTCTAGTTGAGAATCGGATCATACGTACATGCGTGCTGTGATTGCTGGCTGTTCCCTGGCTGGAGGAGGAGCCGCCGCGCGTGCGCGGGTCACCTCCGCCGCCTCCGCCGCTCGCGCTGCCCGCCCCGCTCGAGCCCGACAGGGACGGCCGCGGGATGTGCCACGCCGCTACAGGCATCTGACGGCAAAAACATATATATTTAATATCTGGGAGCCTTCGAGTCATTCATGATACGCACGCCCGCTGCGCCAGGGGGGGGGGGGGGGGGGGGCACTTTTGACCTCCATGCTAGGAACCCTGGAATTAGCTTAAAATGGTCGAAAGTTCGAATGCCACTCGATTGTTCGGTCAGTTGGCATCCGTGGTAGGCTAGGTGCACAGAGCAAAAAGCCCGGTCTTCGCGGGCGGTGTGGCCAGATCGTTGTTCTGTGGCTAGGTGGTAGGTTATACAGGAACTCAACGTTCAGTAGTTCTATCTAACCTCGGGGGTGTAACGGGTGCACTTTTTTTTACTTTTTAAGTCTGAGTGGTCCAACCGAGTTAGGTCTGTCTTCGAAAATACCTCGCTAGATTTTGGTGATGAAGGGAATCGTTTTGGTATTTTTGCAGAAATATGCCCCCAGCTTATGCGTAAGTTTTGTGCTGTATACTTATGGATTTTCTTGTAATCATAATACTGCGTTGCGTCATACATAATCACTCAGCCGCTATCGAGACTTAGGTATGCTGGCTGCGCATCCG
This sequence comes from Nematopogon swammerdamellus, assembly GCA_946902875.1. Lineage (NCBI taxonomy): Eukaryota > Metazoa > Arthropoda > Insecta > Lepidoptera > Adelidae > Nematopogon > Nematopogon swammerdamellus. The sequence goes on from OX336340.1 coordinate 12,737,978, forward strand.
CGTGTGTATCGGCCCTATTAGCATACGGCCGGGTACGTATGTGGTTTCAAATACATAGTCTAATTGGCCGGCGAGCCGTTGACTTCCTTCTTTTTTTTTCCTTTATTGGTTCAGCGCCCACGATGCAACCTTGATGCGCGATGTATACACACATTCTATTTCTATATAATCGACTCGCCGCGCGGAGACACTGCCACCGTCCGGCCGCTTACCGCCCCGCCTCCGCCTTCGCCGCGCGTCACCGCGTCTGTCGTATCGCACTCTCGACAATCAGAGAGGGATGCGTCGAACAACGGCACAATAACAATAGCTGTAGCGATGTGCGAAACGTGGTCTCCGTAAGTCTGTTTCGATCGAGACATTCGATAAGGGGGGAACACAGTCGTTATAGATGGTTCCAACTAAATCCCTTCGCCGTTATGTTGGCTCCACTGCCACCTTAAATTCCTGTTGCCAGATTGTGAAGATTATATTACCTAATAATGTAATCAGTATTTACCGTATAATAAATACGGTAAATACTGATAATTAGGGGTAAATCTGTATACATAGCAACCCTCAACGCTGTTTTGACAGATAGACAGTGGAGCCAACATAACGGCGAAGTGAACTTTTATATGGAACGCTCTCTACTAAGCTCATTTCCTATAGTTCACATTAATCAATTAGTATTAGCAGGCTTCTCCGCTCCGTTACCGTTTTTCCGAAATAGGTACCTACCTAGTGTGTTCATTACTTGTGTCCAACGTTCTTGCTTGTGTCGTATCGTAGTGCCTTCATCGTGCATTTCCAGAGGATTTTAAAATTACTTACTAGGTATTTACTCGCATTTTTTCTGATTCTTGTCTTGAGTTTTTAATGTCTTCCTGCTCATCAGTTGTTGGCGGAAGTTCAACTGGGAGTAAACGATGACCACATTTTTATGATAATTTCAAATCATCACTCATCCATCACGATCTTCTTGAAAATAGCGAGACGTACCTACATGTAAAAATATATTGAACCCAGCGCGAGACATTTTCTGTTGTGATCTCGAGACGAACACTTTACGAGGCAACTTCAGAGTGTGATATCAAAACATACGTCAAACCATTTATATTTAAATAAATTAATAAAACTATATCAATGTGTCCAACAAACCAAATGCATACGAGGGAGAGGTGGCGGGGCGGGGCGGCGCGGAGGCGTTGCGCGGAGTGGCGTTGCATAAGTAGGTGACAGGAGTTACGAAGTCGGAATCGTTCGTCTGCAAAGCAAACTGCGAGTGCTTCCGCGTGTGCCGACATGTGACGTCACACCGGCTACCCACTGCGTACGCACCGCCTCCGCCGCGGCCGCCGGAGCACCGGTCCCATACATACCTAACCTACCACACACTCCTGCTGCATTCAGTCAGCCTCCGCCCCGCCCGCCCGGCCCCGCGGCGCCGCGTCACTGCCTGTGCTGTGCCCCTTGTTGTTAACATCAATTCGTACATCCCTATATGTGATGCGTGTCGACACGACTCAGTGCGCATTCTACTATCGACCTACAGCAGTGCTGCACCTGTGCCCGATATTTATGAAATTGTGATCGTTACCATTACCACACCATTATCGAGTCGATAAGTTTCAGCGTTCACGTTCACCTTCGTAAAAATTATCGGTAAAATTTCTAGGCGAGAAAGAACAGGCAAGAAAACTCACCTGCATTTTTTTTTCATAATTTGAGTACATACACCACATTACAATCCGGTCGGTCGGGCTGTTATGGACTTGACATCACGGGTGTACATCACGCCAAATGTTTCAGGTTCCATAAAAAAAAAGCGGTCAAGTTCGATTCGAACTTGCGTGGAGAGGGTTCCATTCCGTTTTCCGTGAGAACTTTAAGACTTAAGATTTCGGTTTAAGGTTTTCCTGTAAATTATAAGAGGCCATATATTCCCTATTTTTTTTCAAAATTGTATACGCAGTAGTTTCGGAGACAAGGGGCGGGAATACTCTATTTTTATTATCGTATACTTTTATCGTATCTTTAATATCTTTTAAACTGGGCATTTTAAAATTATAAAAAAATATATACATACATATGTACGTACATACATACCACACACGCTGTATCCCGACAATCAGGGTAAGCAGAGTAATCGGTGTTGTGCTGCAATAACTCTGGAAAATTGCAGCACAACATCGACCACCACGTTTAGCAAAGTTTTCGGACAAGATAACTATAAAGCAGCAAGTAAGGACAAAGACCCACCTGCTGCACGACTCGGTGGAAAGACCGTGCCAAGGTGAGAGGTGGCTAGCCTAGCTGCCATGACATATAGGGATGTACGAATTGATATCAAAAAATATAATGTCCTCCAAAATCTAAATTCCTTCATTTACGCTATACGTCCGTGATTGGGTCATCCATCAGTCATCCCTCACATCATCATCAAACTATATATATAGGTATGTACAAAATTTCAACTTTTTTCATCCAGTAGATTCGGAGATAATAAATTTGACAGATGGACAGGACAGACAAAAGAGTGATCCTATAAGGGCTCAGTTTTTTTCCTCTTCTAAGGTACGGAACTGGGAATACTTGAGAATGAATTGGCTATTTGTGCGTGTCCAAATGGATGGGCCTATTTCATACCGTTTTGTTAAGCGAAAGCTAGTATTTTCAAGAACGTTGTTGGCCATTAGCCTAAGTTTCGTGGAATTCGATCGTCAGCTTTAATCAGAGCTTCGAATGGATGTCAGCAGATATCACTTCAGATACATGGAGTTAGGGGCTCAAATGTTTAATAGCATTGTGGTGTGGAGATTATATTATAACACAATCGTCAGGGTCTGATGATGACCAGCGGAATTGCAGCAGTTTCGAAGGGATCTCAGCCCATATAACACCTAGATACCTACGCCGTGTTTGCGCCCAAATATTTAGTAGGTAGCTTTTTGGAGATTCCATATCCAGATCTCAATTTTCTTGATAAAGAATGACAATTTATCGTGGTTTCAGGGAATGGATTTCGTTAGTCATCTGCGTTCCCCGACCCTCGATTGAGGATGCCCTAATAATTATTGTTCACTTTCGAATGCCATTTTAGAATTTCTAGCGTGGGTATTGTTCTATATTAATTAGTGTTTGCAACAAAGACATTCTTAATCGCGTGTATATTATGTGCTTCAATGTTCTTTAGATTCATTCGCGTGTTGTGAACCGGCAAAACTCGTTAAACATTCGGTTACATTCCTGCTGGCATTTTACGATCTTTACGCAGAAGTCTTTACGTAAGTAAGTACAGTGCGTAACTGCCGTAAGGGCAGGCAGGGCGGTTCTCACTGTGTTGTTCATTTATAATTGGCTAACCTTTTTATGGCCTCAAAAAATGCCTTTAGTACCTATTTGGGTGATCGTGCGTCACGTTGTCGAGTATGCACTAGTGATGCAACTTGAAAAAAAAAAAAAAATGTTTTCTTTTTCACTATTTGAGAAAAAAAACTTGGCACCGTCGTTTGTTTTTTCTAAATTTGGTTTTTTTTTCAGAAAAAAGAAAATACTAGCACTGAAATAAGATGAAACGCTAAATGTCATTGTTTTATTGTAATTTAAATAATTAAAAGTCAAATTTTGTTTAAATAAATTAAATGGGGGAAATCCGTAAACGTGAACATCAGTAAGTGTTGCCAATTTATTTTGAGTCGTTTTTGTACTACATATTTAACAAAATCAATTTGTAGTTCCTTTAAACCAAAAACAATTATTATTATCATCTCGTATTTAACGGTAACCACCTTATATTTTTATTTTCGTCTTCTGGAAAAAAACGTACTTCAGAAGAAAAAAAAATTTTTTGTTTTTTTTTAACGTTTTTTTTTCATGTCAGAAAAAAAACTGGTTTTAGGTTTCCGTATCCCGTACGGAAGCCTATTACTAAGCCTCCGTCGTCTGTCTGTCCGTCCGTCCGTCCGTCCGTCCGTCCGTCCGAGGGCTGTATCTCTTGAACCGTAATAGGTAGCCGGTTGAAACTTTCACAGAATATGTGTTACTATGGCGGATGAAACAACAAATAAGAAAAACAAGAAAAAGTTAAAAATTAAGGGAGGCCCCCATACAAGAAACGTTTCATTAAAATAGATTAGTCACACTATTGAATAATAGGTGGCGCCACAAGCTTTTATACCTTGCATTGTTATGGCCGCTAAATTGCCAACGACCTCATTGAGGCTTCTCTCCGATCGTCCTACATATCTTCGAAATTAAAATTCGAAGACCATGCCACCTGAGCGGATAGGCGGATATTAGGGGTCGCAAACCGGGATCCCGAATCCCGAAAATACCGGGATACCGGACCGAAACGAAAGCTTTAAAATACCGGGATTGAGTTAACAGAAACCGAGATTTTCGGTATTTTCGGTATTTCATTATAAATAAGACTAATAACAAATTAAAAAGCCCGCGACATTCCGCCGCACACGATTCTTTCTGCGAGTAGTCGCGCGGTGGTTGCTATGGCAACGCGGCTCAGCTATGTGACGCATGTCGCGCGCGACTACACACACACGGCCAGGAGTGAGTGAGACCTACTCTCAAGAAAGAAAGACCTACTCTAAAGAAGGCTTAGGATTTTTTGACGAAAATTCGTCATGAACTTTTGTTTTGGTCATATCATAATTCGAGAACCACTGGTGCTAGACCCATCGTGTTGGTACTCAAACTTCAGGTCTCGGTGTGATCTATCCATCTGTCACATGAACTTTTGTTTTGGTCATAACTCGAGAACCACTGGTGCTAGACCCATCGTGTTGGTACTCAAACTTCAGGTCTCGGTGAGATCTATCCATCTGTCACATAAACTTTTGTTTTGGCCATAACTCGAGAACCACTGGTGCTAGACCCATCGTGTTGGTACTCAAACTTCAGGTCTCGGTGAGATCTATCCATCTGTCACGTGAAATTTTGTTTTGGTCATAACTCGAGAACCACTTGTGCTAGACCCATCGTGTTGGTACTCAAACTTCAGGTCTCGGTGAGATCTATCCATCTGTCACGTGAACTTTTGTTTTGGTCATAACTCGAAAACCACTGGTGCTAGACCCATCGTGTTGGTACTCAAACTTCAGGTCTCGGTGAGATTTGATGTTTTTGTTAAAGCTGATTACAGTTTTGTTAAAAGAATATTATCCTATATTCATTTTTAAGTTTCCGGATTAACAGTAGGTTTAAAGGCTTACATAAGTCGACGTTTCGCCCGCTACGTCACGGGCTTCATCAGGAACTGCGGGAGTTCCTGGAGCCGACGTCTGGTGTCCGTTGTACCAGACGTCAAACTCAGACGTCAACTTTTGAAAGTTTGACGTCTGGTACAACGGACACCAGACGTCGGCTCCAAGAACTCCCGCAGTTCCTGATGAAGCCCGTGACGTAGCGGGCGAAACGTCGACTTATGTAAGTCTTTAAACCTACTGTTAATCCGTAAACTTAAAAATGAATATAATTAATAACAGTGTAAACTTAAAAACATTAGTAATATTATCCTAGTTTAAGTAAGATTTATGTCTGTTTAAAATAACTCGGCAGTGAGTTATTATATTTTCGTAATAGCAGATTGAAGTTTAAAATCTAAAATTAATAAAATTGTGATTTTCTTATCTTAACACACTTTATTGTTTGACTGGTGACAATTGCCTTACAAAAATGACGATTTCATTACATATTTTAAAATATTTTTTCTCACAATATCGAAAATACCGAAAATACCGGAATCTCGGTATTATTAAAAAAGTAATACCGAAAACACCGGTATTGGAAAAGGGGTCCGGTATTGCGACCCCTAGCGGATATTATTGATAGCGGATAGATACGGAAACCTCCGCGCGCGAGTAAACGTCGCACTTGACAGATTTTTTTTTACAACTCTAGTATGCACGCACAGTTCGTCCACGGTGCACGTTGCGTCAATGTATACTTTCCCTAAAGGTCACGGCTGTGACGCGGTACGGTCCGCCCCCTCCGCGCCGCCGCGCCGTTGACGCCACCTCGCAGCAGCTCGAGCGAGAGCAGCCTTTGATATGATTCAGATTGCAGTGGTTAATAATGATCGTGGTGTTTACTTGTAGAGCGAGCGCAGCCGGTCCGTGACGCGCGCGATGTTCGCGGGTAGCGTTTTGCTACTACTGACGATTGTTCCTTCCCTTTCATTCAGAATGTTTGCTTGAGTCAGAACGTTTTAAGGTGATGTGAGACTGCGTCTGACTCGAATTTCAAGAAGTGTACAATATTACTTACCTGACAGATTCAGTTTTAATATATATGCAAAACTTCATCTATCAGCGCAGATCGATATCTTTTTAAAAACACGATTTGATTGACTTCGCTCGATAGAAAAAAAATCATGAACATGCCTCTGAATTTTGTTATAAAAACGTATTTATGGCAACGTGACCAAATCAAGGCTTTGGAAAAAATTGGTTGTCTGTAAAGTCGGTTTACGGACGATAGTTTTACGTGATGACGTGGAATAATCGTAGTACATAGAGCAAAGATCAGTAATTATATTTCCAGTAGAAAGATTAATCATCTTGTGACTGGCCATCAAAAACTTCTGTTGTCTGATCTTGACAGTTTTACTTCTTAAGACGTTTCCATGGTAACTTTGACTATACCGATTGTGCCTCTCTATCGCTTGTTACGCGCTCTCGCTTGCACACACAGGCTCAGATGGAACGTGACACTTTTTCGTGTGTGCAGCCGGTGTTCATCAATTTATAAGACGTGACGTCATCACGCCAAAAATATATTTTATTTGTTGAATATATATCTAAATCCGTAGCTTTTTACTTTTTTGTTTTGATCCGTGGTTTTGGAATAAAAAAATTAAAACCTAATTTTTTATTGATTGATTGTGTTGCATCTTACTCCAACCAGCGAAAGCGGCGGCGGCAGCGCGCCTTGAAAGAGGAGTACGGGTGAATACGGGTTGACAGGGCCGGGCGGAATCACTTAATTGCATTTAAATACAAATTATCTAAATGTGGAATCATTTCCGCAACGCTAACTGGTTTGTGAAGGACGGGACGACGCGGCGACAATAATTATTTACCTACGTTTATTTCGTGATTGACTGGTTATTTTGTTTCTTTGGTTTTTAACCTACGAGTAAGCCTAAAATGTTAGGAGGCCTTTTTGTATATTTTGTGTGTAATGTATATTCTTTATGGATTTACCCACATTGCCTTGTTGTGATCATTATGAATAACTTAAATTCACTAAAGTACCTGTGTTGTTTGATCGTGTCATTGAGAGCTGGTTTCTTAGCTGGCATCTGTTGTTGTTTGTGGCCTAGAACGCCTATATAGTAGCGAGCCACCCTGCACGTGGCAGAATGCAACCTCCTCGGTGCAAGCCGCTAGTACCGCCACGCACACACTGCTGCGTGCGCGTAGCGGCCGCGCAGCCTCCGCGGCGCCGCAATGAGATTCGTGTGTACCCTTAATGGGCACACAATGCATAGAGATGGTATCTCGAAGGAGATTGCGCGCGCAGCACCGGATTTGCTAACCTTTTGGGAGTAAAGCGACGGAGACTCGAACAAAGGTCATCGACGAGACTTTATTAAATACTATTGTCGGCGCGGAGTTTCATCAATTACATTTTTGGGTCAAGTTTTGTTTGGGGCCCGCTCGATTTGGTCAGATATGGTGTCCAAGGTTTACGCTCTCTTTATTTGCGATCTCGTTTCGTCCAACTCTGGCGCAATATCTTTGTATTTGTGATATTTTGTTGGATGAATTGTTCTGGAACACTTTGTTGGTTTTTATTCTAAACTGTAATTTTGTACAGAGTGATGTATTTTTTTCAAAATTTATATGTATACTTAAATGTATTATTATAACTAATAATTTAGGGAATAATAATTTACACAAAAAAAAATATAAGAAAGATAATAAACAAATAATCGTATTTAAACATTTTAAGTTTGCTTGGAAAACACTTCTTTTAATAATAGTAACGAAATTTGTAATGAAGTTGAGTACATTTGAAATGCATATACTTTTTTCTTAAAATGCCTTATTATTTCCCAACATTTATATATAATTACAATTTCAACACAATTACAAAAATTAAGTTTTCCAACTCAATCCGAAACCGAAAAAGTTCCTTACTTATGCTAAAATCTGGATAAGTTGGCTGGGCAAATGAAAATCAACTTGGCTCATAAAAGATTTTGCAACAAGTAAAACCCCGCGGCGCGGCGTGAGAACGTTTACGGTTCCGCGGTGTCACACCACTCTTACAAAACTCAAACACTTTTATACTGATCGCAAGAATAAAACCGGAAAACGAACATGTTAGTTCACAAAATGTTTTGAACATATTATGGCATTTTCTTTTCATAGAAGTACAAACTTTACTGTTCACACCGCATTCCTTTTTTTATGTAATCCAATATGGGTGGCTGATTCAGAGGGGCCAAAGCACATGCCCCGACCGGCCAATATCACCTCCTAGAAGGTAAGTACCATATCGGACACTACCCTTTGGATTGCTGGCTATACTGGAATAGAGGAGAACACAGCCGCTGCTATGAGGCCATCTTACATCGTAGAGTAGGTAAGGAAAGTGCATGTTACACTGGTCGGCCAAGGTATCGGATTGTGCAAGTGTGAAATTTCCCGCGTCGCTTTTTGTCCGACTGGGTGTCGACAATTCGGAACCGCCTACGTTCCAGTGTATCCACTCGAACGGGCCCCCGTTCTCGGCGTTTCTAATAAATGAATACCTACGAAAAAATATTATGTTATTCGAAGTCATGCACATTTTGGGGTTTCAATATTCGGCACTTATTTATTGGTAAATTTGGGACCTACGCAACATCAAATAAAGAGCTTTTAAATCGGATACCTCGAGCAATGTGTATGAAATAGTCAAGGAAATAGTAGTAGGGCATCCAAAATCGGTACCATTTTCAAAATCGGTTTTATTCCGATTTTCATATTTTAAAAATCGATTTTTCGATTTTTTCGATGTTTTCGATTTTACGGCAAAATGTGAAGTGTAACTTAGGTAAGGTATATTATAAGGTAGGTATTTTTGCACTGGGCCACATGAGAATAAATGATAAAGAGTATACTAGTAATAAAATAAGTGACATTTAATATTTCAGTGCAATATTAAAATAACATGTGTTCAAATTTTGAAATTAAAATGTTGAATGGGAACTTAACACTAACTTTAACGTGATGACGTAAACCACTTGGTAACTACGTGAGCGTGACTTTTTTTTTTATTGCTTCCGAACTGGGTGGCTCCACCCGTGGTCGAAACCTCAGGGGCAGCCAATTTCACCGCCGAGGAGGTGCCAGTCCGGCTTGATGGTGGATTACTGTTGCTGGGGAAAGGCCATTAACCCGCGATTTGAAGATCCGTGGATTGTAGGAGTGGGGAAATATATTCCCTGGGAGCCCGTTCCACACCTTTGCAGTGCGACACAAGAAAGATTTAGAGAATCGTGCAGTTCGAAGAACTCTTCTGTCGACTACAAAGGGGTGTTCCGCGAGAGTATGGTGGGTTTGGCGAAGGTGAACAGGAGATGGAGGGATAAGGGAAGCAAGTTCGTCAGAGCAGCGGCCATAGTAGTACCGATAAAACAGGCTCAATGAACCAACCATACGTCTGTACTTTAGAGGTTGAAGGTCCTTTGTGAGCACAGAGTCACCAATGAGGCGAATGGCTCGTCGCTGAATAGAATCCAAGGCTGAAAGAAGGTACTCATGGGAACCCTCCCAAAGATGACTGCAATATTCCATCACCGGTCTTACTTGTGCTTTGTAGAGTGTAAGTAGTTGGACCGGCGTGAAAAATCGCCGACATCGGTAGAGGATCCCTAATTTTCGAGACGCTAGTTTCGCCTTGCACTCTATGAACGATCGAAACCCAACGTCCCTGGAAGCCTCCATATCCAAGACGCCCAGACTACCATCGTTGGGGACTTGGCTGCCCTGAAAAGTGCTTAGAGAGGAAACTGATCAGCCTTAGTAGAGAAGGCACAAGCTTGCATCTTGGCTACGTTTAAGTTGACCAAGTTCTTCTTCCCCCAAAGAAGATACTTTTTCGAGAACCTGGTCAACCGTAGCAACAGTTGACTAATCTTTGCTTAGTTGAAAGTGAGATTTAAGGAAACATAGAGCGTCTAAACTGGGATCACCCATGCCACTTCTTAAATTTCTTGTTAAATAACCTGCTGCTGAAAATTCCCTTTCGGCTCCCAAACTTGTCGGCGGAATCGTGCGTGAGTAGGTGACCGCATGTCTATACCTTTTCTAGACATGGGGTCTCTCTCACCGTTACACTCAAATAATGCCATTTCAATTCTTGTGACATCACGCAGATTTTCCTTACCGGTGTTAGAAGGTTTTTTTGTCATTACTTTGGCACTTTCCACCTCCAGCCGAGGATCGACAATGTCCAAAGTAGGTGTCGGCGAAGATGAAGCGGACGCAGACTCCGACCTCTCTAACTGTGTTTGATTTTGTACAGTCGAATGTAATCTGCGATATACTCGTTCTATACCACCAGGCAGTTCATCATTGTCCGGGTATACTTCATCACGTCTGACTGAAGTACGCAGTAGGGTTATGTAGGTACATTACCATGTAGGTGTTCATTCATAGTTAGGCGTTGATCAATCCTTGATTTCAAAGCTTGATTATTCCGGTGTGATTATTATTATTTTTTTAATTAAGTACGTTCTTTATTGGATGAAAAATGATGATGATGATTAAGTAACCCACCCATAACCCATTTCACATAAAATAGCACTGTTTTTATGCATTTAAAACCAAATGACGGGGAATGTTTGAAAAACCTAATAAAAATCGGAACATCGGAAAAATCGATTTTAATATTAAAAAAATCCGTTTTAAAATAGCACTAAAATTGTCCGATTTTCGGTTTTTTCGATTTCCGATTTTCCGATTTTGGATGCCCTAAATAGTAGCCTATATTTACACGATTTTAACATTTTATTGGAAATGTTTACATATTTGGGTACGAAGTAATTTAGTAAATAATTACATAGGTACCTATAAATAGCACTCGTGAACAAAATAATGCCTAATGAGTGTGATTTAAATGTGACAACTATCATGTGATCGCTAACGAGCGTATGACGGAGGATACACGCTAGGTTTTTCATCAGTTCAGTCCATCAGTCTGGTTAAACCATGGTCCAGACTGACCGTTTAATCTACTTTGATGGATGGATGGTTTGGAATGATGGACCAGACTGATGGATTTTAAAATATTTTGATACTAGACTGATGGCAGACTGATAGTGCGAATGCATTTTACGTCTGGCGTCAATCTGGTCGTGACCAAGGTCACGGACTGAACTGATGCCAAACCTTGCGTGTAAACTCCGTCTATGAGATCGCCGAGCGAGCAGGCTCGCGCGATGATTTGCCGCGCGAGGCTGCTCGCTCAGTCAGTACGCGGCTAATGATGAGGCAGGCGTCCGGTTTCTCCCGGACCGTGTCCGGGTCTGTTCCGTTACAGCTAAGTATAAATAAACACATCCTAATATGAGGATAGCTTTGCCAGAGATACGATGATCTGAGTGCGGTGTACACGTCACAATTTCTCCACAACGCGATATACAGACGAACTGAGGTGCAGGTGCAGGTTACACGGAGATCTGGTGTAGGTAACTTGTAACAAGTAGGTATAATGACTCGGAAGAGTCGTAGAAAACGCAAGAGTCACGCAAGATCATTATTGTGTTGATCTCTCGCTCCAGGTTTTGGAGGTGATGGAATATCTGGTACAATGTGTTCCAAATAAAGATATAGAGTCGGTTTATGGTACAGTGTTAAAATAAGACGATAAAAGAAGCAATCGAATTTGTTTTAAAATTGTTTAGAATATTATTAGAATTTCACAATATGTGTTGTTGTTACCTCGCATCCTGCTTCTCCAATCCACTCGTGCACACTTGCTAGAACTGTCGGATGATCACATCGAAACGTATCCTGTACTTATTTCTCAGACCCGCAGTAACGGACTACGTAATAACGGTAACAAAAAATGTAAGGCTGTCGAGAAATTAATTCTTACGGGCAGAATATCAATGACTGAACATTGTGTACTTTTCTGCGAATCCAGCCGACATCATGCATAGAATAAATAATGTTTGTTTCCGGCAGCGTATAGTATATTAAATGTTCAAAGAAATCATAATTAAAATACACCAGCGTAAAAAGGAGGCCAATGCTAGCGCTATAATTGACCTTGGTAATCGACCGTTACTTGCATGTAAAGCCCGGAAGAAAAATTCAGTTTTCTCCAACTTTTATCGTGTTACTGTTTACGGTGGGGATATGAAGCAATGTCGCCGCATTGTGCGGCACTCGTAAATAGCGACAGAACGAATGCAGATGAGGCAATGAGCCGTCGAAGCACGTGCTCTACTTGCGGCACGCTCACTAATACAAATACACTTGTTTGTATGTTACTCTGCATTCTTCTTCTTCGATTCTTTGCTTCTAACTTCTAATCGTAATATTTGGTTCAAGTTGAAAGTGACTTCCAACTAAGCGGTCCTACATTCCAACGCAGCGATAGTTTGCAGTGCCGATTCACCGATAACCAGTGGCGGCTGGTGACTTCAATGACCGGTAGTGCGCTAAGTACCTACCTACTTAAATATAAAATTTCCCAACACATTCCCAATGTTTTTTTAAGATAGCGAATTCCGAATTTTTTAAACGCCTGCGTTTTATTATGTACGTACCTAGTATGAATATTCTCAAGACACTCAATGAGTTGCAAAAAATAAGAAAAAAAATCCAAACAAGTTTTTTTATTAATTTTTAGTACCATTATGAACACACCCATAGACCACAACACTACTGCAGCTTTCAAAAAGAAAACAGTAGTAATGTCCCAAAAATACTTTAAAAAAATATATAAAAATAAAAACATTTGAAAGTAAGAATTGAACCCGGGATCACCTGATTGTAAAGCCTTCCCTTTAACCAACGCTTAGGCAAATATCGGCACCACTTAATTCACAGTATCACGTTACGTGACAGAAAGCACAAAACCCACAGAGCATCGATAGCGCGCGCGTGCCCCCTCCTAGAGACGCCCTGAGCGCGATATCCCTACAACGCCGTTGAAGCCTGTGGGTGTGGCCTATGACTTACATATGTGTGTTGTGCGTGTGCATTTGTTTTGTGCGTGTGCCTAACTTGCTCCTCTTTGTGTGTAGTGTCGATACTAACACACACACACATACACAGAGCTAGCAGCACTGCGTGCTGTTATTGGGTTTCAAATATTATTATTACTTTCGCCTCTAGAGAGGCGGCGGCGCTACTAACTTACTGCTCTGTGACAAAACCTAACCATATTTCATTTTAAATATTCGCGCGCTAACGGGTATGTGACATCACATGACAGCGCGCTGACTCTAGGTAGACGGACTCGTGCAAAACGAATCGCTCGCGACGTGTAGCACGCGCGGGTGGGTGGGTATTCACGATATAGCCTCCTTGTTTGGCGCTCGTGCGCCGCATGCAGAACTCCATTTCGTCCCATACTGTTTCTATGAAGTATCTTTTGTCTCACGCGCCAGCGGGTGCCAGCGGTGTTTTGGCGATCCCCATACATTCAGTATGGGAGAACCGCGTGCGTTTTCGATTCCGCACGGGGCACGCTAGCGATGGCACGGGTTTACTCGCAAAAGCGTGCCTGTGTGCTATAAAATAAGGTCGAATTCTCATTCGTATTTATTTGGATTACGACCTTTATGGTTTTAATGTAGGTATGTTGTAAGATATTATTTATTTTGAGTGAAGTGAAGATTCTCGTGGTATGGCAGTGCGGAGCACAAGCGCACTTTAGGACCAGCCGCCACTGCCGATAACCCGTGACGAATAAGTTTTATCAACAGAAAAGCAAAATCATACTGTCTCTACCCTAATAAATATTGTGTCATGCTTCCCTCGCATGGTGCTTTTTTTCGGTGACACTGCTCTTAAGAAACAAGATGAACGTCTCACGTCTCACCTGCATTTGCATAACAACGACACTTGATTTATGTTAATTCAATTTTATATTGATTGATCTTCAAGTACGTCGGCGGAAAACAGTGGTTCCCGTACGGCTGAAGGCCGGGAGGACTGGAGGAAAATTGGAAAGACGTATGTCCAGCAATGGACGCATACACGCTGACTGACTGAGAATTGATTTGCCGATAAGACATGAGGTGACCCCTACACACATCACACACCACGCTTTGCTGGCAGACTTGTACTCGAGCAAACTCTACATCTCAAAATATTACGATAGACTTGGACTAAACTAGAAAATATTAACAAATCGTTCGACCGCTATAACGAAACCAGTGGACCGCGTAACAATGGAACGTGCTCAACCAGTAGTCAACCTATTGTTTACGTTTGAGCACATCGGCAGAATTGGTGACAAATTGATCGAACACCCATCTGGGAGCCGTCAATTCTGGTCTCTCGCCAAATCTGTCGAAGCAAACTTCTGTCGCTCCTCACTCCCACCGCTGCAGCGGCCCGACGGCTCGCTCGCTTTTTCCGCCAAAGAGAAGGCCGATCTCCTAGTGGCACTCTTTGCTCAAAATTCGCATCTGGACGATGGCGGTGCCAAACCACCATCCATTCCTGGGTGTGATTGCACCATGCCAGAAATACAGTTCCGCCAAGGCACTGTCCGGCGTGAGTTATTCGCCCTAGATGCGAGAAAAGCGAGTGGACCCGACGGAATCCCTGCACTGGTGTTAGACATGTGCTCCAGAGCTAGCCCCTGTCCTCACACGCCTGTATCGCCTGTCTTACTCCACTGGTCGCGTGCCGTCAGCTTGGAAATCTGCTAACGTGCAGCCTGTCCCCAAGAAAGGGGACCGTTCCGATCCGAAAAACTACCGCCCGATAGCAATCACCTCATTACTCTGCAAAGTGATGGAGCGCATCATCAACACTCAATTGATGACATACCTAGAAAGGAAGGACCTCCTAAGCGACCGCCAATATGGATTTCGCCCAAATCGGTCAGCTGGGGACCTTCTGGTTCACGTATGTCACAAAATGGGTGATGCGCTCGAAAATCACGGCGAGGGCATGGCTATCGGGTTGGACGTAGCGAAAGCGTTCGATCGGGTCTGGCATAAAGCCCTTCTTTCCAAGCTGCCGTCATATGGCCTACCGTCCGGCTTGTGTGACTGGATTGGCGACTTCCTGCATGGTCGCAATATTAAAGTCTTGATTGACGGTTGCTGCTCAGACGCCATGTTAGTTGATGCCGGCGTACCGCAAGGTTCCGTGCTGTCCCCGACCCTCTTTCTGCTGCATATTAATGATCTGCTCGAATCGGGCGAAATTAATTGCTATGCAGACGACAGCACGCCACTAGCCAGGTACACATGTCATCCAACCGCAAGCCTGGCCGAGGTGGAGAAAAACAGGCTACATCTTGTGCTTGAGCTCGAGGAGACCCTAAATAAGGTCTCCACCTGGGGCCTCCAAAACCTCGTCGAGTTTAACGCAAGTAAAACCCAGGCGTGTGTATTCAGCGCGAAGCGGACACCGTTCACTGCAGCCCCCACCTTCCAAGGAACTAGTCTCAAGGTCGAGGAGCACATTGGGATTCTCGGGGTCGAACTAACTCGCGACCTTAATTTTGGACGCCACATCGAGGAAAAAGCTAAGGTAGCCTCAAGGAAGCTGGGAGTCCTCAACAAGGTGCGTCAGTACTTTACGCCGAGCCAAAAACTGCTGCTTTATAAAGCGCAGATTCGCTCATGCGTGGAGTACTGTTCGCATCTGTGGGACGGATCCGCAAAATACCTGCTCGGCTCCTTAGACTCGATTCAGCGTCGCGCTGTCCGCCTCGTTAACGACCCCGAGGTATCCCGAAACTTAGAGACCTTACAACTCCGCAGGGACGTTGGATCTTTGTGTGTGTTCTATCGCCTGTACCACGGAGAGTGTTCCAAGGAGCTGCACGATGCGATCCCTCCATCCCCATTCTACCATCGTTCCACCCGCAACAGGTTGGGAATGAAATGAAATGAAATGAAATGAAATGAAATATGTTTATTTATCTTATTTACACGATTATACAATTGAAAGAATAACTTAACTAGCTTAAAAAAAAACAATAAGATAAATGGGTGTCTGTCTCAGCTTATTGCTGCGACAGCGGGCGAGCCTTCTGCCGCAGCACTGATTTTCAGACAGACCCCACACACTGCATCCACACACTGTCGATATTCCCCCACTTAGGACAAATCGATCCTGTAAATCCTTTATTTACAGGGTTGCTAACATGTGGAATTCACTCCCACCTGCATCCTTTCCTCTAATGTACAGTCTGGGGTCCTTCAAACATAATGTGAAGGTGCACCTAGCCGGCCGACAAGGTATTCGCAGCCCCCGTAAATATTCGAATGCCCGTGGGCGCCGTCGGACTACACCTCTGCGTTAGTCTGGCGCGCGCCATTTGTCGTGCTCCCCATAAAAAAAAAAAAAAAAAAAAAAAACGTATCTATTTCCAAAAATAGCTCTTGTTTTCTACGAATATTAGCAGTTACTTAAGGAAGTCGTATTTTTCTTGTCTCTAATTGTATGTTAATTGGTTAATGCTAATGAATCCATCAAAATTAGCAAGAGGAGTAACGGAGATTATTCTTAGCCATGAACATGTCCAAAACTGCTGAGTCCATGTTTTTATAAAGTCGTCTAATCTAATGAACACTGTTATTGGTTATTTGATGGACTAGACATAATTATAAACAAATTGAATCACGTGTACAATCAATCTCCACTGCATACGTGGGTAGGCAGTTAGGCACATGTTTTATCGTCGATCTTAGTGACAAGCGGTTGTTCAACCCGGTTATTTTAAATTAGTATGACCACATCATCTAAAAAATAATTGAGAAGTAAAGCAATTAGTGAGGTTTTTTTCTCACCCACAATGTACGACACGGGTCAAGTGTGAAAACACATTGCTTACTTCTTCGATCAATGTCAAGTTTCTTTGTGGTCGAAATTTTACACAAAAGACGCTGCAACTGGACTGTAGCTAATGTGATGGATGATGGATGGATACGCCTGCGCGGGACCATAGGCGGAACCTGACTGACGCGCTGGCAGGTAGCGTCTGCAAAAAACAGGGGTTTGCAAATCCGCGTAGCATCTCTAGCAGATTTCCATTTGTAGGCACGTTCAATCATAATTATTATGGTGAATTTTATGTGGGCATTGCTCACGCAGCATGGTTCAAGCGACTTTATTTAAAACTCTAAACTCCCGTTACACACGATAACCTGCTGCTTTCAACATGGCCCATAATGTAGACGCGGTTAAGCTTTTCGTGTTGTTAATTGACATAATTACAGTTACCGTACACTACTATACTATCTACCTACATACATGCATGTGATGCATGTAACTATTATGTACAATTCAGTTACATATTGAAATTGAATTAAGGCTCTTATAAGACACCGCTTTAGTTACGATCGAGTGAATCGCATGCATAGTTATACGTGTTGAAATGCATCAGATACATAGGTTATGTACAATGAGCACGGCCGCGAGACGCAGCACTTGTGAAGCCATCCGTCAATCACTAAGGCTCTGGCAACACTCGCTCGTCCAGGATGAGCGCCATCAAACTGTGTGTTGCATCTGTCTGTATAGTCCTATGACTTCCCTGAACTATTCCAATGCCAAACCTGTTGCTGACAAGATTGCTAGAATGTGCGAGGACATTGAAAAAAAAAGTGTAAGTAATAAATACATTATAATAATTGAAGTTTCTCATAACTATACCATAGGTATTGATTAGGCGTCTAGCTCATAATGTATTTACGAACTGATCCCGTGGCTCCGATTAAAAAAAATATTAAGTACATAACTAAGATTTTACGTGCGTCAATCGGTCAAGTGCGAGTTTTACTCACGCACGGAGGATTCCGTAGATCCGCTAAACCACACTTCAAAAAACCATATCTGTGCGGACACGGAACCCTAAAAATATATCTTGATGCATTCTATCACTTAGGTATGCTTCATTCTTAATGTGTCCACCACGCCGCCGCCGCCGCGCCGTCGTTGTCGTCACCGTGACGCGGGTTCTATCTATGCAAGTCGTTGAGCCGTTTGTCCATGACGACAGTCGATAGCGACTAGTTTTATTTAAATCTGCATGAAAGGTCAAATTCCGCTCTTTCTGAGAAATGTGCCATCAGTATTACTCACATAATTAGTTTTAATATTGTAATATGTAAAACTTCAACTCTCGTGGCAGATCGGTAACTTTTGAAAACACGATTTGATTAACTTCGCACTATAAAAAAAAAATTTACTTAACTACATACCACACGCTGTATCCCGAAAATCGGGGTAAGCAGAGTAATCGGGGTTGTGCTGCAAGGACTCTGATAAATTACAGCACAACACCGACCGCTACGTTTAGCAAAGTATTAGGACAAGATATCTATAAAGCAGCAAGTAAGACACGAAGACCCACCTGCTGCTGGACGGACCGCGGCCAGGTGAGAGGTGGCTATCCTGTCGCCCTTTAGAACGGCATCTTGTCCTTAGCCCTTAGTCGCCTTTTACGACATGCACGGAGAGAGATGCAGTGGGGCTATTATTTTCAGGTACCGGCCCCACACAGTACTTAATTGACTAATAAAAACGTATTGGACGTAACGTGACAAAAGCAGGGCTTTGGAAAAAAAATCTTGATTAAAATATCTATGCCGGTAGCTTTTTACTCTTTTGTTTCAGTTGTTTGTCGTAGTTTTGCATAAAAAATTGGTTACGGAATTTTCGCAAACACTAGCGGAATTCTGTCGGGCTTGTTCGCTCACATGTAGGCGTCTTTATCGTAAGTGGATAAACGGCCTTATTGCGCTACAGACGCGACGGCGACAGCCGGTGACAAGACAATTAGGTATACCTTTCATATCAGCATGTGGAATTAATGTAATGACTTAACACCGTTTCAGTGTAGCGGGAAAATGTGTTTTCCGAAATAGGAGTCTAATTACGCTGCTAATTACGAATGTAAGGTAAAGCAGACCTCACCTAGGTCTGCTGTTTTCACCTTTATTACTCTAAGGTTTCACAAATTGAATATGCTTACACGGATTTACGTTATTATTGTTATTTATTATTGAAAGTTACTTTAATATAATACTTATATATTATATATAAGGTACTAACAAAACATTTATGACTTGCAAAGTTTGTCAGTTCTTCTTCGCATTGAATTTAGAAGTGGCGGAATTTTCAACATGTCGAAGCGTAGGTTGGTACCTAATGGATGAAATTATATAATAATAAACAATTAGATGGTAGTACCACAGAATAGAAAAGAGTACTCCGTGGTAGTACCCGAAAGGGGGTGACTCTAGACCTGAAACGAGACTACTTTTATTCTACGACATTTTATTTAGATTTTTTTTTTTTTCACTTCGTGCAAAAGTCATTCATATTCGTTTATTGTCCATAATAACCATGCACTGGTATGACAAACATTTTATAAATTTACATAATCACAAACATTCAATTTCCTAAAATTTACAAATGCATTACATAGCCACTCAACTAATAAATAATCATGTACATTATATATAATCTCTAATTGAAGTAAACATTTCTTTTTTCCTTTTTTCCTTTTAGCGCACACAAAATATTAAAGCATCCATTATACAAATACATAAATATATCGTCTTCATAAAGCAGTACAATTAAATCATGCCAATTTAATAAGGTGTGTATTTAAAAAAATAAAAACTTATAATAAAAATAAAAAGCCATAAAACAGTCAATATTAAAATTAAAATAGTCATAGGGTTATAAAATCAATGAAATAGAATAGTCAATATTTTACAATACAATAAAAATTACAATAAACACTTAACACCGTCAATTCAATAAAAAGATGTAAATTTCATATCAATCAGTAAAACATTCAAAATCAAAATAAATAGTAGAATTCAATAATCAGTTCATTAGATAATCAAATTAGTATGTACATTACAGAAATTAGTCAATATTAAGAGTTACTGGTTTATCCTTAAGAAATTCGTCTGTTGAGTAATACGGCCTATTCAAGAGATATTGCTTTAGTTTTCCATCAAATACAGTAATACTAACACTATTTTTAATTTCACTGCTTAGATGATTATACAATTTTATGCCTGTGTATAGTCGACTGTTACGAAACACCTCATAATTAGGATCTGGCAGATTTATATTTTCACTATTCCTAAGCGGATAATTGTTTGTTTCCTTTATTTTTATATGTGCATTTAAATTCCTGAATATGTCGGTGCACACTAGGTGTATGTACAAATTAATTACTGTTAAAATTTCATACTTAATAAATAATGGCTTGCAATGTTCGATTTGCTTAACTTTTGCTATTATTCGAATTGCTTTCTTTTGCATTTTAAGAATGTCAGTAATGTTTGTGCTACTCCCCCACATTTCGAGGCCATATCTCATTTTACTCTCAAAGTATGCGAAATAGACAATTTTTAGAGTTTGTGTACTTGCGATTTTTTTTAACGATTTCAGAGCATAGCAGGCACTAGCTAACTTGTTCCGTAGGTGTGCAATATGGTCAAACCATTTTAAGTAACAGTCTAGGTGGACTCCCAAAAAGTTTACTGTATCGGCTTTTTTTATGTCAAGATTAAAATCCGGGATACTTGTATGTCCACTTCTTTTAAATGTTAAGTATGAAGTTTTGTCCATGTTCATTTTTAAACCATTTGCATTGAACCAAGACCTTAATTCTTGTAGGCAAGTCCTTAATCCTATATTTAGTTCTTTAAATGACTTAGCTTCAACTACTGCGCTAGTATCGTCAGCAAAAAGAATCACATGTCCTGACGTTATGTTGCATACAAGATCATTTACAAAAATTATATATAATAGCGGAGACAGTACCGACCCTTGAGGTACTCCATTTTCTATAAGTATTTCTTTAGATTTTGTAACATTTTCCAAACCATATTTATCTATAGATTTAAGCTCGACGTATTGTGTGCGATTTTTTAAGTAAGATTTAAATAAATCGTGAGCAATGCCTCTTACACCGTAATGATAAAGCTTGTCTAGGAGTATTTTGTGGCTAACACAATCGAAAGCTTTACTAAGATCGCAGAAAATGGCGGCGCATTTAGTTTTTTTATTTAATAATTTTAATAATTTAGTAATGATATCTTTAATTGCTGTCTGAGTGTTCATTTTAGGTCTAAAGCCATATTGCTGAGATGTTAAAAATTTATTATTTTCCATGTGCTCGTATAATCTCTTGGCAATTATTTTCTCTAATATCTTTGAAATAATCGGAAGTAAGGAAATGGGCCTATAATTTGATAGTACAGTTTTGCAACCTTTTTTGTAAAGCGGTATTACTTTCGCCTTTTTGAAGTGACTTGGAAATATGCCGATACTCAGACATGAGTTGAATATATTACAGAGGGGGTCTGCTAAAATGTCAATGTTATCTTTTATCAGAGTCGTATTTATCTCGTCAGCACCGTATGAATTAGAATTCTTAATGTTTTTCACTATTTTTGTTATTTCATATGTATTAGTTAACCTCAAAAACATTGAATTACAATTTTGTATGTTGATTTTTTTTAGATTTGTTATATAATCGTTTTCACTTGTGTTACCAGTTTTAATATTTTTACCGACACTAACGAAAAAGTCATTAAACCCCTCGCTTATATCTTGGAGATTATTTCTTATTTTATTATCTATATTTATTATCCAACATGAATCAGAGTCTCGTTTTATTTTGCCTGTATCTGTCTTTATTAATTCCCATGTAGCTTTTGCTGTGTTTTTGGAGTTGTTTATATATCGGCGTGCATGTACTTTCTTGGCTGTAGTTATTACTTTCTTAAACGTTTTATTGTAGGCTTTATAATATTCCTTTAAATTTGGGTCATCGGATTTTCTTTTTTGTTTAAGGAGTTTCCTTTTCTTTTTGCATGATACTCTTATACCTTTGGTAATCCATTTATCCGTCTTTTTTGATATTTTTAATTTCCTTAGTGGGATTACTTTGTTTAGAATTTCATGAAGGTGTGAGTAGAATATATTAATTTTTCCTTCACAATCCTGATTATCTTTCATTTTAGACCAATTTACATTTCGAAGTGCTTCTTTAAAGTTCAATAGGTTTTCTTTTGTGTAGCAGCGTGTTATTATAGTTCTTGTTCTTTGTTGATTATTTAAGTGTTTAATATTATTGATAGAAATAACTTTAGCGTCGTGGTCTGATATTGAGCAAGGAATATTTTTGGCATCATGATCAAAGTTGATTTTAGTAAGAATATTGTCTAGCGTTGAATGTGTTTTTTCCGTTATTCGGGTCGGGCTCTTAATTGAAACTTTAATGTTGTGTTCTCTTAATAATTGGGTAAATATTTTTGTATTTTTGTTCTTTCTTTCTTGTAAATTGATGTTGAGTTGAAGTCCCCTAATATAATTATTTGTTTTTTTATTTTGTTTAGCAGATTGTCCAAGTTATTAAAAAATATATTTATATCAGATTTAGGAGTGCGATAAATAACTATAATGTTTATATAACGATTATTAAGTAATTGTAGTTTAATTGCACATATTTCAAGCGTTTTTTCGATATAAAATTCTGATACATTTAAAATTTCGGATTTGTTACACCAAATCTCATCGACAAAGATAATCGTTCCTCCTCCCTTATTATTTTTCCGTGAGCTTTCTGTTATAATCCTATATCCTGGGAGGTTAATGCTTTCGTACTCTAATGGTTCAAGCCAAGATTCGGTAATACATAGAACGTTTGGTTTCACTTCAATATCACATTCTAGAAATGATTCAAAATGTAGTAATTTATTCCTAATGCTACATATGTTTAAATGCAATACCTTCAAGCAATCTTTCGTTATTAACTTGGCAGGCTTGATCGGTAGCGTTGGCGAAAAGGATAATTTTTTTCGTTGTTACATCCGTTCATATTATTATAATAGTTTTCACATATGATTTTTAGTGCACCGTTCATCATTCCTGCAATCTTATATTTTCCGCTTATGCTTAGTTTCCTTCCATTAGTCTTATAATCACTTATGTTTAAATTATTATTTAAAGATAGAATATGTACATTTGTATGCTGATTAAAGGTTCTGACGATTTCTTCATTAAGATTATATATAAAGCTATTGTAATCGGAAAAGTGTCCTTCAGCACTGTGAGGCATCGTGCATAAAATAACGTTTGTGTTTGATAGTTTTTGAATTGATGATTTCATTACACTTATCACACTTTCTATTGTGTTTACACCACAATCACTGGAGCCGCTCATAATGATGACGCAGTCTTTTTTCGTGAAACCTAAAGTTTTTTTATCTATTTGGTCTAGTACACGTTCGGTGCTTCCTGAGTGGATGATGTCCGCCATTATCTCATAATCTCCTCTTCGTTTCTTTGATAGTATGTATGGGATTTCTGTTGCATGAAAGTCTGAAAGTATTAGAAGTTGGGGTTTCGATATTTCATTTTCGGTGTTTACACTTTGGTTAATCGGTATGCATTGTGATGCTGATTTCTTGTAAGGGTTTTCCGATGAAGCTATTTCTATGGTGTTCGTTTTTTGGGTCTTTGTTTTATTTTTATGTTTATGTGCTGCTGTCGGTTTGGGTGATCCATTTTCCTCATTCGGCTGCGGATGTATTGAATATACATTGATTATACCTGAGGAAGAGACGGCTGTTATATTCTCGCGGGAGTTGGTCAGTGTATTCGCAGATCTTGTACTTGTGATGGCCTTTTCGTTTTGTTCCTTAGAAATATTGTTTTTTACCTATGTGTCTTTTATTCTATGTTTTGTTGTTGGAATGGATTTAATTTTTTTGTTCTTTGCATGATGAGATAGAGTTATGGATGATTTTGTGGTATGTGGTGAAGTTCCGACAGTCGTATTCATAGTAGTTAATGTTTGTGTTGCTTGGTTCGACCGGCGTATCAAGGCATTTTTTTCTTGAGTTTGGTTTTTTAGGTATTCATTTATTCGTTCTGTGTTGCATAACTTCATTAGATTTAAGACTTTCTGTATATTTTTCTTCTTTGTGCAGTCTTCTAATTGAATTTTTAGTTTCTTATTATTATTAATGACATTAATGCATGTTCTTTTTAGTTTTGTGATATGTCTCCTTTGATTTTCCATTTTTTTGTGTAGAATTTGGATTTCAGTTTGATCTTTTTGTTGCGGTAAAGGATCGTAGATTGGCTTTTTGTTTCTTGCGTCAGTGTACATACTTTGTAAAAGAAGATGTTCCTTTTCCAGGTTTACAAGTTTTAATTTTAGAGGTGTGATCATATGTATTGCATTACTTTCAAATTCTTCAAATTCTGTTTTTTGTGTATTTATTTCTTTTTGATGGGTTGTCAGTTGATCAGAGAGGTCTGCATTTTCTATTTGAAGTTCTGCCAGTTCATTTTTTAATTGTTGGTTTTTTTCACAAAGTTTTTTGAATTCCATACTGTTTTCTTCTTGTTCTGTTATTAAGGTTGTAATGAGGCTTTCCTTTTCTTCCAAAGTTTTGTTTTTCTGTTTTAACGCTGCTTCAATTTCTGTTATTCTTTCTTGCATTTTTAAGTCAGAGTATAATTCTAGTTTAGTTTTTAGGTCCTCAATGGTGGTTTCCTTTGCTTGGAGTGTGAACACTGAGTGGCGAACACTTTTAAAACAACACAAAGTGGCGAACACTTTTAAAACGTTGACATAAACATTTCAGTTACACAAACATATTTACTTTGTGAAATAAAAAAAAACTACTACACAAAATGTAACACAGTCTAACAGCGCCTAATATTATTTTAATACCATAGATAAGAATTTCCTTTCGAAATAGAGAATGAATCGAGGAATGAGTGTGCTTACAAACCACACAAATTAGGCTAACCGGACATAGCTCATTCATTATGATGGAGACAGATGCAGCTAAATTAATGAAGCCTGACGAGTATTTCTGTTGTTTTTTTATGGAACTTGACAAGGTTGGCTACAGCACCTACTACACCCGTGATGTCAGCATATAGCATCTTGGTGAACTAGGTACCATGCCAGTGCTTTGGTCGTGCCAGCTATACTGGAGAGTTCAGTTCAGAAAATACTAACTATTTACGTAGCCGCTACGACCAACTTTTCATTTACCGCGGTGGTAACAAGTTAACAACGAGGCCGGGTTAAACACTACCATCTAGCCTCGACCATTGCAATGTAAAGGGAAGGGGATCTACAGTTTTAAATCGAATACAAACCACGTTTATGTTCCCAATTTGTTATTGCTTGATGTGTCAAATAAAAAACTTTGCAAGATTTGCCGAGTGTCAACACTACGCGCTGCTCGCGTAGTGAGGTAATATGTGCAATTCTCTAGTGATTCTGCATAATATTGAGCAATGTGTTATAGCATGCTATAATTTTTGCAATAAAATCTAAATTGCGGTTGTAGTAAATTTTGCTAATATTGGCATTAATATGATCACTTAGTGCCCTTTGTAATAAATAAATACCTAATACTTAATCACTAATAATGTTATGTATGAGACATGTATGTTTCCTTACTCGCACGCGTTATTGCTAAGCGGACCCGAAAGGTCCCAGGCGGCTCGCACGAGGATCCGCTTTGTCTCCGTAATAATAAGTGCAATTAAGTGCAGGAAGTGATGACGCCGCGCACTAGTTCGTGCATCTGCATGAACATTGACGCAGAGCGAGCGAGGCGATCTGACGCAACGTCCCGGCTGCGGTGCGGTACCTCTAATCATACCGGCCCTTAATTAATGCATCCCCGCACCTTCCTCCCCTTCCCACCCCCGCTGAACTGCGGGCTGCATCTGTACACCGTGCAAACTTGCAATCCAGCTCAGTTCAATCGCAAAATCGTTTGACAAAAGAAGAAACGGAATCTGTATCAGTTAAAATGCTATATCACTTGAGTATACATAATAATGTACTGACAAGTTGTCTTCTATTTCTCCGAATTAACGTTGTTGGTGCGATTCACTTTTTCCAATAGCATTGTTGCAGAGGCGTCGCTCGTCTATTGATCCGCCTGCACTAGGCCGGAACAATGGGTACGCGTGCCTAATTCGCGTCGATCTGTGTTATCTCGTAGCCGAGCCGATTGCCATTCTAGTTCGGCGACAGGAGAAATCGTCCGAGACGATTGTTCTCGCCGCAAAGCGTACTTACTCGTACATATAGGATATCGTGTCCGAAAACAGTTTTCGGAGAATTGTCGCTTTCGCTATTTGAAATGTGGAGCGCGCCATCTCCAGGGTGGTCGGTTTTACTTTCGAAGCTCTCGACAACTGCTTGTCGGCCTGCTGTTAGGCCCACTTGCACCAACACAAATTTAATATATAAACCAGTTTAACTCGTTAAACTAGCACCCGTTGTATGTGTGAACCGCGTTTAAATCCATAACTCGCTACTTAACTTTAAACTCGTGTTGGTGCAAGACGCGCAATGTCATATCATGTCACACTACGAACTTGTGTGTTGTATACATGTAACAAAACCACCGTCGTCGCTTGTGATGTAACTTTTTAGGGTTCCGTATCCGGTACGGGACCCTATTACTAAGCCTACGCCGTCTGTCTGTCCGTCCGTCCGTCCGTCTGTCTGTCCGAAGGCTGTATCGCTTGAACCATGTAGGTGTATGCCAAATATATCAGTAATAAAAAATACCTAGTTGCAATAGTTTAGGTTCAAAGGTTTAGGAGGTGGAATTTTTTTCCCAAGGGCAAATTTGTATTGATAACTATGACATTAAGTGTGGTGGCTCTAATAATTTGGCCACCCACTGTACCCCTAGTCATCGTTTCACATTGTTTATCTATATAACTTTTTCAGTATAGAGTAGGGTCAATCCCAAAAATCTATTCACGGCGCTGGGAAATGGGAACCAATAGAGTCAGAGGAGTCGAAAGAGAGCTCCCGGGTCGATTTGCGATAATAGCGATATTTTTCCTACTACCTACTAAATTTAATTCTATATCTAGTTCATGCATGCGTTTGACATTGACTATTACACTAGTGTTATCGGCAAAAAGTATTAAAACACCACATAGTATCTCAATTAATACTTTACTTCCTTAATGAAAAACAAAAAATAATAAACTATAGATGCTAGGTTATGAATACTGGTCCATGTCTGTCGTAAGGAACTTCATAGTTATCTTGCAGTAGTCGAGCGAGATCTACCGAGGCTAATGAAGTGGACGAACTCTAGGTCTAGGTGATAACTTCAATTTGTGAAGTGATGCCGAGTGCTCCTGAGATAATAATAGTGTAAATAATTAACTGTCTAATTTGCATAAAACATATCGAGCGCAGACTCAGCCGAAGGTAAGTGCTCCAATAAGCAAAGCAAACAATGTTGCGTAAGGCCAGAAGTGTTCATATTTGCGTATAAGAAAAATGATTGTGACAGAAGCGGAGGCCCGAGGCACGCCACACCGTTGCTGTTAGCGGCCGCGGCGACGACTCGCTGACCGATATGACACGCCGCGCGCGGTAATCGTCCTTGAACTAAATTGTAGTGAAGCTAATAACGTAGCATGTCAATGCGAATGCCTGGGCCATCGGCACCCATCACCGTCTACAGCTCGTCCGTAGTGTCCACAGGGAAATAAATCATAGGAGACGACGTAACTGATTGTAGCTGTGCGGTGCGGTGGCGGAGGCGCGGCGCGGTGGCGCGCGGCGGTGGCCGGTCGGTCCGCATGAGAACCTTGTAGCACGTCGTCAGCTAGCTAAGTCACCGGTGCCGGCACGCAGCGCTGCTGGTCAGGGTTGTCGGGTGCTGCTGCGCTGCAGTATCACTGCATCATCGTGTCGTTCTATGTACCTAATGCTATTTATCTTAATCGCTGGAGAAAAATATTGCTCTACATTTCCATGCCACTTCACCATTAACCCTGCAGCGGTCGCACGCGGAATGTCATTCCGCACATTTATATTTTACGTAATATCTCTTTTATTTTCGTGGTCATGGCGCCCGCGCTTCTGTTACCTTCCTCCTTCGGGGTGATGTTTGAATCAGTCTAGTCAGTCTCACGCCAGTGTTACCCTGGGAGGCACCCGAGCTGCTTGCGGAATCTCATTCCGCGCGCGACCCTTTGTGTTTTGGCCTGCGGAACGTAGTTCCGCGCGCGTGTCTTATGTTATTCAAAAGCGAAGCAATATTCATGCATAAAACTATCACTATTTCTTTAGTAAGGAAATCCCATACACGCATGTTAATTTGTCTTGAACATGCCAACTCAATGAACTGAACAGACTTCAAGAGCAAGGTGATAAAATATATAAGTAAAATTTTATACCTGTTCTGTTTCCGTAAGCTCTTACGAGCATTTTCCAGAAACTTTTCCATTTCTGATTTCTTTCTAAACGTATTACAAAAAATAGCCTTCTATTTTCTAAATAGGTAACTGAGGTAGAGATACCGATACTAAGTCCTAATTGGCTCTCTAGATATAATGAACATGGTTTGGTATAAGCACAAATTTGGCCCCTTCGTAGTATAACATCATTTTTTTTTGTTTTCGCTAAAATATTCTATTTCTATATTTTGTAGTTAGTTGAGTAGGAATAACATTACATTTAGAAACATGAATCTGATAGAATATATTGACTGATTTAATTTTATTGATCTCAGGAAATGTGTAACTTAGAATTGGTGTTTTTTTAGTTTATTTTTCAAGTTATCGTAGTCCATACACCAGAGTACATATTAATGATTATTTTATGTTAAATAATAGGTTAATAAATACTCTTTATGATGAATTATGGTGTAGTCTATTAAACCCCAAATTTAAAATAATAAATAACATAAACTAACAGAAAACGCGGTTGCGGAACGTCTTTCCGCGTGCGACCGTTGTTGTGATTTTTTAGCGACCGCTGCTGGGTTAAGAACACAGTATATTATTATCACGTTCAAATTCAATAAGCAGGCAGCCTTTTAAGTCATGTCGTTTGCAAACCTCCCGCGATTATAAAAAAAACTAACATAAAATATTAGTTTTTTAACATAAAAAAACTAATATTTTAAACTTTTTTGAATTTATAAGCCGAAAACAAAAGAACGGTTTTTGATTGACCAAACCGTTTTATTACAACGTCTGGTCAAATTTGATAAGTCTATTGTAAAAATGGAGATCTCAAAGGAACATTTACGTGCGATGATTTTCTATAACTTCGAAGAGGATTAAAGCGACTTCAATGCTTCGAGGAGCTGACTTCTGTTTTTAGTAATAATAAAGCACCGTGCCTTAGAATTTGGAACGCGGGTATTTCTTCGATCATCGTCTACAGGGTATTTAAAATTTAAACTTGGGAAATCCAGTCTCAGGGGCAAACCACGTGAAGGTCGTCTAAAATCCGCCATGAATCAAGAAAATATATCGACGCTGTGAGGCGGCAGTTGATCGTTGAAGATCGTCATGTGGCATACCGTGAGATTGAACCATCAGAACACACCACACACCAGAAGAAGCGGTTGACGTATTCAAATTGGCTATTTTGGCAACTCCATCTTCGGAGTGGAATAAGTGTTTCCAAAACGTTTCGAGCGAATCGAAAAGTGTATCAAATATCGCGGCGAGTTCTTTGAAAAACAATAAATGGCATTTCAGCTTTACATTGTTTCTGGGTTTTTCAGGCGACATGATTTAAAAGGCAGCCCTCGGTAACGGTGGTGTAGAGTTTTGCCTACGCTACGTGCACTCACCTCCAGTTCTCAGTTCACGAAGCTCATGCGTAGCAAGTTAACAACAGCACAGCGCGTGATACTATGTACGTAATCAGTAATCACTAATCAGTAACCATACGCGGAGATTGAATACTCATGAATGAAATTTACCGCACAAATAATGCCGGAAGATCGGTATGTGCTTAATAAAATAATGGATCCTAATACATAGGTGCAAGATTAACAAACGATTACGTTCAATCAGTATCATCGCATCACACATTTAAGTATCATCTTGTGATAAAAAAAAACCCGACCATGGAATAGGTCGCCTGTACCGGATTCTGTTGTAATCACGCTGGGATGATATCACGCGTACAAATTGATGTGCGAACTAACTACCGGCCACAGTGTAATAAATATGTAAGTACATATCCGGCTGTTATACCCTTGCCCCAACTTAGAGCGGGTTACAGTGAACACTTCTTATGATGCGCATCCGTTGAAATTTATTGCACGTACGTACTTACATGTCATCTCATGTGGCTCAAAAATAATAATTTTACTTTTTATTAATTTATTGGGGACATTATTATAGAGTTCGTTAGTAATGTTGCAATTACATTTCAACTCAAATAGACCACACTATGTGTTTTATGATGACGAAAATTATCAATATATAACTTCTAAAGCTTCTTAGCACCCAAGTTTAAATTAAAAATTTCATTATTAACTTGTGTGTAATTTTTATTTATTTTTTTGTTCTAGTGTAATTAATATTTAAAACTTATGCCGTCCGACATGTTAAACAATTAACTGCTGTCATGATTCAGCTTCAGGTGTTCTTTGTCTCTCGCGCCGCAGCAAAGAAGTTTTTGCTACAATTTGTTTATCTGTTGCTGTTATGCTGGGTTTAGCGATGATCTCAATAGTTTATCGAATCCATATTTCCATTATCGTCGTCGTCGGTTCATCGACTTACTGATGAATTATCTCAGTTGTTTTTATTTTGAGGGAATTTGCATGCGCAACACTGCACAACCCACTAGGCCACTACCGACGATTGATGGATGAGATATCGACCGAAAATTGTGCTTGAAGCTTAGCTCGATGACATTCGTATCCTAATGCATGCGCCCCACGAATGTCCATGCATTGGCATCATTATTCCATGACTCAGTTGAAATTACGTCATCTGTCCGTGGTTACTATTCTTATTAAATAAAAATGAATAATTATGTAGCCTCTATTACTGTTACAGTCAAAAGGAAACCGCAGACTACTATGTTTCCTTAAAACACTTATCTTTTTCGTTGGACTCTGATAACTAACACTTCGTGTCATCACATTAGTGTGACACGGCACTCTGGGTGATTACTGATTACGGATACCGTAAGGGTATTCGCACGATTATTCCGAGTGCGAGTCTCGAGTAGCAGGCAGGTACACAAAATGATGTATTTGATGATGATGATGATCAATCGACCATTTTCGGAGATCTAGCGAAGTGACGCGCCTACGTGTAATGAAGAAACTAGTAGACTTAGGTTTGTTTATTGTCGTAACCTTAACCACAAGAAACTACATTCTTAATGAATAGCAATAAGTTATTGTTAAATTATTTATATATACTAATTGTGCCTATAATGAAAATACATTCGAGATTCGTATGAAACCATGATTGCAACAAACACGTTAGTGTTTATCTGTAAGTTTATGAATATTAGCTTGTACTATTTTCGTCGAAAATGTAAATGAAACGTCTGAAGTAGCGGCAGTGAGACCCTGCTTCGGTAACGCCGCGACCTCGCCGATATTTCCACAGGCTCATTCGCAGCGCAGCCGTGGAGCTAGTGCTGTGTTGTCTGAGAATATACTTTTTATATACTATCCACGGCATCCATTAGCATGAGAGAAAACCATCTTACTGCTTTTTACGATTTAACTGTAGTAATAAAATCATTCAGCTTGCCTTATTGCTTGCGACTACTAAATTTACTCGAGTCAATGTGAAATGGCGTGAGAACACCAGACCAGTCCCTTTCTATTCCAATTTGAGTACGGAGAAACTGCTGAGGAGGTATTGTAGTTTAAACGAGGACGACAGTAACGACTGGAACTGTATGCGTTTTTGCATTTTAAAGTATTGATTACTTTCAGTGGCTTCACGTTGAAACCGGATTCGTAGTTCGGCGGCCGGCGCCAGTTGTAGTCCGTTTATTTACGATCTACGCTATTTACGATCGCTTGTTGTAGCGATGCGATCGAGCGGAGCGCTAACTGGGCCGCGCACGCGCACGACACTGATCGATACGGACCTCAGTTTCCATTTGTTGGCATGGTTCTCCTCATTGTTGCTGGATGCCGCATCTTCACTATCCACTTCGGGTTCTTGAAACTTGTCACGGCACGGCACAAAATTGTTCACACGAACTGCTTGCCGCGCCGCACGGTGCGGTGATTTACTTCATACAATTTCATACAAGCAATAAATTCGACGCGCACCGCCGCCGCCGCCAGTGCCGCGAGAATGCGGTCACACCTCACCTTTAATTTAATTTAGATAGAGCCGAATAAACTTTTTTATAAGTGCAGTCTGCATTTAAATGAATGAGATATCTATATTACATCATTGTCGTCGCAGCGTGCGAAGCGCGAAATGGGGGGGGGGGGGGAGGGGGGAGGTCTCTCATCATCACGTCTGTCTCGCCTCCACACCTCCGCACCGAGGCGACAAGTGCGCTATAGTGCCAGTTCCGCTTGTTCAGGTATTTCCACAAGTTTTTGTACTGGTCGTTTCTACTTGAGACATCGGAAGGGATTCCCTATGCTGTCACACTGCAAAATGTTAAATACTAATAAGTACCTCATGTGGTGATACTGTCACTAAATTAAATATAATAAACATTTCATCACTATATTGTAGAGTTCGAATCGAGCAAAGCAAACCTTAAAACCGTTCAAGTGCGATGGATATTTTTTCAAGTTTTGTCTAGCTACTTGATTCGTTACTCAATTCAGTCGAAGCTTCATTGCTTGCAGTTTAGTTTGTGCGAATGCATAGAAATCATCTCCTTGGTCGTGTTATCTTGGCAATAATTATCTTTATTTTTTTTTCTTAGGTTATCAAGAGCAAAAATCAAATTTTATTGACCTACGTATAATGAAGTGAATTATTCCATTACCGAATTCATTGAACAGGTCCAAAGCCGTGCGATTTGCTGGCAAACTATTCTACTATTTGTTAATAATTTGCTCTCGCTCGGTGAAATACATTGTTACGCGGACAGCAACATCGTGTACGCAAGGTTCACCAAAGACTGGAAGGGTAGAGTAGAGAGACTTCAGGAGCAAATGCGAGATGCGACATTGTTATGTTGCTCAAGTTGACCTAGTTCTGTCTAAATATATCCCCTTGGGGGAAGGAGAACTTGGTTAACTTCAACATAGCCGAGACGAAAGTTTGTGCCTCCTCTACTAAGGCTCTGTTTCCTCTCCGACGACGACGGCGTGCCGTAGTGAGCGGAAAACCACTCGAAATGTAAACCTCTACGGCAAAAGCGCGTTGCTCTCCACTCCACTGTTCCATGGCTATAAAATAATGTGCAATAATTGCGCTTCGAATGACACTTTTCCCGTCGTTTTAACTTACCGCGTTCAGAAACTAGATGCGTTTGAAGTTTGAATTCTGCCACCTGTATATGGAACGAATAGCCATTCGTCCCATTGCCGCCTCCGTACTCACCAGAGACCTTCAACCACTGAAACACCGACGGCATCGTTGGATCTTTGAGCCTGTTTTACCGTTACTACTATGGTAACTGCTCTGATGAACTCGCTTCCCTAATCTCTCCTCCACCTGTTTACATTTCCCAAACCCGACATACTCTTGCGGAAGATCCCTTTATAGTGGACAAAAGAGTTCCTCGTTCGTACGGCACGCACCACTCATTCTTTACTGTGTCGCAAAGTAAAGATTCAAAGGTGTGGGCAGGGGTTCCGGGTATATCTTTCCCTCTTACAATCCAGGGATCTGGAAATCCTGGATAAATGGCCTTTCCTCACAGACTCTAGCCCGCCTACAAGCCGGACTAGCATGCCCTCGGGGATGCAATTGGTTGCTCCTGAGAGTCTGACCTCTGACAGCGACTACGTCACTTTGTTGACCTACAGTTTTGAATTGAAAAGAAACAGGTGTGTTGTATTAAACTGTTCATAATGACGATTTCGGCCCGACTACAGCGAAGACATAAAGAGGGTAATGTTTTCAGTCTGACCACTGCTCGCTAATGTATGGGTCAGCATAAGTAGGTCAGCATAGTAGGTCAGGCTTTTTTTTATATTTATTTTTAAAGTTACAAAATTCCTTTAAAATTGGTAACATAAATATTGGCATCTTCTTGTGAAGTTTTGCTGTCATTAGGGCGATCTACATCGAAGACACAGCTCATAAAATAATAGATCGCATGCTGCGGTCGTACAATTGGAGGATACGGCGCGCGGCATGGTTAGTCACCGGAATGATAACAGCTGGTAATTTTTATCGCTCCGCATTATGGATCGAAAAATTAGTGTGTTATGTATCCACTAAAGAAAAACGATATTAGCACGCTACATGTTCACGATCGGTAACATACAATTCGGTCAAATTAATACACAATAGATGAACCTTGCGACGTAGCGTGACTTACTCACATTCAAGAAGGTGTAACTTATAAGAGGCTCTTATAACGTTCTTGCACACAGTATTGACTAAACGAGACTCGCTTGACACAATTCTATAGGCACGTGCCAATACTCGTATGAGTTTTCTGTCGTTCGAAGTGACGAGCAGCGCTTATGACCACCACCCCCACCTCCAGCACCGCTTGTGCAATGTCAACAGGAGGGTTACATAACGAGATTAGGCTCAGGCTGTCATACATACACACATAACGCGTTCACTGAGTTCGGCTAGGAAACTTACTTAGTGCATCGGAAGGTCGCCGTGTTGCAAACGCCCAACGAAAGTAGCGAGACAGTTCGATAATCTACTGGTTCATCCAGCTCCTTGAAGCATGAGCTATTATTACTCGTTCATTATTTACTAGTAAGTAGTCATGAATACTGTACGATATGAGTATATATAAATATGAGAACGTTTAATTTATCGCTATATTATTTAGGCACTAGATCACGCCGCCGCCCGTAGTAGCTAGAACGTTATTGGACAAGCTTTCAAAAATGATATAGGGCGTTTGAGGATAGGGTTTCGTAACTTCAGGGTTCGAAAGGGGTCCATATTTGAAGACGAGGAGCTCTGAAACTTTTTCCCAGATTCGGTCATTTTATAGTACTTTTTGGTGAAAATCGTTTCATCGAGCTTTGGTGGACGGTTAACATCCACCTTTATTAAATAAAAATAAAATGACTAACTTGCATGCTTAAGTAGTAGAATTGTATTGCATGTAGGTAAATTCCAAACACTTTTTTAATTCAATCAAAAGAAAAAGGGGACTGGACTAGGTCATTGCACTCCCTAGACCTAGACAGCACTACTGCCAAATCTCACTGTCCATCGAGGTTTTATTACAATTTTCAATTTTTATATGAAAAAAACCAAGCGGAATTTCGATTTCAGTGATTTGTTTTCTTCTAATAATGAGTACTTTCTATTCCTTAAGTTTCTCAAGCCTATCCTGAAACACCCTGTATATGTTACGAACGAATAACACTCATATTATCATAGAAATACTCGAAGCAGGTAGGTAGGACAGAGTGCGCAACCGGGCGGCGCGGCGCGGAGGCGGTCACTACGTGCATGCATAGGGTTACGTGAGAAACTCCACGCCACCTTTGTATTTGTCTTATACAATAGACGGGCCCAGCCCAAGGCCTCATTACACGAAGCTTTATTAGCCGAAATAACGTCACCTGGGAATCTGATGATAATCGGAATCGTGGAGTTAGAACAGCGCTGTTGTACAAATAAACCGTGGCGTGCCGCTTGCGCGATTAGACCACCTGATGTCATCTGAATAAATTAAATCGGCACGTGCCTATTGGTAATGATTACTGACAATTCCAAAAAACCGGCCAAGTGCCAGTTGTACTCGCGCACCGAGGTTTCCGCACCACAAAAAAAAACATTGAAAAAAACACGTTTCTTGTATGGGTACCCCCATAATTTTTTAGTTTTTCTATTTTTTATTATTTGTTGTTATATCCGCCATAATAGCACATATTCTGTGAAAATTTCAACGGGCTACCTTGTGCTATTACGGTTCAAGAGTTCAAGAGATGCAGCCCTCGGAAAGACAGACAGACAGACGGCGGCGTAGGCTTAGTAATAGGCTTCCGTATGGGATACGGAAACCTAAAAATGTGCCTACTTGGGTTCAAAGAGTGTACGTACATATAATTCAAAATATGGTGTTGATACGCATGATTTTTGTCAGAATTTATAATTAAAGGTTCGGAGATGAAGAAGGGAATTGGAAGGAAATCCGGTCGAACTGGAACAAGCAGTATAGCTGGCAACCTATACTAGTCACGATCTATTAGCCTACATGTAATTTTTTTCGATTAACTA
Source organism: Nematopogon swammerdamellus (assembly GCA_946902875.1). Lineage (NCBI taxonomy): Eukaryota > Metazoa > Arthropoda > Insecta > Lepidoptera > Adelidae > Nematopogon > Nematopogon swammerdamellus. The sequence goes on from OX336340.1 coordinate 12,774,337, forward strand.
TGCCTTATCCGAGTAATAAGTAAGCCAGAAACTAAGTTGAGACCTCCTATTCGACTTGTGCTTAACTTCAAGCTTGTAGCTTCAATTGAAAACTGAAAAGGTTAAACGATCATTTGTGCAAGCCTGCTGTGCAGCTCGGGCTTATTTCGCTTATGACTACAGCAAACAGTTAAATATTACGGCTGTCCTATAAATTTTGCTTTCGCAACTAAGCGTTTCCTCAAGCAGTCGATTTTACGACGGTCGGTCGAGTAATAAAGATATAATTCGTTACCGTCTCTTATTCGAGATTGTTAATCTGTAATCTGTAGCCAGATTGCCTCCGCAAGGAATCGCCAATCCCCAACCTTGGATTTCTCGTTCCAACAACGGTTTATTAGGCTTAGGGCCTCGGGTGGTTGTTTAATTTTACGCTCCGTCCGCAAATAGCAGCGCAACTCGACGTTATTATCGCAGTCGCAGTGTCCAGCCAGTCCGATATGAGCCAGTAAGTCGTGGTCTCGCTCGTGGTGCTCAGTATCCTGTGTTCTGACGACCATAGGTATGTGTGTCTATTTCTGTGTCACAACCTGTAGCCACCTGTAGCCTAAACGGCTTGATGTAACAATATGCCGGCCGTTAGGCGCCATATTTCCAATTGAAAAAAAAAGTCAAGTGTGAGTTTTAGTTACGCCACGGAGGTTTTCGTAGATCCGTCATCTATACCATACCTGTCCAAAAAATCATATCCGTCTAGCTATCTGTTGTTTGTCTGCGACGAAAAGTACCTGTGGCGCCATATTTTATTTAGTAGCGCGATCTTATTTTAGATCTTTCAAGTGATACCCCACACGATATGTTAATTTAAACTTTTTTTTTTTGTTGGTATCAAACTGACCCGCCCTAACCCAAAATACATTTTTATCTAGTTATTGACGAGCGAAATATGTGCGCGTCATCAAGATATATCGTTATCGCGTCATTCATTCATTAAGTATGCCCTATTTCCAGTTTTTCTAAGTTACATAGTTTTCGAGAAAAACCTCTGTGACAGACGGACGGACACGGGAATGATCTTATAAGAGTTTCGTTTTTATCTTTTAAGGTACCTACGGAACCCTAAAAACCGGCCAATTACGAGATGGTATGGAACCCTCGATGCGCGAGCCCGACTTGCACTTGGCCGCTTTTTTAATGAATCCTCAACGTGTGTTATGTTTTTTTCTCGGATAAGCCACGGTTCGGCTCGTCGTCGTTTCGTTCTTCCATAAACCCGCAGTGTGAGCTCCCTGTAATGCTTGTTTTGACCATTATCAGTATTGGCATTAATTGCAAGAATGTAAAGAGCGATTGCCTCAGGGCGTTTCGAGCCATGGGCGTGTTGTTCCGTCCGTTTGGAAACTATTTCGATTGCGACAAGCGCCGCGCCGCGCCGGGACCGCGTCGTCGTTGGCTGCGGTGTTACCGGACCGGGCGGGCGGCGCGGCGTCGCTGCGCGGTCGGTGTGGCGCGGCGCGGGGCGCAACTCGATCGCTTGCTCAATAGTTTCTCATAATTTATATCTGTATGAAATCCCTAAGGCCCACTTGTAGAAGAATAATTGAATCGGGCTCAGCGTTGATGGGTATTTTGCTAAATATGGTTTTATCAGAGATCTCAAAATAAACCATAGCTAAACAGAATTAGAACTTCATGACGAACAATACTGAATATGCATATGTCTCAATGAAATATTGGTAATGTTGTGTGTTCTTTGACTAAATAAATATCTGAATCTGAATTTGAATCATGAGCAAGCAGATTTGAGAATACATAAAATGTAAAAGGGAAAATGCGGAACTGAACTAAACGCAATTGAAATAGATCACGTGCAAGCACGCCTTTGTCTTGGTACCTACGCACGCTATAGCCTACAGCACTTGCCGAATCGCTCAGATAATGCGGTTTATATTCATCTAGATACCTAATACAGAAAAATGTTTGAACATCAGTGAGCTCGCCTGTCGTTCATCCAGCTAACCTTCAAGGTTGTTATAAATGACTTCAAGTGTTTACATAAATTCATGACATGGAAACAGTAGAGATAATGTATTTACAGTTAAATTCCAAAGTACCTAACGTTTTCTTGTATAGCTTAAGCTAGTTTAAGGATGATTGCCGCTTCTATATACCCTTAAAGGTGCATGCGAGCGAAGGTAAAGGCCAACATGAAGTTCAACCGTCATTATCTACAGTAACAGTAATTGAGATTTCATTGAACGCGAGCCGCTCAGAGAGACTATCACTATGCGACTCGTTGCGAGAGCAGGTAAGTTTCTATGGCTTCGTTTTGCAACAAAACCTGATCGTATCAGCGAGGAAGGACGACGACGTCCGGGTGCAACACCGTGGGGCCTCGGCAAATGTGAAGGCCGCTCTACCCTAGCCGCTAGCCGTCCCTCGCTCCCGCACCTACGCGCTTTCACTCACTTCAACATTGTCTCGGAGTTCTCTCTATGTAGCTATGAATAATAATTGGTAATAATGATACATTTTTTCTCAAAGCATTAAGTAGGTGCTCTAAGTTTACCTGACGAGCCACAAAGTGATTGTTTTTCGATGGCCTAGCTGAGAAGACTTGGCATTTTTGTGACCAAGAATGTATCGTTATGAATGTAGGTATAATAATGGATGAGGCAAGGACGTGGAAGAGGCCAAAGACGCTCACACGGACGAGTAAACGGATCTGATCAGGTTTTTAATTTCTGTTATTCTAATTAACAGACAAAGACCGGCTCACTTTTTAGGGTTCCGTATCCGTCGTACGGGACCCTATTACTAAGCCTAGGCCGTCTGTCTGTCTGTCTGTCCGTCTGTCTGTCCGAGGGCTATATCTCTTGAACCGTAAAGGTAGCCCGTTGAAATTTTCACAGAATATGTGTTATTTATTATGGCCCATATAACAGCAAATAAGAAAAATAAGAAGAATTACTAAATTCACGGGGGTCTCCATGCAAGAAACTAAAAAGTGTATGCGCGCCATCTACCGAAACAGTATGAAGCAGCGCCATGACATGGCGATACGGAACCCTCGGTGCGTGAGTTGGACTCGCACTTGGCCGGTTTTTTGGGAATTTCTCGTTGTGTGTTTTTGACCCGTGCGCTCTAAATTACTTTTTTGTAAACACTATAATATATAAATTTATGTTAATTGGCAGAATATTAGCATATCCATGCTCTTTTGCAACCTCGCCGGGTTTCCTCTGAATCATCTCGTGACTTACTCTGACAAACACATGATACCTACCATTTATTTCCAAAGCTCTGTACTTACCTTATGAAGTCGGTAAAATGTATCGTTCTAGTGTCTCGGCTTGAGTCAATGCGCTAAATACTTTTACACTTTGATACACTAACAGTAATTTAAACGAATATCAGCAACCAAATATAATAGCAACCGGATCCAAGCAAGATCCAAGAGTACACATAAAACATCTCGATATGAGAATGTGTTACTTGCTGTCTCATATGATTGCAATATCTGACCACTAGAAACCATTGAATTATACTTCTTACTAGCTCGAAACAGTTATTGTTCTCGCGTTGTCTTTCAAGTGTGATCGGCGCAAAACATGTATGTTTCGCAAGGCATAAGTAGATGTAACAAATGAAGCCCCAATGCCGTAAACTGAGACGTTGAAATGCTAAAGGTGCAAGATTTAAAAATGTCATTACCGGTTACATCAGCGGCGTCATCACAACACAACGCGGCGGGAGCGGGGGAGCGGCGCGGGCGGCGGAGGTGGCGGGTCGCCGAGCAAAAATCAGCTGATCGAGTACACATCCGATCCTCACTTACCACGCTGGTTTCCTTTGTTCTGTCGGCTTCTCGCATTTTGAAAGAAAAGTTTCCTGTCTGCTTTCTCACTGCACTGTTCACAGCAATCACTAGTCCGCGGCTCTGGTCGGATGTGAGCGATGATGATGCGATGGGGCGGCCCAATCTGGAGGAAGCACTTGGTCGATCAAAACAAAGTTCAGTGAGTGTTCTCTCTCGCCCTCTCCGTGCGGCCGGCGCGGCGTCAGCGTGCGACGCGCGCGTGCTCCTAGCGGCAAAGCGACTAGAGTCGTACTGAGCGAGTTGCGACATCGCGCCTCGCTTTATATATCGCGCTGCGATTATGCGGCAACTCGGAACAACTCGCCGGCCGACACGCCGGCTCTTTGCGGAATAATGCCTGAGTACTTTAGGACAAATTATATTATTAGCAATAAATGTGTACGATAATAATTACTAAAAAAGGTCTATATATGAATATATGGCAAAAAGGTCTATGAATTTATGGCACGATTATGATATTAATGTGTAGCTTTCGAGAGAAGCCGTTATTCATTGACACTTGTCCAATTTCAAAGTGTTTGTGTCCAAAAGACCAAAAGTTTTTGGTCTTGAAACTAACCGTAAAATTGTTGCTTATTTGTTGTAATATTATAAATATAACGCAGCGTTGCACTTTTTTTATTCAAATGTTTACATGTACATAAACCTACAGACATACAAAATATCATATATAATGGCCTCTTGTGTTCAGCTTCAATAGTAGTGTCATCTTAACACTTAGCCTAGTTTTATTTTATTCGTGCTCGTTTGTGTAGCGCTTCCGAATTATTCTGCAAACGGCTTCGCTCTAGAAATGGCAGAAGATGATGAGATATTACACGCGATATTATGTGCTCTGACCTAACGCCTGTAACACTTGCGCCGTTGATTGTGGGAAATCGCACGCTGGTATTATCTTGCGATGCCTCTCCACACCAAGTATTTTCGGTCTTCGTTCCTTCGGTGTCTAGCGAAAAAAATCTGGCGGGAAAATACTTATTAAAACATTTCATATCTGTATATAAGTGAAACTGTGTATGTATAGTCATGTTACTGCTCTAAGGAAAATTGTAGCGTTTAAAAGAGTCCCGTTTTCACCTATTTTGAGGTACGGAACCTAATGAAGTATCAAAATTTTTTACCGTAGAAAATGCATTACAAGAGGATTTGCGAGTGATCACGTCATTTTTAGCAAGCCCCTCCTACCTCATGTTGGCATCACGCGCAGACCAGACTCAAACCCCCTACCTCATTTCAAATTACTTTATACAACGTGTCCCAAAACTCTACGTCAAGCGGGAACCAGGGAGTAGGCCAGTTTATGACTACCCAGGGGAAAATAAGAAAAAAAAATCGGAGTCATTTGTTTTTTATGATATGAGCTTTTTTTGAAAAATGTTGAAAATTTCTCGTACAACATTTTTAGGTATTACGACTACAAATTTGCAAATATAATTGTTAATTTTTTTTTATTGGTAGCCTAAATAACTCTGCTATTGATCAGTATCCCAAATAAAACCAGAATTCCAGTAGTTTTACCAAAAAAATATTCAGTAAATTTTTTTTGTAAAAAAATAAATTACTCAGATTTTTTTTTCTTATTTTCCCCTGGCTAGTCATGAACTGGCCTACTCCCTGGTTCCCGCTTGACGTTGAGTTTTGGGACACCTGTATATATCGAGGGCCCCCAAGCGCGTCGTGGTAGGAATGCGTGAAGTAACCCAACGAGCTTGCGCTTGCTTGCTTGCGCCGCGCACCCAGCCTCATGCGCTCTCAGGCTTTCCCACACTCGCGATTTCTGAACAATCACACCTGAGAGCGGATGGTTAAAAAGATAAAGCCATGAGATATTAAAGATGGAAATATAGCTACTATCTCGTCAGGCGACAAGCCAACAAGTGCATGTACATACTATGTAGACGTAAGTAAGTATACATAACAGCACTTGTCATCCATCAGCCGAATTAGTGTTAGTAACTCTTATTTTACTGATGAATTGTTATCCTTACAGTACTTCGCTCTCATGATCAATCTCTATAATCACGACTGAATCGTATTTAATACAAAATCTAAACATATTATTATATTATAAAGGTGTAAATCTGTAGGTCCTCTCCCTTGTCTCTTACTAGGTGGTTGGCTCAAATGCGGACTGGGTTGATACCACCGTACTGGACTTAAGACGGCTGTATAGCAGCCTCGGCTGTGATCTTCTCGGAGGTGATATTGGCTGGTAGGAACATTTGCTTTGACCCCTTTAAATCAGCCACCCATACCGGATTACATAAACAATTATCCATACAGCAAATGATTGAGATGTATTCTCGTATCGGCATACTTACAGAACACACGATGTTAACAATGGTTAGTATTATGTTTTATGTAACCCCTTCAACTATGCAATCTATAAGGATTACATGCAACTTATAGAGGGAACTTTCTTAAAAATATTGTTATTCATAAACAAAGCCAATCTTATATATAATATATAAATAAATACAGCCACAAAGTTCTAAGTCAAAACTGCTGCTGTCCAAGACGTAATTTACTTACTATAATATTATTTAGACACAGAGAGATGACGTCCAGATGAGGCAAGCCACCGACCGCGTGTGTGTCTAACTCCTCCCGTCTCGCCCTCGCCTCGGTAGCAATCATTTTTGTCGTGACCTCGTCGTGCAATTGAAAACCCTGTCATTTCTACCGTGTGCGTACATTCAATGAGCTCCTTTATTTTATAATGAATGTTGATTTATTTGTTGCAAATCACAACCATGAAAATTTATTTCAAAGGTGTAGCTTCTAATTTAAAATGTCCGGTCATTAGACAGCTTTATTGTACACGGCCACTACAGTCACGTAGAATACTCACCTACTCGTATCTTCATCGTGTATTATTATTTATTAGAGAAATGTGTTCTCGACGATTGCAAGATAGCAATACCTTACACAGATGTGTCGCAAACGCCGCAGAAGATAATCGCGGCTTGCGTCCTCTTCTCTAACGCAAGTAGCTGCTGAGAATACTGGCTGAAGCCAGGCAGGCTAGGCATTTAAATTAACCCACTTAATCTTCAGATGATAAGCGATGCATTATCGTGGGACTTACGCACGATAGATGGACTGCTTTAAGATTTCTAAGATCGAGATCTTAATCGACATAAGGTAAAGATCTCCCTTGACAATAATTGTTTTAGAACATCCAGTAGGTATTTATCTTGTATAATCGCAGATATATCATCGCTCTATCTTCACGAGTGACTCGTTGATAAGTAGAATTGTCATTTGCAGGTTATGACCACAATTTGTATGGGCCGTGGTCACGTAAGAGTAATTAAAAATAAAAGAAGCGTTTATTTCACAGCCAGGAGTACACGGATACATCATGCATGATACATGATACAACTTTTAAAAATAAGAATAGAATAGTATCCCCCCCCCCCCCCCCCCCCCCCCCCTGACAGGAAAAGGATGTAGCTACATGGAGTCGCTTGTTAAGCCACACCCTATAAAAAAAATTAGTACTAAGAAATTGTATAATGTTTATAAGTTTCCCAATGACTTTTTTTATAGCATTTTTCGTTCGGTTTGATCTGAAAGTATTGTAATTTATCCATTTTGACGAAGCATTACGACAACAGCTGTTACTTAATCCTATTACTTTATTTCATCATATAGGTAATTCCCACCGAACACGGTCAGCCTGGTCGGCCTATCATTCATACAGAGTTCGTAATATCTCCTTATTGAAATAAAATATCGTTGAGCGGCGGACTCACTAACTGTCGTCGGCCTAGCGTGGGTGCACCCGGCTCGAGGTGCAAAATGACTCGGACACGGAATAAACACGAGTAAGCAGCAAACATCTCAATCATTAGGCAAAGGTCACAATTATTTGAATCGTGAAAGGTTTTATGGCTAGAGAAGTACTACGACCATTATAAACATTATTTATACGTTAACATCACATACGTGCTGCGGAGGCGCCGATCGCGGTGTTCGCCATTCCTGTGCCACGTTAAGTATAGCTTAATGGCATGTCCTAAAATGCATGTTTTACGTGACAACATTTGTGTACAAGTAATATAAATCTTAATGATTTATCATTAACAATTAATTTGGCACTCTAAACATTTATTTTAAGGCATTAACTCGCTGAATAGCTCGAGCTAAATAACTCACTTGAAACTTAAGTTTATCGGAATCCTGGGTTGTTTCATTTTGGAACCCTGAACAGATCTGCATTAGAATAAATTTTCTTTAATAAATGTTCTTTTTTTTAAATGTGGAACGGTATCTTAAAGGCCACAAGGAAACGCCGATATCATGCTTTCGAAATCAATCAATAGAATAATACAATACAGCAACACTATGCACACAATAATTCACAGAAAACATTATATGAAACAATAGAATACTGAATAATTATAAAAACACTTTTCTTCAATTAAATGCAAACACTGAATTCAAATTGCGATTTGTTTACTTACATACCTTAACAAAAGTTAAATTACAAAATTTAAAAACCCCCGACCATTAAAAAGTAAAAAGTCCCCCGACTCCTTTAAGTAAGTCAAAAAATTATTTTTTACTTTTTAATGGTCGGGGGTTTTTTTTAATTTGTAATTTAACTTTTATTTCAAGCTTTTTAAAAAAACCGTATGCAAATCGGTCCACTTTTTAATATAATAATTACTTAATTACTTGATTACTTGATTACAGGCATAGCTAAGAACTATCCCGATTAAACGAGCTTCCTAATAAAAAAACCCGCGTCCAAATCGGTCCATCCGTTTGGGAGCTACGATGCCACACACACACACACACCCTCAAACACACGTCAAACACCCCTCCGTTTTTTGTGTCGGGGGTTAAAAATAAGAACAATAATGATGAGTCGGTCGGTCGGTACGTCGCGGTGACATCGTGCGGGTTTCCTGCGACAACGCGTTCAACTCTATTGCTCGCACAACTGCGGCGGCACCGTTGCTGGCAATACTACGCTAAATACTTCAAAACTAAATCATTTTACTATACAGATAAATGTGAAAATTTGGGTTCCGGAACCGTTCGTCAGCCTCGGTAGCTCAGTGGTGCGGTCGGTCGACTGTTAAGCAACCCTAAGCGCGGTCAGTACTCGGACGGGTGACTGCTCGACCGTTGGAGGCTGACCGTGGTTCGGATTCCACGTAAAACTGTAGGTCCCTTCCCTTTTTACCTTACTAGGTGGTAGGGTTTATCCCGCCCGGGTTGGTACCACCGCACCGAACGAAACGTCGGTCGAAACGGTAAATAGTTCGAGTTTTCCGTCCAGTTCAGTGTAGCCGACATGAAATGAAGGGAAGCACTGACATGGCACCTAGTTCGCCCGGTGTTATGTGCTGACATTACGGATGTTGTAGGTGATGTAGCCAACCGTGTCAGTTTCCATAAAGAAAAACCGTTCTGAGAAATAAGTTGTTTGTTTTTGACGCAAACTGGTAAATCGTTTTCAGTGGTCAAATTATTTTTAATTACGTCTGGCATAATAATTACAGTTACATCTGTTCTGATAATTCAAACGGCTGAGGGCCTATTCAACCATCTCCGGTTAAGTCTCGGTCAACATGTATCTGTCGGTTAGTGGCATTCCTCATACAGTTGACAGAACCGGCCGCTACATTTTAGCCGAACTCGATGAAATCGTTCGTAGTCCGTAGAAAATCGGAACGAGCGTGATGGAACCCTGAATGTGCGACGACACGACGCGACGCGACGGTTAAAACTTCATAGAAATGTTGCTTAGCTATACCTACCGATTAATATGTTATATTATAAGGTGTGTCCGCAAGCGATAGAGGAGATACATATTGGTGCACAGCACATTCACTTTAAGTGCATTTCAAGAACTCGGACCGCACAATGAAGTTGTGCAACGCCATCAAAGCAAAGGGCCATTAGTGTCCCACTTTGAGAACGCTTGTGCGTACGTATACGTAGTTCTAGATAATATTTGTATGTATTATTAATGAATTATTTATTATTATATAGGGTGTCTCAAATGAAAATGCTAGCATAGGTAATTTTAACTGAAATCTATATGATAATAGTTCCCAAATTCCTAAACAGATTTTTTAAATAATTATTCGGAATACCGCTTAGGTACTAATAATAATGTATGTTAGGATTAAAAGTGTTATTATGAACATTTCCTCTAGACTAAATTCTGCCTGACAGCTATATAATGCATGGTGTACGCGGTGATTGGAGATTTTACTTGCGAGTACTTGCTTTTTTCTTTGGCGCCTGGTGGTCTACAGGCGGACACTTCGAGGACCACTTCGACTCCTACCAACCGATGTTAATGCATTGAAGTAACAAAGTGGTATATAAATATGTAAATGACGCTCTTGTACGCAGCGAGGAAAACGTGGTCTCCTCGATTCGAAATGTTAATTTTGAATAATGTAACTCTGTGTTACTTTGGTGACGTCTTCATTTATTATTATTATTTAACATTTTCCCTTGAATTTTACGTTTCGGAGGTCAGGCGATGCGATATTTAAGTCTTTTAAAAATAGTATTTAAATGAGTATCACCTCTGTAATTTGTCATTTGTAGAAGTGTGAAGGAAAAAGAATCGCACATCGTTCACCTTCGTCTCGACATCGACCCGACACACCCGAGCGTGGCCTATTTGTCTGTTTAAAGAAACAATCGAGTAGGGAGCAATCATTTTGTAAAAGTCTCCTCAACTGCAGCATGTTCTAAACCGACTGCCGACATCGCTCCGCAGTAGAGACGTGTTGTTGTCGCTTACGCAACCCGGGGCACGATGAAACGAACCAACCAATAGAAGTACTCGCGTATGGTCACTCAATCAAACGGTACGACGACATCCTGCGACTAACGTGAGGTGGAATAGTCCGGCAAAGCCCTCGTTCGCACTTCTGTACACACTAGGTACATACTTCTGAGGAAATTTCGGGTGAAATAATGAATATGTTATATCTTCATTAAATAGATGCAAAGCCGAAATGAAGAGAAAAAAATTCGTCCCTACTAGGATTCGAACCTGGACCTCTGGCACGAGCCGCCAACGCGTTACCAATTTCGCCATCGGGTCGATGACGTATTTATCCTCTCCAAATTTCTAACAGTTGCATCTTCTATGGTGTTATGTATGACGCAAGCTACGCGATCTGTCAACTTGCACGATTCCATATGGTTCCGTAGCCAGCGTGGCTGGCTACGGAACCCTGAAAAACGTGTCACTAAATGTGGCACGTTTCGCTCAAGGCGTACATGCGAACATAACGTTGTTCTTGGTACGAACCGTTCTATATATTTAATTCACGAATTCTAATATGTTGGTTATGCGTCAGAAAGAAAGTTTACTTGAAATGCCAGCTTTTCTCGCGGCTCCGCTCGCGTTAAAGTCAGCGTGTATGCATCCACTGCTGGACATACGCCTGCAATTTTCCTCCAGTCCTCCCGGCCTTCAGCGACCACTGCTTTGCGCCGACGAACTTGATATCGTCGTCCCACCTGTCGGGTGGTCTTCCCACACTGTTTTCCTGTCCACGGCCGTCAGTGTAGGACACAGTTACTCCAACAACGGTCGTGGTCTCTTCGACAAGACAGAAATATCCGTACCTAATTGAATTGAACGAATATCCTTCCATATCTCCACTGTCACATCTCAGTAAATGAACTGCACTTTATATGTAAAAAAATGCAATTACAACTCCATCGCTTCGTGTTAATTAAAAGCGTGGAATTACGATACGATTCGATATTTAAACTTATCAGTTATTTGTGACTTTGTACGTCATAAAATTAGGAAAACATATCCGCTGATACTCACCGCTACTCGAAGATTGCCAGAGTATATAATAGGTATATTTAAGAAAACGCGTCGCGCGGCCCGCTAGGGGAATAGGTAGGTACGACCGCCGCCGCCGACCGCTGTTCTTTGGTAAAACACAACCAGGTGCAAGTAATGTATGCCCACTGCCGGCTTTCATGAAGATTCTGTGGGTGTGAATTACTGTTTATAAAGCCGGTCAAGTGCGAGTAAGACTCGCGTGCCGGAGGTTCCGTATCAATCATTTTTATCAGTAGAGAAGAGAAAATAGCAACTGACTTTTATTTTAGCCCATGGTTATGTCGAAAATGTTCCCAAGGGGGCGGCAGCGGATCAGTTTATGCGCGATATCTAAAAAAATTATAACAAATTAATTTCTGTATAATTTTCTTGTAATTTTTATTACTAATATAGTTAGGTATATGCCTGATTTTTTTTTATTTTAGGCTGAGTATATCGGAGTTATCGAGGATAACATACATTTCTTTGCACATTTTTATATAAACACCAATTAAAAATTATCTAAGAACATTATAAATATTTTTTTATAATAATTTTATTATATTTTTCTGATATCCTCAAAGTAAGCCCTTTTCAACGATATGCCACATTCCTAATAAAAATATATATTTATTTTCATTTTTAACTTCATCATTAACTCAAATTATTATATATTTTTAGGGCTACGTATCCGGTACGGGACCCTTTTACTAAGCCTACGCCGTCTATCTGTCTGTCCGTCCGTCCGTCCGTCCGTCTGTCCAGGGTGGTTTTCACAGAATATGTGTTATTATGGCCGATATAACAACAAATAATAAAAATAAGAAAAACTAAAAAATCAGGGGGGTTCCCATAGATGAAACCAAAAAGGGTATGCGCGCGCGCCATCTACCGAATAGAGTATGAAGCATTTTAACTAATCATGATATTTAACTAATATGAAGCATTTCATAACACGCCATGAGTGGCGCTAACCATGACGTGGCGATACGGAACCCCGGTGCGCGAGTTCGACTTGCACTCGGTTTATTATCTTATTGACTCCTGGACTATTTGCGGAAAAACTATACCTGTATTCCGATATAAATTGTCTACCATTTATGGTTTAGAAGTTAAGGCGCTGTGACACGACAGACAGACACCATGGAGTCTCACTATAAGAATTGAACCCCCATTGTGAACGGAACACTAAAAAACATTGACCAGACCTCAAAAATCCACTAAAACTAAAATGTGTGATTTAACATTTCCTTATTAAACAGTTTCGTTCGACTCATGTCCAGACCGAGTTGAAGGCGGTGCACAATTTTCCACTCCCGACTGTCCACCGACCCGTCGTCGGTTTGCCCGTCAGGGTGTCCAAGTCCCAAGCTACCATTTTCTTTATACGTGGCCTCCATTCGACCATACTCAATATTATATTATTGTAATCGAAAAGATCTATTAAGTTAGTTCATAGTGAAGATAGTTGGCAAAGTTTACTTTAAACGTAGACAGAAAAAATCATTTTTATGATGGAAGGCCTTAACGAACTAAATTTTCTTCCAAATATCTTACACCACACCTGCAGGTTTGTTTAACACTACAGCGCACGCGCCCCCTTTTTTACAAGTTTGCTCGCGTGCTCTACCATGGTAGAAAAAGTAATATGATTTTTTTTCGAACAGAAAGGTATTTTGTTTAAAAAACTGGTTCGGTATAGAGTATGTTTATCATTAAAGAAAATACAAAATAAACAACAATTTTAGTACTTAAATACTATTTTAGGAATATATTAGTAATATCTATGAAAAAATCAACATTTGAGATTAGCTCGTATAACAAAATTAAGAAAAGGTCTTCAGATTTTTTTTTTTTTTTATGGATGGCATACATTTCTCTTCTTCCTCACATTCAATCGATAAGACGGCCTGGTGATAGAGCAGATCCATCTGAGACAACCTCATGATCATGGTACCTCACGAGTTACGTTCCATGCGAGGATCCATATATTTATAATAAAAAATAAAAATTACTAAATAAACAAAATATCTCGCAAAATATACTGTTGTAAACAAAATATACTATGTCACGAATGTATTTAGTTGTATGTTATTATTACTATTATCTATGTTATATTGTTTATTTTATACTCTTAAAGAAAATCCCTCATAAATTTTTTTTTTTTTTTTTAAACTGACGCGGTTGGCTACGTCACCCACAACATCCGTGATTTTCCGCACTACCCATCTACCCTACTCACAATCCCAGGTATGACTGGCAGATAATGCCCTTAGGCTTTAAGTCCGCCTTTTGTCACTTTTTGTGCAATAAAGTATATTTTCATTTCATTACTGTTAATGACATATCGCATATACCTTAATCAAAATATTATAATTAAAAAACTTCGTATCAATTGCTTACCTCTATTAGTTTTTGTTAAGCAGGTACTCCTCGCACGTACTATTATAGTAGAATAGTAACTTTGGCGGGAAATTACGGAAGTATGAATCACGCTGTCGCTTGGCTCCACACTAACCCGTTGCGTAATTACTGAGGCTTATCTAGGGGCGCGGGGGGAAATGTCCAGAAATGAGAAAGGGACGCGCAAAATCGCAAGTGTGTTCTACCATAGTAGAGCGCGCGTGCATTCTAGTGTTAAAATGTTATCGTAACAGTGTCTAGTTTTCGTAGGCGTTATAATGCTGACCATCGAAATAAAATATGTGCATAAAGTAATAGAAGTGGTCGTACACAAGGATGAATGATGGTCGCGCGGCCGCGGTGTATCGCTGAGGAGCGAGACTTTGTCGGCAGCATAGCGAGTGTCATCTCCACGATATGCCGACAACATTGCGAAAATAACGCAAACGATCGTTCATTAAAACAAATTGTTCATTGACATGTAATGATCCGAAAAGAACCTCGAGTACCATCGCACAAGCACTCATAAATGAAGATAATTATTTTAGAGGTGCGTAATCCAGTCGTCTCCGCCCCGCGCCGCCACCTCCGTCGCAGCCGCAGCCAAGCCGGTGCGGCGCGCGGCGGAGCATCATCAATCTGATTCCATCTCCTTGAGGCAAATGTCATACATAGGCAAATTGTAGTTTTAGTAAACATTTTGGCTAAGCAGCTATGTTTTAAACCCCGACGAAAAAAGAGGGGTGTTATAAGTTTAAAGTAAGTGTGTATGGATGGGTGTGTCTGTGGCATCGTAGCTCCCAAACGGATGGACCGATTTGGATGCGACTTTTTTATTGGAAAGCTAGTTTAATCGAGATGGTTGTTAGCTAGGTTTGTAATCAAATAATCAAGTAATTAATTAATAAAAAAATAAATTATCTTAAAAAGTGGACCGATTTGCATGCGGTTTTTAAAAAAAGGTTTTTTTTTTATTTTTTTATTTGTAATTAAACTTTTACTTTAAGTAAAAGTTTAATTACAAATTAAAAAATCCCCCGACCCTTAAAAGGTCAAAAATAATTTCCGTTTACTCACGCAAAAAAAAATGTTTTTGGTTATGGGACCCGGCAAGCTAGGTTATTTCTAAAATTTGTCCCGGCTGCTGAAAAGCTTGGCCACCCACCACTCACGTGATGCTTCAGTGTTGTGCAGTGACAATGTGTTTAGAAAAAAATAACGGACTCAAGTTTACAACCGATAAAGATATATGTTACGAAGATGGCTCGTAGCTGTCCGCCGTAACAAGATTAAACCATCCAAACATTCCAGAGTATTATGTATGATCATTTTAATTGATTATTATGTTTATAATTGTTTTCAAAAGAAATTCAGAAAATAATTTATGTTCTTTTAGGACATAGATTACAGCACGCAGCAGCAAATCGACAACATGCTTCGACCCGTACATGATTATGACTTCTGAAGTAGGCTGAAAGGTACACACGATTTTGTATGGCCATTGACAGTTCTCTGGACCTCACGACACAGTAGCGCCAGCCAACTAGTGGCCAACAAACACGGGTCAGCCCACATTCAAGCACTTGAGCATACCTTGACTTGATAGTGCTTTATTACACGTATAGTTTAAACCGTCTGTGAATAATATATTTGTTTATACAATATAGAAATAAATAAATATGTTTAAAATAACCCTAAAAGCGGCTATTTGAAGCGGTTTTTTGCCATTTTCTCAAAAACTATCAAACTGTTTTATTTATTAAAATTCGTACCTACTCGCTGAAAATCGGGGACTATATGAAGCGATCGAAAATACATTTTCAATGTCATTATATTAATGAACACACTTACATTAGGTAGGCTGCGGCGGTTCTGGAGCGAGGAGTGTTGGCCGACGACGCACGTTCGCTCGTAAATACGGAAGCCTCGTAACTTGTGTCGAATTCACATTTGATGAAGCATCGTTGAGGCCGCATCGATTGACGCCGAAGCGACGACAACGGCGGCGACGGCAGCCGCGTGAGAAAAAATAATGCACTCGCGGGTCTCACTCGTTGACTACTGCCGCTGCGCCGCACGCGCAGCTGTGAACTCCACGCGCGGGACGTGCGACGCGTAGCGCAGGAGCCGCGCGCCGCCGCACGTGACGTCCGACGACGATGGCCGCCTCGCGCTTTCGCAACCGCAACCTTCCTTCTATCTGTGCGCGTGCTCCGCTTGAAGGGGAAAGGGGTCATCTAGCTAAGGGTTGTCTACAGCTTGGCTGTTATTGTGGTTGGTGGGTATCTTCTTCCGTTCTATCTTCATATATGGGCGAAAATGGTGGCTCCATAATGTCGATGTCAGTGGTAGATGCTCTGTTACCCATACTTCTACAATAACTGGAGCAAGGTACTAGTGGCACAGATTACTTCATAGTTACTTCTTGGTAGGTAGTCGTTCCTATTTTTTTCTTTTAAGAATTGTCAAACAGTAGTCAACTTTTCTCTTCTGGTGTATTTAGGTATTATTTATTATGTACGAACGTCCGCATCATATACACCCTCCATCAACAAGTATAAACACTAACATATGTACGTACATAGCTTTTTCCAAACAGATCTGGTGATCTCGATGCAGGTAGAAGGGTTTTCGATTAATTGAGCGTCGTAGTTTTATGTCCGAAATGGGCCAACTAGCCGTAATGCAATGTCGTCTACGAAGTGTGTAAAGTGCATCGAATGAGATCAGATTTGTTGCAGCCTCAATATCCACCGAGCGAACAAGCCTTGACGAACCTCTTACGGTCCGTAATCACTTCTTATTTAACGTACGTTTGATGTCGATTGCAAATAGGACTTTTCACGTAATTGTAATCTTTATTAAGAATCAGTAATTCCAAAAATATGTTTCCCCCGATTGATTTTTCTCGTAAACCACTGAGTTTGGAAGACGGTATGTGCATAGTCAATAAATATTAAATTGTAGGCGTAATAAGGATATAAAAGGGCGACTGAATTAATCTCCTGCTAATGCTGCACCATCGCACGATGGTGAAGTAGTAGCGGAGTGAAATTCTTTCTCCAATTTCCGACTCACACCTCCTCGCGGTGTATCCTGGAAACTTAGGTGCGTAATACCATAGGTATTACAATCCTAAGGCTGACGAGAGCGGAAGACTCGCCAAGACGTTTGGCCAACGTGGCGTTTTATGGCCAAAACCTCCAATGAAAAGTCCTACAGTACCTCGGCCCCTAGTTCCCAGCGGCCCCGCTATTCCGGATCATCGTGGTGGCGGTCCAGGTTCCGGCGGGGCGAGGGGTGCTAAGAATCCCTGGGTTAGATCTGGCTGCCACACCCAACTACACTTGGCTACCCATAACATACGGACTTTGAGAACGCAAGAGAAACTGGTCGAGCTGGAACAGGAGCTGGCTCATATAAAATGGGACATCCTGGGTCTTTGCGAGGTCAGAAGAAAGGGCGAAGAGACTGAAGTGCTACGTTCCGGCAACCTATTCTACTTCAGAGGAAATCCCCAAAAATCGGAAGGTGGAGTGGGATTTATGGTGAGGCGCAGCCTCGTGAACAGCATCATCGAAATCGACAGCGTGTCGGACAGAGTGGCCTACATCATCATCAGGCTGAACAAGCGGTATCAGCTGAAGGTGGTGCAGGTATACGCTCCCACAAGTTCACACGCTGACGACGAGGTGGAGCAGTTTTACGAGGATGTATCCAAAGCCTTAGAAACCAACAAATCTCACTTCCAGTACGTGATGGGAGATTTTAATGCCAAACTGGGCAAGCCTCTGAAGGGAGACAGAGCAGTAGGTCCGTACGGTATCGGTGTCAGGAATCGACGCGGCCAGATGTTGGTCAACTATCTCGAAGCCAACCAGCTCCACGCCATGAATACCTTTTTCCTGAAGAAGGAAAAAAGGAAATGGACGTGGGCCAGCCCTGACGGTTGCACGAGGAACGAGATCGACTTCATACTGGCGGACAGTAAATCGTCGTGTATAGACGTTACTGTCCTTAACCGCTTCGATACTGGCAGCGATCACCGACTAGTGCGAGGTACGCTGAAGCTAAACCTCAAGATGGAACGGCGCAAACTCATCCACAAACCGTTGGCCAAGCTAAACATACCGGACGAGACGCTCGAAAATTTCGAAGCCAAACTCGCGGATGCTTTTAGCTTAGCGCCACGAGATGAGGATTCCGACATCGACAAGGTGTATACGAGCTTCGTATCCGCACTAACGGACACTGCAGAGCAGCACTTCAGCAAAAGTCGACAGGCACCCCGTAGCAAGCTATCCGCAGAGACGTTGAGGCTCCTGGAAACACGACGGAATATGAAACCGGAGACCCGGAGTAGTGTCGTGCACAGGAACCTCAACAAGACCATAAGCAAGTCCATTCGCCGTGATATTCGCCGAGAGAACATGAAGATGGTTGAGCGCGTTATAGAGGAAAATCGAGGCAGCAAAGTGTTTGCCCGTGCCTTCTCTACCGGCGCTAACCAAATCTCGAAACTCGAGCGGGCGAATGGGGTTGTCACTGCAAGAAAGCCGGATATTCTTGAGGCGGTGGAGGAATTTTATGGCCAATTGTACTCCGCAGCAATCCCTGCCCCAAGTCCAAGCAAACCAGTCGACTCTGATAGGCGTGCGCCGCTCACTAGACACTACACGGAGGATCTACCCGATATTAGTGTCTATGAGATAAAGGCTGCCTTGAAAGGACTCAAAAAACACAAGGCTCCAGGTGAAGACGGGATAACGACAGAGCTGCTGAACGCTGGCGGGCGACCGATCCTGAAGGAACTGCAAAAACTGTTCAATGCAGTTCTTGAAGGCGGTGTAGTTCCGGCCGCATGGCGAAATAGTGTCGTTGTCTTGTTTCACAAGAAGGGGGATAGGGCGAAGTTGAAAAACTATCGACCTATCTCACTTCTTAGCCACGTGTACAAGGTCTTTTCAAGAGTCATCACGAGTCGGCTGACACAGAGGCTGGACCAGTACCAGCCTCGTGAGCAAGCTGGATTTAGGAAAGGGTACGGCACCATGGACCACATATTTACTGTGAGACAAGTGGTGCAAAAATGCGAGGAGTACAACAAGCCGCTCTTCCTAGCCTTCGTCGACTATGAGAAGGCGTTCGACTCAGTTGAAAAATGGGCTGTCGAAAACTCCCTCCTCAGGTGCAGAATCGACCACCGCTACATCGAGGTGCTCCGAAATCTGTATCGGTCCGCGACGATGACTGTGAGGCTTCACGAGAATACCCAACCTATCCTCCTTGGTAAAGGCGTAAGGCAGGGGGATGTGATCTCACCCAAGCTCTTCACAAACGCATTGGAAGATGTGTTCAAGATGCTTGAGTGGGACAACATGGGTATAAACGTGAATGGAGATCTTCTCAGTCATCTGCGTTTCGCCGATGACATTGTTCTTCTGTCCAATTCCCGAGATCAGCTTCAGATCATGCTGGAAGACCTTTATACAGCGTCGATGAAGGTTGGTCTGAAGATGAACCGGGACAAAACCAAGGTCATGGCGACCGAGGTTATGACGGGAGGACAATTTGTTATTGGCGGAGAAGCGATCGAACAGGTTGAAGAGTACGTATACCTCGGTCAAATTCTGCGGCTTGGTAGACAAGGTCTGCTTAAGGAGGTGGAGAGACGAATTCAACTGGGTTGGGCTGCCTTTGGAAAACTAAAATTCGTCCTGAAGTCTGACCTTCCGCAGAATTTAAAGACCCGTATATATGACCAGTGTGTCCTCCCGGTTATGACGTACGGATGTGAAACGTGGACTCTGACGGTCGCTGTTGTCCAAAGGTTGAAAGTTGCCCAGCGAGCAATGGAGCGAGCCATGCTGGGTATATCGCTACGTGATATGGTGCGTAACGAGGCAATCCGCCGACGCACCAAAGTAGTCGATATTGGACACCGGGTGGCTAAGCTCAAGTGGCAGTGGGCTGGGCACGTTAGCCGAAGAGGCGATGACCGTTGGAGTAACCGTGTCCTACACTGGCGGCCGTGGACAGGAAAACGGAGTGTGGGAAGACCACCCGCCAGGTGGGACGACGACATCAAATACGCCGGCGGAAATCAGTGGTTCCGTATCGCTGAAGGCCGGGAGGACTGGAGGAAAATTGGAGAGGCGTATGTCCAGCAGTGGACGCTTACACGCTGACTGACTGACTGACTGACTGACAGGCGTAATATTTAATATAAAAGTAATAGAACTCTGTTGGTTCGGAAGGACTATTGTATTTTTAGGGTTCCGTACCTCAAAAGAGAAAAAATAGAACCTTCATAGGATCACTCTTGTGTCTGTCTGTTCGTCTGTCACAGCTTATTTTCTCCGAATCTACTGCACGAAATAAGTTGAAATTTGGTTCATATATAGAGTTTGATGACCCAGTCACGGACGTATAGCGTAAATGAACGAATTTGGGGGGAAAATTAGAAGGTAAACAAATTAATTTAAGTGCATCATGTGGCATATCGTTGAAAAGGGCTCGTTATAAGGAACAAATATGTAATTTTTATAATTTTAAAATGCCTGTTTATAAGCTATTAAAGAAAATATTCAAAAATCGGTCACACTGGTGGCTCTCAAGTGTCATGTCTCGTGGAGTGGTAGGAGTAGAAGCGACGCGCAAGTTAGCCGACAACAGCCGGCTCATCAATAGAGGATAAAATAAATAAAATAAACATTTTATTGTGATTGTTGATTGTTGCCATTACGCTGTGATTACTCGCTCCCGAAGGTAAGTCGAGACGCCATCGTACAGTAGCGTGCGCACGCGCGGCGGCGGAGGTGCGACCTTGACACAGTTCACCGATCGGTAATTCCTCACCTTCGCATTTTCCGCCTGTAAGTAATGACACCATTTATGCCATCTTCCCTGCTCATCTTTGAGTGGGGTTCTAAGTATTTAACCGAAACCCTATACAGGATGTTTTAGGATAGGGTTTCGTAACTTCAGGGTTCGAAAGGGGTCCATATTTGTAGACAAAAAGCTCTGAAACTTTTTCCCAGATTCTGTGATTTTATAGTATCTTTTGGTGAAAATAGTTTCATCGAGATTTGGTGGACGGTTAACGTCCGCCTTTATTAAATAAAAATAAAATGACTAACTTACATGCTTAACTAGTAGAATTGAACTGCATGTAGGTAAATTCCAAACACTTAAATTTGAATGAAATCAAAAGAAAAATCATTGCACTCCCTAGACCTAGACAGCACTGTTGCCAAATCTCACTGTCCATCGAGTTTTTATTACAATTTGAAATTTTTGTATGAAAAAAAAATACGGAATTTCGATTTGAGTGATAAGGATTTTTTTCTTCTAATAATGAGCTTTCTATTCCTGAAGTTTCTCAAGCCTATCCTGAAACATCCTGTATATAAGGTATTTCAATAGTAGGTAACGATACGCTAAGGGGTGTATGTGTATCAGATTTAATTTTTTTACGATATAAAAAACTTACTTATTAAGGTGAAATACGCGCACTTCACCTATTAAATTTGAGTAGTGAGTAGGTTTTTTATATCATAAAAAAAAGATTTGTATGGGAACGTGATCAGTATCTGATACACATACACCCTTAGCGTATCGTTACCTACTAATGAAAGACCTTATATAACATACAATTATTTTATTCGGCATCCCATGTTGTTTTTCTGCCGGTTAGTCGAGTCCGTCAAGATGGACTTGACCATTGCTAAACTACGACCCGACCGAAGCACGAATCACACTTCCAAATAAATGTACCCGACTAACACGTAAGCGATGACCAATTGTGGCGTGATTCTCTTGTCATTGTCGCCCTTTTTTAACCGACTTGAAAAAAGAAGGAGGTTCTCAATTCGACTGTATTTTTTTATATAAGAACTGAAAAAATATGTTTTTATAATATCAATGTTGCTACTAAACTAACGCCATGTGTCAAATGTTCTTGTTTTTCTTGTCTGTTTCGATTATAATATGATCGCGTGCCTCGAACGATTCATGTTTTCGCAAGTATTTCATAATAATTATACGTAATAGTACATACCAATTGCGCAGGCGCATTTGCATTAGAGAGGAAGGCTTCAACCAAGAATTCGCTAACTCGTACTCATTTGTATTGAAGGTTTTATTAATTGTCTCATTCGCACGCGGACCATGATCGCTGCAGCATACCCATCAACTTATAATGATAGCTTTGGACAACATGGCGCATGGCGCGGTGCCCGCCATTTTATGTTTTCCTTTTAGGGTCCCGTCGCAAATTGCGAAAAAGGGGACCCTTATAGGATCACTCTGGTGTTTGTCTGTCTGTCCTGTCTGTCGGTCACACGTACGCACGAACGTATAATATTTGCCGCTAGATATATTATACAGCGTGTTTCAGGATAGGCTTGAGAAACTTCAGGAATAGAAAGTACTCATTATTAGAAGAAAAAAATCCTTGTCACTCAAATCGAAATTCCGTACTTTTTTTTCATACAAAAATTTTAAATTGATGTCATTCAAATTTAAGTGTTTGGAATTTACCTATATGCACTTTAATTCTACTAGTTAAAGCATGTAAGTTAGTCATTTTATTTTTATTATTTAAGGCGGATGTTAACCGTTCACCAAATCTCGATGAAACAATTTTCACCAAAAAGTACTATAAAATGACCGAATCTGGGAAAAAGTTTCAGAGTTTTTCTTCTTCAAATATGGACCCCTTTCGAACCCTGAAGTTACGAAACCCTATCCTGAAACATCCTGTAGATAAGTTTGTCTAATAGTACTGTGTAAAGTACAGTGTACCCCAAAATGTGAAGGAAAAATAATGTTTGTTTTTTTAAATAAATCCAGTGTCCTGTCATTCTATAGGTATTGTTAAGGTAATTTCAAAAATATATAAAGAAAGAAAGAAGAAAGAAAATTTTTATTGTTCTTACATATTAGAATACACAAATGATCCCTGTTCCCCAAAATAGGATTCCCTGAGCTATGGGATACTTTGCTATAATAAATAAGTTTGCTTTAACAAATATTTTGTTTAAAAGTTGACAAAAAACTGCAGTTTTGTCGCTGAACTTTTTCCTATTAAGGGTTGTTTGAAAATTCAGAATAAAAACAATATCTGCAATGTATTATCATCATTGTAAGAAAAATGTTTTTATTGAAAATTTATCAAATCCGGGGTTTATTTTTTTAAGATTACAACTTCCAGATGTCCCCCATTTCGTTGCACGCACTCGTGGGATCTGTCCATCGCATTTTGCATATCAGGGGCCCTACCGGCATTTCTCGCTTGAAATATGCGAGGGAGTTTACTCGTACTCCTTCTCACTTTTAGCGTCATTCGTATCGGTACCGGCGTTCAAGTGAGTGTCGACCTACCATAGATAAGACGGTCTAGATTACTTGCGATTACTTATTATTATCTTATGTTATCTAATTATTTATATGTTGTATTTATAATTTATGGAAACTCGTGAACATTTATGCCAAAAAAATTATTAATTACTACCTTTTAACCATTTTTACTGATACAAATGAGTGCTTAGCATAGACTATGTCGACCTAGACCATGTGCCAGTGTCTGTCAATCAACTGTCATGTTTATTAAAAAAAAAAAGAAGAAGAATTTACCAATTTTTCTTCAATAAATATATGTACCGTACTTGAGTGTAAGTAACGCAACATGAGCCAAGTGCAGGCACCTCATCCACACTCCGCTCCCGGCCAACTGCGGTGCAAAGAGATATGATGTGATGGCGGAGTTCATGGAACAAAATCCGCAGTTGGCGCGGGGCCGGCTGTCGGGAGAGAATGCGATGCTCGCGCCTCTGGATGGGCCTAACGGAGCGCCTCAAAGCATCGGGGGGCTGCGCCATAACATGGCAACAGTAGCACAAGGTGTGTTATATTTATGTATTCACAAATTCCTTTCAAACATCAAACTTAATAAGTCGTATTACAATGGTCGTACTAATATAATATTTTACAAATATGTTCATCTGTTTTTTCAGTATTGGACGGACAATAAAGTTCACTTAAAAAACTTGGCCGGTAGAGCCAGGCGGCAGGCCCACGGAACGGGTGTGGGCCGGCGGCACCGGTAGCTCTGCTGGAGCAATAGGACGAGCGGATGCTGGCGGTGTTGGGACAGGGCTTCGGACTCGGGGACTCCGAGGTCATAGTGAACACTCTACCGGTAAGCATATTTTAAATCACATTGGTATTTATTTACTGTAGTATTGTTTACATACTTCATTGTATGTGTATGTATATACCTAACCTAACCTAACCTAACCTAACCAACGACTGTTTATGCACTATCTAGACGGTGACGTCACGGCAGCAGGGCAGGAAAAATGTACGCAATACCGTGACGGTATGCTCGAAACCTGCTGCCGCGTCGCGGTCATATCACCGCTGCCGCGACGCTATCGTCTAGTATGCAAGCAGCCAATGTGTTTTAGGGAAGAAAACAAGGAAAACATTTCTTTTTAATCAATTTTATTTTCAACAACACTACTCTCTCTTGAATAAAAGTAAAGTAGGTAACATAGAAGCAAAATTTTTCACAATAAAGTACCGAGCTATAATTGCGACTGGCCAACGCACGTCTATATAATATATGTACCGTGTGGGGTCGGTACTTAAAAAGAATAGCCCCACTGCATCTCTCCCCGTCGCATGTCGTAAAAGTCGACTAAGGGATAAGAAAATTCGTCAGCCTCGGTAGCTCAGTGGCGCGGTTGGTTAGTCAACTGTTATTAAGCAACGCTGAGCGCGGTCAGTGTTTGGATGGGTGACCGCTCGACCGTTGGAGGCTGACCGTGGTTCGGATTCCACATTAAACTGTAGGTCCCTTCCCTTCTTACCTTACTAGGTGGTAGGGTTTATCCCGGCCGGGTTGGTACCACCGCACTGAACGAAACGTCGGTCGAAACGGCTATGTAAATAGTTCGTGTTTTCCGTCCAGTTTAGTGTGGCCGACATGAAATGAAGGGAAGCACTGACATGGCACCTAGTTCACCCTGTGTTATGGGCTGACATCACGGATGTTGTAGGTGATGTAGCCAACCGTGTCAGGATCCATAAAAAAAAAAAAATGAATATCCTTATAACTCGAGAACCACTTTATTAATTTACATACTGTTTTCACTGTTACAATCTGTCATTTCTTAAGATGGTTTTACGTTAAATCATAAATATAAATCATAAAGATCTGCCTGATACTTTATCATCCAAAATTATGTCTTAAAGTTAAAAAAGATAGATGCCTAATTAAATTATTTTTTTCCATTAAGGTACGCCTGCTGGCCGCCCCCCTCGTGAGCTTCGTGCAAATCAACCCGCCTATGCGCGAGGTTATTGAGGAGTACGAGCGGGTACACGCTGAAGACAGGCGGCAGGACATGGCCCTCAGAGAGTGGTGCCTGGTGTCACAGGAGGAGTTTCGGCGGCAACAGTTGGAGCTTCTGCGGCAGTTTCTGCAGGTAAAAAAAAATGTTTTAATGTAAGTATTGCTATATAATATATACAGGCTGTTGCAGCAGTCACTACATTAAGTCCGGGAGCAGATTCATGGGATTAACAGAAATAATAAAGGTGTACGATGAATTCAGACTGAATAAAAACATTCAGTAACCATATAAACTAATTCCCATTTCAATACTAAACAAAAGGTTTTTGGAGGAAAAATCGGAACCCTTATAGGACATATCACCACAATTATTTTGGTAAATATACACGGTGTTAACTTAAATAGGCAACATTCCTGAAAGGGGGTTGTTTTGGGTCACATACTGATGCCGAAGAAGGGGGTAATTTTTTTTTTAGCTTTGGTTTTAAAATTTTCAATTTCTATATTTGGTATAAAAACATGGTATTTCATAATAGGAATCACACTGCATTACCAAAAAAATCGAAAGCTGAGTAATTTTTCAAATAAATAAAAAAAATCACATTCATACCGACACGATACAACAGCTAGCGCGCGACACGTGGTCAGTCAGCTGGGTACGCACGGTCGCAGGCGCGCGGCGCGCGGCGGCGCTCGCTACACCATTCCAAAGAGAAATTGTCGCTGAGGTAAAATTTTGAAGAAAATATGCAAATTTTTTTAAACTATTTTAGATTTTATTTTTTAGTACCACAAAATAATCAGTATACGAAATGGTTTAATATTCGGTATTAAAATTGAAATGTCGCGAAAAAAGTTAACACCGTGTATAACAAAATATATCTTGTGTGGTAGTACGGAACCCTCAGTGCGCGAGTTAAACTCGCACTTGGCTCCTGTTTTTAAATGTCCAAGCAATGTAATGGTCTAATGTGATCCAAATACATCTAAGTACCTACGCTAATCAAAACAATATAATTTAAAGATATTTTTTGTTTTAACTTGCAGGACAACCGAGGGCGTTTTCAACAAACCCCAGCAGTGGCTCACTTGGGACAATGAACACCCTCCCTACATAAACGGAGCACATCCTCGGGTTTGGTGCAGCACACTACCATCTGCTGGTTGCAAGCACCAAGTCCTTCCACAACATCAATGCCAGCATGTGCTCAGCGTTTATTATTAAGATGCTCAATTAGTTCTTTAGTTTACCTAAATAGGTTTTTGTGTAAATTGTATGTGTAAATAAAAATATTTTATTCTTATTATTGTTTTGTTTACTTTTTTTACCAGAGATAAGAATACTTCATTGTTGAGAGAAGCGTTTGTGGGAAGCGTATATATGACCCTCCGTGCGTTGGTAAGTATCACTTGCATAAAATGGAAGGGCAGTCATTATCTAGCAAATACAATTTAAAATAATGCGCAATGTTCTTTGGTGATAAACTAGACAGTGCGGTTGTAGAGTGTCGTCTCTGTCGCACTGCAAGTATCTGTATGACCGAGACAACCAGAAAGTCATCAAAGCATGATGCACATTATTTACCGCCGCGTACTGTACACTAGAATTGGTTATTAATAATTAAGAGCAACATTTGATTCAGCATAGAAAGTAGAGGTTGATGCAAAGCTATTGTAGTTTTTCAACCTTCTGTCGCACAGATGACAAAGTACATACCTTGGAAGTGGGTGATATAGCGTCGGCTTTCTTTTGTGGGTGTCGGCCGGTTCGTAAAGTGGCGAAGCGCAGTTCCCTTGAGTGGATTCTTGTTCGCGCCGATGTTCTTGCTGTAAGCTCATCGACGCATGTCGGCCGGATTCCAGCAAAAGAGTCCAAGCCAAGACCGCGCCAACCGCCCGCCGCTTACGTAAATGTTTCGTAGAAAGAAAGAAACCACAAAATAAACATCGCGAAGCGAATGTCGTGTTTGCTTGTTTGTTTACGAACCGCTGTAATTTTTTTTTTTTTAATAATTATTGGCTTGGATGCCGGGTCCTTCTGCCATTTCTTTAATTTTATTTCCTTTAATTTCTATATTTTCTACAGTATTTATTATGTATTTGTAAAGACTTTTATAATATTTTTGTTCAGTTAATAAATTTATTTCGATGTTTTCGTCAGTTTTCTCATGAAGTGAACGCCAAAAAGTTGATCCTTAGCTAGCGAGTTTAGCGGCAAATATCGGGGAGTTTATCTGTCAAAGAAACGTCAAAAACCCCGGTGCCAATTGTTTGATAGATCGACTCCGTGTCGACTCATAGCCTTCTGTATTCCGTCCTTGTCGTATTGAAAGGACATATAGAGAAGGCTATAATCGACTAGATCGACAGCTCTAGCGAGTAAAATGTGGGAGTGCGAGAATGACGTCACTCGCCTGTTTCACCGGTGCCAATAAAGCGTTCTCGCCACATTTCTCGCACTCACACGGGCGAGTGAGTGAACGCCGGTAGACCTACAGGCCGGAGCATAGCAGGCTCAACAACGATTATTTCACAACGGATATTTTCTTTGAGCTCAGCGATATTTCTTGGGGTATTGATGTAAACTTTGCTCTTGATACCCACCAGGAAAAGTCCATGGGGTCAAATCTGGTGACCGTGGAGGCCATGGGATATCCCCAAAGCGGGATATCAATTTTTGAGGAAACAGCTCACGAAGTTGTCCATAGTGACTCTTGCAAATTCAAACGGTTTTTTTTAATATTAAAATTTAGAATCCTAATCCGCACGAAAGATGAATCTACTGCGCCCACAGATTATGCGCCCCTCACCCGCGCTCAAGTCAAACGGTTTTTTAAATATTTAAATTTAGAATCATAATAACTCTGCCGTAGTCGTGGGGAATATATTATACAGCAGGCAACATATTATATTATAAATTTACAGCATTTATAACGTTAGAAATATTCCACCACATCTGCTGTTTGCTGTAATGCTGTTTTGCTATTTATCTCGTACGTACCGCCATCTAGTGGATATAATAAAAATTATTTGTTGTAGCCTGTAGGTATTTGAAGCTCTCGCTCGATAGAGGGCAGTGTTTATAGCATTTTGTAACTTAACCCTTAATGCAATGACTTAAGGTTACATTTTAAATAATTAAATAAAACAGCAGACTCGCACGTTGGAAATATATCATAGACTAGACTGCTGTTTATTAGAAACAGCAACCATAAACAGCAGACTGGCACGTTAGAAATATATTATAATTCTGCCTGCTGTATTCCCGTGATATAATATTTATATCTTATTTCAATTATGCTAGTTATTCCAACAGCGTTAGGTTCAAATTCCAACACCACCAAAAACAGCATTCTAACGATACAGCACTCTAAAACAGCTGCGATATAAAAACAGCAGATCATTATAACGTGCTGTTGAAAAACAGCCGTTGTCCCCCTCTCTACTCTGCCGTGAGACAACCTGTATTTCATTTCATTTATTCGTTTCATTCTTAGGTACTACACAGGTACACTGAAGTTTGTCGTAAATTTTATATATTATACAACCCTTTTAACATGAATTATAACGTTCGGAGTTCAGCCATGGCAAGGGACTAATAATAATTGACTATGGTCTAGCTAGGGATAGCGATAGGAGCTAGTCTAGCCTAAGCGATAATATACATACTTACCTATCAAGCGAATTGACAATTCGTTTAACGTTAACGTTTGACGTTTAACCTGGTTTAAAAAAATACCGAGCATCACGATTTATAATAAAATCAAAAATACAGTTTTGTGCATTAAATTGTAATTAAAACTAGAACAAATTAAAACATTAAAATACTTAGCGTCAATAGAATTGTCAAAAGAAATAAATTTAAATTGGTAAAATCAAAATCAAAATCTTTATTGCTTTTTTTGCAGTTTTTTTACAGTTTCTTCCATTACGGGTTTTTTGAGTATGCAAAATGCCTGAATGGGCGTACAATACAGCCTTCACATGCATAGAGCCATGCAAGGCTGGCTTTACAAATATAAATATAACAATGTATGTATGTAATGTATTTTACAATGTATCCATAAAAATAAAAAATAACTAAAAATAAAACAATATAACATATTCGAAAATTTGCACAAACTCGTTCACTTTATAAAAACATTT
Organism: Nematopogon swammerdamellus; assembly: GCA_946902875.1. Taxonomy (NCBI): domain Eukaryota; kingdom Metazoa; phylum Arthropoda; class Insecta; order Lepidoptera; family Adelidae; genus Nematopogon; species Nematopogon swammerdamellus. Next base: position 12,803,929 of record OX336340.1, read on the forward strand.
GTCTAATAACCATTTATATATAAATGGTTATTAGACAAATAGGTAGCTAAATAAGTTAAGAGTTTAATAAATTAAAACAAATATCTGTCATCAAACACATTAAAATTAAACGTAAAAAATATTAAAGATCACTAAATATATTCTAGCCTATGTTACTCTCGGCACTTTGAGAAATTGTTGAACATCTCATTCATGAAAATCCAATGACCCGTTTTGGAGACGTAATAAAGAAACTCAACCACTCACTGAACCACATACAAATCGATGCATACAAATATAAAAAGTGAAACACATTACCCTCCTTTGCGTTCGCAGTCGGATGAAAAACATGCATCCGCCGACGACTCGGGCAATTATTATTTCAGTAACCTCTAATCTAAATAAACTCAAACTGGCTAGGTATCCATTTTAACAATTTTATACAGATGACATTGGACCGATGACTGTTGTTTTATGATAATTTCGGAATTTCATTGCTGGGCGATGAATAATTTTAAACTTGTCAATAAGGATGTCGACCATCATATCGGGTCACAGACCGGATTTCTTGGAACAGTGATTTTTTCCAGTTACTAGGAAGTGATCCTGCATCACCTGCCTTCACTATTGCCGCGTTTTCGGAGCTTGAGCTTGCCGCTCGACCGTTGGAGGCTGACCGTGGTTCGGATTCCACGTTAAACTGTAGGTCCCTTCCCTTCTTACCTTACTAGGTGGTAGGGTTTATCCCGGCCGGGTTGGTACCACCGCACTGAACGAAACGTCGGTCGAAACGGCTATGTAAATAGTTCGTGTTTTCCGTCCAGTTTAGTGTAGCCGACATGAAATGAAGGGAAGCACTGACATGGCACCTAGTTCACCCTGTGTTATGGGCTGATATCACGGATGTTGTAGGTGATGTAGCCAACCGTGTCAGGTTCCATAAAAAAAAAAAAAAAAAAAAAAAAAAGCTTTCGGTAGAGCAAATGACATTCATGTTTATTTACACTATGAGTAGGCACCAACAATTAAAAAAAATCGGCCAAGTGCGAGTCGGACTCGTGCTACAAGGGTTCCGTATCACCACTTAATTGGCCGGTTTTTATTATTTGTTGTTTTAGTTTAGATTTTGTACTATAATCACACCAAGTTTGACGCTTTTATGTATTAAGCCACGTCTCCTGCGCATGTTGTTTCGAAACATTACACAAGAAACATTACACAAAAACATTACTTTTCATACAAATGTGTATGGCCACGCCCCAGTGTTTCGATGTTTCTGTGTAATGTTTCGAAAAAAACATTCGCAGGAGACGCGGCTTTATCGTTTTTACGATAAAGCAAAAAAAAACACGTTTCTTATATGGGGACCCACCCTTAATTTTTTACTTTTTTTTATTATTTCTTAGTATATCCGCCATATAAGATCATTGCTGTCTATCTAGACGCGGAAACCCAAAACATTTGGAGTTGCCTGTTAGCTACAACCGAGCCTACGAGACGTCGTCGTCGTGCTGGCACAGGCTCGCGCCGCGCACCGCGCGGTCAGTTTCAACGCCGCGCCGTGCGTCGTCGCTGCGCTACGCGCGCTCGGACGATTGTCCGACGTCCTTGTCTGGAATGCGAGGTCAGACCCGCTGCTGTTGTTCGCTTCTTGCGGACTCTTGTGAAATATCACATAATTGTTCGTCGTCACCCTTCATTCCATATTCAAAGCGCGGCGCCATCGAAGGCGCACCGCGCTAATCGCCACAGCACTGCAACGCGCGGAGGGCATATTCTACAAGCACATCATTCGACCGGCCGACCTCGACGACCGTTTGCCGTTTGAAAATAGAACGATGAACTTTGTCCGAGCACAATATTTTAACATTGAAAATGTTTTTTTCGATCGCTTCAGTATAGCCCCCCATTTTCGCTGAGAGTGTGAAATCGTTCTGGTATCGCGAGTTTTGGGGCTACGCGAGTGGTTGAGGGCTCAAAAGACGCGTATCGGCTATGGCTACAAGATTTTTTTTCGAAAAAGTGAAAAACAAAATTTAAATGCAAAAATGTGAAAAATTCTAATTTTTTTTCGAACTAAATCTCTTATATCTCAAAAACTAAATGTGATATCGAAAAATTAAAAAAAATCTGTTTAGATTTGGACTTTGGGCTACATTAAAAAAAAATCATTCGTCTATCGATGATGGTTCGTGCTGTAGGTGGTCCCTCAAATTTTTCCCATTTTCTCTGAGAGTGTGAAATCGACCTTTGGAAGTGCAACAGCGTAGAGAGCGAGGAGGATTATCCGAATGTACCTATGAAATAAATTGTGAAAAATCAAATCACGGCTCTGCAGATCCTCGGGTGACTTTGTTAGTTTGTTAGTTGGGTTCTGATGATGGAACCGGAAGGAAGCCATAGGAACCCCTAAACTACACATGTTAAGCCCATCGTGTTTGGGTTCGTTGGATTTGTCCTCGCAAGTACTCTTGTCATATATGATGTCCAGGGTCCTGATGATGGAGCCGGAATGAAGGCATAGGAACTCCTAAATCACACATGATAAATCCACCGTGTTTGGGCTCGTTGGATTTGTCTTCGCAAGTACTCTAGTCATATGTTATTTCCAGGGTCCTGATGATGGAGCCGGAATGAAGGCATAGGAACTCCTAAACTACACATGATGAATCCCCCATGTTTGGGCTCGTTGCGTCGCGTGTGTCGCGTAGCGTAGGGTGGCGTGGACGCAATGAAACTGCGTGCTGCACTCTTCCATATAAAATGTATGGAGACCGACGCGCCCAGATACGCGTGCGTAGCGTACGTGGGCCCAATGAGTTTCTAGCTTCATACTCGTAGAGCATGTCTATAAGCAGTAGCACTTATTCTACCTACATATGTAGGTAGGTACCTACTAACTAATTAGCCTACTACGTTACGTAGAAACTACCACTGCTTGCTTACTGGTTTCCTTCCTAAAGAACTAACTATACTTGAAGCTCGCACTCGGCGCGGAGCGGCGGCGGCGCGGGCGCTCGGATTCCTCTAAACTAGTTTCAGCAATACAGTGTCATATTGTGTGAAGTTAACAAATAAATTAATCATTTTAGTGTTTGAATTCTACGAGATATTAATAGGCGTGTATAGTCTTACATTTTAAAAATTCTGAATTTTTTTTTATGTAATCCGGTATGGGTGGCTGAGTCGGAGAGGCCAAAGCGCATGCTCCGACCAGGCAATATCGCCTCCGAGAAGGTAGGTGCCATAGCGGAGACTTCCCTGGATTGCTGGCTATACTGAACTAGAGAAAAACACAATCGAGGCTGCTATGCGGCCATCTTACATCCAGTACGGTGGTACCAATCCAGTCGGCTACAATTAGAGCCTACCACCAGTAAGGAACAAGGGAAGGGACCTACAGTTTTACACCGGTTCCGAACGGTGAAGCAGCAGCTGTAGGTATGCACGTAATTTTTTTCGCCAGCAAAAACTCATTGGTTCACGCCGACCGGATTCGAACCGCGGACCTCTCGCATGAGAAGCCGATGCCCAAACCACTCGGCCACCCGCCGCTTAAGTAATAATAATAAAAATTTAATTATTATAAAAAATATATCGAGTAAGCAGAGTAATCGGTGTTCTGCTGCAATTACGGCACAACACCGACTATTCTGAGCAAAGTATTATAGGACAGTTTACCCACTGCACGTAATTAGGGCCGACACACATGAATGCGGTGTTTTAACGCGACGACGCGACGCAACACTTTTATGTGTGTCAGCCCTTAAGGAAAAATCGTGCCAAGGTAACAGGTGGCGCGCCTGCCACCCTTTTTTAGCACGACCTATTGTCCTTACTTTACCATGGATCAATATACTTTACACATGCACGTCGAGAGTTGCAGTGGGACAATTTTTAGTGTTCCGTATCCGGTACGGGACCCTATTACTAAGCCTACGCCGTCTGTCTGTCTGTCTGTCTGTCCGTCCGTCCGTCTGTCTGAGGGCTGTATCTCTTGAACCGTAAGGGCGCGTTTATGTGACACGAATTATTTCGTGCGGCCGCCGCGTGTTTGCCGCGCGTTTGCCGCGCGTTCGCTGCGCTCTCGTGTACAGTAACGGCGAATGTGAACTTTATGTACTACGTACAACATTCAAATTCCTCGCAATCATCTAACCACGCGGCGGTCGCGTGAAAAACGCGCGGACGCCGCGTGGTTAGGTGATTGCGAGGAATTTGAATGTTGTGCGTAGTACATAAAGTTCACATTCGCCGTTTCTGAACACGAGAGCGCAGCGAACGCGCGGCAAACGCGCGGCGGCCGCACGAAAACTTTCGCGTCGTTTAACTGCAGCCTAGGGCGCGTTTATTTGACACGAATTATTTCGTGCGGCCGCCGCGCGTTTGCCGCGCGATCGCTGCGCTCTCGTGTTCAGAAACGGCGAATGTGGACTTTATGTACTACGCACAACATTCAAATTCCTCGCAATCACCTAAACGCGCGGCGGCCGCACGAAAACTTTCGCGTCGTTTAACTGCAGCCTAGGGCGCGTTTATTTGACACGAATTATTTCGTGCGGCCGCCGCGCGTTTGCCGCGCGATCGCTGCGCTCTCGTGTTCAGAAACGGCGAATGTGGACTTTATGTACTACGCACAACATTCAAATTCCTCGCAATCACCTAAACGCGCGGCGGCCGCACGAAAACTTTCGCGTCGTTTAACTGCAGCCTGGTAGCCCGTTGAAATTTTCACAGAATATGTGTTATTTATGGCCGATATAACAACAAATAATAATAAAAATAAGAAAAAGTAAAAAAATCGGAGGTTCCCATAGAAGAAACCAAAAAGTGTATGCGCGCGCGCCCTCTACCGAATAGAGTATGAAGCATTTTAACTAATCATGACATTTAACTAATATGAAGCATTTCATAACACGCCATAGATGGGTGATACCATGTGAGGGTCCCATCACCGCTTTGCTATCATCTAATAATTTTTTTCTACAAGGGCGCTGTCAGACTGTGGATGGGTGGCCGTCCGACCGTTGAGGTTGACCGTGGTTCGGATTCCACATGAAACTGTTAGCTCCCTTCCGTCTAAACGCTAGGAACATAGTTCGTATTTTCCGTCAAGTAAATTTAGCCGGTACGACCATAGGGAAGCACTGACTTGGCGCTTGCTGATACTGACTGACTAAAAATCACTCTGGCACACACTTACATGATAAATAGCATCAAGTCGAAATGTTAAATGCCCTTGTTCGTCAATTATCATCAATCATCAATTCACATAATAAAACTTTAAACTTTGCGTGTCTGTACATTGAAAATATACATACACACCACACGCTGAATCCCGACAATCGGGGTAAGCAGAGTAATCGATGTTGTGCTGCAAGGACTCTTGTAAATTACGCTTAGCAAAGTATTAGGACAAGATAACTATCAAGCAGCAAGTAAGGCACGAAGACCCACCCGCTGTATGACTCGGGGAAGGACCGTGCCTCTTAAAAATATTTAGGGAAAGAAACTGTTCTAAGTGTACCTTACCATATAATGAAATGACTAGCTGAGCCCGCACTCCAATTTTCTCCGAAGCGTTTTTTTTTATGTAATCCGGTATGGGTGGCTTAGTTGGAGGGGCTAAAGCGCATGCTCCGACCAGCCAATATCACCTCCGAGAAGGTATAGGTGCCATACCGGAGACTTCCCTGTATTGCTGGCTATACTGGACTAGAGGAGAACACAACCGAGGCTGCTATGCGGCCATCTTAAATCCAGTACGGTGGTACCAACCCAGTCGGCTACAATTTGAGCCTACCACCTGGTAAGGGGCAAGGGAAGGGACCTACAGTTTTACACCGGTTCCGAACGGTGAAGCAGCAGGTGTAGGTATGCACGTAAATTTTTTGCTGATCTTGCAATGAATAATGAAAAATAATGTGACGGTTGCAGTTGCGCGTGCCGCTCCGCGCGACGCTGCGGCCGCGCGACCTCACGGTGAGCATCGCCAAGCGTCACCTGACGGCGGGCGTCAAGGGACAGCCGCCCATCGTGGACGGCGACCTGGAGGCCGACGTGAAGGTCGAGGAGTCCACGTGGGTGCTGCAGGACGGCAGGAACCTCCTCATCAACCTAGAGAAGGTAATGCCTCCTAAACTAATCGCTATACATAATTCCAAAACTATACTTACATACTATACGTATACATGTACATATATAGAATTGTAGATAGAAATTCGTTATTGCTCTACAAACGTTTTACAAGGATAGCATATGGTAGGTTTAATCAATAACAAGCAGTTCAAAAGCACACTTATCCCTTAAATACATTTCTTCCATCCAGTCAACCGTTGCAACCGTTGTATGTTTAAGACATGCGTACATTGAGAAATATTTACATTAAGGAGGTGGTAGCAAAAAGCAAACATAATATAGAAATTCAATGTAATTAATTAGAGGGATTTTGATTATTTATATAGATTATAATTAATTTAAGATGTATTTGATTAAGATTAATTTAAGGAATTTTTATTTTGAGCCCTTTATAATACACTTACTTCATAGTAATTAATTCACACGTACACAATCATATCATAATACAATACAGAAAAATTGTATTAAAAAAACAGAAAAAAAATATCAATGTATGCACATTCATTTATATGTATATTAATAGACTTCACATCAAATACGCTCGATCGGTTCCTACTGACATCAGCCAAACGGTGGAGCTTGAGTTGACGGTCTGTCAGTCGCACGCTCGGCGAGCGCTGGCGCGTCGATCGTAGTTTTCTACAAATATAATGCCTACGTGTCCCTTGCGACACTGTAAAAATCTTACCGGGAAGAGAAACAAGGATGACGGCGTCACATATCACAAATAAGTGCGTGTATATCACGCAATTTCCAAAATATTTACAAATCGCCGAACGGGCCGACGACCGTATCTAGTTATCCTTCACTTCAACAGAAGTAGTATGCTGGGCAAGGACCGCACCTTGCCCAGCATACTACTTCACAAAGCGTTGCGTTAGTTTACCGCTAGATCGCAATGTTTTCTATTGAATACCAAACTCCCCTCCAATATTGTATAGAACGCTGAATCTATATATCTAAAACATCATTGTGTATGCATATCTTCGATGCAATACATTTCTATGGCTCGGGAAGGAGTGCATAAGTATGTGTCGTAAATTAAATTATCATAAATTAGCTATTCATGTGGTTTCACTCTTTTCTCGTGAAGTTGATTCGGCCAGAAAATTTAGCTTATTCGCTAAATTGTAAAGTGAGCTACCCCTATGCGAAATTGTAGGCCCACCAGACATGGTAGCCCAGTAAATAGAGAGGGGTTACCTTACAAACGGTCCGGTAGTTCTAAATTTTGGATATGTTGTCTAGGATGGTTAGAAGTATTTAAAATATAAAATGCACAATTCCCCCCCCCCCTCCGCGCCCGCCGCCATATTGAAAAAACCAAAAAAAGTCGGAACTTTCTTTTGATTTTTGCTTATATCTTCATTTCCGTGCATTTTAGCTATAAAAAATATTACTCATTGTTGTAGATAGTTAAATTTCCTATAAGTAACATTTAAAATTTTGTTTCTAAGACTGAAACTTAAGGAGATATGAACTTTTAAAAGAAAAAAAATTTCCGGAAATTTCGCAAACTTCTAACTTTAGAACGCTGTAATTAAGTTATGGCCTATTCTAGGAAAAAAGTATTAGAATAAAATTTGTAGGGAATTTAATTACCTATAAAACGCATGTAAATTTTTTTTAACCAACCCTACGGAGTGGGTGGTAAAAACAAAAGTTTAAACAACGGAATATTGCTTTTTTTGCTATTGTGATGCCAGGTGATCTTGTATCTAAAAAAATCACTAATAACTTTGCAGTTTTGGCTTGAATTTGGAGTTTATACCAATCCTACTTGAGTTTCTTACATGTTACAGCGCAATGCTCATGAAGTCATGAGGCAGGCACTATTTCACTTTAGTCCAAAATGAATGTAGAGACCAAAAAGAGGAAGGATACCTTACAAACGGTCCGGTAGTTCTAAGTTTTTGATATGTTGTCTAGGATGGTTAGAAGTATTTTAAATGTAAAATGCACAATTTCCCCCCCTCCGCGCCCGCCGCCATATTGAAAAAACAAAAAAAAAATCGGTACTTTCTTCAGATTTTTGCTTATATCTTCATTTCCGTGCATTTAAGCTAAAAAAGAGTTTGCTCATTGTTGTAGATAATTAAATTTCCTATAACGACCATTTTAAATTTTGTTTCTAGGACTGATACTTACGGAGATATAAACTTAAAAAAAAAGGAATTTTCCGGAAATTTGGCAAACTTCTAACTTTAGAACGCTGTAATTAAGTTATGGCCTATTCTAGGAAAAAAGTATCAGATAAAAATTTGTAGGGAATTTAATAACCTACAAATTTTATTCATATACTTTTTTCCTAGAATAGGCCATAACTTAAATACAGCGTTCTAAAGTTAGAAGTTTGCCAAATTTGCGAAAAATTGTTTTTTTTATAGTCCATATCTCCGTAAGTATCAGTCCTAGAAACAAAATTTAAAATGGTGGTTATAGAAAATTTAATTATCTACAACAATGAGCCTACTCTTTTGTAGCTAAAATGCACGGAAATGAAGATATAAGCAAAAATCTGAAAAAAGTGCCGATTTTTGTTTGGTTTTTTCAATATGGCGGCGGGCGCGGAGGGGGGGGGGGGAAATTGTGCATTTTACATTTAAAATACTTCTAACCATCCTAGACAACATATCAAAAATTTAGAACTACCGGAACGTTTGTAAGGTAACCTTCCTCTTTTGGTCTCTACATTCATTTTGGACTAAAGTGAAATAGTGCCTGCCTCATAAGTGACTTCATGAGCATTGCGCTGTAACATGTAAGAAACTCAAGTAGGATTGGTATAAACTCCAAATTCAAGCCAAAACTGCAAAGTTATTAGTGATTTTTTTAGATACAAGATCACCTGGCATCACAATAGCAAAAAAAGCAATATTCCGTTGTTTAAACTTTTGTTTTTACCCCCCGCTCCGTAGGGTTGGTTAAAAAAAATGTACATGCGTTTTGTAGGCAATTAAATTCCCTACAAATTTTATTGTGATACTTTTTTCCTAGAATAGGCCGTAACTTAATTACAGCGTTCTAAAGTTAGAAGTTTGCCAAATATCCGGAAAATTTGTTTCTTTTAAAAGTTCATATCTCCTTAAGTATCAGTCTTAGAAACAAAATTTGAAATGTTACTTATAGGAAATTTAATTATGTACAACAATGAGTGAGGTTTTTCATAGCTAAAATGCACGTAAATGAAGATATAAGCAAAAATCGGAAGAAAGTGCCGATTTTTTTTGGTTTTTTCAATATGGCGGCGGGCGCGGAGGGGGGGGAATTGTGCATTTTATATTTTAAATACTTCTAACCATCCTAGACAACATATCCAAAATTTAGAACTACCGGACCGTTTGTAAGGTAACCCCCCTCTTTTGGTCTCTATTTACTGGGCTAATGGACTGGTGGCGCCTTTATGATTAACAAACAAGTATTCCATAAATACTAATTAAATTTTATAATAGTAAGAATTTAAACCCAAGTTCACCTTTTCCCTACCTACATACATACTCGTATAGTGAGACAAAAATGTTACTTTCGTGAACTGTGATTTTTTAAATGTATGGTTTACCTGCAGCTTTAGTACTGACATGTTCGTATTAATGTACAGAACACCTTCATATATTTAATGTCGTAAACTTGCTTAGTAACATGTCCTAAGTTTTTACGGACTTCAGAGAGATCGATCATAGTACCTTACCTACTTTGCTAAGAAAAAAGTTATTATGTAGCATAAAAACCTGTTGGCAATTTTTTGCGTGAAACTGTCCTTCAGTGGATTATCTTGTACTGGTGATATGATAATATTTTTTTAATGTTTTTATTGCCGCTGTAGACACAACTTTCTATACTACATATCCTATTTATTATAGTTATATTTTAAATAAAAAAAACATATTCTTTGTATTTAAGGTGAACAAAATGAATTGGTGGTGTCGGCTGGTTACGACGGATCCTGAAATCTCCACTAGAAAAATTAATCCAGGTAATTGAAACATTTTTCTCAGCCTCGTTAGCTCAGTGGTGCGGTCGGTCGACTGTTGTTAAGCAACCCTGAACGCGTTCAGTACTTGGATGGGTGACCGCTCGACCGTTGGGGGCTGACCGTGGTTCGGATTCCACGAGGGGTATGAGGTAGGAAGTGGTGTGAGACCGCGCGGAGCTCAGTAGAGAACGACTCGGTTCGACGGAGCGACGCGGAAACGTGTAGAACGTGTGTACCGACCGGGCACCGAGTTCGTTCTCTACTGAGCTCCGCGCGGCCGCCTCTCGCACCACTCCCTACCTCGTACCCCTCGTGCCTTCGTAAAATGAAAACACTCTACTAGGTGGTAGGGTCTATCCCGCCCGGGTTGGTACCACCGCACTGAATGAAACGTCGGTCGAAGCGGGTATGTAAATAGTTCGCGTTTTCAGTCCAGTTCAGTGTAGCCGACATGAAATGAAGGGAAGCACTGACATGGCACCTAGTTCACCCGGTGTTATGGGCTGACATCACGGATGTTGTAGGTGATGTAGCCAGCCTTGTCAGTTCCAATAAAAAAAAATTTATGAGTTTACATACTTTACCAATATTTTTTAAATGCTTTCTGCTATCCTACTTACACCTTTCTAAGCGTGCTTCTTGTCAGCCTCAGTAGCTCGATGGTGCTATATTATCGGCGTTGATCATCGAAATTAGGCATACCGGACGTGGTCAGACTTTGGGTGGGTGATTGCCGTCCTACCATTGAGGTTGGCCAGTGGCCGTGGTTCCGATTCCATGCATCACTGTAGGTAGGTCCCTTCCCTTAAAAGTTGCTAGGGTTTGACCCGTCCAGAATGGTACTACCGCACTGAATGAAAAAACACCTTTCTTGTATGCGGGCACCCTATTTTTACTTCTTGAAATTTTTATTATTTGTTAGGATATCTGCCATAATAAATAACACATTCTGTGAAATTTCAACCGGCTACCTATTGCTACGGTTCAAAACATACAGCCCTTTAAAGATAGGAAAGACAGGCAGACACAAGATCAGACGGACGGACAGACGGCGTACGCTTAGTAATAGGCTTCCGTATGGATACGAAAACATAAAAACGCGTTTGTCCCTTCGGCAGAGCCATCGAAACTGTCTGACCTGGACGGAGAGACGCGCGGCCTGGTGGAGAAGATGATGTACGACCAGAGGCAGAAGGAGATGGGCCTGCCCACCAGCGACGAGCAGAAAAAACAGGACGTACTTAAAAAGTCAGTACAAAATATTTTACACTACCGGCTTGGCTTCGCGGCAGTTGATACATCATCATCATCATCATCATCATCAGCCTGCATCGGTCCACTGTTGGACATAGGCCTCTCCCAAGGCACGCCACCACACGCGGTCTTCCGCTCTTCTCATCCCTCCACTCCCGGCTACCTTTTTTAGATCATCTGTCCACCTACAATAATATAAATATACATATCCTATAATAATCCATAGATGTGTCAGAAGACGTCAGTGAAACCCCATGTTAATCGATTAAGTAGTTCGCAACTTATATAAGCAAACATAGTATCGACTTTAGTGCATCGGCACGCCGCGCCGGTCTGTACAGATTTACTGCTTTATTTATTAGGATATTTTGATTGATTCAATAAAAATTTATAAAAAATTATAACAAATAAAACTCCCTTTGTAAATCTTGAAGTGCCCAATGAGTTATCACTACAATGGAATCTTTTTCTTCCACAGGTTCATGGAGCAACATCCGGAAATGGACTTCACCAAGTGTAAATTTAATTAGAATTTGCTGCGATCATCGTACCTGTTAATTTACTGTCTTATTTTAAGTTTCGTGCGTTGAACCTATGCACTATTTTCTTATAAAATTATTGTCACGCTGGTCGTTAGGTACATTAAGTTACAGGAATAAAAAATAAATAAAAGCATTGTCTTTTAGTTTTGGCGATATTAAATAGTTTGTAGAGTGAAAAAATTCGCATAGCACAGTCGGGCATCACGTCATAGACTTTTGCGTGAAGACATCTTTGTCAAGCGATGGCAATGGATGGTGATGAGGATAGTTTGAAATTGAAGAAAAGTTACAAATATACATTCGCTTCACTTCATTTCAGATTTTATTTTGCTTCACTGGCGGACCATGCCTTTTTTTTACCCGACTACGGCGAGGGCAAAAGAAAAAGGAAGGGTTATTTATTACAGTATAGGTTTTTTTCTGCTTTGAGATCTATTTTTCTCTTCACATTCGCCAACATTGTAAAATGACATTACATTTTTTAACGGTCGAACCGGAAAAGAGTCCAGTGATCTGTCCTGAAATTATTGGGATTTAATTCCTATTTAGGGGCCCTAACAGTGCACGAGGACACGCTATGAATAATAAAAGAAATACCAGTGTGTTCAAAATGTTTCTAGATACAATTTTGGAGTCTTGAGATACTACAATTTAGAGTTAAGAATTTCTTTATAACATAAAAAACCATTAAGATAATGGGTTAACGTAATTATCTTGAACACACAGGTTTTATAATGTATGTTGTACTAAAGCCTAAAATTTTATTAAGTTCTGTACCATCTGCACCTTGAAATTATATTATTGTTTGGAATGCATGCATTTCCTAAAAATGTGTTAATATCATTAAACAGTTTACTGGTGACATTATAATTGGGGTTTTACTTTATATTAAAAGCTATTATTCATCTTCATCTTCCTGTCATAACTGATTGTCGACTCCTAGTTCAGATTAGTCTAGATTCAAAGAGAGAACCGGTCCAGCATACAAAGGCAATGTGGTATATGGTAAAAATAACTGGCTTTTGCAGGGGACAAGGCCAAGTCCTCAACCAATAATGGGAATGACATAAATTTTTTTTTTTATGTAAACCACCATGGTTGGCTGTGCCGAGGGACCAATGGTGCAGTCGACAGAGCCAAAATCACCTCTCGCGAAACCACGCTCAGTTAGGTGCCATGCCAGCAGATTTGGGGACTGTTGCTAGGCTGTCTAGCCCGTTAATACGACGCTTGAAGACACCCAGGTTAAAGGATCCAGGAAATACACTCGCCGGAAGACAGTTCCACACTCTAGCGGTGCGACAAAGAAACGATTTAGAAAACCGATGGGTTCTCAAAAGCCCAATGTCAACAACAAAAGGATGCTGAGTCTCTCTGCGACGAGTCATGCGGAGATAGGACGGGTGGCAGGGAATAAGGGATGCTAGTTCCGCAGAGCAGCGTCCGTGATAGTATCTGTAAAACAGACTAAGCGAACCCACAAATCGTCTGTGACTCAGGGACTTCAGACCATCTGTAAGTTTCGGGTCACCAACAAGACGGATAGCTCGGCGCTGTATCGAGTCCAAGGATGCTAGCAGATAATGGGGACTACCCTCCCAGATGTGACTGCAGTACTCCATCACCGGCCTAATCTGTGTTTTGTACAACAGGAATAGTTGTGCCGGTGAGAAGAACCGCCGATTGCGGAAAAGTATTCCCAATTTTCTGGATGCAGTTTTGGCCTTGGACTCGATTAGTTGCCGGAAACCCACGTCTTTGGAAATAGTGGTGCCCAGGAGGTCCAGGTGTTCCGAGACAGGTACGACGCTGCCTTGGAAACTAGCTTGGAAAGGAAAGGGATCGACCTTAGCAGATAATGCGCAGCACTGAGTCTTGCTAACGTTGAAGGCGACAAGATTCTCCTGGCCCCATATAGCTACTTTTCCGAGAACGTTATCGACCTTATCAACAACTGAGCGTTGAGCGTCCCTGTGCCGCGAATCTCTACTCTTCCAGTCCTTAACATAGCCCTCGTGCTCCGTACTGTCGTCTGCATAGCTGTGTATCATGCCCAAGGACAGTAGATCGTTTATAAAGATTAAGAAAAGCGTAGGCGACAACACAGAGCCCTGCGGAACACCAGCGTTAATTGGAAAGTCGTCCGATTTCGAAGCCATCGATGGTAACGAAGATGGAACGACCCGCCAAAAAGCTGGCGATCCAGGTGCAGAGTTTGGGTGGAATGCCGAAGGACGGAAGCTTGCCTAGAAGGCCTCGGTGCCAAACGCGGTCGAAAGCCTTGGAGATATCCAGGGCGACTGCCAGCGACTCCCCAAAATTGTCCAATCTTTCGGCCCATATATACGTAACGTACGTGAGAAGATCTCCTGTTGACCGCGCTTTCCGGAATCCGTACTGCTTGTCATCCAGGAGTTTATTTGCTTCTAAGTACGTTAGGAGCTGGGTGTTAATAAGGCGCTCCATATCTTTACATAATAGTGAAGTTATCGAATGGGCCGATAGTTGGAGGGGTTCGCAGAGTCTCCCTTCTTTGGAACCGGCTGGACCGAGGCTCTTTTCCAGCAAGATGGTACAATCCCACGGGCGAAGGAGAGACGGAAAAGGCGGGAGATGATTGGTGTCAACTCAGGGGCACAAATCTTGAGCACTATGGCTGGAATGCCATCAGGACCACTACTCTTCGAAGTGTCCAACGTCTTCAGGCACTTGTAGACCTGTCTAGGGTGCATCCTTGGCTCCAACATCGAAATCCCACAGTGTGGTATCGAGGGAGGGGTTGCACCCTGGTCATCCAGATTTGAGTTGGACGCGAAAAGGCGAGCAAAATGTTCGCCTTCTCCTTCGCGAGGATAGCGAGTGATCCATCAGGACGTTCCAGCGGTGGTGTAGCAGAGTGACAAAAGTTTCGACCAATAGAGTTGGCAAGAGACCAGAATGCTCGGCTGCCGGTTGGACAGCGGACTAGCCTCTCGCCAATTTTATGGTCGTGCTTGTACTTGGCCAAATTGAGCGTTCGCTTGCAAGACCTGGAGGAGGCATTAAGTGTGCGTCTTGCCTCAGCAGTACGGGCGCACAGCCATTGCCTGAAGGCCTGATTCTTGGCCTCTACCGCAAGGCGGCATTGGCGGTTGAACCAGGGCTTGTGTCTACCGCCCACCGGCACAACAGAAGATCAAATGTCATGAAGACTGAATTTAATCTCAAACAAAATTATTCAGTAGGTATTCTCAAATAGGGCAGCTCCGGGGCGCGAGACCTGGTATTACAGACCGCTGCAATAGTGGGTTCGGAAGTATATGATAGTCCTAATGACACTGAAATCCGCAGGAGTTAATTCGAAACTGACCATGAACTCGTCCAAATGCACTCGGAAAACTATTTACAGTAATTTTCAGCGGTAAATAATGGGCCTTAAAAAGAGATAATCCGGTTGTAGTGTGTCGTCCTTGTCACACAGAGACGTGCGAGTTAGTACAGAGACGACGCTCTGCAAACCGATTGTCTTTTTCTAAAGCCCCATGATTATTTACTGCCGACTACTGTATGTACATAACTATGAGCTGGGTGACTGGGTGCCACATCATTCAGAAATTAAAGGCAATGGAAATGCCCATAATGCCGATGACGTACTACGGTGCTAGCAAGAATGGATCGAATAAACTGGAATCCAGTTTGTACGTACAGTCAGTATCATTACTCAGCACGATTCCGCCAGTGGTCGCGCTGCGCCACCGCGCCTTTCCCGACGACGTAGTAGGTAGTACCAGTCCGTCTGTTAGTACGCGCTTTGTTGTTTGTTACTCATTCAGAAAGTGCGATAGTTAGTAACACACTGTTTTAAGTTTAAGGAGTGTATGAATGAATTTATTTACAACCTTACAAATATGTATAATTAGACTAGTGACTAGACAGTGTTTGCTTATTATGTTTGTGCAGTTATGTTTTCCAAGGCAAAATGTCTGCTCATAAAAATATATTTTTAGAATCACTTTAAATAGGTATTGGGCGAACCTTTTAGGTAGGTAGTTGTATATATCAACCAAAGGATCAATGTCAAATAAAAAAGGACCATATTTTACCCTGATACTGATCAGTACAGAAAACCAGGATTATTTTCGAAACCTTCATAAACATGTACCTGTGTTTATAAAAATGCCAATCATACTTACTTGCATCGTACGCGGGGGTTTCGAATGCCATGCCGGCCTGACATCTGCCTATTCACGCCTCTCTTGAAGGACCCGACCGAGACTATACTTGGGGGAAATATGTGGGCAGGGAGAGCGTTCCAAAGTTGGATGCATTCTAAAAAAATTATATCAACTACATATTACCTATATGTAGTTGATATAATTTTTTTAGAATGCATGCAACTTTGGAACGCTCTTTCTGCCCACATATTTCCCCCCAAGTATAGTCTCGGCAAGAGTTAGAGCGCTCAGCGAAAAATGTGGGGGTAAGCTCGCCATGTGGGACAGGCCGCCAAAATTATCATTTTTTAACACAAAACTAACACAAAAAATTTGTGTTATAATAACACAAATGTAACACAAACTCACCCCATTTTTATGTAAAGCTTGTTTCACAATGTACGAAAATAAAATGTAAGTAATGATGAGAGGGTAATAAAACAATTTTAAAGTTGTACTCTCTTTTAATAGTAATCAAATAATGAAAAAATAAACTTAAGAGGCCACATACGGTATCTCTTCCCATACAAACTTATAATTCGAAACGGAGTGACCGATTGCAACGAAACTTTGTACACAGAAGCAGAACCTGAAATTGTAAAATATAATTCTGTTGTATATATATTTATATTCTTCAAATACAGGTTCTGTCCGCTTCTGTGTGGGAAGTTTCATTACAATCAGTCACTCCGTTTTAAAGAAATTAGAATTATAAATCTTAATGGGAAGTGAAATCGGGTACGGCCTCTTAAAACTGTGTGTACTGCCAATGGATGATGATGAATAAATAATACAATACAATCATTTATTTTTTTAACGGAGTAATCGTATTTATTGTAAGAAACATAAAAAACTTAGTACTTTCTTTGGTCCTTTCTTGTGACCATTATGTATATGGCTTTACATTGGTATTGTGTTGCGTAACACAAAAATAATGGGTGACGATAACACAAACGTAACACAAACATAACACAAAACTAACACAAAACCAAGATTTCCACAACAATTTTAGGTTATAACTTTGACAGTTTGTCGAACTAGACGGTAACGAAAGTATTTACGTGTACTATAAGCAACAGCGCTCACAAAGAAGATGCAGTAAACATAAATAACGTTTACTTACCGGAGCAATCTCCAAAAACCTTCGGCAGTGCCAATTAATGAACCACTGACGAAATGTACTGCGGCACTTCTTTTCTCAACCACACGTCGAAACAAAATGGCTGACTTCTTCTTCTTAACTGCTTCTGCTAGTTCAATGTTGCCAAATCAAAACTTCGTTTCCCCTCGCTTTTATTGAATAAAGTTGTGGACAAAATCCGTAACACAAAAAATCGTAACACAAACCCAAAAACTGTGTCATTCTTTCCAAAATGTAATTAAAACACGTCATATATTTAGTATTTACGCAAATATTACTCATAATAGAGGACGCATTTTCCAATCCTTTAATTACTTCAACTCGCAATTCAATCAGACTTAAAATAATTATTTTACGTTCATCGGAAGTTGTGTTCGCAAAAAAATACACCGCATTTTTCCCCAAAAATAGGGCTCCCGACTGGCAAAAGAATTTTTTTTTACAGAGTTATAATAATTATCTTCAATTCAGCAACTGCAACATCAAGCTAACTCATTGCTTGACGTATTACAATTATGCAGAAAGATAAGACGTTTGAATTTTTGAAGAAATTCACTTGGACATTTCGATATTTTTTGGTTCTGACAAAAAATGATAATTTTGGCGGCCTGGCCCATGTGTCGGTGCGGGATAGATACCCCCAAAATTTTCGCCGAGAGTTCTTATCTCGTGCCGCTACCTGTAACACTATATGTCATGTGTAATGTTAACAGTACTTGTGTACTGGTACTGATACTGATCAGTACAAAAAACCATCAGTAGTATTTCCAAAGTCTAAACTGGATACGTAGAGTTAATGGTAGGGCCTGAAGACAGAACTATGTTGTACTAGTAAGCTGAATTCAATGGCTGAATGGCTTTGCTTGTACGAAAAAGTTACACCTTCTGTTTGGCCCAGTGCGACACACCCGAGTAAAAAAAAACAATACTTCTCTAACAATATGAGTACCCGTTTTTACCTCCTTGGGTCTTGAATTTCCAAGAATCTCTTAGTGCTAGCCTACGCAATCCCCCACCCCAAATTTCAATTTCTACGTCAAGCTGTTTGGGTTGAACTTTTATTAGAGTTAAAAGTTAAAATGTATTTATTTATGGTTTTTGAGCGGTAAATCGACAGTTTTTCGAAGATTATGTGTTATATATTTAGTACCTAGCTTCATAAAGTCCACAGCTACCCTTGCCTCCAGGAAATTGGGCGTCCTGTACCGCAGCAGGCGATTCTTCTCTCCGGCGCAACTCCTTATGCTATACAAAGCCCAAGTTCGCCCGGTGATGGAGTATTGCAGTCATTTGTGGGAAGGATCCTCCCCTTACCTGTTGGCTTCCTTGGACTCTATCCAGCACGGCGCCATTCGCCTAATTGGTGATTCCAAGCTCATGGAGGGACTGGAATATCATTGCAACACAGGCGAACAATTAGTTCCCTTAGCCTGTTTTAGTACTACCATTGCCGATGTTCCGAAGAACTGGCTTCCCTGATCCCTCCTGCCCCAATGTCACCCACCGGACTCGCTCGGAACATCCATAGGTATGTTTTTGACACACAATTCTGAGAACGCATCGCTTTTCGAAATCGTTCCTATGTTGTACGGCGAAAATATGGAACGGACTTCCGACGAGTGTGTTCCCCACCACGTATAACCTGGGAGTTTTCAAAAGGTGTGTGTGGTGGAACTGGCCACTAATTGTCAAAGTGCTTTGCTTTGTGACAGCGATTTAAAAAATAAACTTCAGTATCAATGGTATATATACTAGGTATATACGGTAAGTAGTATTTATTATATCTTTGATAGGGATTGACAGTTACTGAGTTAGGTACGCTTGAACATGCATCCTCCCTCACTTACATGACCTGGCCAAAATATCTTAAAAAGACGATTGCCAATAAAATAAAAAATTATAATAATAATTGCGTGCTTGGAGGTTTGTCTCCCGCCGCCGCCGCCGCCGCGGCCGGCGCGGTTTTTAATTTTTATATTAATTTTGTGTATTTTTATTAATTTTTTGTATAATATATGTAAAATTTTAAAAATGTGAAATAAAGGAAATAATAATAATATGGTTTGATTTGACCATGCGAAGTCCTGCTGGATCACCCGCAGCCCACCTCCCATTTCGGATAGCGCTAAGAGCAAGTTAGGGCTAATGCTACATCTGGCTGGTCATTCTTCCAAGTAGTACATGGGGGGTACAAAAAGGGGCAAGTGCTTAGTACCCGTAACCGACGAGCATGCATGAAGAACATTATGGGAGTGGAAGAGGCGGCAGAGGTGTGTCAGGATCGTGGCACGTGGAGATCCGTGTCTCTGCCTACCCCACCCTACAATTCCTCATGTTTGTTGCCCACAAAAGCGAAAGTGGCGACATAATTTTTTTAGAATACTCTTGCTCGATTTTAAGCACATTCCGGGGGTTAAGCTAAGCTAGGCACGGACAAATAACGTGTTTGGTGCTATACTTACTCTAAGCATGTACATTGTACACAGGCCATAAAGTATCCCCAGCCGTTTAGTATGAGACAGTGATGCCTACTTGGTACTTCAGGTGCTAGATTTATCACCTTTTGCGCCGACATAGTACTTACTAACTCATCTATAAATCAATATAAATCCCGTTTAGCACCTAGCACCGTATGTTGGAACCAAGAACATTTAATAGGTACATAATAATGACGAAGTAACTATTTAGTAATCTGTGGTCGGACCTTCCCCGCGCCAGCGTAACACGATGTTTGTATAAACGTACAAATTCCATTCGTTACCAACCAATCAGAGCGCGATACCTCCCGATACCACCCAATTAGAGCGCTCGCCGCCGTCCCCTCCGCTACCCGCGAGCTCGGCGACGCTGTTTCTCATACAGGATGCGGCGCGAAAACTTGCTGATTTGTATTTCGCGCCAAGCGGCGAGGTGGGGTCGGGAAAGGGCGGGAACCGACTCGTTCGAAATACAAAATCATGAAGTTTTGTTATCCGCATAGTCAATTCGCGGCGCGAACTTCGCGCCATGAATTGGACCAACGAGCAGCGCGCGTTTGCCGTCGAGGCGTACTTTTTTACCCGACTACGGCGAAGCCAAAAAAGGAAGGGTTATGAGTATGAGTTTGGCGTGTATGTATGTATGTATGTATGTATGTATGTATGTATGTGACTATCTATATTCCACTCTACAGCCTAAAGTACTGGGCCGATTTGAATAATTCTTGTGCTATTGGATTTGTCTTATTACTGGCCGTTCCAGCGCCTCATCTCTTTGAAAGGCGACCTTGTTTGGCCGGCCCGCTCCCCCGATTTGTCTCCTTGTGACTTTTTTTTATGGGGTTATCTGAAATCAATTGTTTACAATGACCGTCCAAGGAGCCTACCTCAACTGAAAAACAATGTACGCCAAGCCATCGCCAACATACCCGTCGATATGCTTAGAAGAGTTGAACGAAATCGAAATCGGGGATAATGCGCGGGACGGATCTCGGCGTGTCGTCGCCGCAGCGGGCGACCCGCCACGCGCATACACTATACAAGTACGGTGCGGGTGCGAGGGAGAACACTGACGAGCCACTGCGGCGCACTATGGGGCTTCTTGTATGGAAGCGCGGAAAAAAGTCCATAACTTCTAAAGTATTTGAGATATTCAAATTTTTTTTTCTGTGAAATTCTTCTTCTTCTTCTTCTTTTTATTTCTGGCGATTAGCCGATATACGTTCGACTTATTGCGCCAATATCAAGTCTTGAAAGATCCACGGTAATAAATAAGTACTACTTCTCACATAGAGAAAACAAATAATTTTGATATAAACAATGAATAATTTGCACTCAGATGAAGGAGAAAATTAAAAGGGAAAATGTATATACTTTTATATTCACTATATCAAATACAAAGAATATATATAATTATACAAATAGATCTAAATCAGTAAGTTTATAACTTAATATCATGAGTTCTAATAAAAGAGGCTAATAGTTTAAGAATTTTGAAATTATTTGAACAAAGAAGGGATGAAACATTAGTGGGAAGAGGAACCTTAAGCCTAGGGAGAGAATCATAAAGAGGAGGCGTATGCAGCCGGCAAGCAAGTAGAATATGCTCGACTGTACCCTCGTCCAGACCACACTCACATAGCGAAGAGTCCTTAATATGCAATTTAGCTAGGTGAAAAGGAGAACAAACATGACCAATTCGAAGCCTACATATTACTGAAGCAACTGTTTTATTCACATTTAATTTGAAAAACCATGGCTTGGATGGGATCTCAGGCTGGATATTAGCATAAAATGCTCCTTTATATTTACTTGTCCTATGCCAAGCCTTAGACCAAGATTTTTGTTGATAACCCTGAGGCAAACAAATTAAGTCATGACAATAGTTTCTAAAGTTTGATCGGTCACCATGGATCACTGCATCTTTAGCACACTCATCAGCACGTTCATTACCCATAATGCCACAGTGAGCAGGGATCCATGCAAGAACAACTTCAATTTTGTTTAAATGAAATTGAAACAGAAGTTCCCTGATTTGTAGAATAAGAGGATTATGAGTCTTAGTTTTGAAAGGATTTTGAGCAATTGATTGAAGGGAACTTCGTGAATCTGAGAGAATTAAGTTTTTAACCATGGATCCAGATAGTTGGATATATTTCAACGCCTCCAAGATAGCACGGACTTCACCTGTATATACAGATGCTTCAGGGGGACTCTTGGTCTTACAAACAATGTCACAATTTTGATGAAAAAGAGAGGAACCTACACATCCAACCGGGGACAGTTTAGAAGCATCAGTATAAATATAATGATAATCATGCCAATTTTCTTTTAGCCAGAAATTAAATTCATCATTCGCTTTTGAAGAATTCTTATCAATTCCAAAATTGAGAACAATTTTAGGGGAATAGATCAGAGCTTGATACGAAGTTTCAAAGAGAGGAAGACTTTTTGATCTATAAGTAACACTGTTCAAAGCAGAGAATCTTTGAAAACTTTTAACAAGTCTAGGGGAAGTTTTATTTAACCAATATCTTTTTGTGAAGGAAAATCTTGATAATAATTGGAGTTTTGGAAGGATTGGATGAGTAGAAAATTGAGCTACCCTAAATAAGTATCTGTCTGACAGATATTGTCTCCGTAAGTACAAAGGAGCATCCACACATTCAACCTGAAGAGCATTTATAGGAGATGATTTCATGGCTCCAGAGATAATGCGCAGGCACTTGGACTGTATAAGATCCAGACTTTTTAAAGCTTTACCGTTTGCTGGTTCAAAAATAAATGTACCATAATCCAGATGACTGCGAATAATAGCATTATATACCAATTTAAGCGAGAATGGATGGGCACCCCACCACACACCCGCTAATGAACGAATAATGTTAATGTTTTTCTCAGTTTTGGACACTATATATTCCATATGAGGGACTCCTGTCATCTTCGAGTCCAAAATAACTCCAAGAAATTTAACTGAGGAAAGTTGGGGAACAGGGGACTCACATACAAAGATAGATAAATTAGGAATATTTCGCTTTCTTGAAAAAGCTACTACATTACTCTTGGAAGGGGATAAATCCAATCCATGAGAGTTTAACCACTGAACTAAGGATTTAATAGAAGAGTTGACTATATCTGCAGCTTTAGAAATATACTTATCTGAGATATATATTAGCAAATCATCAGCATATTGCAAGACACGACATGTTGAATTTACAGAACAAGCCAAATCACATGTATACAAATTATATAAGAGGGGACTTATAACTGATCCTTGAGGCAGACCTTTCCAGAGAGTTCTGGACTGAGTAAGCTGTCCATCTTCTGACCTGAGGAAGATTGTTCTTTGCACTAGAAGGTTGTTGATAAAAAGAACCAACTTTTCAGGCACACCCAGCTGAATCAGTTTTTGCCTGAGAATAGGAAGATGAACATTATCATAGGCTCCAGAAACATCTAAAAAGGCCGCTACCAAAGATTCATCGCGACTAAAGGCTAAGCGAATGTCAGTGCAAAATATACTTAAGTTATCCATGGTACTCCTGCCTTTTCTGAATCCGTATTGAGAATCAGATAATAGCCCATTACTCTCAGCAAACCATTCTAATCGGTTTTTAATCATGTGCTCTGTCACCTTTGAAAGCACAGAAGAGAGGGCAATAGGACGGTATGATGACCCCACACTAGGATCCTTTTTTGGTTTTAATATAGGAATAATCATCTGAGATTTCCAACTCTCAGGGACAACACCTGTGTAAAAGGAATGGTTTGCTAATTGTAAATAATATTCAAGACTGAAGTTATTTAAATATTTAACAAATGAATATGGGATCCCATCAATGCCAGGGGCAGTGTCATTTACATATTTTAACACTTTTTGAAGTTCTTCCAAAGAAAAGGGAGCTTCTAAGGGGTCCAAGGAAGGGGATGGATGGTACAGCAAAGGAATCTCAGTCAGTTGAGGTGACGACGACGGGGCTAGTTTATTAAGAAATTCAAACATCCATAAATCTGATGAAGACTTGGGGGGAGGATCTTCTCTGAAAGCCGACCTATATCTCTTTATGTTTTTCCACACAATAGACGGGGGAGTGATGGGGGACAAAGACTCGCAGAACCTGCGCCATCCTTCTCTTTTTTTCTTATTTAGCATCCGAGTGGTCTGAGCTGATGTTTTTTTTAAATGTAAAAAATTGCAATTGTTCATACATTCAGCATATTTTTTTTCCGATTGCTTTCTCACTTTTATAGCTTCAGTGCATTCTGCATCCCACCAAGGAGGGGATGGACGCCTATTCAGAGCAGAATTCTTTAATGGAATAAACTCATCAGCTGATGAGATAAGAGATTCTACAAATTTTGAATAGCACCACTGAAAATTAATTTCATTGACAGCGGGGAGATTTTTTATCTTTTCATCCACTGCATTTTTAAAAGCATACCAGTCGGCATCAGAAACCCGGTATTTCTGAAGTGGCTTTCTTGAAGGAAGGGGGAAGTTCCGAGAAGGCATCGTCATTAAAATTGGAAAGTGATCACTTCCATGAGTTGAGCTCAAGGTATTCCAGGAGAGTAATAAGGCAAGATCTGGGGAGCAGAATGACAGGTCTACAAAGCTGAGGTTCTGGAAAGGCGATACTCGGCGGGTGGAAGATCCATCATTCAACAGACACAAATTTAGCTCATCCATGATATCTACCATTTTAGAGCCAAATGAGTCCGAGGAAGGAGCACCCCATAAAGTATGTTTGCAATTAAAATCTCCCATAATTAAAAAGGGTTTGGGAATGGAAGAAATGAGAGACTTTAAAACTTGATGAGAAGAAGGGGATGGTTTAGGAACATAAACTGAGAGGAAAGAAATATTTTGCACCCTCACCGCAACAGCATTAATACTGTCACCGTGGGGAGGCAAGATAATGGGAGAATAAGGAAATGAATTATTTACAATGAGGGCGCTACCGCCCCATCCATCCTGTCTGTCATCCCTGAGAATAGCATAGCCGGGAACCCGAAAGTGGGAATCCGGTTTAAGCCAAGTCTCAGAAATGGCAAACACCATGGGAGTGTGTTTATTAATTAAGTAAACAATTTCAGACTTTTTACGAACAACGCTTCTACTATTCCATTGTAGAAACGTTGTTCTTGAGAAGGGCATCTTTTAAAATAGATAAAATAGGAAACAGTTTAGAGGCAACGTTGGACGGTAAAGAGCATTTGGACGAGACAAGGTTCACAAGTAAAGAAATTAAAGTAATGATTGAATCAGAGGAATCACCCGAACACTGAACCTCTGGAGGGTACGCACAGCCGTTTGAAGAGGGAGGAATATCGAAACTCTTGAGAAGAGAATTATGTTCTCTACTGTCATAACCAGGAGAGAGGGGAGCATGGGATCGAGGATTCAAGTGAACCGTTTTCTTATATGAAGAATTAGAAGAATTGATAGATGGAATACGAATATTTCTAGACGGAGTATTCACTGATGAAGTGGACGCCACACTTGCATAAGACCGATTTCCATAAACGGGAAATTTTTTCGAGGCTTCTGGGTACGAAATTGCTTCCTCCGCCATAAGATGTTTAATAGATTGCTGTCTTAAAAATTCTGGGCATTTTTTATTAATGGCAAAGTGATTGCCTCTACAGGTAATGCAGGAGACATCCGCTTCATCCAGAGCACACACTTCTCCAGAGTGCGCCTCACCACACCTGTAGCAACGAGGTTTCGACCTGCATTGTACCTTCGTATGACCGAATCGGCAACAATGGAAACACTGTATCGTAGGGAATTTATACAGATCTACCACAAGTGAAGAATGAACGCAAAAAATTCTTTTGGGAAGGGTTTGACCGTCAAATGTTAAGATGACCGACTCTGTTGGTTTCCAAACGACTGTGGCATCCACTGAACTTTTATAATTTACTCTACGAGCTTTCAATACAGGGCCATATCCTTCCGGGACACGAACCTCTTCTATTATTTGTTCCGGAGACCACTCCCGAGGGATCCCCTTCACAATTCCAATGCGAGTGACGTTAAATGAGGGAATGAAAGCCTTGTACTTTTTTTCTAGGAGCATTTCGTTTAAGACAAGCTCGTTTGCATCCTGAAAATGTTTCAACTCTATGGAAACCCTGTTTCGACCAATGCTCTTTACCCCATCTTCGACTATGTTTGAGATGTTCATCTTCCTCATGAGGAGTCCAAAAGTAATGGGATGAATGGATGTTCCCGCCGAGGGGTCTTCAAACTCTTTTTGCACGTGAACTAGGAATGGACCCTTATCTAAAGAATTATACATCTTCCTGTTCACTGAGCTAGGAGAGCCATGAACAAGAGAGGCAGAAGGGATAGTAGTCAACTTTGAGGAATTATTATAATTTTTAATGTTTTCCTCTGCCTCTGTTTCACTGGGAAGAACATGAACAAGAGGATCAGTAGGGGAAGAAGTCTTCTTTGAGAAATTTTTTTTTTTTTTTAAGATTTTCTCATCTTCTATTTGACTATCTGACGAATCCAAAACATTAGACTGGGATTTAGATCGAAACAGTTTTTGGTTCTTATTGTCAGATTTAGGCGCCTTCCTTTTTCCATGCCTGCACACTTCCGGAAGGGCGCGAGGGGCTGAGGGAGGCAACAAAAAGCCATCCTCATTCAAGGAAGTATCAAAAGCTGCAAATGAATTATTAGTATCAATTGTCATGTACAAGCTAGGGGAAGGAGGAGCATTATTGACAAAGGATTCGTCACTGAGCGATACGCTCTGAGTGTTAGTAAGATCGAGAGACCGCCGGCATGACCCCGGCAACATACCACCTCCTCCAGGATCTTCAGGGTCGGGAGGCTTATGTGGCATTGTTGTTACTCAAGTGCTTAAACCAACTTCCTAGTGCAAATTACATTTACTTAGCTCAATAAAATTTTATAAAATAACTCAGCCAAAAGAAACTCGTGTATCCTCCGACGACCTTCAATTGTTTCACTGAGCGATGCAGGATGCTTGCAGGATGCCAGGAGAGGAGGAGAAGACCACTTGATAGGAGCAGGATTACAAAGCCAGGTGAGCGGAAGGGAACGACTGTAGATTAGGAGGGATTTGCAGAATATTTTCAGCGGAGCACTTATTTCACAACCGAAACCAAACGACGTTCAATTGTTTTTTTTCTTCTGTGAAATTAATGTTTCCTATAGCCGCTTCATATGACATCAAATACGGTGTTGCCACAGAAAACTGAAATATACATGAAAATTGACTTCAGTCAAGAGCGTTCGATTCCACTTAATGCATTTTGTTTTTGTAGATAATATGTGGTGTAAAAATAACACATTTATCTCAAATACTATCAAGCGGCCTCAAACTGAGACCTTGTCAACAAATTCTAGTCATAAGAATATACATACAGTAATATAAAATTAAAAACTTAGTCCTCTAAAAGTGCGCTTACATCATCACCTATATTTCTATCTTTTACTTGTTTGAAAATGGGCCTCAGGTGTGCCATTACAGGGTCTGATGACGTCATCATAAGGTTCATGACATCCTCATTAGTAGCCACTCTGCTGCACTTTCTGGAGTGTCGCAAGCGATATTTCTTGTAGTCCTTGTTTCGGGATTCTTGTGCTTCCTCCGACAGAGAACCGACAGGAAAAATGCAGTTCTCCACAATGGTCTCTCCATGTATGAGTATTTTGTGCACCGTGGATGGCATATTGTACCATTCATACAGGGACACGAACTTCTTTGCCGTCTCGAGGCAATATGCGCCGAATTTGTTCGAGTTATAATGTGTAAGTTTGAAGTGTTGTAAATGATGCATTTGCAGGTATTTGCAGCTAGATTTGCTTTTATCTACTCAGTACATACTCAGGATAACGTCAGTATGCATGAGCACTTGGAGGCAAATGGAGGCAAAAATATACGTCCAAGAGTTCTAAAAAACATATGGAATTTCGACTATGTAACAAAAAAAAATTATTTTTGAAAACTCAACAATTACATTCATATTTGATTTACGTGTATTTATTGAGCATAAGATTTGCTTTGAGAAAAAAAAATACCATAGATATCTAGACAACGGATCCTGAAAATAAAAATTGGCATTTTCTTGCATGTGAATGCAATCAGTTGCGCAACAATGGCCTTCCCTGACTTTGCGACTCTGTAAAAAAAAAAGTATGTGTCAAAACAGAACCGTAGTCAGGATTCCAATGTAGTGTTTATATAGTTATTATTATATATATATCTACTATATATCACGAACTTTGTTAAATGGACTTAATTCCTCTAAAGCCCCATAGTGCGGCGCGGCGGCGACACGCCGAGATCCGCCCCGCGCATTATAACTCAGTGCATCGACAATGAGGGCCGTCATTTGACCGATATCATCTTCAAAACTATTTAATAAAAAAAATTTGATGATGTATGTTACAATAAAAATTAATTACAGTGATATCTCTACTACTTTTTTTTATTGACTTTTCAAATCAGCAAGTTTCCGCGCCGCACCTGTATAAGCATTGGATAGTCTTACGTCCAAACTCTCTAAATGTTATTGGTTGGAACCGTCACGTTTACACATTCATTATGGATCTATACAACTAGGACCCAAACATCAACAACAAACAATACCAAACATCCAGGTTTACACATTAATACCTTAATGTAGTTATGCAAGTATCTCACATTTATTTTCTTTTGATAAATTAACGTGTGAGGTGAGTATTACAAAGATACGAAAGATAGAAGACAAGAAGGTAAAGAAACTGAAAATTATAATATATATATCTAAGTAAAAGAGATTATACGCTTTTTTATTTTTTATCATAAACGTTCACATAAAATATCTCCTACACAGCGTACCCACCCATAAAACATAGTATTTAATTCATAATCCTATAGTGCAGATTAGGTAACAACATAAACATAGTTTGCCTATATCAAAGAGATTCTTTGGCCTATATGCTTAGTGTTGCATTTGAATTTTGCTTTTACATACGACTTTAGAATTACTTAGCACATATTTCGGCCATTCCCAGTAGTCTTACCAAGTAGTGTTCCCAGTTGTACTACTGGGATGAAAATTCCAGTATTACCTACTACTGGTAAGACTACTGGGAGCGGCATTTTTGCTTTTTTACTGTAAACTATGTTACTGTTCTTCGAACGGCTTCCTCACCTACAACATCTGTGATATCATCATGGCACAACACCGGGTGAACTAGGTGCTAGAGCCATCGTGTTGGTACTCAAACTTCAGGTCTCGGTTATAACCAAAACAAAAGTTCATGTGACAGATGGATAGATCTCACCGAGACCTGAAGTTTGAGTACCAACACGATGGGTCTAGCATCAGTGGTTCTCGAGTTATGACCAAAACAAAAGTTCACGTGACAGATGGATAGATCTCACCGAGACCTGAAGTTTGAGTACCAACACGATGGGTCTAGCTCCAGTGGTTCTCGAGATATGACCAAAACAAATGTTCATTTGACAGATTAGATCTCATCGAGACGTCCAGTACCTGACTATAATTTTCAATATTAAAATATATTTTTTTATGAAAACTGGCACGGTTGGCTACATCACCTACAACATCCGTGATGTTAGCCCATAACACCGGGTGAACTAGGTGCCACGTCAGTGCTTCCCTTCATTTCAAGTCGGCTACACTAAACTGGACGGAAAACACGAACTATTTACATAGCTGTTTCAACCTACGTTCCGTTCAGTGCGGTGGTGTCAACCCGACCGATAAAATATAATATTCATTTTTTAAGTTTCCAGACTAACAGCAGTTACATAAGACTTACGAAGTCTTTAAAACTATTAATCAGGAAACTTAAAAAAATATATAACAGAGTAAACTTAAAAACATTGATAAATATAATGTTCAGCTTTGTTCCTAAGTTTGGCAATTTTTTTTTGTGAACTCATTTGTCCCACAATAGAAATCGCTAGGTCACCCTATTAGAAAGGGACACAATGCACCGTGGCGTGGTCCGTGAATGCTCTCGCACCTGCGCTCATTTTTCAGCAGGGAGAGCTCAGCTCAGTCCTTTTGATTCCTAAGTCCATGGTAGGTAGGAAGAAGCTATATATAGAATATACAACATTTTTGCGGGAGGGAGAGAGAGAAAAATATAAGTTCTTTGGTTCGATGGATATGTCAAATCAAACTACGTAATTTTGGAACGCAGCCGTCTGACATGACATGACAAGTGAAAGAGATCGACGGAGGTCATGCGCGCTGCATTTTTCTGCATTTGTCTAGGATTTGTGTCGTGCTTGGTTATATTCTCTTTGGTGCCTGCCTGAAGTGAAGTGTGTTGTGATCCTGAATCTGAATCCCAGACAGACAATGTGTTAACCAGGCAGGTACTATGAGGATCTTCCGTTATGATGAGAATCTATGTTCCAGTTGGTAGGCGCCCTGCAACCTCCAACTTTCCAATGCTCTGTGCTCTAAATCTATCACTTATTGTTGTGTGATCGAACGTCTTCTGCGGCAGCCTGCTTCTTCGTCATCTTAATATGTACGTATCTAGGCTCCAATAACTCTTTAGTTTCACATGGCAACTTACAATGTTTACCCAAATATTCTAACCCTCATTCTTGCATCTAAGCCTTTTATTAAAGTATCATCTCTATGTTGACAAAGTACGATTACGCCATTTAGCTCAGTGTAGTAAATATGGAATATTTTTAGTCCTACCGTAGTCATAAATGTGTCCACTTTCAATCTGTTTACTATGGCGTTTGCGTGACCTATTTAACAATTAGGTGTACTTGTAACTTGTATGTTTGCAGATAAGTTACCGCATAGTGGGTAGTCACGATGGCGGACCAGTTCTGCTTGCGCTGGAACAACTTCCAGACAAATATAGTGAATGCACTGGAATCTCTCAAGTGCTCCGAGGACCTCGTGGACGTAACGTTGACGTGCGAGGGACGAAACATCCGCGCGCACAAGGTCATCCTGTCCGCCTGCAGCCCCTACTTCCGCACCGTCTTCAAAGTATGCTTCGTACTTTATGGCCGGTTTACATTATCTTAGTCATTAGGGGAGTGCGTTAGGAGAGTACATTGTTACTGTAGCTTTTAGTGATTAGTACTACTTGCATTACTACGATTCTACTCGTTTTTCTACTAAAACCAAAAAGAACAGCTTTCTATCTTTGATTCCAGTGACACCCTTCCCGTGCCCGCTCAACCCCGCGTGCGTCACTATCTTCGCTACTAGCAGTAGCAGTAGTTGTAGTGTAAACGGGCAACTTAGTAACAACTTTAGTGGAGTGCATTTAGTGAATAGGCGGAAAATCAAATAAAATCAACTCAAAATATGTTTATTGCCTTTTAAAATTTTGAAAAAGGTACAACTTTACTGGGAAAACGCCTACAGGCGTTCTCCTCCAGCCAACGTTTGGGTTATCTATCATGAATGATGTGTGTATGGAGTGGCAGAGAACAAATAAGAAATGAGAACATGAGAATGTCTACGGCGTCGAATGTCGAGCCACTGTAGACGAACGCGGTATTCAGAGATATGATCATACTTGCGCAGTTCCTAAATGTATCGGATGCACAAGTTGAGAAGACGGTTGAATTGGTTAAGCAAATCCTCATTGAGGTTGAGATAACAGACATCTGCATAGTCAGTTATAGGAATGAAATGGCACTGTACTGAAAGAAGTTTAAAGTCTACTGGAAAGGCAGCAAAACTATTAAAACACTCGCATTTGAGTGCTACTAATGCACTAATATAATGTAAACCGGCCTTTATTCAAAGTCCCCATTGAATTTTTCTCTTGTTTTGTGCTAGACAAAAGTTTAACATTACAATAACTAATATGATTTGTTTTTATGTTAAGTCTATATGAAAACAAAACAATATTTTTTACCGTGTGGGGCCTGTACTTAAAAAGAATATCCCCACTGCATCGCTCCCCGTGCATGTCGTAAAAGGCGACTAAGGAATAAGGACAAGATGCCGTGCTAAAGGGCGACAGGCTAGCAACCTCTCACCTTGGAACGGTCCTTCCACCGAGTCATGCAGCAGGTGGGTCTTCGTGCCTTACTTGCTGCATGATAGTCATCATGTCTGATTTCTGAATACTTTGCCAAACTTGGTGGTCGGTGTTGTGCTGTAATTTACAAGAGTAGGTACCTACAGCACAACTCTGATTACTCTGCTTACCCCGATTGTCAGGATACAGCGTGTGGTATGTATGTATGATTTTTTTTACTGTCAACAGCAACTAAGTGCTTTAATCTAAGACCTTTTTAACCACACATTTAATCTTTACCCCAAAGACGTTACAAAACGTGCTTGTTACCGTAAGAACACAGATAATGGTCATCAAGTATTAACAGAATGTACATTCGTTAAGGAGAATCCGTGCCAGCACCCGGTGATAATCCTGAAGGACGTGCTGGCGGAGGACATAGTGAGCCTACTGTCGTACATGTACCAGGGAGAGGTGTTCATAGAGGAGAGCAAGCTCACCTCCTTCCTGCACACCGCCGCGCTGCTCCAAGTCAAGGGACTCACCGGGGTTCCGCAACAGGTACGATGCCACTCCCATTTTCTGCCTGGCGTCAATGTTGGTAGTCTAGGGGGTTATATTTTTAACTCATGCCACAGGCACTCAACCCCAAGAATATAACTCAGTTCTTTCGGTGTTGGGGGTGAGCTATAAACATGAGAGATCACAATAGATTTTCTTAGGTCGAAGTGATAACAGGGCTCCGGGCCCTAACTCTCACACTTTAAATCATAATCATGTTGGAAGTCGCTACTAAATTTGTGTCCCAATAAGAATTGAACAGAAACTTCAGTTATTAATCTTCTGAGAGAACAATGGCATGTAGGTTTTTTACTATAATGACCTGAGGAATACTCTGGTGAAAGGTTGGCGGTAGTTATGGGTTATTGTATGCCGTCTACAGTGGCGGCTGGTGACCTATGGGACTGGGTGTGCGGCGCACAGCACACCCAGTCCCATAGGTACCTAGCGCACATTAGCGCACAATGTGCGCTAACTTACTCGTAGTACTAAACCCAAACGTGAATCTAATGGATACCGAGACGTGATTTTTTATTTTATTTTCATGTCTGAGTTAATTGCCCAAATTATGTAAAAGTATTCTCACTCAACAGATACATAGTTGAAAGACAAAATAAGGTAAGGATAAAAGTGATAAAATTATTAAAATATATGTAATAAAAATGTACTCACTTTTAGATTGAAATATGTAGGTATGGTGTTTTGAAGAACACAGCGAATATATGAAAATTATGAAGAAATCAGTCACACACACACACACACCACACACACTACAGTTTGATTGGGTAGGTCTAATATTGTTCTATTTATAATGTAAGTCTATTCGTCGGGTTTTATCTTGCGCAAATATTTCTATCACTTTTTTGTCACGCACTAGAAACACAACCAGAGTCCTAATTGTTCGAAGAACCAAAGCGACACTTGCGCAGTGGCCACTGAGCCGCGGCCGCCGGGGCGCCTCCGCGCGCGAGGCGTGGCCGGCGCGCGCGCCCGCGCCCGCCGCGCCGGCCAGCCTTGCCGCGCCGGGCAATGAAGAAAACTTCACAATGTACTGTTAACTGACGAAAAGTCGTTCAAACTGCTAAAAAACTGATTTGCAAAACATCCCGGCGCGGCAAAGATATATTACGTACAATATTTCATCTAAGCGGTGCGGCGGCGCGGAGCGACCATTATCGGTCGACGCGACGACGACGGGTCTCGCCCCGAACTGAGAGAGATGGCGCGGCGCGGCGAGCGATCGATCGGATGATCGCGCGACTAAACAACGCCTAGGTCTTTGGGTGATTCCATTTTTGACTTTAAAATAGCGAAATATGCAGTATCATTAAGGTTTGTCGTAACATTCGGATATTTTATAGATTACCATTCGAATATGTATCAAATCGATATTCGAATAATTCAAATATTCAATTGCAAACTCGATCTGTTATATACATATAAGAAACACCCATATTCCAAAAATGGACTCGCCTGTCGGTTCGTGCAACAGCGTATATGTAGGTACTTAGCGCTTGTGTGTGTGTGACTTCGACGCAGAGTTTAGAATTCATGTGGTTTAGATCGCCCCCGCCACGCCCGCGCCCCCCGCCCGCGCGTGCCAGCAGCGGTCGGGTTTACAATCTCGGCTTACATCGGCTCATCGTCGGCTGGCTCGGTCGCGACGTGTCGCACGCGCGTCTATCCACAATATACTGTCCTTCTTTTCCGTCGTGTGTCACACGCAGAATGCAACCTTGGTCCACACATAATCGTATGAAGAGTGTTTTGTTTCATACGGCGGGGCAGCGGCGTTTAACATTTTCTCATAGTAAGACGTTCGCGGTGTTTTGTGATGCACACGACGGCGAGCTCGGCGGCGATACGTAGTAAGTAGTACGTATTACGTACAGCAAAATCGTGCCTTGTTGTCTAGGAAATAGGAACGAATTCAGTTTGATATTTTTACTTCGATCGGCGATATTCATGGAGAATGTTTAATATTTTTATTTATTTATTTCTTTCGGGTGAAGGCGCTGTTTGGTGGTAGTGCGGCGCACGAACGCACTTAAGGGCCAGCCGCCACTGGCCGTCTATTAACCCTTTCGGCGCCAGGACCGCCAGGACCCAGTCATGCGCCCAGGCCAAGGCTTTACAGAACTTCCACCCGTACTACTACTACAATAAACTACAAATTAAAACTGTTTATATGAAAGCACTTTTCTAAATCACATATGTGTGCGCCTGGCCTCACAGAATGACTATAGGCAAATATGTGCGCCTGGCGCCACCTATTTATGAAAGCACTTTTTCCAAATCACATATGTGTGCGCCTGGCGCCGAAAGGGTTAATATTCTTTATTCTTTATTCATCATTAATATGGTAGTACACAACGCTTGAATTTGTCCTGTTTTGTTTACAATTCGGTTCGATTACACCCACAAAGAGAGTACTACACCCGCAAGAAACTTCACAGGGGTTTTTTTAACATCTTTGATTACAATACATTGTGACTAGCTACACAATAAGACACCGCTTACATTGTTAAGATACAGATTGAGAGCTAGAATAACTATAATTTAAGCTTGATAATTCTGACCACATAAAATCAAAAGTAAAAGTATAAATAAAATTAGGTGTATAGAGCCTTTGTCAGAAATTGTTGATACATATCGGATCAATCAAGTCATGTCAATTAGAAATATTTAATACCACATTGTAGTACAATGTCAAAAAAATTTAAATAAATAAATTTGATGCTTAATATATCAATTAGTCAAATTAATATTTAGCATGCGTCAGCATTATAAATTAAGGTACAGGTTGTACCCTGTAAAAATTCTAAATTCGTATGCAGTCAGATTCTCAAGTCAACATGTTTCTAGAATTTAAAGTTTATACCAGTGATAATACGAGGTAGTACAAATCTCAAAGACCAAAAAGTAATATAATGAAAATATAAATCTGGGACAAATGTAACAGTTCATGATGACAGATACCATAGTTCCTTTTAAAAATATACACCTAACATATAAAATATACAATCTTACCAATTGGAGCAGGCCAGTCTCCACAAACAGCACCATTCACGAACCTCACGCCAGGGCCAGCCATCGCCTCCCTCAACCATGTTTTAGGGAGAGAGGCGACCCGGACCAAGCGTAGTCGTAAGCAAAGACCTTAAAGCGATGCATTACTCCAGTGGCAACATGAAACTTCTACGATATGTTTGCATTTTGTTTTACATAATACCACTGCTTCTGTCACAAACTGCTACAGTGCCCTGATCACAAAGCAATATAAAGTTCTATTATAAACCTGTATACACATAATATATACAGATTCTGTCTATCCTGTTATTAGATACTTATACCACTCGCACTAGCACTGAGTACACTATATTAACCTATACACGGTCATCCTCAGAGGACAATATTTTGTCAGTTAGAGCTTCTTTCACATTATAATAGCTTACATTATAAGAATGGCTCTAATGCGTTTCTTAAAAATTACATCATTAACCTCTTGGCTTCCCAAATATAGACGGTGTTGCAACCCCAACCGTAAAACCCGAAAGGGGGTCATTCTGTACGTGAAATAGAACAACTTTTGTTCTACGACTTTTTTATTTGAAGAAAAAAAAATTTTTTTTCTCCATACATTTTGATACATACATTTTGAGAACCTAATTAAAATTTGTATGGAAAAAAAATATTTTTTTTTTGCTTCAAAAAAATTTTTTTCTTCACAGAAGTTGTTTAGTTTCACATATAGAATAACCCCCTTATGTCAGTTAAAAATATTACGGGGGCAACTGCAACACCGTGTATAATATGCTTACACCCGTTGGCTTCCATGCCATCTTCGCCGTGTGAAAATTCACAAATTTTGGCACGCGCGCGCACATTAACTCAAATATTTCGTGAAGTAATGAAGTCAGACCATTAAATTATTAATCAATCACATTATATTGTATATGTTATTTATAAGTATGTATGTTTATATATCATATATATTCTATATATTTTTATATGTATATATGTATGTTTCTCCATTTATTTGTATTTGTGTTTTATTATCTGTTTAATTATATGTCTATATTTTATCATCCATCATTCATTTATTTCTTCTCTGCCACTCCACACTTTTTCATAATAACCCAAAGGTTGGCTGGGGGAGAACGCCTACGGTGTTAAGCTGTACCTTTTGCAAAAAACATTTCAAGTGCAATAAATATATTTTGATTTGATTTGATTATATTGTATTCCCATAGTTTTTATACTCCATGACTAGACTATAGGTACATACAAAATAATAAATGAGATTAATTATAGCCACATTTATTTTGCAGAACCGAGAAAGCTTCAATGCTTCCACTGCACCCATCCCCACCAACAAACTGTACACTCAGCTGACAATATCGTCAAACACCTCTACTTCTAATGCTCAAAAGGAATGCAAACCTTTATCGGCTCCCAAGAAACGTAGAAGCAGCACATCCGACAAACCCAACAATGTGAACTGCTTCGACGCTCACAAGAAGTCGAGGCTCCTCGAGCAGATGGAACAGCCCTTAACGGCTGCAGTTGACCACACGGAACCCATTTTGAAAACGGAGAATTATTTAGAAAACAAGGACAGCAAAGCAGACCATACTTCTAATACAAATGGAAATGCTATAAATCCGCAGGTATGCACAATAACATTTAAAGACATACATTATTTTCAAATGTTACTATTTAATTTTGTCAGTTTGTTAGGAGGCTTAATGCTAGGCCTTATAAGCAAAAAGAGAGAATGAAAATAAACTTTTTTTTTAATGGAAAATATTTTTGTTTTAAAACTAGTTCTTTCAAATGTTTATCTAGCCCGTTCTTGAAAGAGTTTGTGGTGGGTGTTTGGATGACATCTTTGTGCAGTATATGCAAAAATTTCAACTTACTCCACATTTTTTAAATTTGTATGGAAGGAGCAATATGTGGCATCATTACACCTAGGAATAGGTGACTAACGATACTCATGGACATCGCGCAAAAGGCCCACAATGGAGTGGGCTTAAGCGCGGAGAACGGGTCCGAACAACAACAACCCATGGATATTCTGTGATGCACGGGGATTGCGAATGCCATGTCGGCCTGATATTTTTTTTATTGTATATTGTTGTTGTTTATTGTTTATTTATCCTCTCTTGGCAATGATATTATAAGTTAAAAGGAGGTAGATAGGTTATCTGAGTTCCCAAGCGGCACATTAAATACAAGACCACAGTCCTGTCTGAAGTTAGTCGCCCACCAACTACGCACGCGTTCGGACCGCTAACCACGAGCCGCTAACACATCGAAAATGCCGTCGTGTGTAATGAGATTCTGCACTAATTCTAATAATTGGAATAAGACTATTCGAGTCGGCGCATCACTTAATAGTTCTTCCTCTCAACTTTTCAAGGACGTGCCATGTGTGAGCACTGAATGTCATATAGATATCTTTCCTAAAATATCATTGTCTCTTGGCAGTCATTGCGCTCACATTTGTCATATTTACATTCCGCCAGTTCCAACAGAATAATATAGCATTTCACATCCCTTTTGAAAACTCCAAGACCTACTGAACAAAACCGGAGGTAGGTCGTTTGTATAAGAGGTGCATTCCCTGCCCAGTACGCGTAGTGCGGAGGTGGAACGGGGATGGACACTGTCGAAATTTTTCTTATGCAAATTGTACTGGGAAAATTAGTCGAAATGTCAAAATAACTTTGAAATCTTGGAACATGAACTTTGAGCTGTTTTAATATTACAGTTGGCACACACATCAAAAGACAGCAGCTTAGTGACGGTGAAGACGGAGGCTGAGGAGGAGGAGGAACCTCCTGCTCAAGACAACGGCAATGAAAAGGAAAATGAAAGTCTCCCCGACTACGAGAACAGCATGCTGGCCCGGTCACTCCTTTCAGGTATAGCCTCAAATATTAATCCACCAGTCACTTCTACCAATATTGTGAGAAACATTTTGTTATTATCGTAAAAACAGTACCGCAGCGGGACTGTTAGCAAATCATTGCTACTAGCAATCTCTCATGATCTGTCTCACTCGTTCCCACGGGCTTCTCAATGCGTCTAGTGAGGCGAGCTGCAGCTACCGCTATTTTTGCTATAATCACTAATAGAGAATAGGCAGGCTGGTTCCAACCTATTTCTAAAATTTACTAGTGATAATTTTAAATTTTATTGTAGAAATGATAAACTGACAACTGTGGTATTGTCTAGGAATAAATCCATCAAAGAGCGACATCAACGCCAACAACTCATCCCCAAAAAGTAAAATGTCGATGAAGGTGGACGGGTCGGCGCCCAATTGGCGCGACACGGTAACCTGCACCCCCGCCTTCCCCAACACCAAGAAGAGTCCCGCCAAAGTGTTGCCCGTGGCGGAGGAGCAAATAAAGTGGGAGCGGCAGTCGCCGCTGGTGGATGTGGAGTTGGAGCCGGAGGTGTTGATATCGGAGCAGGGGGAGGGAGGGGGCGCGGCGGAGGGGGGGCACGGCGAGGCTGCCGGCGGCGCGTCCACGTCGCACGGCCTCGCGCCGCAGCAGTCGAACCACGCCGCGATCTGCGGCGACTGCCCGCACTGCGGCATGAAGTACTCCAACCAGTCCGCCCTCAAGTACCACGTGCGCCTCATGCACTCGGACCTCACCAACCGCCTCTGCTGCTACCTGTGCCCGCGCTCCTTCACCATGCGCGAGACCTTCAAGGAGCACATGTGGTCCACGCACGGCCAGCGCAACTGACACCCCTCCCCTCCCTCCCGCCATCACCCGAGTGCCGCACTCGTCCCGACCGCTCTGGTGCGACTCGCCCTTCCGACATGCCTCCGTTCGTATTCTAGGCATTTATTAAGATGTTAATAAAGGACATTGAGACTATGTCCTCCATATTGTGAAGTGCCTTTACCTTTGAAAACTATTGTGATTGAGAAGTATTTCTCGGAGAACTTTTATGAAGAAGTATGTGTTGTTTTACATAGGTAGAGGTTAACAAGTTGGCATTAAGTTATTTTGTTAGCTCTTTGTTATTTGTTATCTGTAGCTTGTTGACGGCGAATCTCTCCAGTTATTTGAACGCAATGTTATTATTTACTTTTCTTAACAATCTGTAAATATTTAAATTTTTAATCCTGATTTAAAATTGCAGTCTTGCTAATTAAGGCGCATTGTCTTGATTTTAGAGGAAATAATTTTCACAAACAATATGTGTGGAGTATAGAGTAAGTTTATTTATTGTTATAATATAATGATGTCAATCATATCCGTCGTGTCAGGGTCAGGGCATCATCACAGAGCAGTCATGGCTCACTTACATACAGAAGAAATTACTGTCTCGCTGTTGGAGGAAGGAATCTTCAATTCCTAGGAAATTTATCGATATTCAATATTACTACATAATTATTTCTTTATTCATACATTTCTTAAAAGAAATTTTGTACATATTTAAATATCTAATATGTACATATACAAAATTAACGATAAAAAAATGGAGTTTCCACCACTGGCGGCGAGGCGAACCCAGGCTACCGATGGTCTGGTCCCAAAGAAAGAAACCTCAGGACTATGCGCGCAGTGTCGAGCAGGGCTGCCTTCTGGATCTGACCCTTGACCCAACCACTCAGCGAGAGCCTCTCAAGGTGGTCGTCGAGGCTCTTCGCTATCAGCCCATGCGCTGAAACGACTATGGGCACAACGATCGCCGAATGCACGGGCCACATTTTGGTAATCTCGTGCTGCAGATCCAGATACTTTAACATCTTCTCTGCTTCCTTACTGACGAGGTTACCATCGTGCGGCACGGTGATATCGACATAATTATTTATTATTATTCTATCAAAAATTGTTTCTGTTAGTATAATTTTTTTATAATTGATTTTAAGTTCAGTTGTAAAGGGTGGGGCATTAGTTATTTTACTTTAAAAAAAATATTATTAGTTTATAAAGAATGCTGCATTGTGTTAAACTCTGTTTGTGTGTTACATGTTTTATTGTGTACACAGTATTATTAAAATTAAAAGAAATTAACATGCATGGCATTCGCAACCCCCGCATACGGCCGAAAGTCCTCGGAGTTGTTAGACACCTTATGGGTGGCTAGGCCCCATATGTCGCGCTTTCAATAAAATAAAATATATAGAGAATCAGGTATAATTATTAAAAAAGAATTAGGCTGGTAACAGCTACAAAAATATCCGATATGTGGCTCCAGTCTCACAAGCATTATGCCGAGGAGTGCTAGACAGTTGACAAGTCATTTAAAATAGTTCTGGAAATACATCTGGACAACTTTATTTTCATATTTATAATAATTAAATATCACTACAGATTTACCCAATACTTTTACCCAGATTTACCTAATACATAGAAATTGTCTTTATAAACAATAAATATTTCCTGGATAACTTTTTAAATTAATTTTTTTATTGATAATATATATTTTTTTTAGTACAACTAATGCCTCGCCGTATAAGGTAACAATTTATTGGTGACAGAAAATAATTCACTACTTTTTCTCCAAGTGATGTGGCACAGGAAATAAATTAAAACTATG
Organism: Nematopogon swammerdamellus; assembly: GCA_946902875.1. Taxonomy (NCBI): domain Eukaryota; kingdom Metazoa; phylum Arthropoda; class Insecta; order Lepidoptera; family Adelidae; genus Nematopogon; species Nematopogon swammerdamellus. Next base: position 12,844,768 of record OX336340.1, read on the forward strand.
TACCACCATGGTCAACTCCGTGTTGCTGTAATCATAGCTTCATGTATTTTGATTAAAAAATTGGTTGTCTGTAAAGTCGGTTTACGGACGATAGTTTTACGTGATGACGTGGAATAATCGTAGTACATAGATCAAAGATCTATTTCCTACGATTATTCCACGTAATTTCTATTTCCAGTAGAAAGATTAATCATCTTGTGACTGGCCATCAAAACTTCTGTTGTCTGATCTTGACAGTTTTACTTCTTAAGATGTTTCCATGGTAACTTTGAATATCAACGTGACACGCTTTCGTGCGTGCAGCCGGTGCTCATCAATTTATAAGACGTGACGTCATCACGTCAAAAACATTGACGTAGACACGGATCAGTTTGTGTCTAAGATTGGATTACCTTGGGAATCAGAATATCATAGAATATCATAATATCATAGAAAGCCAATATTTTTATTTGATTTGATCTTAAGAGCGTTCCGTGCAAAATGACAGGCGACGGTGCTGCCACTCAAGTAAATAATATATATCTCTTAAACAAAGCCATAACTGGAAAAAATAAGCCATGAAGCTGTAGTTGATTTTGATTATGATATTCTAAGATACTGGAAACAGTTTTGTATTGCTCTGATTATCCATAAACATAATAACGGATTACGGTGGCCATCAAAATCCGTTATAATGATTGTGCATAAACTGAGCAATACAAAACTGTTTTCAGTATCTTATAATATCAGAATCAAAATCAACTACAGCTTCATGGCTTATTTTTTCCAGTTATGGCTTTGTTTAAGAGATATATATTATCTACTGGAGTGGCAGCACCGTCGCCTTTCATTTTGCATGGAACGCTCTTAAACTCTGTTCAAAAAATTCCCACATATTTTTTTTAATAATGTTAGCGCCTTTTTTTGTTTTTCTTTCATTTTCTTAGTATTTATTTTTATTCTGCATTTGATACCTCATAACTGCAGTGGCACTATGAAAATTCTCCTTCGACCACATGAGGATCATTTTAATCTAGCAAAAAATAGTGCACAATAGTTCGAAACTTGACGCACTCGAGACTTGCAGCACTGTCTCCAAGATGCCGACACGCCAATACATCTGTAAACAAACATTTTGAATGGCTCTCAGTGCAAATAAATGTCACAAACCTACAATTTCAAATTTTATACGCAATGATATTTTACAAGTTTGATAGTTTCCAAGTATGTAGCTATTAACATACGACAGTATTACAGTAGGGTGGTTAGAGATCTATTTTTTAACTAATTAACGACCACATTTTGGATTTTCAGGGTACTCGAATGTGAAAATTCTTCTAATATTTGATAACTTCCAGATTTCTACTTTGTAAATAGCACTCCTAATTATTGCCATTTAAATTGTATTTGTTTACACATTTTGTTATGTATAAATAAAAAATTATAACTTTGTTGCTAGATTATAATTACCATATCATTGAGAGTTGTTGTGTCTTGAGATAATTAACACGCCTTCAAGAAAATACTTTATAGCTAGTGTTAAATTTAATTTTAATATTTTTTTATCGTTGTTTTTGTTTATGTGGCAGAATTAAGAGGCACTTCCGTTGAAACAAATGGTGCCAAATTATGATTATAGTTGTATAATGCAATGATGCTGTTTGGTGCCAATATTACATGTTCAATACAAACATGTTTATTGAATATATGATATTGATTCAAGAAGAGAGAGCATTGCTATTAGAAACGGATATGAGCGTCCAAAAGTGAACTCTAATTAGCTTAATAAAGTCTCATAGGTTTGTTCTAAGACAACTCGCAGGATGTAGCGAGCCGTGTCACTCACATCGTCGTCTTTCTACTTCCACGGAAACAAGTGGGAAGTTGTTCCCACTGTGAGTTCCTGCTATTGACTAATGTGTAAGTAGAGCATAATTATATTAGAAATTATTAAGTAAGTACCTATTTTACTATACAGATTTATATGTTATACAAATTACTATTTATACATGAAAGATAATTGATGCTTTACAACCATTTGTTTTATTTATTATTATCCATTTATTTTCACATTTATTTTTATATAAATTTTACATTTTTTTTAAATTAAAACCTAAAATTAATATAAAAACAAACGGAGTTTCCACCACCGGCGCCGGGGCGAGACCAGGCTACCGATGGTCGGGTCCCAAAGAGAGAAACCTCCGGACTATACGCGCAGTGTCGAGCAGGGCTGCCTTCTGGATCTGGCCCTTCACTCACTGGCCAACCACTCAGCGAGAGCTTCTTAAGGTGGTCGTCGAGGCTCTTCGCTATCAGCCCATGCGCTGAAACGACTATGGGCACAACGATCGTCGAGTCGACGGGCCACATTTTGGTAACCTCATGCTGCAGATCCAGATACTTTAACATCTTCTCTGCTTCCTTACTGACGAGGTTACCATCGTGCGGCACGGTGATATCGACGAGCGTTGCGCGCCTTGCCTCCCGGTCTACTATCACAATATCAAGCCTGTTCGCGAGAATGATCATGTCTGTGATAATAATGATAATGGACCGGTCCCAGTAGAGTGTGAAATGACCATTCTCGATAACTGGCGGTGGATTGTACTTACAGTAAGGCACCTCGGTACCTACAAGGTTGTACTTTAAGGCAAGTTGCTGATGAATAATCCTGGCTACTAGGTTGTGTCTATGCAGATACTCGGTGTTGGCAAGTCTGAGGGATTCGCCAGGTTGGTGGCAGGCGCGGCAGAAGTCAATGGTGCCGTCCTTCATTATGTGTTTCCTATAGTTGTTCGTCTTGACAACCTCATCTTGTATTGCAAAGACAAAACCCTCGGTTTCCCCGAAGCGTAGCAAGTGCACGGAAGCAAGTTGGTCTACATCCGGTCCCGTGTGAGACCGGAAGTACCTACCGTGCAGCTCCCTGCCTTTCCATACTTATATTGTTATTGTATTTTTTTTTATGAAATCCGATATGGGTGGCTGAGTCGGAGGGGCCAAAGCGCATGCTCCGACCAGTCAATATCACCTCCGAGAAGGTAGGTGCCATACCGGAGACTTCCCTGGATTGCTGGCTATACTGGACTAGAGGAGAACACAACCGAGGCTGCTATGCGGCCATCTTACATCCAGTACGGTGGTACCAACCCAGTCGGCTCCAATTATTGTATTCTTATTTTCCACGTGATCAATCACGTAAGGAATAATGTTCAACGTATAGATAGACAAATTGTCTACCTACGGTCTACATAATATAAAGGTCACTGGAGTTCAACATTGTAGAATAAACATTGAGAAAACATATCTTTAAAATCTAAACGAGGTGAACTGGGTATTTATTTGGTTGAATACTGAATTAAATTGATGAGATTAAAAAAAAAGCTTAGGTGACGCAGACAGAAACTTGTCGCTGATCAATAAAAGGTGTACTTATTAGGTATTTACAGTACTTAACTCTAAATTAAAGAAGGTCAAGACTGTTTTTTAACCCCCTCAGACAAACCGACAGACAAAAATTCTAAAATTTAATTATTTTGCAAATTATGTTCTATTATTTTAAACTCTTTCTTGCTATTATCCCTTACACATTTCCATAGACCACTTTCTATAACCTCTCGTCGTAAACGAAACATTTTTGATTATTTCAGACCTGAAGTCAAATCAAATCAAATAAAAACACCTTTAGTGACCACCGTCAAAAGCAATTCACAAAAGGCGAGATCAATGCGTGACGTAATTCTTTCCAAACTAACCTTGAAAGGCAAAATTCCCTCCATAATCTCTCATTTGTATGACTATCAAGATAGATGCGTGTCTGCGCGCCAATCGACAAGACTAATAAATAACGAATTTGGACTGTAGTTCAATTTCAAATTTATCCATCAAATAACCACTTAATTCCAATATCAAATTTATTACCTACACTGCTTGAAGGGGTGCTCCGATGCAAAATAAGCGTTTCTAACAAGAAATCAAGTTAGGACTCATATAACTCTCATTTTGGTTTGGTCGCAGCTGAATGTTTAGGACCTCGCATTTCATAATCTTTATTTTTAATGCACGCATTTTGAGTTATATTAACTTGAAATTTTAATTATATAGGTATGTAATACTGTCATTCACAGTCCCATAACTCAAAATATTTCTCCCAGAGTACCTATACGTTCGGTATTATGTATTTCTTTATTTCCTTGTAATTCCAAACAGCTGAATGGATCTGTATTATTGATTCCCGATAATACGTGAGATGTTCCATAGGAGGTACCACCATTAACAACCCTGAATATGATAAGTTTCAACGTCTGCTGTATGTGTGAATGTATGTTCGCTTATATATAACTCAAGCTCAACCTATTCGCTTGCAGTGTTTGCCTATGCAATGCGACATATATCTCATTGAAAAAATTGTATGCAATCTTAGTACAAAGTGTAGGTACATGATGTGTGCTCTATGTAGAGGCATGTTTCTCCGCGTGAAGGGTGAATGTCTAGCGGTGGTGCGGCGGCGCGCGGCGGAGGCGGCCCCGAAGCCCTACCAAGTGCTTATCGAGCTTTTATCTGTCGTGCAAACCTACGAGCATCGATCGCAGCCCCGCCGCCGCCGCCACCCACGCGCCTGCACAACACAACACTATCTATGCCGCTAGCTAGCTAGCTGAGTCTTCATAATATTCCTTCTATACAACAGTGTTGTATACCTACCCTAAAACCAGAGTTTAAATTCGTCCTACGCCTCGAACAAACTGTATTTCTTCAAAGATCAAATTGGCTCCCAACTTCGCGGTAATTTAATAAGTGTGAAGAGAACGCGTCGCGGCCGACCGGCTAGAGGAAGACGGCCGCCGATCGTTGCTCTGTGGCCTCCACTCACGACATCTCGGTCAACCTCCCCCCTCCCCCGCTCTCACCGCAGGCTTCTTATCTGTCGTTTAGGACTAAGATAACTGCGGCTGCCTGTTAAAAGGATAACGACTTTCTTACTGTCGCTTAATAGTTTCATGCCCGATGGGGAGGAGGTGGCACGAGGCGGTCGCTAATGACGCGATTACCTCTATCGTCCCTACACTTTGTAGATACAACCCTTTCTCAAAGTGGAGATAAATCTGTAGAAAGTTTTCACATGTACACTCGCTCGGCTCGTGCAATATATATCTGCGCGAGCAGCAGGCTGGAGAGCACGGTACGGTTTTACAGCGTTCTATAACGTGGATAACTTTTAGAACCTTCTCACTTTTGCTTATTGAGTACCAACCTAAATAAACCTTCTTACCTTTCTTGGTGGTAGCGTTCAACCCGCCCGGGTTGGTACCATCGCACTGACTGAAACGTCGGTCGAAACGGCTATGTAAATAGTTTGTGTTTTCCGTCCAGTTCAGTGTAGCCGGCACGATCGAAGGGAAGCACTGACATGGCACCTAGTTCACCCGGTGTTATGGGCTGACATCACGGATGTTGTAGATGATGTAGCCAACCCTGTCAGTTTCCATAAAAAAAAACCTTCACGCGCCAAATGCAAATTGGCCTGACGTACAATTGAGAAATTGCCTCACATCGACAAACTTCTAAATACTATTATACTGACTTCTAAAATATAATCAGATGTCTGGTAGATCGGTACGTCTTGTACTGTGACTCATACTTTCTATTTAGTTAGACCAATCGTTAATCTTATCACAGGCAGGAGTAACAACGTTCCGACATAGTCAGTATGCTCAATCAAAATGTTTGCATTCGCGGGTAAAAACTATTACAACTTTAACCAAATCGTTTGTAAGAATTTGCTAAGGAATGCACTTCTGCATGTGCCAGTCGGGAACCAAGGAGGTCTCGCCTGAAACACTCGCCGCCCCAGCGAGCGGCGCGGCGGCGCGCGAGAGCGACGCAACGGAACAATAATAGTGCTCGCGCGCACCTACCCTACATGCCTTCGACGCTCATTTGATATGGATGCCGATGAAGCGTACGCGTGAAGTTTGTAACATTGCCAATTATGCAATCACTAATCACTACGTACTTAATTGTGGCTACAGGTAGTTTCTGCGGCGCTGGTTTTTTTAAACGACTTCTTAAAAAAAATTAGGTTATCAATTCGACATATACGAGTATGTATGTAATATCGTTGGAATTGCACAATATTAGTATATGTGGGCTTCTAAACAGGTGTGCCAAATTTCATATACGTATGTATGTTTGTATGTATTTATGTATGTTTGTCCATGAATTTCTCGGAAACTAGAAATCGAATTGCCGTAATTCTTTATTTATTGGATTAAGTATCTTCCAACGGTTCAGTAATTTTCAAGATATGGACTGTAAAGTGTGTACCAATCACTGGAAAAACGCGTCGTCGTTTTAACGCCCAATTCTACACAGAACTTGTTATCCTTGTGATATAAGTAATAATAATACGAGTGAAATAAAAAACTGTTTAAAAAACATTACACCAACTTCAAAAAAGAACTAGAACTTAAATAATATTTTGATTCATACCTTTGTGCTTTTGTACCGCCTTCAACTCAAGTTCTAGTTGTTTTTTTTTTAAGTCGATGTTATGTTTTGTTATGTTATGTAAAACTGTTTTTCTTTTATTTATTAGGAAATCTATGTAACTCTATGTAAAAACTATTGAATGTATTGTTTTAATAAGACAATATAACATAATAACTTAAAAAAATTTATGTAACTGAAGTGTTAGTCAGAGGATAAGTGAGGGTGAATGTGTGAGGATGTGAGTTAGATATATTCTGAGAGGAAGCGTGTGGGTGATAAGTGGGTGTTTTCCAGCTTAGTATTTTTTGGTAGTTTTTAAGTAAAAATACCTTGAACCGATTGGTTCAATGTATACTCTACGTAAGTCTTTGCAACACGAAAAAAAAAGTAAGTTCAAATTAAATGTAATTTCAACAATGAATCCAGATTAAAGTTTTTACGCACTTTGTTTAAAACTAAGCCGCACGAACAATTAACTATTACTGTTACTATAATATGATATTGGTAGGTCAAGTTATAGCGTCGCAGCTTGATAACATGCTGACAAGATGGCATGTGGAGCGGCTCAGCGGCGGCGCGGTGTGCGAGCGAGGCGATGGTAGTTGTTTGTAAGCGGATGAGGGTAGGTAGCGAGCGAGCTCGAGTCGTCTCGGCGCGTGGCGGGAGCGGGTGGCCGAGATCGATGTCGTGTGGGCGGCGCCGCCCAGAAAATCAATGCGCTGCTGCGACTGACGGGCTTCCGCGCGGCACGACGCGCCCTCCGCCGCGCCGCCTCCTCCGCACGGGGAAGCCGCTCGCTGCAGCGCGCCGCGCCGCGCCGCGCCGCGCCTGCACCGCGCCGGCACAATACCTGCCCGCCCTGCTCGCCAACCTTACACCCTCGTCAGCACCATTCCATCATCCGAATTGTGAACCACAAAATAAAGAACATTCATTTACTGCCTTTTCCATTTATACGTCACCACGTAGTTTTGACGAACGAATTGTATGGAGGTAAAACAGCGTTACTGGATACTGGCAGTAATAAGCTAATCTCGTTCGCTTGTTTGCTAAAATCGAGGAGAAGAAGATGAAGAGCTAAAGTAGGTCGAGAAATGCAGCACAAAGTTAAACTGGACCTTACTTTACGTTTTAATCTGCCTTAGGACTGACTGACAGAAACGCCTGTCCGTCCAGTTGGCGTCACGTCCTGTCTGCTGGCCAAACCTTCATCTATCGTATTTTTTGAGGCATCAGTTACATTCAAATCGGTTCAGTAGAGTCGGAGATACCTGCGTGTGGCCGACAGAGGGACAGACACCAGAGTGATTCCGTAAAGGTCCCTTTTTATCGCAATTTTGGAAGGGGACCCTAATTAAGCATGAGGTAATGTTTCTTGAATTAATAAGAACACATAACAATAGGTCACCGGTTAGGGTTCCGCGGTGCGCTGGCAACACGCGCAGAAACTAGCATGCGCCGGGCTCGGCCACACATGACGCTCGAGCGGGAGTGACTACGAGTAGATAGCTCTGGGTAGCCTCCCTCACTCTTCCCTTCACTTCTATTATAAATGCGCATCTGTCTGTCGGCAACGTATAAAAAAAGCAAGCTCAGCATGAAATTCTCAAGTTAGTGTCAAGACAACACATCGAACTACGAATTATAACTCGGTCGACTTAATTCGGGACCTGGCTCGATCGGGTTGCACACAGGGCTGCCAGATGCCTTGCTGGTCAAGTAGCCACTTTGCGGTTAAAAGATAGCCCAAGTCGCCCAATTTACAAAAAAAAAATTGTTACCACAATAATTAAATCAGAATCATACAATAACCTATCCTAAGAATACATAAGAAATAAAAAAAATATTTAAATAATAAAATTAGGCCAAAATATTTTTTTTTTTAATAATTAAATCTGTATAATAAATCGGGCATTTACGGTGGTGGTACGGAACCCTCGGTGCGCGAAAAAGACTAGGTGTGGTCGGGGAACCGCCGCACTCTGGTTCGAAAGTACAATAAAACTTTGAATTTATTTTCCGAATGTAAATTTATTTTATTTTATTGTTACACGTTTTTCACGAAAGTTGATATTTACGGAGAAAAAAAAATTTTTTTTTTTATATGGGGCACAATATGTTTTCGTTAAATTCTCAAAACGATAGCACTTGATAGAACCGAGGCATATAGATCCTTAAACTATGAGAGAATCTGATCGAGATTGTGAAAAGATCCCGTCCGAACTCGTCCCCCTTTGCCTAAAATCAAAAGTTGCGCGAGAGGGTCAAAAGTTGCTAAAAATGTAAGAAATTGTAACCATCTGGCAACACATGACGAAATGTCATCCGAGCCAGGTATCTAGTTAAGTCGACCGAGTTATACATATTATGTATGTAAATAGAACCTTGTCACGTTTACGTTTACTCGCTTACTATCCGCGTTAAAAGTACTTATTTGAGTTAGAGGCTTCTATGATCGAATTGTTATTTTTTTTTGTGATAATAGTGACGACAGACCTACCCACGCGACCGCTGAAATTTATCAACGTTGATGCGCAAACACAACCCGCGAGCCCTACACCTGTCACAGCATCCAATATACCTCCATGTTTACATATCAAAAACATTTTTTTATGGTAAGCACGACATTCCCTTGCCCCTTACTAGGTGGTAGGCTCAAATTGTAGCCGACTGGGTTGGTACCACCGTACTAGATGTAAGATGGCCGCAAGCAACCTCGGTTGTGTTCTCCTCTAGTCCAGTATAGCCAGCAATCCAGGGAAGTCTCCGGTATGGCACCTACCTTCTCGGAGGTGATATTGGCTGGTTAGAGCATGTGCTTTGGCCCCTCCGACTCAGCCACCCATACCGGATTACATAAAAAAAAAATATATATATATATGGCGCGCGCCAGTCCACAGGCCAGACTAACGCAGAGGTGTAGTCCGACGGCGCCCGCGGCATTCGGATATTTACGGGGCTGCGAATACCAATAATTTTACGAGTAAAATTATTTGCATACACGCCGAAATCTAAGACGTATAATTCTACGTCAAAACTTGCGTTTACGAGAATGTGAATGCGGCGCGGGTGATGAGGTCGAGTAGGCAAGAGTCTACCTACTCTCCTCAACCTGCCAAGTGTCACATTCAGACGGTGCAGGTAACGGGGATAGGTAGAGAGAGGACTCAATCGACTGTCTCTCTGAGCCAATGTCTCGACGCGGGCGGGAAGAGGTGCGACGCCGCGGAGGGGGTGCGCGGGGTGGAGCCGGGGTGGCGCGAGCGGGAAGGTGGAGGTGGCGGGCCACGTGACTCCGGCGATGTGGGTCAGTGCCGGCCGCGCGCTATTCAATAAAACTTCGCAAGTTGCTACCCGCCGCGCCGCCTCCGCCACCGCGCCGGCCTCCGCACCACTCTCTGCCACCTGCGCCATCGGACTCTACTATCGATCAACATTATTCCGGCGAGACGCCGATGCCTGCGCGCCTGTGGTTCGACCTGTACCCTAATCACGAGATTTAACCTACACCGCGTACTACGCTACGCCGTGTTCTCTGCATCATTTTGTATGGAGAAACGGAGCCGCGCCTCTAGTGATAGATTTGTGAACTTCGTTTCTCCATGCAAAATGATGCGGAGAACACGGCGTAGCTTAGAACGTGGTGTAGGTTAAATCTCGTGATTAGTGTACTGAAATGTTACTAAGGAAACTAGATAAAATCAGTTATCGAGACTGCGGTACTAGTCGCAGGACGGGAGCGGTATCGACGCGAAGGTTTTCCGTTCGGGCGCTATCGATTAACGGTTCACCATCGAGCTAAATATAAAACGTCCCATCGACACCGAGGGAGACAAAGTTCGCGCGCATTATTGGCGCGATGGGTGCCGTGGCGGCGCGGCGGAGGAGGCGGCAGGGGCGGTGGGGCGCAGAGGAGGCGGTGTCGACGGAGGCGGTATCGATTCCGCAGCGGCTTCAGTCGCCTTCAGTCGAGCGCCGAGCTGCGCCGAGCCGCCGAGCCGCCGGCGCTGCGGGCGTCCCGCCCCGCGCCGCGCCGCGCGCTGCCTCCCCCGTCAGCGGCCGCCCCTCGCCCCGCGCCGCCCCCCGCGCCGCCGTCGCCCCCGAGCGCCAGCGCGCCGTCACAAACTCCATCGGTGTCTTCCCCGTTGCTAACGTCACCTCAGCCGCCCGACACGCTCCGCACCGAAACGAATATCGGAAGGCGCGCCGCCGACGATGTGACTTCTTCCGTGTCGAGCTGTGAAGTTCTCGAGTCTTCCCGCGCGCTCCTCGAGCCCGCGCGCGCCGCTCGGAGGTTCCCTCCGTCGACAACGATGAATTTTCGAACGGTCCCGCCGAAAAGTCGACGCCGGTCGCGCCGGTTCCTCTGTTTGTAAACATTTTAGTTGGCGGTCAAACTTTTTCTTTGGCGAGTTTGTGCGGAGGCGCGGCCGGGTACCGGGGAGGGGTAGAGCGGCGGGCGCAGCATGAGGGTGTCGGCGCCGCGGCCGGAGCGGTGTGCCGGCCGAGGATGCGGGCGGCGCGAGGTGCAGCGGCGGACGCGCGCCGCCGAGTAGAGAGGCCGGTGCCGGCATGGACTGCTGCAACTTCCCGGAGTACCGGCCGCAGTACGGCTGGGGGGAGGCGTACGGCGCGTACGGCCAGCCGTACGGTGCGCCGGCTGCCACGCCGTACGCTTACGTTCCCTACGCGTCCTACGCTCCCGAGTACGCCACTCAGCACGACCACTACGCGCGCTACTCCGCCTACCACTACGGGGACTACCCTCCGCCCGCGCCGCACCCGCCGCACCCGCACGCGTCGCCGCTCCACCGCCAGCTCGCCGAGCGCGACCACGCGCTCCTCGGTCAGTCACTCTTCCTCACCTCTCTACCCACATCATTTCTTATCATACCAAATAGGAACTTATAACTTTTCCGGAAATAAACGCTCATATTATCACTGAAGAACCATCAAACCCATTTCAAAGGTTTGGAGGATTTTTCAAGTACTTTTATACATTTCATGAAAATTATTGAGATGCTTCACCTAGCTGCGAGGACATATGCAATGCATGCCAGTAAATACATGCATATGTATTTACTGGCATCTCATTTCTTTAAAATATATATCTCTCTCTCTCCCTCGTCATTCAACAAAGTATGGCAAGTTTGTATAGATCATATACGCATAGTCCACACAATCTTTTCTACTTTATAATTTCAGCACATACGCAAGGTGTATTTATGTAAAAGTATTGTTCAAATAACTATAGCATTATTTATTATATGATATAAGTAAACATTTTATCTTTCTGCTTTTGATGAACGATCGGTGTTAAATTAGCTAGCTTAAAGTGCATACTGCACGTACTCATATTTTTCTAAACGAGTTTCCTTATGTACTTTTATTAATGAGAAAATATTTAAAGTTTAAAGCTTAAAAAAAGTCTTATGCTTGTACAGAATGTTGTACAGTCTTACATTTAGAAAATTTAAAGAAAAAAATTTAAATGTTAATGTTTTTTACCAGTTAGTATTTTTAGAACTACGAAAACTTGTTTAGGAATTTATCCTCATTTTGGCTTCGCCTTAGTCGGGTAAAAACACATAAGTACAGTACGTGGCAGTGAATAATGTACATCGGGCTTTAGAAAGAGACAATCCGGTTGTAGAGCGTCGTCCCTGTCGCACAGAGACGTGCGAGTTAGTGCGACAGAGACGACACTCTACAAAGGGATTGCCTCTTTCTAAAGCCCGATGAAAATTATTCACTGCCGCGTATTGTACAGTATGGTCCTAAGGCGGAAACACACTACTTGTGTTGTGTTGTTTTGTATTGGGTGTGTTGTGTCTAGTGCGGTGTTAATACATTGGTTGTATTGTGATATGTTGTGGCGGTCGCGAATCATCCACCATGATTTTGTGTTTTGTGCTCAAATATTTGAAAACTGCAGGCTTTGCACAAACAAACGTAGAGTATATCGTATGTATGCTGAACTGACGCGACATAGCGCGGAAAAGAAACAAACTTTTTGAAGTATGTTGCGGCGCGCCATAAGCCCGGTAGAAAGGATGTGGCAGTGTAGCGCAGACTCGACTTATCGAGTCTGCCGACACAACACAATGCGCCCCAATACAACACAAGCCACAGTATGTTTCTAGCAATACAAAATGTATAGGTGCAGTATGTTCTACAAGCGTCCCAGGCCCAACACAAGCCAACACAACCAACACAAGCAGTGTGTTTCCGCCTTTAGAGTTTAGTTAGACCCACACCCACCCATGCTGTCACATAGAGTGCTTGTGCACTAAACGATAACGGCACGGCCACGGCACGGCAGTGGAGATAATCATTTTATAATAATTAACAGTTTTCGCACTCGACGATGGCGACGACGGTTACGTCATGCCGTCACGGTATTTCATACATTTTTGTCTCACTACAACCGCGCAGTGCCGTTACCGTGTCGTTGACGTCTAGTGCTTAATCTTATTTTTAATCCGTTCACTTTAATGTGTTCTTTGTTTGTGTTGAAATGTAAATACTGTTGTTCTTAGGATTCTGTACCTTAAAAGGTAAAACCGGAACTCTTATAAGATCACTCCCGTGTCTGCCCGTCCGTCTGTCCAGAGGTTTTTCTCGAAAACTAAGTAACGTAGATACTTTAAATTTGGCATACATACGCGCACATATATTCTCAATAAGTAGATTAAAATTTATTTTAGATTGACATGGTACCAATAAAAAAAAAATTAATATATCGTGTGGGGTACCATTTAAAAGAGCAACAATTTTAAGTTCAATTATTAAGTTGGTAAAGTGAATGTTATTGTTATTTAATTGTGCATTTTTGCATTGTTTTCCTAGCGCGTAAAATAAAGAAAAGAAATAAAAATGCGGAGACCTTAAAATTATTTCATTGTGGTAGTATTTATATTATGTATCTTCTATATTATGTGAAATTGTTGGTATTGGTACTAAAGATAATCATATATTTTAAAAGAATAGCTCCTTCGTAAATGATTTGGCTATCTATACAATAGAATACATTATCGTGACATATAAAGAATTTACTGTCTTAGCCAGTAACATGAGAAGTTTGTTGACGAACAAGCTTAGTGCGTTGGGCAGTGCTTAGTGCGTTGGGTAGTAAGATCGAGGTTAGGCCTATCAAGTTGTTTAACTACATCACGAAGAGCGTCGGATTGCGGACGCGCGGCGCGGCGGAGCGGGGCCGCCTCGTGTGGCGTTGCTGTATCGGATTTTGATGACTCTACATTATACGTTATGCACTCTACTCTACTTATCTACATGTATGCTGTTTATTTATCACCTACACATTATTTTTTGGAATGTGTTGTTTTGTTAAATGTATCTACTTATTGGAAAGAATTAGCGGTATAGATCTTGAGCAATCTATCTATGGCATAACTTTATGTAGTAAGACCGGTGATGGAATAATGCAGTCATATTTGGGAGGGTTCCATGAGTACCTTTTTTCAGACTTGGATTCTATTCAGGGACGAGCCGACTGGCGACTGTACTCAGAAAGGACCTTCAACCTCTAAATAAAGACGCGTGGTTGTATGACTGAGCCTGTTTTACCGGTACTAATATGGCCGCTGCACTGACGAACTCGCTTCCCTCATCCCCCCTCCTCCTGTTCGACTTCTCCAAACCCGCCATACTCTCGCGCAGTTCGAAGAACAAGGGGTTGTTCTTCGAACTGCAGAATTCTCTCAATCGTCCTTGTGTCGCCCTGCAAAGGTGTTTAACGGGTTTGCGGGAAATGTCTTTCCCTATTCCTACAATCCACGTATTTTAAAATCGTGGGTTAATAGCCTTTACCCAGCGACATTAATCCGCTTTCAAGCCGGCCTGGAAACTCCGCGTAGGTGAAATTTTCTGCACCTGAGGCTCCGAACTCGAGCATAGCCACCCAGTTCGGCAGCAATAAAAAAACTATAAGTATGTACCTTATAGCAACCAGAATCGGCCACTTACTTTACCTACTTGTTGGAATTCCGTTTCTTAAATCACTTTCACTAAATAGTAATTTGGCATCGCATTGAAATTGGGATTCGGTGTAACATCCGAATTGCGTTCGATTCTGTGAAGCGACGACTCGAATTACCTTCAGCGCGGCGAGCAGCTATTGTCACAGCGCTAAACTGTTTGTCTGTTTATTAATGCATAGGAAGTTTGTATCGGCATTCCGTACCGCGCCGCGCCGCCGCGCCACGACACACGACACTGCCGGCGCGCGGCGGCGGCGCCCGCGCCCCTCTGTCGCACGTCGCATCTACCTGCCAGTACCGGCCGCTCCAAATTAATGTTTACGTCCACTAGCGCGGGCCGAATTCTAAACCATTTACGTCACGTGCGAATGACGACAGCGCGACTCGAGGGCGGGCGGTGCGAGGGCGGGCGGGGCGGCGGCGCTGCGCGGGGGGGGGGGGGGGGGCAGCAACAGGTTCCTCCGAGAGAGTGTGGTGTGAGGCGAGGCTCGAGAGCGCGGAGAGGCGCCGGCGCGGTGCGGGGGGCAGGCGGGGGGCGCCGCTCGTCCCGCGCGATTGATCGCGTCGCGCCGCCGCCGCCGCCGCGCCGCACTGCCGCCGCTGCTGCCCGCTCTAACATATTGACCGTGTAGCGACCTGGCGACACGCGCGTTGTTACTTTGTTCAGAATGTCATGTTGTACTGTCGACGCGTAGGTATCCAAGCACATGTGTACAGTGTACACCTCCACGCAGCCAACTGACGAGTTTGCGATGAAACGCTAACTGTGCCATGCAAACTACCAAGTTAATGGCACAAAAAATATTTTCTTCCAATACACATTGTTAAACAATAGTCGGACTCATAGTTAATTAATGATTTAAGTATTGAAATGCTTTATTTGTGAGGCACTACTCAAATAATTCCACACGCAACATTTATACAATGTTCGGCAACGAGTTGAGTTTAAATCTGGAATACGGGATCCAACGGCAAAGTAGCTTTCTCACACCAAGCGCCTCATGCAAGTTCTTCTGAATGGTTGTCCTTGAGATGCCTAATATAACGCCTCTATCTCTCGTTATGTCACATGACGATCTTCGAGAATTAGTTGTCTCACAGCAATGATGTTTTCTTCAGTGAAGGCGGATTTTGAACGTCCTTCACGAGATTTGTCACTAAGACTGGTATGTCCACGCTGGAATTCTAAATACCAGCGTCCGACATTTCGCAGAGATGGGGCTTCATCATGGAACACAGACGTTAGCTCTTCAAAACACTGAAGCCGTGTTAGGCCTCTTTTAAAGTTGTAGAAAATTAATTCACGGACATTTTCCTTAGTAAGATTCATTTTCGTACGTGACTTGACAGATTCAAATTTGAATATCGAACAGTTCCAAATTTCAAAGCTGCCGGTAAATATGTAAACGACAGAACTTAAAAGGCATACCTTGTATGATAGACTAGCAGTTCCCAGCTTCGCGTGCGAATCGAAAAGTAGCTCAGGGCCGCACGCGCCAGCTGTCCCGCGCATATGAGATGCACGTAAAAGTATTTCAGTATTTTTTTTTCATTTATTAATAACTCTGAAAGTACTGGACCGATTTTGTTGAAATTTTCAGGGTGTATTAGTATGCATGGTCACTACTATGTGGCATGTCCAGAAAAAAATCTAACTTTAGGTACGTAAAGTAAAATTAACATCATAAACGTGATCCATATCAGATATAGAACCTACCATTTAAGGGACTTCACTTAATAAAAAAAATACCTTATATAGTAAATATTGTTAAATAAGTTTATGGTCTTCTACAACATAGTTACCAAACCAACTGATAGATCATTCAATTCAACTTTAGCGGAATTCTTGGTAGGTGGAGCTAGTTTCGGCGAAGGCTCGGCGGCGCGGCGGCGGCGGGGGCCGTCGAGCCGCCACGTGGGCCATGCGACTTGATAATATTTAGACAATGCAACGTTTCACGAGGTCGTTACCGGATGTGTTCGCTTTCAATGAAAATAAGTACATTGTTTACAGAGGAGGACATTGTGTCAACGAGTATAAACGTTCGTTCGTTCGTTCGTTGTGCGTTCACATTTAAAAAGAAAAAAAACATAACAAATCTGTTACTCCCAGATTTGTTATGTTTTTTTTTTCTTTTTAAATGTGAACCGTGTCCGACATATTTACGAAATCTTCATAACATTGAACCGAAGATTCAATGGCCCCCATAATAAATTCATTCTCACACCGACTACACGTACATACTTACTTACTGCTGTACACGCTGGTCCATAAAAGAGTGGTTATGAATGTTTGTACGAAAATAAAAATACATTCATTGTTACGTCCTATGCGGCAAATGTTTCTTGAATATAATGATGTGAGAGTCGGCGAATTTAACTTTCTATTAATATGGCAGCATAAACAAGAAATCTCCACGTGCCACAAACAAAAAAACAAGAAATGAAATTTGCTTTACTACATATTATCTCCTTTTAATAAGTGCAATACCGGGGCGATCGAGCTTCGCTCAGTCTAGATAATTATATTATATCTCTAGATAAACTTGAAAACAAAATCTAAAACATTATCTAAATATAAAATTTCATTTGTGTGTATATACACTTTAAACTCACTTAAAGTACCTAATAGGATATTTATTTTATATATTTATTAACACTGTCTTCTTAATGGTCTGTTATGCATGTATTACGTTATATTTACTATTTTGTTATATTGTATACATATATATTATCTATAATCTATCAATATGTTATAATTATGTGTATATGGAATTTGTTCCTATTCTCTCACATTATCCGTGCACCTACTTTAGACATCCTTTACCATGCCGTTTGGCAAAGGTATCGCCACGCACAAAGGTTTGCTTGAATATAATGCAGATCTGCATTAAACCGACCTTTTGTGTCTGATTTTATAGTAAAATGGTGTACAATAAATCTATACATACCTATAATAAAATCGTAAATGCATAAAAATTCGGTATATTGAATATATTCAGAAAAAAAAAACTAACCAGGGCGTCTTAAAATGAGAAACTGAACATGTTAAAACAGTTTTTAAAATTTTTGTCTGTCAAGTTTTTGTTACATCTCGCAAAAACCACTGAACTGTATTTTACGAAACGAAAAATTCAATAATTAAAAAAACATTAAAACATTATTAGGCGTTTCAAATCACGTAGTTCAAAGTACAGGTTGGTACTGTCAAGAACAGTTGCTTTATGCGTCAGTTGCACGATGTAGTTCGTGTAATCGTGGTCAGTTGGCCGATGACGAAAAAAAAATTCAGTTGACAATTTTTTCCGTCTACGACAACGGAGAACTAGCATCTCGGCTTCAGCTGGGCAGGCATTCTCTAACGTCCTACTGTCAACGTCGGTGACGCTGACTAGTTATGTCTCTGTCTAATTATATGAACTAGACAGAGACATAACTAGTCAGCGTCACCGACGACGTTGGCGGTAGGACGTTAGAGAATTTACCGTAATAGACCGAAGAAATCAATTATATAAAAAACTATTAAAAAAAATATAAAAACCGTCTTCAAAAATGTATGAAATAAAAAAATCTAACCCTAGAGTTGAAGGCGGTGCTAAAGAAGGCTACACAAATCACAAAGGATATCATCCACTCATGTTTTCTTTCATGCGTCATTTTTACTTGCTTTAGCACCGCCTTCAACTCTAGGGTTCGATTTTTTTTTAATTCATACATTTTTGAAGGCGGTCTTTATATTTTTTAAATAGTTTTTTATTTCACAGTTTTTTTTTAGTTTTTTGCTATTAATGTACTCGGCGGAATCGCTTTCCAATCCGATCTTGACCAAATTAAAATGGGACCACCTCAGGGTTATCCCCTTTCAAACAAAAAAATAATTTTCAAAATCGGCCCCCAATTGACGGAGTAATCGCTTAACAAACATCCAAAAAAAGAAAACATACCGTCGAATTGAGAATCTCCTAGGTCTAAAGTAAATTGCTCGTGAAGACAATAAATGCAAATGGGTTTATCATGTGTAGTTTAGGAGTTCCTATCGCCACCTTCCGTCCCCATCATCAGACGAGCTCGATGGTACTCGTACCATAATATATTAAGCGCATCTGGGCGGTCGGAAAAGATTTAAAATTTAGAAAATTCATGAAACAAGGGTCCGAATATGTATCACAATATCGATTCGTGTATTTCAATACAATGACAGAGAAAATTTCAAAATATTAGGTATTTAATACTTTTTAGTTTAATATTTTTTTTAAGTTTGCTTTATATTTTTTAAAACTGTTTTTTTTATTATTTTTAGTAATATTACATAAAAAAGAATAATCGAAATCGATTGAAGTTCGACAGAATCGACAGAATTATTCGCCATGTGTCAAACTGCAAATTGCTGAAAAGTCCACATCACAAAAGTTTTGCTGAAGGTAACCAACCACACACCATATTATTTTGTTGATTTTTCGAAAACCTCTGAACCAATTACGATAAAATTTAAATGGGACCACCTCGGAAGTATGACCTAACAAACAAAAATAATTTTCAAAATCAGCCCACAATTGACGGAGTAATCGTGTAACAAACATACAAAAAAAACATACACTCGAATTGATAGCCTCCTCCTTTTGTGAAGTCGGTTAAAAAGACACCATTTCAGCATTTAGTTGCAGCGCTGGATTCCACATGGTCCCTTTTACGTACTACGGTGATAAGTTGTGTGTACAGGAGACATAATAGAAGAAATATATAACAATTGAGACATATAATATCAAAGGCGGCAATCTCCACATAGTATTGAAAATAAAGTAAAGATGAAGTTTTTTTCGTCTATTCGTCTAGAATATATTAAATAAATGTCTCCGTACCAAGCACGGCAATATCCAATAGAAAATCATACATAAAAATTCATGTCCACATCAGTCTTGGCAATCTCCACCTTGGTTTCCATACATACATTTTTTTTACACTGGAACCTTTTTCTTATTTCTGAGAAAATAGCTCTTGTGGAGATTGCCGCCTTTGATATTATATGTCTCAATTGTAACAACGAAATTCAATATATGAATGAATAAAAAAAAAAAAAAAGTACAAAATGAGGTGACTTTTGGTGCTGAGATACTATTAAACTGTCGTTTTCCGAGATAACTACACGTTAGAAACTGACACGGTTTGCTACATCACCTATAACATCCGTGATGTCAGGCGGGTGAACTAGGTGCCATGTCAGTGCTTCCCTTCATTTCACGTCGGCCACACTGAACTGGACGGAAAACACGAACTATTTACATAGCCGTTTCTACCGACGTTTCGCTCAGTGCGATGGTACCAACCCGGCCAGGATAAACCCTACCACCTAGTAAGCTAAGACGGGAAGGGACCTACAGTTTAACGTGGAATCCGAGCCACGGTCAGCCTCCAACGGTCGAGCGGTCACCCATCCAAGTACTGACCGCGCTCAGCGTTGCTTAACAACAGTCGACCGACCCCATCACTGAGCTACCGAGGCTGACAAAGATACTACCTTGCTATTTGATGTGGTGCGCGGACGCTTGGATAGCACTGAACTAGTAGCGATTGTGGGACTAAACGTCCGACAGCGTCGTACACGTCACACAGCTCTCCTCCACGAGCCCGCGCACCACACCAACTATGCTCAGGACTCAGTTTTCACTAGAATTATACACAACTTTAATGATATATTCTGACACTGACATCGTTCACCTATCTAGATCAAAATTCATAAATGAGATTATAAAGACATTGATGAGCGAATATGTGTGCATACCCATATGAATACCCGCACATGCATTCATAACTACATTAACACATAATCATTGAATATTCTAGCAGAGCTACGAATGTTAGACACAGCGCTTAATAAAAATTTACTATAAATTAACTGCTACGCCGACTCGACGCAGTGCTACAAATATTCGACACTACGCTTAATACATTACCAGTAGACGCAAAGAATTTAATATAAATTAACTGCTACGCCGACTCAACGCAGTGCTACGAATATTCGACACCACGCCTAATAATTTACCAGTAGACGCAAGGAATTCAATATAAATTAACTTAAGCCGACTAGATGCAGTGCTACGAATGTTCTACACTACGCTTATTAAATTACCAGTAGACGCAAGGAATTTAATATAAATTAACTGCTACACCGACTCGACGCAGTGCTAAGAATATTCGATATTAGACTTAAATAGTTACCAGTAGGTGCAAGTAATTTAATACAAATTAACTGCTACGCCGACTCCAGGCAGTGCTATAAACGTTCTACACTACTACGCTCGATACGCTAAGAAAATTACCAGTAGACGCAAGGAATTTATATAGATTAACTGCTACGCGGACTCAACGCAATGCTATGGCTTAAATGGTTACCAGTAGGTGCAAGGAACTAAATATAAATTTTCTGCTACGCCGACTCGAGGCGGGGCTACGAATATTCGATAATAGGCTTTAATAGTTACCAGTAGGTGCAAGAAACTAAATATAAATTATATGCTACGCCGATTAAACGCGCGGCTACGAATATTCGATAATAGACTCAAATAGTTACCAGTAGGTGCAAGAAACTGAATATAAATTATCTGCTACGCCGACTCGAGGCGGGGCTACGAATATTCGATAATAGACTTAAATAGTTACCAGTAGGTGCAAGGAACTAAATGTAAATTATCTGCTACGCCGACTCGAGGCGGGGCTACGAATATTCGATAATAGACTTAAATAGTTACCAGTAGGTGCTAGGAACTAAATATAAATTATCTGCTACGCCGACTCGAGGCGGGGCTACGAATATTCGATAATAGACTTAAATAGTTACCAGTAGGTGCAAGAAACTAAATATAAATTATCTGCTACGCCGATTCAAGACGGGGCTACGAATATTCGATAATAGACTTAAATAGTTACCAGTAGGTGCAAGAAACTAAATATAAATTATCTGCTACGCCGATTCAAGATGGGGCTACGAATATTCGATAATAGACTTAAATAGTTACCAGTAGGTGCAAGAAACTAAATATAAATTATCTGCTACGCCGATTCAAGGCGGGGCTACGAATATTCGATAATAGACTTAAATAGTTACCAGTAGGTGCAAGAAACTAAATATAAATTATCTGCTACGTCGATTCAAGGCGAGGCTACGAATATTCGATAATAGACTTAAATAGTTACCAGTAGGTGCTAGGAACTAAATATAAATTATATGCTACGCCGACTCGAGGCGGGGCTACGAATATTCGACAATAGGCTTAAATAGTTACCAGTAGGTGCAAGAAACTAAATATAAATTATCTGCTACGCCGATTCAAGGTAGGGCTACGAATATTCGATAATAGACTTAACTAGTTACCAGTAGGTGCAAGGAACTAAATGTAAATTATCTGCCACGCCGATTCAAGGCGGGGCTACGAATATTCGATAATAGACTTAAACAGTTACCAGTAGGTGCTAGGAACTAAATATAAATTATATGCTACGCCGACTCGAGGCGGGGCTACGAATATTCGACAATAGGCTTAAATAGTTACCAGTAGGTGCTAGGAACTAAATATAAATTATATGCTACGCCGACTCGAGGCGAGGCCACGAATATTCGACAATAGGCTTAAATAGTTACCAGTAGGTGCAAGAAACTAAATATAAATTATCTGCTACGCCGACTCGAGGCGGGGCTACGAATATTCGACAATAGGCTTAAATAGTTACCAGTAGGTGCTAGGAACTAAATATAAATTATATGCTACGCCGACTCGAGGCGGGGCTACGAATATTCGACAATAGGCTTAAATAGTTACCAGTAGGTGCAAGAAACTAAATATAAATTATCTGCTACGCCGATTCAAGACGGGGCTATGAATATTCGATAATAGACTTAAATAGTTACCAGTAGGTGCAAGGAACTAAATATAAATTATGTGCTACGCCGACTTGAGGCGGGGCTACGAATATTCGATAATAGACTTAAATAGTTACCAGTAGGTGCAAGGAACTAAATATAAATTATGTGCTACGCCGACTTGAGGCGGGGCTACGAATATTCGATAATAGGCTTAAATAGTTACCACTAGGTGCAAGGAACTAAATATAAATTATCTGCTACGCCGACTCGAGGCGAGGCCACGAATATTCGATAATAGGCTAAAATAGTTACCACTAGGTGCAAGGAACTAAATATAAATTATCTGCTACGCCGACTCGAGGCGAGGCCACGAATATTCGATAATAGGCTAAAATAGTTACCACTAGGTGCAAGGAACTAAATATAAATTATCTGCTACGCCGACTCGAGGCGAGGCCACGAATATTCGATAATAGGCTAAAATAGTTACCACTAGGTGCAAGGAACTAAATATAAATTATCTGCTACGCCGACTCGAGGCGAGGCCACGAATATTCGATAATAGGCTAAAATAGTTACCACTAGGTGCAAGGAACTAAATATAAATTATCTGCTACGCCGACTCGAGGCGAGGCCACGAATATTCGATAATAGGCTAAAATAGTTACCACTAGGTGCAAGGAACTAAATATAAATTATCTGCTACGCCGACTCGAGGCGAGGCCACGAATATTCGATAATAGGCTAAAATAGTTACCACTAGGTGCAAGGAACTAAATATAAATTATCTGCTACGCCGACTCGAGGCGAGGCCACGAATATTCGATAATAGGCTAAAATAGTTACCACTAGGTGCAAGGAACTAAATATAAATTATCTGCTACGCCGACTCGAGGGAGGCCACGAATATTCGATAATAGGCTAAAATAGTTACCACTAGGTGCAAGGAACTAAATATAAATTATCTGCTACGCCGACTCGAGGCGAGGCCACGAATATTCGATAATAGGCTAAAATAGTTACCACTAGGTGCAAGGAACTAAATATAAATTATCTGCTACGCCGACTCGAGGCGAGGCTACGAATATTCGATAATAGGCTTAAATATTTACCAGTAGTTGCAAGGAACTAAATATAAATTAACTGCTAAACTGTCTTTCCTGGGATTGAAAACTTACAAATATCTACAAGAAATTAAATAAGCCGTAATAAAGGCATTGCTACGCCGACAGGCTCAACGTTCGGAATAAATACAGTTATAAACTAAAACGTATTGTTACTTCAAGGCCTCAACTAGAGACTAATAAAAATAAAAGAGAACGAACGGAAGAAAAACGGACGAAAATAGTCCTAATATGGATATGGTATCATTTTCATGTAAACCTTAATTTGGGCATAATAGCACGTCACGGCGAATGAAAACATTCTGCCCATTCATTCCTTCCTTTATTCAATTACTCCATTTTTCTAGGTGAAATTGGGGGGAAAACTCATAAAATGGGGATATCTAAACTTGGCGTATCAAAATAACAAATTGTTTTGTATGGAAATTTGGTTACATTGGTTTTCATAAAATCATCGAGCTACTTCCACTCGCTTTTACGGTCTGTGGCCTCAACGTTGCGCTATTAGAGATCTCTTTAAAAATTATTCTCACCAAGGCTTTTATTTATTTATTTTATCTTTCTATTACTTGTACCAAGTATGACCGCCTCCTACACAAGTAATGACGTTTAGTTGTGCCATAACAGAAACTATCGACAATTAATTTTACCAATCAATACTAAGGCACATGAGATTTAAAATAAAAATAAAATATTTGATGATAGAGGGATGCTATGAAAGCTGCTACGACAATATTTTTCAAAAAATGAAACCTGAATGTTCCTGGGTAACTTTTACAGTTTACAGATGGCACTATATGCCATATTGCACCTCAATATTCTATGAGATGGCGTTAAAAAAATTTTTTATTTTTTATAAACTAATTTTCTCAGTGATGACACCTATATGAATATATATATACAAGAATTGCTCATTTAAAGTAATAGGATGGGATAATGTTTTATATGAACCAGCTATTTTGCAACGCAATATGTTTTTAGTACGCGTTCAATGCTAACTCATAAAAAATTGTCGTACTGGAACAACAACATTTTAGAATGAATAAATCTTCCGCGTAATAACTCAACGATCTCTCGAGTTGCTCGAGCAAGAAACTGTTTTTTTTTGTAGGCTGTAAGCGGTTGTTTTCCTGGAAGTTTGAATATAAATTGATGAAATGTTTAATTTCTCGAACTTAGCTAGACAATTTGCATATTTATGGATCGTGTAATATATCTTAGCCGCTTATCTTTGTTTACAAAGTGTATCGAAGACTTGTCTAGTGGACAGGTTTAAGCATTAAACAAAAGAGAATGGACATTTTGGCGCACCCCTCGAATCTCTCCAATGATATTGAACTGTATATCATTGGAAAGCTCGCTTGAAGTAGATCATTCGTTAATACGGCGTCATATTTAAATTGTGAGCTGTTCCGGAGTTATGTCCTCTTAAATATGGCTAGTTACATGATAGCCCAATGCCATTATATGCCTAAAAAGTTAAATTACAATTTAAAAAAAACCCCCGACACATGCCTAAAAAATTAAAAAAATTATTTAACCTTAGTTAAGGCATCGGGGGACCGAGTTTAATGTTTTTTACTCAGCCGTCCTCCGACGCCTTTAATTAACTAAGCCGGAATTAGTTTTTGAATTTTTAGGGGTTTTGGATGTGTCGGGGGGTTTTTAAAAATTTGTAAGTTCAACTTTTATTTCAAGCTTTTTAAGAGACGTAATTTGAACGTGTAATAATTTTGTTAAGTTTGGTTAGGTTAGATTACAAAGGCATAAATTAGTTTTGCAATAATTACCGTTATTTACTTTTTTTATGGAAACTGACACTGTTGGCTACATTACCTACAACATCCGTGATCTCAGCCCATAACACCGGGTGAACTAGGTGCCATTTCAGTCCTTCCCTTCATTTCATGTAGGCTACACTGAACTGGAACGGGAAACACGAACTATTTATATAGCGGTTTCGACCGACGACGTTTCGCCCAGTGCGGTGGTGCCAATCCGGCCGGGATAAACCCTACCACCTAGTAAGGTAAGAAGGGAAGGGACCTACAGTTTAACGTGGAATCCGAACCACGGTCAGCCTCCAACGGTCAAGCGGTCACCCATCCAAGACCATATCTAGGGTTGCTTAATAACAGTCGACCGACCGCACCACTGAACTACCGAGGCTGACGTATACGAGTAGTCGATTATAACTCAAGAATGGCTCAACTTACTTACTATTTACTTGCGGTTTTTACCTATGTATATTGTGCGTCATGTCTCCGCAAGGCTATATACTCGTAGCACCACGCTATTATTTTATAAGCTGATCGTAATCACAGTCGGAGAAAAACTCTGTTAGCTTTCGCGTTATTTTATCGAAAAAAAATCTCCATGCAAATTAACTAGGTAATTTAGATTTTCTAGGTATTTTCAAGTGCATCATGTGACATATCCATGAAAAATGCTCGCTATAAGGAATAAAACACATATTTATAATTTTAAAATGCATAGTTTAAAAGATATTAGAGAAAATATAAAAAATCGAGCACTCACGCACGCAACCCAATCCTTATCTCTAATAAATTTCCAAAAGAAAATAGGGAATATAGGCCCCATATTCCCCATTTTCTTTCGATAAAATTATCTTATAGTTTACAGGAAAACCTAAAGAAAATCAGAAAATCCCAAGTCCTAAAGTTCTCACGGAAACAGAATGGTACGGAACCCTCTCTACGCGAGTTCGACTCGCATTTGACCGCTTTTTTAAATAAGTCTTACACTAGAATTACCTTTAATCTAGAAATATAACAAATTAAAGACTTTTAAAATAATACATGAAGCAACGATTGAAACAGCTGGTTTGATTTGTGTGTGTGTTTGTGTGTGCAGAGTACGGCGGCGCGGGTGGTGGCGGGGGCGCGGGCTACGTGGCGCGCGAGGCCCGGGCTCGGCGCGCGCAGGGCCGGCGCGAGGCGGAGCGGACGCGCGCGCGCACGCCGGTCGCGCCTCACCACCTGCCGCTACCCCACACGCCCACGGTCAGTTTATCTTATCACTTTCAAACCTTATATTACTAAACAAATATGTGTATGTGTAGCGGCTTGTCCCTTCTATCTCCTATCCTTCTCTCGCTCACGCGCGGCGATCTTCAAATCGAAGGTCAACTCAACACCTTCAGTCGCCAAACGATCCGTCAATAAGCAAGCCGCGCGCGATATACGTAGACAATATAAATAAAAGGTGCATGAAATTCATTTATTTTATGAACTGCTTCAATCATAGTGCGTAGCGTGTCGGGGGCCCCCACGGAGCCAGGAGTCGTCGTCAGCTGCGCGTGAGTATTGTTTTTCCATATTCATTGTCTTACCTATTAAGTCGCTACCTACTTCTTTGTATTTGTATTACAGTTCACTGGTGCAATTGCGCACATTATTTGGTCCTTCGTAGCCGATTTTAAATCGGCGATAAAATATTATTATTATGGTCAAAACTTAATGAAACAAAAGTTGGAAAACAATAAACTCATTGCGACAAATTGGCAACTATGTGACTATACGCAGCAGCTCGGATTGTATTCATTTAATAATTTGGCGGCTCAATAATATACCTACCTATCATTTCATATTGCATAGGTCAAAGTGGTATATTATAATATTTATAATACATTTTATTAACATAAGTAGGTCTATTGTTTCGAGAAATATAACTTGAATGCCTACTTCACGTTTGAATTGTGTCTACCTACAAATTCTTAATTTTAAAACTCAATAATGTTTTATCAATTTACTTGAATATTTATGATTATAAATGTAATTAAACAATCTTGTAAAAATTGTGAAATTTTATACTTTGATAAGTTTCGTCATTTGACCGTAGGTACCTATTGTTCCATCATACATAACAGAGGTGAATTGCTTACGAGAATAATTAATCATTTTAGTAAAAGTACATGCCTAAAGTATTATTTTAGGACATAAGTTGTACAACATACTACCTATTTCATTTTACATCTTAATAATATTTTGCAAACTAGTAATAATCTATACAGATTATAGGTATTAATAACATTTGTCAATTCTTATGTTCTCTGACACGAGATTGTTGTACTCAAATGGTTCTTATTTACGAATAGGTATCCAGCACGTCTCGCTCAGTCAGTTAATGTATAATTGTTGTTATTAATATCTCAAACTACATAAATTGTATTTTCTTTCCTAATATATTATGTGTGAGTAGGTTGCATGGCCCATATCAGCGCATACCCGTCATGTGGTCATAAGTTGTGCTGTGTTGTGCCTCATCCGCCACCGCCTTAGAAATTGTTCAGCTGTTTTCGATTCGCATACCCACATAATTGGGGCATCAAGTTGCGTTATTTATTACATAGGTATTAATAAACATTTTCAATTCTTATGTTCTCTGACACGAGATTGTTGTACTCAAATGGTTCTTATTTACGAATAGGTATCCAGCACGTCTCGCTCAGTCAGTTAATGTATAATTGTTGTTATTAATATTCCAAAATACATAAATTGTATTTTTTATTTCCTTATATATGGGTGAGTAGGTTGCATGGCCCATATCAGCGCATACCCGTCATGTGGTCATAGCTGTGCTGTGTTGTGCCTCATCCGCCACCGCCTTAGAAATTGTTCAGTTGTTTTCGATTCGCATACCCACATAATTGGGGCATCAAGTTGCGTTATTTATTACATAGGTATTAATAAACATTTTCAATTCTTATGTTCTCTGACACGAGATTGTTGTACTCAAATGGTTCTTATTTACGAATAGGTATCCAGCACGTCTCGCTCAGTCAGTTAATGTATAATTGTTGTTATTAATATTCCAAAATACATAAATTGTATTTTTTATTTCCTTATATATGGGTGAGTAGGTTGCATGGCCCATATCAGCGCATACCCGTCATGTGGTCATAGCTGTGCTGTGTTGTGCCTCATCCGCCACCGCCTTAGAAATTGTTCAGTTGTTTTCGATTCGCATACCCACATAATTGGGGCATCAAGTTGCGTTATTTATTACATAGGTATTAATAAACATTTTCAATTCTTATGTTCTCTGACACGAGATTGTTGTACTCAAATGGTTCTTATTTACGAATAGGTATCCAGCACGTCTCGCTCAGTCAGTTAATGTATAATTGTTGTTATTAATATTCCAAAATACATAAATTGTATTTTTTATTTCCTTATATATGGGTGAGTAGGTTGCATGGCCCATATCAGCGCATACCCGTCATGTGGTCATAGCTGTGCTGTGTTGTGCCTCATCCGCCACCGCCTTAGAAATTGTTCAGTTGTTTTCGATTCGCATACCCACATAATTGGGGCATCAAGTTGCGTTATTTATTACATAGGTATTAATAAACATTTTTCAATTCTTATGTTCTCTGACACGAGATTGTTGTACTCAAATGGTTCTTATTTATGAATAGGTATCCAGCACGTCTCGCTCAGTCAGTTAATGCATAATTGTTGTTATTAATATTCCAAACTACATACATACATTGTATTTTTTATTTCCTTATATATGGGTGAGTAGGTTGCATGGCCCATATCAGCGCATACCCGTCATGTGGTCATAGTTGTGCTGTGTTGTGCCTCATCCGCCACCGCCTTAAAAATTGTTCAGCTGTTTTCGATTCGCATACCCACATAATTGGGTCATAAAGTTGCGTTTCGTGGCACTAACATTATTATATTTATATATTTCAAAATTTAATAGTTACTTACTAATGGTAATGAAACAATCATATTATTCTAATTATACAGGTACCTATATCTTGCTTGATACGTATTCCTACTAAGGTCTGTGTGTTCGATTCGCATACCTAAATAATATTAGGTCACCAAGTTGTGTTTCGCGCCACGTACCTGTCTGTAGGATGATATGCATGTGTGTGTGTGTGTCCTATGTATATAAACTTAATTAATTATTAATGATCCAAATGAATTAATCAAACATCCGATCATATTAAATCAATCATATTTCAGTCACTTTTTTACACAACTAACCTCTAAATTGTACTGCGTGCACTGTTACCTCCGATCGGAGAATATAGTAATTGTCATTTCTACTGAAGTCTGAAAGACAGGGATCTTATACCTACCTACTATCTTCCGCTAGTAGCGGCGCGCGCGCACGCCCGCCATCGGTTGCGAGCGGAGCGACAGCGAAGCGAAGGTTTCGTTCGTTTGTACCTACTACTGACTGAAATAAAGTAGACGTTTACTTACCTACATACTTGCTTATATTGAGTGCAGTGGTTTGTATATTCTTTTATTTTGCAATAAGATTCGAGTTATTATTATTTATTTATGTTCTAATGTAATGTTTAATCGAGATAAATTACAAGTAGGTAATACATAAAGAACCGTGTACCTAGCTATATAGTTAAGACATAATAGCACATTTATAGATATTGAATTGATGCGGTATCCAAACTACTCCCTGAATGTTGTTACATGAAGTGAGAATAATGATGACTAATACTTAAAGTACCTACTTATACCTACATCTCATTTTAAAGGTGACATACATACTTTTTTACTTTCTTTATTATAAATTGAATTATTGTCTAGAAACTTGCTTGCAATAACACTTAAATCATTATCAAAGTTTTAAAACATAACTTAAAAAATTTATTATCATTATTAGGAGAAATATGAATGTTGTTATATTGTATGACTGTCGTATGTGCGAGATAGGTATTTAATATTGTCGCTTAGAACAGAGCGTTAGTTTCCAACCTGTGCTACATTCGCACCTAATCGAACTTGCATACTTACTTGAATTTTGTGAATGTGTGCGTGTTGCACTTGTTTCTACACTTATCTTTGTCTAATTTGGTAGGTCACTAACTATTTAGCTTATAGTTTGAACTTTGTAGTGGTTTGAACAAGTTAAAGATGTCTTTTTCAGACAAGGCTTTGAAAATAAAACAAAGAATACTATTAAAGCGACGCGAGCGCACGTTTCAACAGTTACAGATCCTGTATGATCTATCAAATAACTTCTCCAAGGGTCCAAATACTGTTGCAGAATTTAAGGTCCGTTTTCAACGTATAGATGAGGTACGACAGGAGTTTACAACTATACAGGATGAATATAATGAAATTGAGTTAGGATTAAACCCGGAGGCAGAGCCCTCGTATCAGGCGTCAGATACGTTTGACGAACTGTATTATAAAATACAAGCGATCGCTCTGCAGATATTACCTAGTAGTTCGCAGAGCGGGCTCCAGGAATCAGGTGCCCAAGGTCACGAAGGAAGAATGGTGCAACCTCGTCTTCCAAGAATAGATCTTCCCAAATTCGACGGTCTAAGTCTTGACAGATGGCCACACTTTTACGACACCTTTGTTTCTCTGGTGCACTCTAATAGCTCAATCAGTGCGGTTGAAAAGTTCCACTATTTAGTGTCATGTTTGTCCGGTCCACCCTTGAGCTTAGCACACAGCCTACCGATCACACACTTGAACTATCCTATAGTCTTCAAGCTGCTCACGGACAAATACCAGAATAAACGCGTTCTGGCGACTCATTACCTGGACAAAATGTTCTCCTTCCAGTCCCTCACTAAGCAAACTTTACCTAATCTTGGTTCATTCATTGAAGTTTTCTTCGAATCCATGTCAGCACTGAAGGCACTACGACTGGACAACCTTTCTGAGTTTATTCTCTTCTACTGCGCGGTGCGTAACTTGGATACGGAAACAAGGAAGAATTTCGAGACAAAACATACTTCGTTTGAAATTCCGACCTTTGATCAACTGATAGAATTTGTGCAAGAACAAATAAAGATTATTGAAGTCTCTGAACCGAACCCTGCTGCACACGCAGTACACTCAAAATTGCCGTCACCTAAGTTTCAAGGCACACACAGTAAGCCTTTCTCGAAAGGTTCCTTCGTATCGTCAAATGCGCCCAATATGTCTGGTACGACACATGTGTGTGCCAACTCTATTAAATGCCCTGTTTGCCAGCGACCACACAGAATTTATACCTGTGAATCGTTTTTAACCCTTGACGTGCCCGCGCGCATTAAAAAGGCACAACTTCTAAATTTATGTAAGAATTGTTTACGAGATTCGCACTCGACTCGGGAGTGTCCATTGCAGTCAAAATGCTCTCACTGTGGACAACGCCATAACTCACTGTTGCACTTAAAAAATAATCATGTGATGGTGTCCTCGAATGATGACCCTGATCTAGAGGATGCTATTGCACCTGAGTGTTACGAGAATGATACTGCACGTGAAAATACTGAAGGAAATGTTAACGTGACATGTCACTCCTCTACAGGTCAGGGAACGAACCTGGCCACGGTTTTTCTGGGAACTGCTATTTTAAACATAAAGGACGCATCTGGCGAACATCAAAGGGTTCGTGCCCTCATTGACAGCGCAGCACAAAATTCGTTTATAACCACATCCTGTGCGCAACGTCTAGGTTTAAAATCACACAAATGCGATGTTACTGTCGCAGGACTCGGACACACAACATTACAAAAAACTAGCGGAGCTATGACGTGCATTATCTCCACTGACGATAATGTTTTAATGGCGGACGCCATAATCATTCCTAAGATCACGTCTCCAATGCCCACAAAACGATTATCAGTCGAGATGCGCAATCGTTATAAGCATCTCGTACTGGCTGATCCAAAATTTGATGTTCCCGCCCCCGTAGAACTTTTATTAGGGGCTGATATATTTCCAGACATATATGATGGTCAGAAGCTGAAGTTCGGTCCAGGGTACCCGACAGCTTTGCACAGTATCTTTGGGTGGGTAATTACTGGAAAGGTAAATTCAACTGATAATCAAACCATCACACCTGCCTTCTGTACGGAAACGTCATACCTTGAAAACGCCGTTGTAAAACCTGTAAAACGGTTTTGTGGAATTGAAGAACGACCTATGGTTAGACGTATTAATCCCGAGTATACAAAATGGACCAAGTCTCAAGTAAATGTGAAAGTTGACGATTTGGTTATGATAGATGATCCTAGGTCGCCGCCAATGCAATGGCGGGTTGGTAGAGTTGTGGCTGTTCATCCAGGAAAGGACGGAACTGTCAGAGTGGCCACTATCCGTACGTCTAGTGGAACATTAGTTCGTCCGGTAGTAAAACTCTATCCTCTTCCAATCGCTTAGTTACTTATAGTACTTACCTCTAAGAATTTCATATAATACAACCTTATAATATGTAACCTATAAGTTGCCAAATTGTTCGCCATGAATTTGTTGTTCATTTGTTATTTTTGTATTAGGAAATCATATGCTGATTTCGTGGGGGAGTATGTAGCGGCTTGTCCCTTCTATCTCCTATCCTTCTCTCGCTCACGCGCGGCGATCTTCAAATCGAAGGTCAACTCAACACCTTCAGTCGCCAAACGATCCGTCAATAAGCAAGCCGCGCGCGATATACGTAGACAATATAAATAAAAGGTGCATGAAATTCATTTATTTTATGAACTGCTTCAATCATAGTGCGTAGCGTGTCGGGGGCCCCCACGGAGCCAGGAGTCGTCGTCAGCTGCGCGTGAGTATTGTTTTTCCATATTCATTGTCTTACCTATTAAGTCGCTACCTACTTCTTTGTATTTGTATTACAGTTCACTGGTGCAATTGCGCACAGTATGCTTACTTTATGCAGATGCCCCGTAACTTTAGCACCGGGGCAGAGGTGAGTAGTACGCACGTAGCGTAAGTACGCTAAGCCACGCCTAGGTTTTACCCTTTGGTATTTTCGTTCATTAAGTTTTGTATGGTTGCCTATTTTTAAGGAACCTTTTTTAATTCGCTCGGTATTGTCGTGAGCTCTAAATTCATCATTTCTCGATAGACACACTGTGTCTGTGTTCTCTTTGTTTCGTATTTATCTACACTACATAGTGTATGAGTACTAACGTGTTACCGTAGATTAAGTGCTTTACTTTCTGAATGAAATCTAAGCCATTTTCTCATTTGACAACTTTGATGTTGTTTCTGTTGCGGAAACGTAGTTTAAACATAATTCATTACAAAACCAACTAAATATACATTTATGTGACGAATTGTGTATGATACATGTATGTGTATACGTAACGCACTCGGTACGCATTGAAACCTTACATAAGACCCGACAAAGTAAATTAGGGCGAGCTAACTTCTTAACACACGTAATTTTCTTCAGACTGAATTGATTTCGAGAAGCCCTGCCGACAACGTACTACGAACATTTTCGTAGGATTGACGAAAACCTACAAGTGAACTGATTTGACTGCCGCCGCCGCGGTCGTTCGCCACCCCCTACGCAAGTCAATAGTTTTCACGTGGGCAACCCCTGTACAACAACCTGTACATAGGTACCTAACATTTTATTTCCCGAAACACTGATAAAGTCAGTCAGTAGCCAGTCGCGGTGCTTCCTTGAGCACCGTTGAAAGCTACGTTCTTTGTATCCTGATTCACTCCACCTCATTCTATATATACCCATCTTGTGCTGTTAAAGCAGATCACCTCTGGAAGCGACCCCCCGCGACTATCTTGCACTCCAGCAACCTTTTCAAATTCCGTTTGAAGAAACTTAATTATGTTGTCACGTTCGTAGTGTCTCCACCTGTGTCATCGCTGTAGGTATATTGCATAGTAAGCAAATGCTTTAGAAAGAGAAAAAAACTTTAGAAAGAGACAATCCGGTTGTAGTGCGCCGTCCCTGTTGCACGAACCCCTCGTCTCGGTTTTTTCAATATTTAAAGTTTCAATAATTTAATAAATAACAGACAAAAACCGAGACGTTACCAGCGGCCGCCCCCGCCGCGCCGCGCCGCCCCGCGCGCCGGTACCGTGCCGCGACTCCCCGCCGCCGGCCGTCGTCGTCGTCGTTGCTGTACTTGCGAGTTGCGGCTGACGGGCGGACATTCTGGCATAATGAATTCGTGTCGCGCGGAGACTACGACGACGGCGCGGCGGCGCGGCGTGGCGACACGAGGGGGCCGCGCGGGGGCGGCGGCGCGGGGGCGTGGAGCTAGTCGGGCGGGCGGCCAGTAAAGTTTTCGCGGGTGGCGGCGAACTTTGCCGCCCTCGACTACTTGTTGCGTGGCGGCGCGGAGGCGGCGGCGGTGCGTGCCACCTCCGCGCCTCCCGCACGTCCCGCGTCCGCCCCCGGCCGAGCGCCTTCGCGCCGCCGCCGCCGCTGCGAAGTATTCGCCACGCTCTCTATCACCCGTATGTTTACATTTCTAATGTCTCAATATAAGTAGGTACAGCCACTTATTGCCACACTCGAGCGCCTCAAAGCGCACTTTCAACAGCAAGAGCGCTTCCTTTTTGTTTGTTACTCAAAGCTAGTTCGGAAAAGTTCAATTAAGTTCAATTAAAGAAAAACCCACTGAATTGCCCACGTTAAGAAGCTGAAAAATTTAATTCGTCGTTTTAAACATTTATGCTTAATTTGATAACATTGATAAATAAATGTTTTTATCTCTTGTGTTTTTTTGTTATTGCAAAACTTGTTTTATTGCTGTGTATTGTTCTTTACCTGTTTTTATTTTATTGGTCTTATTGCTTATAACTCTTTCTTTTTAAAATCATAGTTTTTATTATTGTTTGATTTTTGGGTTATCGCCGCATTGTTCATTTTATTATTGTATATACGTTTAATGTTCGGTTCTCTGTGCTTTAGTTTTTTGGAGATTTCAGTTTAGTGTAGAATTTGTTTAGCTTAATTTGTATAAGTACCATATCGTGTGCTAATGTTTTCGAAATGAAAATAAAAGGTTATGTTAATGTAATGGTTATAGACTATACTATATTTGTTTTCTGTTTTGAGTGCATCAATTGATAAAATAATTAATCATGCAGAACGCATGTTTTATTTTTCAATCTAATCTTTATCATATACCTTATCTTTAATTTAAGGAAAATATTAATACGTTTTTGTGGAGTCCCATTGACTCCACAAAAACGTATTAATATTTTCCTTAAATATTTGTTTTATTTAGTTTTATTACAAGGACTATTTATGAGCGAACACTTTCAATTTCGTGTTAGTAATATATAAGTCAATGATTTCGTCTACGAACCTCTGTAGAAGCCACCGAGCATACAGACTGTATGCTCGGTGGTAGAAGCACTCATATTTATATAGTCTTGACAGTTCATACTTCAATCCACTGAGTCAGTACTATCTAACAAACTCAAACTTCGAAACACCTCTACATATGGCAATGTGGCGACGTGATACTTCACAGCGCAAGGATTTATCTGGAAAGAGCGGTTTGTCGCTATTCGGCCGAAGCGAAGCAGCTATTGCGTGGGGGTTGGTCGCGGCGCGGCTCGCGTCCGCGCGGCGCTGGTGGGTGCGTGCCGCTGCTGTAGGGCGGCGGGCGGCGGAGGCGGCGCTTCCCGCAACTGCTCGCGCCGCTCGATGTAGGTCAGTGTCAGGGGGATGAGGCGGGGGCGGGGGAGCGAGTATTCCGCATCGCACGCCGCCGCGCCGCACCCGCTGCGACTCGTGACATTTAAATCGCTCGATATCTTGACAGATCGCGCTTTACGAGCGCGAGCCGCGCCGCGCCTGCGACTCGGCAATTTTCCGCGAGAGGAATATAATATGCTGTCTGTGACAGACGGAAATCTTCGTGACATTTCTTCTGTGTCGCTCGGCCTCTTGTTCAAGAGCCTACACTTCGACCACAAAAGGATTTTTAGTTTTTTTTTATTGAGGAACTAGGTCAGCGGCTTCGCTCATGTAGCATTCTTTTTGGACAATGCTAATGCAGGAACATCGACTACATGTTCAACTAAATAAAACAATAAAACTTTTCATTAAATGTAATCAAATTGATATTATAATATCTCCGACTGAATTCACTTCCGACCCCACTTTGCATATTATATTGTACTGGCTTTTGCCCGCGGCTGCGCTCGCGTAAAATTCGTATTTCAAAAGAAGAAAGTAAATCATTAAGGGCGAGGTCGAAGACCGAGCTGCGTTCAGGGTAATGATAAACTTTCTCGAATAAATTATGCAACAAAGGGCGAGACCGAAGGTCGAGCTCCTTTTAGGCAACGCTATTATTTTAGAAGAAACTAAGTAAATAAGGCGACGCCGAAGGCGGAGCTCCGTATAGGTAAACCATATATATTTTCAAAGAAAGTAACTAATGGCGACGCCGAAGGCCGAGATCCGTATAGGTAAACCATATACTTTCTCAAAGAGAGTAATTAAGGACGAGGCCGAAGGCTGAGCTTCACTCTGTTAATGGTATTCTTCGCGATGAAAGTTATTTACTAAGGGCGAGGCCGAAGGTCGAGCTACGTTCAGGTATATGATTGATAATCCTTTTCGAATAATGAGTTAGGGCGCTGCCGAACGCCAAGCTGCGTTCGCGTAAGCGATAATATATTCTATCTAAGATAGTGAGTCATTAAAGGTTAGGCCCAAGGGCGGGAGAATGTTTATCGTTTGCCTGAACGCAGCTCAAAAATTGCTTGTCTACATCACCAAGGATACACCTCGCTCTTAGTTACTTACTTTCATGGAGACACACACCTGTCAGGCCGGCATGGCATTCGGAACCCCCGCATACGACCGAATGTCCATGGGCGTCGTTAGAATGGATAGAAACCTTATGGATGAGGTGGCGACGCATGTCGAGTTTTCATTTAAAAAAAAAAGTTCAAATCAAATTAAAATTTTGTCTTTCTATATATGGCAAGTGCGGCCGCTCGGTGCGTTATTTAGACACCCGCCCGCGCGCAGCGCCGCCGCCTCCGCCGCCGGCCTCCGCCCGCTCGTATAATAGATTATAGTAGATACCTACTGTGGCGAGCGGAACATTCCGATTTGTATGAGAGCTACATCTTAGCGTGACCGGAATTGAATTTTATTTAGTCCACCTGTGTCTCTTTGAGTTAAATCTGCTTGTACTAAGTTTAATCGAATTCGGATGATCGCTTTAAGCGTTATGGAGGAACATACATACACACATACATACATACACACATACAGAAAATATTATTAAAAATCGTCAATTTACTTTTAGTATAATACATTAAGTCTACAAACGCAGTATAAAACAAAGTAAGTTACTCCAGCACCATCCGTTACAGATTTATTATTAGTATTGATTGATGATGATTGATAATGACAGTAATATGACTCATTAATCAACAAGAAGTAAACAATGGTATTATAAGTAGCGCTATTATGGTCCTTCGAGCCGTATAAATACGAGTACCTGAACAGCCTCCGTACCGAGCAGGCCCGCGCTGGCCCCATTCCCTCTTTGAATTTCCAGGCCATTGCTTTCGATGAAGAAAGAGCTAGATCTGCGGTCGCCAGAATTTTCCAATACATTTTAATTTATTTTTTCAGTTTAATGAATGTTGTTCTGAAAACTAAATTTTATAAATTAGATTTTCAAGAGTTTTATTTGCTCGCTATTATTTGGTCATTTGCACTCACCGTGGCAACATCGACAACATTGTTAGTATAATAGGATGGCATAAAATGAAAACAATAATCTCTGAATCCGATCAAAAGCTAATCAGGCAAATAACTAGATAACGACCCCTCACTACGAATGCACTCTTCAAATAAATTAAAGAGCAATGTGAAAGAACTGACTGAACTGACTCGTTATAGCCGACCTAGCTATTACGTCTGAGCTCGTCGTGGCATCAGCCTTGTTATTGGCATTATAATGCGAGTATACTATGTAACTATCATTTTCTCTATCCTTATCCTTATATATATATAATTATTCTGTACGTGTGTTTGTCACCTAACGCTGGACAGATTTGGATGAAATTTTGGTTCCTGGATGGTTTGAAAACACAATTAAACCCGGTACCATCTACCGTCGTGATAAGTCCACGCGGACGAAGTCGCGGGCACAGCTAGTCATTTATAATTTGCTTTTTCTATTTTTGTTACCAGAGTTGCCGGCTAGTGAATTTGTTTCCACAGGAGTCTCAAAAAAAAAAACTATTTATAGTTTCTTGCCTAGTTCTTCCTTTTGCCTTTTGTTTGCATTCCTGAATGCAATAAAAAAAAATTACGCTCCATGGCTTCGCTATAGATAAAATAACAACAAACCATACTAAATGTGCATTTGAGTCAATAATTTTGACATGGAATCCATGGATGGAATCAAGTTACATATCTTAACCAAGCGGAAAGTAGTGGACTGTGGTAGTGGCGTGGTTATTGTATGGAAATGCTTTATTTCGAAAGTATGAAGTACGATGCCGCAGCATAACTTCCTTTTGCGAGGAGAATGTTTGAAATATCCTAATATAGAAGAAGGATGCACAAGTAATAGGCGTGTGTCAAACATCAAAGTATTATTGATACTTTAATAAGTTATGGGTCATCAAAGATTCGAAACTTTTTCGGATTTCGACAGAGAGTTGGTTTTGAAAATTAAAAAAATCTCGGCGACTTTAACACATATTCAAATAACGAGACTTTAAAACATATTCAAATTGTTTGAGCTGTGAACCTTCAAAGTTTTAATTCGGGAATATGGCGTGAATAAAGTCTAAAATTCAAGTAATAATGTCAAAAAACATCAAGTTTATTTATTCATAAAGAGAGGGCTCGTCGCTATGGTAGCAAAAATCGCGAGAAGCGGACATTTCTTAGAGGAGTCAAATGGGTTCGAGTTCGAGTGCGCGGAGCGAAGAAAATATTTTCTTGGGCAGACCGCTTATTGTGAACATCTGCCGAACATGAAATCTAATTTATGAAGCTTCAGTTGTTTTCGCTACGCACACCGAACCTGTATATCGGTTCTCTTAGCCTGTTCTATAGGTACTACCATGGACGTTGCTCTGATGAATTGGCTTCTCTCATCCCTCCAGCCCCCATCCGTCTCCGCCATACCCGCCGGACTCGCTCATAACATCCATATGTTGTTGACACCCAACTACTAAGAACACATCGTTTTTCGAAATCTTTCCTGTGTCGAACGGCGAAAATATGGAACGGTCTTCCGGTGAGTGTGTTCCCCACCACCTATAACCTGGGAATCTTCAAAAGGCGTGTCAATAAATTAGACGACAACCTTTTTGTCCGCCTTATAGCCGGCATGGCGCCTCTCTGAGCGTGATTTCGCGAGGAATGGTGTTATTGGCTGTGTCTGATCTTCCGTTGAAGTATTGGGCACAGACACACACGCGCCGGCTGCCTATAAAAAAAATAAAAAAATTATAGATACTACGGCTACGACGACGGAGACCCTCGTCACCAAGTGCATTGGTGGAAGCATGGAGCACTCGTCCGAACCAACCAAATGAGCTCAAACTCTAGGGGGTTACTAGTAACGGTTGAAGAGTTCCACTGTCCACCTCCTGTCTCCATCATCAGACCCTCGTTACCAAGTTGAAATTATCATAATATTGTATTGTCACGGGAACTCAATGTGTGTGCAAAGTTTCATAAGAATCGGTTCAGTAGAAGTTGTTGAAAAAGTTATCGCAAGATTTGAAACAAAGATATAAATATACGGGGTCAAGCTAAATAAAACCGTTTAATAATAATTAAAAAAAAATATAGACTATCGTCCGCTGCAAAACTTGCTCAGCTTGCATATTTTCGCATCATTGAGGGGGAGGGGGTCGAAGATAGGTCTTGAAACTCCCTTCTAGCTAGAACTATGAATATATGGGTAGTACGGTAAAAAGCTGTCGTGTAAGTAACTAACAATAACTCAAACTTTGAAGTCCCGCGATGCAATGTGATGTGATAGTTGACAGCGTAGTTGCAGGAGCGTGCTGAGATGAGAGTGCGGATTTCGCTGTATCCGCGAGGAGTAGCTAGAGTTGGCCAACTGATTGCATGTTACCGGATGTAACCGTTCCGCTTGGTCTTACATTACTTTCTTCATAACAATAGTTGTCATGTGTAGATCCGGTATAGAGATAATTACTGTTTAGCTAGCAGGAAGGAAACGAAGGACCAAATAACCGAAATAAGTAAATAATAAATATTAGCAGATAGAAGCACGACGAAACGGGCATAATGCGACCCCTCATGATGGCCGGTCTTTCAATTATTTTCTATTGCTTACAAAAACATTCTAGTTTATTAAAGTATGTAATCAATTGTATCTATCTATCCCAATTCGAGTACTCACGCGTGGTTTTCAGTACATATTTTTGCCAGAAACAACTGACATCAATTCGTGGTTGGACGGCGCACCGTCGCGTAGCGTCGCGTCGACATCGCCGCCGTCGCTCGAAGACATTCCATTCATAATGAGCTGGAGCCGCCGGCGCGGCGGTGCGGCGCGGTCGCGTCGCACGTGTGGAGGGAGACCTCTTCTAACGGACAAAAGGTGCTAATGATCGGAGGACAGCGCGGCTGGGGCGCGGGTGGCGGCGGGTGCGGCGCGCGGAACGCGGCAGCGAGTATGAGAGCTGTCAGCGGTTGATTTTTCCGCGTGCCGTGGGCACCCCCGCCCACCCGCGCGCCTGATCGATAAGTCACGTGGGCGGGCGGCGCGGCGCCCTACCCGCCCCGCGCGGCGCCCTACACCCGCGCCGCCACCCTCGCTCGATAGTTGCCGTTGCAAATCTCCGCGCCGCGCCTCCTCGCCCGCTACCTACACGCCATCTAACTACCTAGTACGTATATGTACATACGGCTCTATTTCACTAATGTAATAAATAACTCATTGCCAGACCCCGTAACCAACTGTTTGATACAACAACACTTCGGTTCGTGTACGTAAACGTTTGTCTAACAAATCAACTGAAGCAAAATGCGTAAAATTGTGAACACGACACTCATGAGTTCATGTCAGTCAAAGTGCTACTTCTTAACTAAGTAGTGCGAAATAAGGAATGTTTTGCAGGTACGTTGTTTCGGCTAATCTATGCGCCTTAAGGTCCCGTAGGTAGGCTGCTACGAGAGGAAAAGGAGGCAGACGGAACGGCCGTAGCCCGTAGCAACGTGTCGTCGCCGCGTGCGTCGTCGTCCTCTCACACATTCATACAATCTAAATTTTTCACATGGATTTATTCTATAAATAGTCGAAGTGAGATCAAAATGAGAAATGCGTGGCAGGTAGTCAGTCAGAGTATATGCGTCCACTGCTGGAAATACGCCTCTCCAATTTTCCTACAGTCCTAATGCTGCGCTTCTCCTCATCTCTATCTCAAAATTTTCAACATTTTTGTTTAAAGGAAGCTTTAATGGTGTACAGTACCCGGCAATAAATAATATACATCGACCTTTAGAGAGAGACAATCGGCCATAATCGGCTAGCTTCGGCTTTGTAGCGCGTCGTCTCTCTCGCACGAACAGTTCGATATTTTTGGGATTGTATTTTTCTAAATTTAGGAATATAGCTACTTACAGCGCCTTAAATGTCAACCAAAAATGTTAGGACACAGTTTGAAGTTACCCTAGACTATGGAGATAGTTACAGCGAGCCGCTGCGATGCTATAAAAATTTCCCATCAGTGGAGAAGAACCGAACGCGTCCAGGAGGTATGTTATCCACGAAGAAGAAAGGTAGGGGAGTTGTTGTTATCCTAATTTCTAGTAAAATTGTGGCCGCGACTCGGTGATGTATGCCCCCAATTGGTGGCGACGCTACTCAGTTTGCTTAGGGCAACTCCTCTCTACCTATCTTTTCCGTGATGTTATCGCTCCTTTTGGCGTCCGACAAATCAATAGTTCTTTCCAACAATGGCCTTTGTCTGCACAAGGACGGATAACTCCTACTCATATCAGACTGAACCCAACCCACGCGCGGCCGCGGCGAGGCGGCCTGCTGTGCACCTATCCATGTACCTACCAGGTAGGTAGGCTACTACCTACCCACTACCCGTCCGTCCACCCACCCACAGCTAGCTACATACCTACACTTCTAACCTTCGCGCTCACCTTCAAACCAGTAACTCGAACGAAAAACGTAAGTTGCAACTTTCTAGGAAAACTTGTTGTGCAAATAGTCCTTCAACTTGTTTTCTTGCACATGTTTTTCTGCAGTTCGATCATATAAATAACTAGCGAGCGCAAGATCGGCGTTGAGCGTTTTCACTACGAACAAAGCTACGAACAACTTCAACGAATACTTCCTCCTAGGTACCTAGGTATGTACCTACACGATCCACACAATACTATCGAAATTGCAAGGGACTTCTTGGTCGGTGCATTTATTTTCTGTGCCATTTGATAGATAAATAGTATACATACTTTATTGCTCCAAAACATTTTACAAAAAAATATACAATGTAACATTTACATGAGGTGCAAAACCGGACAGAGAATTATTTCAGTCAACCTTTGGGTGTGTTTGAGAGTCGTTTAATATACAGAGTCTTGTAACGGCCACTACATTAAATTTATGAAATGATTATTGGGATAACAAATTTTGATTGGATTGGGGTAACAAAAAAGTCCAAAAACTTTTTTCCGAATTCCCTTTAAATAAAAAGTTACAGCTTTCATACAAACTAATTGATTAATTTAGTGTAAAAAAGATCTAATGTTCCGCACGAACGTGGGAATGAAAGGCGCGCGGCGAGTGAGCGAGCAAGGACGAGTGCGCGGAGCAAGGAGATGCGCGGCGGCGCGGCGTGAATTTTTCGACCTCGCCGTTCCCGCGCCAGCACCCTCGCCCCGCGCGCGTCAAATTACACTTGACGAAAACATAAATTTCAAAAATTAATATCTCCAAAACTTTAGAGAAAAATTTACTTTTTTCTCTCGGAAAAACATGAGGATTGCGCTGGCAAAATTAATGTACTGGCCGTTACAACACCCTGTAGTTGTAAGTAATGTAAGTAAATAGAAGCAAAAGACTGGAGTGGAAATATTAAGTTTCCAGAACAACGTTTATACAGCAAAACTTTAAAATAAGTACATTGAAAATTACTGGCGACCGCAGATCGAGGTCTTTCTTCATCCAAAGCATTGGCCTGGAATTTCGAAGAGGGAATAGGCCAAAAGCGCGGGCGTGCTTATTGGTACGGAAGCGGCTGGTACCGCTGAAATTGAATCAATTTTTATATAGGTCTTTCAAAATTTTGTTAATAGTACGCTAAGGGGGGGTTCTGTATCATATAGGGAGTAAAACCTATATAATTTTTTTTTGGACCTTGGGCTTTTTTTAGGTAAAATATTTTTTTATGTTATTTAAAAAAAAAAATGGTGGTTTGTTAAACGGTTTTTTTATAACCCAATCGATTCAATTTCATAACAGTAACAAAAAAGTCTTCATTAGTATTATGATGTAACACGTAAGTGGGTAAAAAAATCAAATTATTTCTATTCCATACTAATAAAACTAAAATTGTGGTTTTTCACAATTTCTGAAAGAAAGAGATCCGTGTGTTGGAAGAGTTTTTTGTTCCTGGCATGAAACTGAGACGATTAAGAATTTTTTTTACATTTTATTTACTTGCATTAAAAACAATTTTTGTAAAAAAAATTCTTTGTTCTTCAAAAGTGATCTATTTCCGATACAGACTTTAGCGTACTATTAACTAATTTTGAAAGACCTCCTATACATATATTGATATGCGTTTAAATCGGCTATACTAATAAACAGAGTTTACCGCGAGCGAAGCCCCGGGTAAAAGCTAGTCTTTTATAAAGGCCGAGCAGTAAGGTCGAAAGAAATCGTTCCTTCGTACCAATTTGGTACGGAATCCTAATA
This sequence comes from Nematopogon swammerdamellus, assembly GCA_946902875.1. Taxonomy (NCBI): domain Eukaryota; kingdom Metazoa; phylum Arthropoda; class Insecta; order Lepidoptera; family Adelidae; genus Nematopogon; species Nematopogon swammerdamellus. Next base: position 12,888,895 of record OX336340.1, read on the forward strand.
ATATTTACACCGTTGCGTGAAAACACTTTTTTGGCACTAAATCTGCCGCCATTTCTGTTTCTCGAATTTACCCGTATGGCACCCTGAAGCCACTCATTCATACAGCCCGAAATCTACGTTAAAACTATGATGTGACTGGAGTAAATGACATGGCGCACATCTAGAGGCTGTCGCTTGCTAATTCGTTAGATACTTATGTGCCGTGCCGCCTCCTCGCGCCGCCCCGGTCGCGTCCGCTGCAGATTGCACCTGCCCGCCCGCCACCCCCTGCTCGCTCGCGGCGCGCGGCATGAGACATCGATCGCACCTCGCGCGTTGAGTCGGGCGGGCTTCGCACCGCACACAGCACATAAGCATCGACATAAGTAGTCATAATCGTGATTCATATTACCTATATTCACGGGAGTTTGACTTGATATTAATATGCTGTCACTTCAAACAGATTTTGAGAGCATGTGTTTCAGGTTTTACATAGGTTCATTGAGGTGATGGTCAAAGTTAGTAAACTTGTTAGAAAATGGTGCATTATCTATCACATAAATATCACATAAAAAAACAAAAATTTACATTTTAGTTTTTAGTCAATGTACCTACCAGTATCTACTGTGGCTGACTTAGACCTTTCCCTATACATTCATACTCATACATGGGTTTATCTATATTTTAATAGAGATATACCTATACTAAAAGATTGAGTCTGTGAATACTTACAATTATGTTTGCAATACAGAAATTGCCTAAGGCAATAAGTCCGCCCTTGCCACACATTGGTATAAAGTGCAATATTTGTATGATTGGTCTCAGTGCTTAATCTCAAGAACAAACTACAATATCACAACACTTATGTATGAACATAGGTTTGTGAGGTAACCTTCGCTGTTTCCCTTGCTTACAATGGAGTGCTTTGTTTGTTTAGATTGTTACCGGAGCGTAGCCTGACAGTATTTGAAATCTGATCATGTGGTTCAAATTTCAAATTATATATAGCTTTGTACCACACTTCTACTGATTTATTATCGTCTCATATCATCCGCAATGCTCTCTCCGGTCTAGCTGACCGCTGCATATTAATTAGGTAGTCGACCTTGAATTAAGTTGGTCGCAAGACTGACAAAGGAACTTCCTGTTAATCCGTAAATACGGAAAATTTTCAGCACCACGCAAACCGCGGAAAACTTTCGCCATGTGCGTTAGAAAAGTCCGCCCAGCAAGAGACAAGGTTGGATGAAGGTAATCGCACGGCCGCCGGTACGAAGGGGTGCGGGGTGCGGAGCGTAGGTCGGTCGGTCGGATGGAGGCACTCGACGAGGCGCCGCCTCCGCGCCGCCAGAGGCACTCGAGCACGCTCCGCGCCGCGCCGACACATGCAGAGGGGACGAGCCCGCTCACTTACAACCCTCTCAATCGATACCCGCCCAAATGTACATACGCTCTCTCCTCTTCGCCGCGACCGCGCGCCGCGGCACAGCGTGTGTCGAGCGAGATAAACTCGATGCCGACCGATATCGAGACTGCACTGCACGCGCCATTACATCACGCTACCCCTCCTCCGCACCGTGCGCGCCTCGCTCTCCACTGCGCTGCCGCCGCCGGAGGCGCCACGCGCCGCTCTGCGCCGATCGAGCTGTGCTGCCGGCTGTCGCCTCTAACTCATTCTGCCACCCTACATGTTATAGCAATGATATTTTAGGAAAGATAGGTTATCTATATGCATTCAGTGCTCACACATGGCACGTCCTTGAAAAGTTGAGAGGAAGAACTATAAAGTGATGCGCCGACTCGAATAGTCTTATTCCAATTATTAGAATTAGTGCAGAATCTCATTCATTATATACGACGGCATTTTCGATGTGTTAGCGGCTCGTGGCTAGCGGTCCGAACGCGTGCGTAGTTGGAGGGCGACTAACTTCAGACAGGACTGTGGTCTTGTATTTAATGTGCCACTTTGGGAGCTCAGATAACGTATCTACCTCCTTTTAACTTATAATATCATTGTGTTATAGGATTATATTCTGACGAACATAGAAATTCGGATAATGTTGACAGAAACTTTTTTTTTATGGAAACTGACACGGTTGGCTACATCACCTACAAAATCCGCGATGTCAGCCCATAACACCGGGTGAACTTATCTAACGATTAAAGTATATGGGTGGGTAGGTACATATTATGTATTGATGTTGTTGGGTATATTATTAGTACTTCAGTAGGTACTACTGCTTCAGTAAAGGCAGATCTGATAATTAAATACTAGTATGTTTGTCGGCAGCCGCCACTGGACTGCGGCGCCATGGTTGGCCGCGTGGCCGGAGGGTACTGCGACCCTCACATGTCGTCTTGGACACATTATCAGGTATGTAAGTCCAGCATCTGCAAACATTGTACAATAATCCTATTATTTATTTTTTATTATTGACTTCGTTCTGTGTTATTTACTTTTATAGCTTGCAGTTATTACATTTATCTAACAAATTATTTGTGGACGGAATGTCTGGTGTGTGAATGCCGCAATGTATTTAGGTTTCATTCTATTAAGCCCAGTGAGTGGCTACTGCTACTATTGCTGACTAATTTGGTGAGTTTGCTCTCAACAAAGAAGGTTGGGTGTGCTTAACAAAATTTAAAATTCACAACAGTGAGATGCACGTGTCCAGCAGTGCAACAATCACAAACTGATGATGATACTGAACTTGAATTTAGATGACGGATGACACCAGCAAACAATGGACGACCACCGTGCTGCGTCCTCTAAGTACGATCCGTTCACTGAGCGAGTCCACATCTGCTTGAATAGGTACTGCACAAGGAAAGCGGGAAATTGTATGCAAGCGGTACTTATGTTATTACTTGCAAGATGGCCGGAGGCGGCGGAGGAGGCGGCGCAGGCGACGGCGCCGGCGGCGGCTGGGGCGGCGGGTGGGACGCACGCGGCGGAGGCGGCGGGGGCGGACCTCTACACCGCGATCCGCTCCGACACCTCGCCGCCATGCACGACCACTGCGCGCTTAGAAACGCCAAGGTACGGACGTAGTTTTGGTTGTATGTACTACCTTGTATGTACCTATTCAAAACAGCAAGTACCTACTCACAATGTGGGCTCGATTATCCGGTTCTTCCGGCTAACACATATATTCGCATTACACGTTCTGGGCAGGGAACACCCTTATAAATATGTACAATCGACCTAGCACCGATGCGCACTACATAACCGGTTCGGTTATTTCCTAAAAAAAATCGGCCAAGTGCGAGTCGGACCACGCACAGTGAAGGGTTCCGTAGTCGGGAAGAACGTTCACGGTTAAAAAAAGTTAAGAAACCAAAACACGAACAAGCCCCTTTAGGGTCCCATCGTCGTCGTCCGCCTGTCAGTCCGTGTGCCCCCCCCCCCCCCCCCCCCCCCCCATCACAGTATTAGAGTGTTTTTCTTTTCTTGGCAAGTACATACTTCAACTCTCGTTTTTATAACCAAAGGACCTTACATACCTTTTCGTACTGTTTTATACAAAATTATTGATTTTCAGTAAATGCTGAAAATTCGTACAAATCATTACTTAAACATTGTCTTATTTCGGCTGTATAATACATTTTTACCATGCCCAATAGGCATATTTTTTATGACATAGTCGCTGTAAATATTGATATTATTCCACTTTCAGTGATGTTAGGTAGTTAGTGGCATACCTCTTCTGTAGATGTATAGTGTTACTATTATAGTGTTACAAACACTATTTTACACAAATAAGTTTAAAAACACTACTGTATAATATCATACAAAGTGTTAAGATGTTTTGAATGCCACTAAAAACCTTTAACTTCAAATGTCATCTTTTAGGACTCATGTGGTGATGTAGGAGTGCAAGTCATAAATCATACGCTCTTGTATGTCGTACGTACGTAAGCAATAATTCGTTATCATTCTACTGCTAGGCACTACTTATTTCACCTGCTTATTGAAGAGCTTTCGGATGCTCTGTTATACAATACAGGTTATGGAAGACATAAACGCTCTATAAGGCTATTGTACAATAGAAAGGCTTTACAAAGGCTGCTTAATCTGCTTGTGTGCAATAAATATTATATTCTACTATATTCTAACCGTGCGTGTTAGTAATGCTTGTTCGTTCTTTCTGTCACTTATCATTGCGATTGAGACACAGTGAGACGCGCCAATTTATACCTATTACATTTCTTTCCAGGGACACATGTCCATGATAGAGCAGCTAGGGACGGCGGAGTCGCGTGCCGGGCCATTCTCCTCTTATGAAGAGGCGATATACTCGCAGCGGCCGCACGATTCGTCATCGGTTCGGTCGCTCAGTCGCCTCGCGCCCGAGTACGTGGATTACTCGTCCGCCGCCGCCTCCACCGCCGGCCGCCGCTCGCAGCCTCCCTCCAGCACCGGGTACGAGCGCCGCGAACGCATAAAAGAGGAGCCACCGCAGGAGCATCCTCCGGCCCGCTCGACGCCTCCGCGAGCCGAACGCCCCGCGCCGGCCACCGTGCCGCTGCCGGCGTTCCAGCAGGCGTTCGGCTCGACGGAGATCGGCCGGTTCGCAGAGGCGTTCAGCCGCGCGGAGGCCGCGCACGACGCCGAGCTCGCCGAGGGGGAGAGCGTTGCCGCGCGGCTCGCGGTCGAGCTATTCCCGGAGTGGGATGCGGCTGAGGCCTCGGATCCATCCGAGTCCGCCTGGCCGTCGTCCATCTCGAGACCCATCAAGTGCGAGAACTCCTATTGAATAGTAACGCACCCGGTCCGCTCAGGCCTCTCCGAATCTCCGAAACGCGCAGTCTTATTTGATACTGTTGCCGATATCGTACCGAACGGGGAGTCTCAATTCCCGTAGGGCCATTTCGACAACCAGACAGACGCGCATGTCACGTTGCCAAATACAATAAGTACTTAGCTAAATTTCGACTCCTCCGACCGTCGCATCGCGCGCGGACGGCGGATATCGCCGAAGGACCCGTCTTCGATCACATCGGCGGATAAATTGTCTTCTAGTGATTTCGATCGCTTTAATTCAGTCGCCTGGCGCAATTACAAGACCCTCTCGAGGACGACGAGAATCTTCCGTACTGTAGATTAGAAATATGAAAATCCGAGGGTCGTTTTTTAAGACGAAGATAAACGAGGATGCATCGAGGAAGAATGCAGTAGTGTTATGTGCCTTTACGGAGAACAGAGGAGCACGCGGAGACTAGGGAGGCGGCTCGCCCGCGCGCGACCTGCCCCGCGCACGTGCACGTCGCCCCCGCCCCGCCCCGCCTCAGCCAGCAGCCAGCAGCCAGACTCGCCGCCGCGCCGCGCCATCAGCCAGGCGCAGCGCAGCAACGCGACACCGTGTCGCATCCACGACGCCACATTTACACATTAAATATAATAGCAATTTTCGGGACCAAAATTTAGAAAAATGTACTCACCCTCGCACCCGCCCCACCAGAGAACATTTAACACAACGTCAACGGGAATGTTCGTCGAGTGCGGCAGTCGCGCCTACGACGCGGTCTCGTCGCCGAGCGAGCGCGGCCGACGACGCGCCGACTCGGAGCGTGGCGACCGCCATCAGGAGCGTCTGCAGGGACGCCGCGCCGCCCCGCCGCCTGGCCGTGCTCGCCAAATTCATTCTACGGATGCCCTCGCGGAACTCGCGAGGCTCGCGTTCAGGATTCCGTTCAAGACGCTGCACTTTGAGGCTCAGGCGAGTTTGATTGCATGTGAGGGCACGGAATGTTAGTGTATAGCGTGTAACTTAGCATTATTTTTATCATTGTAGAAAATAATAGTGCTGAGATGGCCCTCAGTGTGGCTACCTACTTGTGTTTATGTTTTGTTACGGATGAGGAACTACGTGCTGTGACGAATCCTATTCGTGAGTACACAAGATTGCTTTCTAATGGCTTCCTACATTATACATCTTAATTTTAAGATTTTAGTTACTATATAAATGTATATAAAACATTATTACCTAACTATTATTCCAAGAAAACTTTAATTATAATTACAATTAGGTAGGTAGTCAAATTTGATAGAAATTTTGAAAATATTACTTATGAAGAAAACCAACATAGATACATTGGCTTTGTTTAGTATAACAAGGGGTCCAATTTCATCGATGTAAACATTTTTACAGGTCTAACGACACATCGGAGGGCTGTAGTACCTGCAGACCGCTTCAAAACAATAGGCACCTACCTACTTACTTAGACAAAATTAAATCAAATCGTACGGAACGTATGGTCAATGCACGCTACCTATTTATGAAGTAATATGCCAATAACAAGATTGGTGAATAAATAATGATGTAATTACAAAATGACTACCTAAAGGCTCATATTTTAAAATAACTAAGTATAATATTCGAAACGAAGTGAGCTCCGAAGCGTAAAGTGTTGCAGTTGCATTCGTGGATCACGAGAGCTCAAATATTATTCATCCCCCTCTCTCCGCCGACCGACAGTGGCTATGTAGTTCGGCACGGCGTGGTAGTGGGGTCGGTCGGGACAGGTGTACGTGTACCTACAGTCCGCGCGCGAGCTCCGAGGAATCGGTGTTTATGGAAATTAATTTATTATATAATTTGTATAGAATTTTAATATTATACATTTGTATAATATTACTCGCCTAGTATAGTATAATCATCACAAAATGTGAATCTCCATAAAAATTCTATACAAATTCTATAATAAATTAATTTCCACAAACACCGATTCCTCGGAGCTCGCGCGCGGATTGTACATACCTACACAATGTTGCTGAGTGTTATTTGCTAGTTACGCCATAGGACATTGGGATGATGTGCAATTACCAGAGTTTAAATTCTGCCTTATAATAAAGTTTTATATACCTAACAATAAAATACTTAAATATTATAAGTAGTCGAATACAATTGTTTCCAGTACTTGTTTATTATAATTTTTAATGCCTACATAAGTTTATTTGGACTCAGTCCTAAGTGTGTGACAAGCCCGAGTGCGGGCGCGGGCACGAGCGCGGACGCAGCGCAGGCGCGTGCGAGCGCCGCCGCGCGCCGCGCGCCGTAGCACCGGACACCGGAGACGTCTGGACACCTGTACCCTAATCACGAGATTTAACCTACTACGCTACGCTACGCCGTGTTCTCCGCATCTTTTGTATGGAGAAATGGAGCAGCCTCTCTAGTGATAGATTTGCGAACTTCGTTTCTCCATACTAAATGATGCGGAGAACACGGCGTAGCGTAGCGTAGTAGGCTAAATCTCGTGATTAGGGTACAGTACAGTAATCACGAGATTTAACCTATACCGCGTACTACGCTACGCCGTGTTCTCCGCATCATTTTGTATGGAGAAACGAAGCAGCGCCTCTAGTGATAGATTTGCGAACTTCGTTTCTCCATACTAAATGATGCGGAGAACACGGCGCGTAGCGTAGTAAGCGGTGTAGGTTAAATCTCGTGATAAGGGTACAGATCAGTCTGGCTGGTCGCAGCAGAGCGAGTGTTTGGTGGTGTTCTGTGATCCTCGAACTTGTTGTTCAATTATATGCACATTTTTCCTGAAGCAGCGTGAGCAGTGGTGGCAGTGAGCATGAGACGGGGTGAGAGACGCATTCGGCTCCGCGCCGCCCGCCGCCCCCGCCGCGCCGCGTGCTGGCTGTATGCTGTATGTAACTGCTGCACTGAATCGGTTATAGCTATTGTGATAATGTTAACCTTACTATCTTATTACTTTATTCACATCTAAAGAGTGATCCGTCATTTTTGAATTTACTAATAATCATATTGAATCTTTAAAAAAATATATTTAACGTTATCTACGCCTTAGATATGTATTTTGTGCTAGCTTTCTTTGTCCATTCTTATTTTGTTTTAATAATAGGTATTCAATTAAAGGTAATTCCAACTTCAAAACTATTCACAATTCAGGGGAAAATGTCTCCGCTGAGATCTTCTAAGCTAAAGTATAGATCTGCCGAGCAAATTGTTAATGTAGGTACGTCTTTAACATTCTGTATTTTCGCAGATAATTCTAAGAACTTGGCGGTGCTGGGTCAGATGAAAAATGAAATCGCTTAAAAAGTATGAGGATTTGCAATATTGCTTTTGACTTGACTTCTTTCGTTATATTGTGTTCACCACCTCCGGTTACCTCAAATCCAACAGTTGTTTGCCTGTTACAGTGACATTTCTCATACATTGAGTCAGAAGATAACAGTCCGCTACATTGTAGCGGAAGGTGGTGAAAACGGCCGCTAGTGTATATTGATTTGTTATAAATAATCATTATGTGCCACATACTCGTATGTACGATACCTACTATCACAAATTACAATCACATAAACATTTTGTTCGCCTACGTAGCTTCGTACGAGTAGAAACTCTCCAAAACCAAAGAAACACTCAAAATCGACGCCATAATTAAGTGCTTGAAAGTGCTTACAAGTTTAAAATATTCACATAAAATTAATACCAAATATTTAATATTTCAATACACGTCAATTAAAGTGGATGTCAGCCAAATGATCTAACTCCCGGCATCTTCGATTTCTTGTTGGTAGTAGTTTTGCTCAGTGTCGAACTGAAATTCTGGCAGATCAAACAATGCCACATACCTACGTTGTAGGTATGTGGCATTGTGTGTGGAATTGGAATATACCTACATACATAGTAGCATGTATTAAAACAATTTATTATTGAGGGCACAATGCACTAAGTTAGGTCCCGCACTAAATAAAACTGTAAGGGCGACGACTTAATTATGCGGATACTTTATTATGGTTTAATGTTTATATATAATACAGGTGTTAAAATTATGTATAATTAATCGTTTTGTGGAAATTTTCATTAGCAAACTAAATTGTGCAAATCATACAATTATTGTTATATGACAATCAATGCAAGCATTTATACCACACGTTCTTAGCACTTTTATCCATAAGTAGTGTTTTCTTTAATTACCTATAACCTACTTTCCAGTTATTCGATATTTCTTCCCCTATCCACTTCACGTTTCAATTCAATACTTACACTAGAAGATAATTGTTCGAAATTTCAAGACCGAATTGGCAGAAGTTTCTTCCGATCGAACATATCTTAAAACGGCCTGTAAGTATCGTGAATTACAAACAAAAATTGGTTGTCTGTATAGTCGGTTTACAGACGACAGTTTTACGTGATAACGTCATATTTCTGCTGCCCTGGTACTTTAGAACCAGAGAGATAAATGTGTAGAAGCCGACGCTTGGGCCGATTGTGCCTCTCTATCGCTTGTTACGCGCTCTAGCTTGCACATACAGGCTCAGATGGAACGTGACACTTTTTCGTGCGTGCAGCCGGTGTTCATCAATTTATAATACGTGACGTTATCACGTCAAAAATGCTGTTCGCGCTTGCTGCCTCTCCATGCCAACACTGCTGTGGCACGATCACGGTGCGCGGTGGGGGCTCAGCAGCTAATGTCGGGCATGTACTTATTAAACATTCCAAGCCGAAAGCACTGGTCCAACTAATTCCAACACTTGTACAATTTTAATATACTTACCTACTTACCTTAATTTATATTATATTTGTAAAGAAATATTGTGTTAATGTAAGGAGACATTCGGCAAGCTTCGATTTCGCAGATTTTGGTAGAGAAGGCTTCTGTAATCAATCATGATACATTTTGGGTACGTAAGTAAGGCAAGTGTTTTACAAATCTTCAAATTAGCCAGCAAAATTTTATCGGAGTGCCTTACGTATAAATATGATATGAGATTATGTATTAGTAAATGATGAATTTTATTCTAGCATAATTTTGAAGAAACACCATAGTAGCGTACGATATTGATATAATAATGTAACCTATTTATTATTATAACGATTAATGAACAATTGTACACATTGTAGTTATACAAGTCCTACATCAGGGCGCCCACATAGATACAATTCAGTCACAATGATGGCATTGGCTGCGCAATGTTTTTCATCTGCGCGCCCCGTAGCGGCGGCGGCGCGGCAGTAGGAGCTAAACGATCGATCCGCCCAGCGATCACCAGCACCATTGTTGAAAAATCTTGCACCTATTTGTCAGCCTCGGTAGCTCAGTGGTGCGGTCGGTCGACTGCCTGTCGTATTCATATGCACACCTGGAATGCGGTCAGTAATTGGATGTGGTCACCCATCCAAGTACTGACCGCTCGACCGTTGGAGTCTGACCCTGGTTCGGATTCCACATAAAACTGTAGGTCTCTTCCCTTCTTACTAGGTGGTAGGGTTGAACCCGCCCGGGCTGATACCACCGCACTGAACATAAAGTCGGTTGAAACGGCTCTGTAAATAGTTCGTGTTTTCCGTCCAGTTCTGTGTAGCCGGCACGATCAAAGGGAAGCACTGACATGGCACCTAGTTCACCAAGGTGTTACGGGCTGACATCACCAACCTGAAGCCAACCGCGGCAGATTCCATAAAAAAAAACTTGCATCGATTTTGGTTCGTTGTGTAAGCGCTCTAATGCATCCCGTATCGCGAGTAGTTTATTAGCTAAAACAATTCAAGCGTGAATGTGGGGAAAGATATTTTTCATTTACATAAAGAAATAAATACTTACATACATGTTTAAATAAATGCGTTATGGTAAATGTGTGTGTGCTGTGAGTACTAACTAAGTAGGTTAGGTTATTATTGTTGTTATGTGGAACTCACTCTCGTAAGTGCCCACAGAGTATATTTACTTACCCGCTGTCAGTTCCGCCGGTTAATGGAACGGTTAATTCTACACCTGTACTGTATGTATGTAGGTACTACATATGTATGTAGTTACGTAGTCTAGTCAGTTTAACGTTTCCCATCTCCATAAATAAACAATTCAGCGTGAAACATACTCTATCTATGAGATTGTTTAATTGTGTGCATTATAAATTGGTGTAGATATGTTAGGGCACTTACGAGTAGTAGAATATTATATTTATAAAGTGTAGATTGTGCCACATGTGTGTATATATGATATACATCTTGTACTAGATAGATTTATTAATACATATACAATAGCTATTAGAAATATTATAGAATATAGCATTGTAGATTCTATAATGACTAAATCTAGTATCAACCTTTATCTCCACTTTAGAGCTTCCCCTCGGTTTAATTTCATCCATGAAAACTTATTCCTTGTAATTCTAATGTTTCCTCGTGCCGTCAATCAGCCAACTGTCTGTCTTTATAGTGATACCACCGTGACTAAATACAAATTAACTTTCCTTTTAAAATCGTAGTTGCATGAAAACTCTTTTCAAATAGAATGTATAAAGTTTGGTAGCCACTATATGTTAATGTAACTTGTGTTGTGTTCCGTGAGAGGTTTCAATTGTATCATCTCGTTCGAAAACAGCAGCGCGTTCAAATAAATATTGCACGAGGCGGGGGAACACAGAACAAGCCAGTTCTAAATACAATACGATACAATTAATATATTTCCGATAAAATCACATGCAACGTCTTGATTCGTTGTTATAATTGGTGACAAAGAGGTAATTAGAATCCTTGCCGCAATCATTGCTTGGTTGACTAATAAGTGTTTCTAATGCAATAAATTGTGCGCGAGAATCATATCTGGTTACTTAAATTACTCACTAGAAGTTGAAACAATGAGCAACAGTAGCCACTCTGCTCCGCCGACAAAAGTTAAATATTTTCAAACCTTATTTGATGATTAAAATAATGTTGCAGATAGTTAATGATGAAGTATTGACGAATATATCATGTAGTTAAATGTATACAGTTATGGCAACACTGTCCTTATTTACGTGGATTGGATAAAGCTGTAGGTGGACTCTGCCGGCGGCGCGGCGGCAACGTCCCGGTCGGCGGATCAGACTGGAGATGCGGGATGTTGCTATTGTTATGCTTCCATTCCATCATCCGATAAATTACTGGTAGATATATTTAATTTCATCGACCATGTAAATACTTATAATATTTTTAATATTTCACTCATATCAAATTTTTCTTTAAAAGCAAAATTATAAGGATTTAAATTTAAAAAAAGAATACAAAGTTAATTTAAGTTTAATTTTATTATTGACGTCGATTTATGATGTAATAAACATAATATATCGAACCAAACTGTGCTTTTTATTGAAGTTGTATTTAAACACCCAATCAAAATAGCTCCCTTATTTATTTTTATTTTATAGATAGCCTGCACATGGGTCTATGTCCAAAACCTTCAACGGAAGATCAAACACAGCCAATAACACCATCCTCGCGAAATCACGCTCAAAGAGGCGCCATGTCAGCTGTCAGGTGGACAAAAAGGTCGTCATCTAATTTATTAACACCTTTGAAGATCCTATCAGATGAAGCTTTACGAGAAAGATATTTTTGAACCTACATAAATATTTATGTTGTTTGGTGAGAACAATAATGGGGCTAACTGAAAATGAGCGATGCTGTTCTCGTCTTTCTACTTTCCAATATTTATCTTAAAAAGATTATTCATGAGCTGGCAGAAACAACCGCCTGCAGAATAAATGAAAGATTTGTTTTTATTATAAACTTTATTATTACAAATTATATTGCACTAAGAAATAAATTCCACCAAAATACTAAAATAAACTTAACAAATAAATGTGACTAAAAAATTTAGCTAAAAAAAAGGAATAATCGAAAAAAATATCAATCAAACTGTTTTGTACATTAATGATAACAAACGCATCAACATTAACAACATAAGCTACACATAACTAGTCCAACAGCCTTATCCATTATCACAATCGTTGTTCTGGTTCAACTTTCAATTGAGGTGTCTGGAATCAAAAGAACACTTTTGAGTGAATCTCATTTCTGTTGATTTCAATAGAGCAAATCGTACAGGCCCTGAGGAGCTGCCACATTATAATATGTATTGTAACTGGACTAGAATTTGGCAAGTAAATTTTGGTAGGGGCTGTGTCTATGCCAGACAAAATTAGTAGCATGTTGTTAGATAAATAAAATATTGACCTGTGTCACAATAATTTGCATAATAACCATTTCCAAATGGATGGGTCATTCCATCAACTACAGCTAAACAAAATGTACCCTCAGAATCTCATCTCACATCTTACCTTACACGCAGTACACACATACACAACCACTGTACAGTACCCGCCAGTAAATAATGTACATTGAGCTTTAGAAAGAGACAATCCGGTTGTAGAGCGTCGTCTCTGTCGCACAGAGACGTGCGAGTTCGTGCGACGGAGACGATGCTCTACAACCGGGTTGTCTCTTTCTAAAGCTCAATGTATATGATTCATTGCTGGGTAATGTAGTTATATTATCTTACATCATCATCATAATCAACCGCATCGGTCCACTGCTGGACATGGGCCTCTCCCAAGGCACCCCTCCACACGCGGTCTTCGAATCTTCTCAACCATCCACTACGGGTAAAAAAATGTTTGGGGGGGTGTCCCACGCTCCGCCTATCGGATCTGCGACAGATGTGCCCAACCCACTGCCGCATCAGCTTGCTAATTTTCTTAGCAATGTCGACTTCCTTGGTTCTTTAATGTATTTCCTTATTACGGATTTCATAGGTCAAAGAAGTGCCAAGCATTGCTCTCTCCATAGCTCGCTGAGCGACTTTTTTGTGGACAAGGGCCAACGTGAGGGTCCACATTTCAGCTCTGTGCGTCATATAATGTTAGTGTTTAGTACATGCTACTACGGTTATTGTTATTTGGAAAGGAGAGGCCGACATCAGCTTCAATATCTTGCTGCTGAGTGGACTCATTTTCGTCATCAGGATGAATTTTAATCAACTTTAAAAACAAGAGAAGAAAAGTAGGAAGAGGTTCACAATAATTTGTGTACAATAAAATACAGCGACGGTTGGTTGGCACGGTCTTGGCATCAGACTGTTGATCTCAAGTTCTAATCCGGCCGACGCGCACCAATTAGTCTTTTGTGATGGAAATATGTACATATATACCTACACCTGCTGCTTCACCATTCAGAACCGGTGTAAAAGTGTATATCCCTTCCCTTGCCACTTACTAGGTGGTAGGCTCTAATTGTAGCCGACTGGGTTAGCACCACCGTAATGGGCGAAAGATGTCCACATAGCAGCCTCGGCTGTGTTTTGCTCTAATCCAGTATAGCAAACAATCCAAAGTGTAGTCCCCGGTAGGGCACCTTGTCTCTCCGCTATAGATATTGGTTGGTCGGAGCATGTGCTCTGGCCTCTCTAAATCATGTCACGCACACCGGATTGCATAAAAATATACAAAAGTATACAAAAGCATATGGAGATAAAATAAATGTATGTGTTTTTTATTTTTTGTTCACAAATGAATTAATTTGTTAGTAGCGACTGTAGCAGTACCTCGTACTGAAGTGAGTATCCCTAGCCGAACCAGTGTGCAGCCATGCAGTCCCGTGTCCACGAGGTCTGGCACACCCAGCACCACTCGAAGCCGCACCCCGCCCTGCGTACATACTACCCTTTAACATCTGAGCTAATTTACCCACACTGCAACCAACACGCACAACACATGTTATGCTGTCGCTGGTCAACACCTATATGGGATGCAGTTGTCAGCAATAGGACAGATTTCGTCACCAAGAGGAGGAAACTCCGACTTTGTGGGATCGCTTGCATTCATCCAACAGTTCCAACATAACAGGTTGACTGGAAATGTTATCTATTTCTTGAAAGGGGTTATACTAGAGGTTATTTGAAACAATTTAACCCCATCAACTGGGTTTTTTTACATGAATAAAATTTTTTTTTTATAAATATTTACATATAAATAAAAATAAATTTCATTTAAGACCTTTTATTTCCGAGATAATTATTGAGAATTTTGAGGCGATATTTTTATTTGAAATTATTGGTAGCTTACAGAAAAATATCAATGGAGTGCCCAAAAATAAGGATATTTTTTACAACTTTTTTTTCGATTACTTTTTCGATTTTTTTAAATTTCAGACTTAAATTTAAAAAAAAAAACTTTAAACCCCGATATCTCGGAAACCACTCTTTTCCGACCCGCAGTTGATGGGACTTAAATTGTTCCAAATAACCTCTAGTATAACCCCTTCCAAGAAATAGATCGAATTTCCAGTCAACCTGTACACAGGTTGACTGGAAATTCAATGTATTCCTTCTAAGGCGTGATGGTGGAGGTCATAAGCAATAAATTTAACCAACAAAATATGTATGTCAGTGAGTCAGTCAGTCGGCGCGTAAGCGTCCACTGCCTCGTATTTTCCTCCAGTCCTCCCGGCCTTCAGCGGTACGGAACCACTGCTTTCCGCTCAATCACTTGATGTCGTCGTTCCACCTGGCGGGTGGTCTTCCCACACTCCGTTTTCCTGTCCACGGCCGACAGTGTAGGACGCGGTTATCCAACGGTCGTCGTCTCTTTGCCACTTGAGCTTAGTCACCCGGTGTCCAATATCGACTACTTTGGTGCGTCGGCGGATTGCCTCGTTACGCACCATATCACGTAGCGATATTCCCAGTATGGCTCGCTCGATTGCTCGCTGGAATACTTTCAACTTTTGGAAGACACCAACCGTCAGAGTCAACGTTTCACACCCGTACGTCATGCGTACGTGACAACCGGGAGGGCACACTGGTCATATAACGGGTCTTTGAAATTTTGCGGAATGTCAGACTTCGGGACGAATTTTAACTTTCCGAAGCAGCCCAACCCAGTTGAATTTGTCTCTCGACCTCCTTAAGCAGACCACGTAGCCTGGGGGGGTGGGGGGGGGGGGGGGGGGGGGGGGGTTTTGGGGGTTCAAACCCCGAAATAAAAAATGTTCACAACATTTCAAATGGAACCTAATACTTATATTTTCATCATTCGGACATAGGTCTGATTAGTGGGACCTAAATTAAGGGAAAACAGGAGATGACTTATTTCTTTGTAATGAATGATGTAAAATAAAAAGTAAAAATGTATTTATTTCGGAAAAAGTCGGCCGTCTACATTTTTTGCCTCCGAAAATAGCCACTACGGCCGTAGCGTCGGAGACACAGTAATTCTACACAATATAATAAAGCTTGCGGGCCTTAACTATAGGTAACATAACAAAAATACAATATATGTAACAACAACAACAATAATGTTGTAAAATAATTCGCGTTGATTTTATTTCTAAAACCCCTCCCGAAAACGAAACCTGGCTACGCCCGTGGCAGACCTTGTCTACCAAGCCGCAGAATTTGACCGAGATATATGTACTCTTCAACCTGTTCGATGACTTCTCCGTCAATAACAATTTGTCCAATACAAATATTATGTACATATACATATTATTCATTACTATTCTCAATAGTGTCTGAGAGAGATACACGCGCAAAGAAGCAGACAAACTGTCTGGAATATTTTGCAAATATGTGCAATTTTTCGTTTTCTGGAAATATGCGCTTATGGTATGAAAATATATGAAAGCCGCTCATGTATTGCACATATCAGTGTTGTTGTTGTTGTTTTGGTTTGGGGTTCGCTCTAGGCCTGCAAAATAATCCCGCTTGGTTGGGGACCTTCGTGCAAAACCCCGCAGTCTCCGGCTACCCCAGCCAGCCTATGTCTTCCATGAAAGCCATAAGTCCACCGGGGTGTCTGCAGGCCGCTTATCCCTTAGTCGCCTTTTACGACATGCACGGGGAGAGATGCAGTGGGACTATTCTTATTAAGTACCGACCCCACACGGTACACATATCAGTGTTTTTAAACGGTTTTATTTAGCTTGACTCCGTATATTTGTTTGTTTGTTTGTTTGTTTGTTACTATCTTTGTTTCAAATCTTGCGACAACTTTTTCAACTACTTCTACTGAACCGATTTTTATGAAACTTTGCACACACATTGAGTTCTCGTGACAATAAAATATTACGATAATTTCAACTTGGTAACGAGGGTCTGATGATGGAGTCAGGAGGAGGACAGTGGAACTCTTCAACCGTTACTAGTAACCCCCTCGAGTTTGGGCTCATATGGTTGGTTTGGACGAGTGTTCCATACTTCTACCAATACACTTGGTGACGAGGGTCTGATGATGGAGTCAGGAGGTGGACAGTGGAACTCTTCAACCGTTACTAGTAACCCCCTCGAGTTTGGGCTCATATGGTTGGTTTGGAAGAGTGTCCCATACTTCTACCAATACACTTGGTGACGAGAGTCTGATGATGGAGTCAGGAGGTGTACAGTGGAACTCTTCAACCGTTACTTGTAACCCCCTCGAGTTTGGGCTCATTTGGTTGGTTTGGACGAGTGTTCCATAGTTCTACCAATATACTTGGTGACGAGGGTCTGATGATGAAGTCAGGAGGTGTACAGTGGAACTCTTCAACCGTTACTAGTAACCCCCTCGAGTTTGGGCTCATTTGGCTGGTTTGGACGAGTGTCCCATACTTCTACCAATACACTTGGTGACGAGAGTCTGATGATGGAGTCAGGAGGTGGACGGGGAACTCTTCAACCGTTACTAGTAACCCCCTCGAGTTTGGGCTCATTTGGTTGGTTTGGACGAGTGTCCCATACTGCTACCAATACACTTGGTGACGAGGGTCTGATGATGGAGTCAGGAGGTGTACAGTGGAACTCTTCAACAGTTACTAGTAACCCCCTCGAGTTTGGGCTCATTTGATTGGTTTGGACGAGTGTCCCATAGTTCTACCAATATACTTGGTGACGACGGTCTGATGATGGAGTCAGGAGGTGTACAGTGGAACTCTTCAACCGTTACTAGTAACCCCCTTGAGTTTGGGCTCATTTGGTTGGTTTGGACGAGTGTCCATACTTCTAGTCAATACACTTGGTGACGAGGGTCTGATGATGGAGGCAGGAGGTGTACAGTGGAACTCTTCAACCGTTACTATTAACCCTCTCGAGTTTGGGCTCATATGGTTGGTTTGGACGAGTGTCCCATACTTCTACCAATACACTTGGTGACGAGGGTTTGATGATGGAGTCAGGAAGTGTACAGTGGAACTCTTCAACGGTTACTAGTAACCCCCTCGAGTTTGGGCTCATATGGTTGGTTTGGACGAGTGTCTCTTACTTCTACCAATACACTTGGTGACGAGGGTCTGATGATGGAGTCAGGAAGTGTACAGTGGAACTCTTCAACCGTTACTAATAACCCCCTCGAGTTTGGGCTCATAGGGTTGGTTTGGACGAGTGTCCCTTACTTTTACCAATATACTTGGTGACGAGGGTCTGATGATGGAGTCAGGAGGTGTACAGTGGAACTCTTCAACCGTTACTAGTAACCCCCTCGAGTTTGGGCTCATTTGGTTTGTTTGGACGAGTGTCCCATAATTGTCGAAAGCAAAAGTATGAAACAGACATACCATCTGTTCAAATTGATTTTGAAAGAGACGGCGGACACCTTATCCATCCTAAAGCGATACAGTTTCCAGCAAAGTTTAATTATGGAACAGCTGAGAGACGGATGTTACCGATAATTTTGTCATGGGCCTCCACTGTCCATAAAATGCAGGGCAGTACTGTTGACCGTGCTGTCGTGTATTTGGGCTCCAGACTATTTGAGGAGGGTCAAGCGTATGTTGCATTGAGTCGCGTAAAGTCTTTAGAAGGGAGTCGCGTAAAGTCTTTAGTATTGAGGAGCTTGATTGTGAGTAATTGACAGGTAAGAAACCGAGTAACAAAAATGCAATGAGAGAGTTGAAAAGGATGACGAGTTTACGTAATGAATGATACGAGCCAAAAATCAAACTAAAAACGAGTAAATAAAAAAATAGGTAAAAAAACTTTTAAGTTAAACGGTTTTATTAAAAATAGAAAACTAGAAAAAAAAACAGCTGTACAAAAAACTAGAAAATAATAAGGACACAAGTCTGGGCCTCCTTAAGATTTTACGTCTGGGTAAGAAATCGTGCAATACTAGCGTGCTGTCTTCTCATGTCGGATGCCAAAGGGCACATTGTGTCGCTGGGTCAGCGGAATAAGTAATAAATTGAGACTTTTAACAGACTCATATAAAAACGTGGGGCGCATGTTATTTATTACGCATATTATACGCCCCACGTTTTTATATTAGTCTGTTAAAAGTCTCAATTTATTACTTATTCCGCTGACCCAGCGACACAATGTGCCCTTTGGCATCCGACATGAGAAGACAGCACGCTAGTATTGCACGATTTCTTACCCAGACGTAAAATCTTAAGGAGGCCCAGACTTGTGTCCTTATTATTTTCTAGTTTTTTGTACAGCTGTTTTTTTTTCTAGTTTTCTATTTTTAATAAAACCGTTTAACTTAAAAGTTTTTTTACCTATTTTTTTATATATAAAATAAATTCCGAGCCCTCCGCACGCATCACATATTATTTTTCCTATGAACTGTCCCGACATACAAACAAACTGCGAAAACATTTTTTGTGAAAACATTTTTATTCTTCAACAACCTCAAAATTGAATTGAAAATACTAACTTATTTTAGGACCTTTAAATAAATTTAATACAGTGTTAACTATGTAAACACATAAAAATAACTGAAAAAAGGTCAAACCTGCCTCTGGGTTAAACTCATTACTTTATGACCTCTCCACCTTAATCACATACACACACCTAAAGTGCCACTTACATAAATTGCAGTAAGTATATAAATAAAGATAATGCAATACACCGGGTGAATGTTTTTTTTTTTATGGAAACTGACACGGTTGGCTACATCACCTACAACATCCGTGATGTCAGCCCATAACACCGGGTGAACTAGGTGCCATGTCAGTGCTTCCCCCTTTGATCGTGCCGGCTACACTGAACTGGTCGGAAAACACAAACTATTTACATAGCGTCGCCTAAGTATCAACACCGCGGAAGTCATTTTTGGCCATTTTACAGGAACCACAAAAATTCAAATATTATTTCGCAAGTTTTTCAAGCATCTTTATTTTCTCTTTTCCCTTCCGTTTTCAAAGTATATTCCGTAGTTTTCAATCGTTGAATACACAATCAGACCCTCGCGCGGCGAACACTATGGTGGACTGATGACATACGCTGTGTTTGCCAAAACAATCCGAAGCTGGTGACTTCCGCGCTGTACATTCTTAGCCTTCTACGGCATCTGAGTGATCGTTAGGCATTTGAGCAACCAATTAGATGATGCGTCCTTGAATCCTCTATCCAATGACATTAAAATGTTTTTTCCGTTTAAAAATGACTTCCGCGGTGTTGATACTTAGGCGACGATAGCCGTTTCGACCGACGTTTCATTCAGTGCGGTGGTACCAACCCGGGCGGGTTAAACCCTACCACCAAGTAAGATTAGGAGGGAAGGGACCTACAGTTTTACGAGGAATCCGAACCTCGGTCAGCCTCCAACGGTCAGCGGTCACCCATCCAAGTACTGACCGCACCCAGCGTTGCTTAACATTCAATAGCAACAGTTGACTGTCTGCACCACTGAGCTATCGAGGCTGATTAAAAAATATCGGTTGCAGGGAAGGAGAATGGAAACTCAGCATCTTAAAATGTATAGAGATGGTGAATTTATTTTTCTAAATTGTTTTTTTTTTTTCAGCAAATCGACTTAGTTTCTAATTCTGATACAGCCCCGTTGCGTGGGAACTGCCCATGGAGTGTGGAAGCGACCGAGAAGAGTGCTCCACTTCATGAAAGAACTCGCTGGCTGGAGTAGCACTACCCGGGCGCCAACGTACAACGAACCGTCTTGAGGTCTCAGTGCGGAGAATGGCCCACCCGCCTTCCCAAGAGGCTGGGCAGCAACCAAACAAACAAACAAACAAACAAACAAACAAACAGCCCCGTTGCTGCTGGCTGGTACTTCCGAATTCACGTGTATATGTTATGGACCAAGTGATTAAAAGGGCATTATACATAATGCCCGGGCATTTAGAAAAATGCCCAATATGAGAGGGCAATATGATGATTACTGTTGAAATAATTAAATTGCCCGGGCATTATGAATAATGTCTATCTCGTATTGGGCAGGATAATAAAAATACGTGTTTTATTTAAGATTCTCTTAATGTCCGACAACGAAACCTACGAATAGCCCTCATGTCAAAACCTGCGCCGCCTCAACATTAGGTTAGGATTAATTTCATAGAAGATCGCATCTTCTATGATGCGATCTTCTATAAATTAACCCTGGTAATTTTTTTTTTAAACCACCAAAACATTCACCCATACCACTTTTTCCTTTCAACCTCATACCTACGAACTAGGTCCAATAAATATAGACATGGTCTATCCCCGCGCCCGCGACGCCCCTTGCCGAATGTACCTAAATTATCAAATTGCCCGACGATAGCGTAGCAGTATTCATAATGACCAGACACTATGATAAATAATGAAGTTTAAGTAATAATTAATCACTTGGCCCGATTTGACTTGTCATTATTCATAATGCCAGGGCATTATATATAATGCCCTCATTAATCACTTGGTCCATAACATATATATTAAAGAGTGGGTTTGTAACCTGGTGCACAACATGTGCATGCATCCGCCGCTGCGCTCGGTAGGCGTGCGACACTTGGGGCACGGCTTGCTTGTTACGCGGATGGTCACCTTGCTGGCCTCGTCCCAGCGGGCCTGTCGTACACACACACGTTTTTGTCAGTTAACTTATCGCATGCCAGAGGGTCAATATCGACCCAAAACGGCGCAATATTTCATTTTTCTTTATTTAAACTTTTTTTTTAAAGATTTTTCTGTTTATTGTTAAGCAATTGTGACGGCGGTGGGTGCTCTGAGTGGTCTTTCTGGCGAGAAGTCCGAGGTTCGAATTCAGTCGGCATGAACAAATGAGTTCTTTTTGATTTGAAAAAAATTACATGTATAACTTCACCAGCGGCTTCATTGTTCAAATCCCATGTAAAAATGTAGGCTGTAGGCCTAATACAATAAGTCCGCCCTTGCTACTATAGTAAGTGAATAAAGTGTATAAATATTATTTGTAATATATTGTTTTTGATACAAAATCACACATCACCTAATCTGCTTATGGTAGAGTTCCGACGGCTGATGGTTACATCAGAGAAAAAAAAATTATTAGTTTTAGTTTTATTTAAAAAGTTTTAAACAAGACATAAAATGGTTTACCCATCCTAGCATTTATGTGCGTCACAGCATTTTTTGTTTCTCCGTTAAGTATAAATAATTCCTAATGATTGTTAAATTTAGTGACATAATATTTGAAATGTGTGGGCAAACCTAAGTAAATATTAGAAAGAAAGCAGAGTGGTACGCTCTCACCTCGCTGACTTTAGCCGGGTCGACATTGTATTCGCAGGAGCCGCCGGGCCCTGCGTCCTCTGGCGCGCTCTCACACTCGCCCAGGTGGAAGCCCTGGAGGCATTTCCGGCAGAACACGTACTGTGCAATCCAGAACACACACGCGCGCACACTATGTTCACTTTTGTTGTTAAGAAAGTTTGCTTTTTGCACAATACGACTTCTTCCATTCAACCTTATGCACTGCACTTTAGCATGTTTAGTGTCTAACTTTCATCATGGTGTTTTCCTTCACCAGTGTGATGGATATGTTACCTACCTTCAAAAACAATTATAATAATTATATTAAAATGTATAGGTGGTCTAGTTGCCTATTACTGTATACAGTAACATAATATACTGCTACATTCCTCGATTGTCTGCGCCCATGCATCTCACGATTGTCTTCCCCACATCCCAAACATTCGTTTGTAAAGAATGCGGCAAGGAATTAAGCTCGCATGTTGTGTTTGTTGTTTTTAACCTATTAGCTACCCAATTATTAAATACCTATGCTTACACCCCTTGGCTTCCATGCCATTGTTGCCGCGCGGACACACGCGAAAATTAGTGCACCCTCGCGCACGTAAACTCAAACATTTCGTAAAGTAATAAAGAGAGATCAATAACCTTTATTGACACTTGAAACCAATGAAATTCTCCAGAAAAAGGTATACAACAAGTGAGGATTCACTTTTTTTATGTAAACCAGCATGAGTGGCTGTGCCGAGGGACCAATGGTGCAGTCGACAGAGCCAAAATCACCTCTCCTCGCGAAACCACGCTCAGTTAGGTGCCATGCCAGCAGATTTGCGGACTGTTGCTAGGCTGTCTAGCCCGTTAATACGACGCTTGAAGACACCCAGTTAAAGGATTCAGGAAATACACTCGCCGGAAGACAGTTCCACACTCTAGCGGTGTGACAAAGAAACGATTTAGAAAACCGATGGGTTCTCAAAAGCCCAATGTCAACAACAAAAGGGTGCTGAGTCTCTCTGCGACGCGTCATGCGAAGATAGGACGGGTGGCAGGGCAGATTTAGAAGCACAGATGGATTTTTAAACTCCAGGAAAAACAAAACACGCCCCAAATGTTTTCTGCATTTTTTCAAACCTAAAATTTGCAATTCGCCTTTACATATGATATACCGAATTTTAGGTGATGAACAATGCCACTACTATAAGCCGAACAACGTATGTACGAGACCATTGTATCTTATTCACAAAAAAAAAAATAGGTAAAAAAACTTTTAAGTTAAACGGTTTTATTAAAAATAAAAAACTAGAAAAAAAATAGCTGTACAAACAACTAGAAAATAATAAGGACACAAGCCTGGGCCTTCTTAAGATTTTACGTCTGGGTAAGAAATCGTGCAATAATAGCGTGCTGTCTTCTCATGTCGGATGCCAAAGGGCACATTGTGTCGCTGCGTCAGCGGAATAAGTAATAAATTGAGACTTTTAACAGACTCATATAAAAACGTGGGGCGCATGTTATTTATTACGCATATTATACGCCCCACGTTTTTATATTAGTCTGTTAAAAGTCTCAATGTATTACTTATTCCGCTGACGCAGCGACAAAATGTGCCCTTTGGCATCCGACATGAGAAGACAGCACGCTATTATTGCACGATTTCTTACCCAGACGTAAAATCTTAAGAAGGCCCAGGCTTGTGTCCTTATTATTTTCTAGTTGTTTGTACAGCTATTTTTTTTCTAGTTTTTTATTTTTAATAAAACCGTTTAACTTAAAAGTTTTTTTACCTATTTTTTTATTTACTCGTTTTTAGTTTGATTTTTGGCTCGTATCATTCATTACGTAAACTCGTCATCCTTTCCAACTCTCTCATTGCATCTTTGTTACTCGGTTTCTTACCTGTCAATTACTCACAATCAAGCTCCTCAATACATAACCCTTCTAAAGACTTTACGCGACTCAATGCAACATACGCTTGACCCTCCTCAAATAGTCTGGAGCCAAAATACACGACAGCACGGTCAACAGTACTGCCCTGCATTTTATGGACAGTGGAGGCCCATGACAATATTATCGGTAACATCCGTCTCTCAGCTGTTCCATAATTAAACTTTGCTGGAAACTGTATGTCTTTAGGATGGATAAGGTGTCCGCCGTCTCTTTCAAAATCAATTTGAACAGATGGTATGTCTGTTTCATACTTTTGCGTTCGACAAGTATGGGACACTCGTCCAAACAAACCAAATGAGCCCAAACTCGAGGAGGTTACTAGTAACGGTTGAAGAGTTCCACTCTACACCTCCTGACTCCATCATCAGACCCTCGTCACCAAGTGTATTGGTAAAAGTAAGGGACACTCGTCCAAACCAACCCTATGATCCCAAACTCGTGGGGGTTACTACTAACGGTTGAAGAGTTCCACTGTACACCTCCTGACTCCATCATCAGACCCTCGTCACCAAGTATATTGGTAGAAGTAAGGGACACTCGTCCAAACCAACCATATGAGCCCAAACTCGAAGGGGTTACTAGTAACCGTTGAAGAGTTCCACTGTACACCTCCTGACTCCATCATCAGACCCTCGTCATCAAGTGTATTGGTAGAAGTATGGGACACTCGTCCAAACCAACCATATGAGCCCAAACTCGAGGGGGTTAATAGTAACGGTTGAAGAGTTCCACTGTACACCTCCTGCCTCCATCATCAGACCCTCGTCACCAAGTGTATTGGTTAGAAGTATGGGACACTCGTCCAAACCAACCAAATGGGCCCAAACTCGAAAGGGTTACTAGTAACGGTTGAAGAGTTCTACTGTACACCTCCTGACTCCATCATCAGACCCTCGTCACCAAGTATATTGGTAGAACTATGGGACACTCGTCCAAACCAATCAAATGAGCCCAAACTCGAGGGGGTTACTAGTAACGGTTGAAGAGTTCCACTGTACACCTCCTGACTCCATCATCAGACACTCGTCACCAAGTGTATTGGTAGTAGTATGGGACACTCGTCCAAACCAGCCGTATGAGCCCAAACTCGAGGGGGTTACTAGTAACGGTTGAAGAGTTCCCCGTACACCTCCTGACTCCATCATCAGACCCTCGTCACCAAGTGTATTGGTAGAAGTATGGGAACCTCGTCCAAACCAACCATATGAGCCCAAACTCGAGGGAGTTACTAGTAACCGTTGAAGAGTTCCACTGTCCACCTCCTGACTCCATCATCAGACCCTCACCAAGTGTATTGGTAGAAGTATGGGACAATCGTCCAAACCAATCAAATGAGCCCAAACTCGAGGGGGTTACTAGTAACGGTTGAAGAGTTCCACTGTACACCTCCTGACTCCATCATCAGACCCTCGTCACCATGTGTATTGGTAGAAGTACGGAACACTCATCCAAACTAACCAAATGAGCCCAAACTCGAGGGGGTTACTAGTAACGGTTGAAGAGTTCCACTGTACACCTCCTGACTTCATCATCAGACCCTCGTCACCAAGAATATTGGTAGAACTATGGGACACTCGTCCAAACCAACCAAATGAGCCCAAACTCAAGGGGGTTACTAGTAACGGTTGAAGAGTTCCACTGTACACCTCCTGACTCCATCATCAGACTCTCGTCACCAAGTGTATTGGTAGAAGTATGGGACACTCGTCCAAACCAACCAAATGAGCCCAAACTCGAGGGGGTTACTAGTAACGGTTGAAGAGTTCCACTGTACACCTCCTGACTCCATCATCAGACCCTCGTCACCAAGTGTATTGGTAGAAGTATGGGACACTCTTCCAAACCAACCATATGAGCCCAAACTCGAGGGGGTTACTAGTAACGGTTGAAGAGTTCCACTGTCCACCTCCTGACTCCATCATCAGACCATCGTCACCAAGTGTATTGGTAGAAGTATGGAACACTCGTCCAAACCAACCATATGAGCCCAAACTCGAGGGGGTTACTAGTAACGGTTGAAGAGTTCCACTGTCCTCCTCCTGACTCCATCATCAGACCCTCGTTACCAAGTTGAAATTATCATAATATTGTATTGTCACGAGAACTCAATGTGTGTGCAAAGTTTCATAAAAATCAGTTCAGTAGAAGTAGTTGAAAAAGTTGTCGCAAGATTTGAAACAAAGATAGTAACAAACAAATATACGGAGTCAAGCTAAATAAAACCGTTTAAAAAAAAGAAAAACAAGGAACCTTGAGTCCAAGTATCAGACCTTTTTTTTACCATGTTGTCATTTCGTTCCATAGACATATTTCCACACTGTGGAAAGATAATTACATCAGCTATTGATCTATCTCTGTCTTTTCTTTAAGAAACATTGACTCAAACTGCAATAGATCAGAACTTGCGACTGTAGAATCGCACAGAATGCCTGGGGACTGCCGTCCCCTGTGGGAGCTGACTGACTAAAATGTTTCAGAGGCCGACCGTAAGGGAGCTGACTGGTTAAGTAATACCTAATCCTTACACACATATTGTTGAATCAACTAAATTAATTTCAACATATACAAAAGAAATACATACATTACATGTTGTTGTTGTTTTGGTTTGGGGTTGGCTCTAGGCCTGCAAACTAATCCCACTTGGTTGGGGACCTTCGTGCAAAACCCCGCAGTCTCCAGCTACCCCAGCCAGCCTATGTCTTCCATGGAAGCCACAAGTCGACAGGGGTGTCTGCAGGCCGCTTATCCCTTAGTCGCCTTTTACGACATGCACGGGGAGAGATGCAGTGGGACTATTCTTATTAAGTACCGGCCCCACATAGTACCACACACATTACATATCACAGGCTATATCCCGACAGTCGTGGTAAGCCGAGTAATTGTGTTGTGCTGCAAGCACTCTTGTAAATTACAGGGCAACACCGACCACCATGTTTAGCAAAGTATTCGGACAAGATAACTACATTAAGCAGCAAGGCATGAAGACCCACCTGCTGCATGACTCGGTGGAAGGACCGTGTCAAGGTAAGAGGTGGCTATCCCGCCGCCCTTTAGCACGGCATCGTGTCCTTATCTCTTAGTCGCCTTTGCATGGGGAGAGATGCAGTGGGGCTATTCTTTTAAGTACCGGCCCCACGCGGTATAAGAAATAAAGCAGCAAAATAAAAGTAACACTTACCCCACATCCATTAAGACAAGTTATTTTGTTGCAATCTGCTTCAGCCAAAATACCCATGCCACATCCTATAAAAACATTATTATTCTATTATGTATGTGACATTATTATAGTATATGAGGAAAAGTAATTCAATATTTTAGCCATTACGAAGTATGATTTTTCCACAAACTGTGAAAGAGCACCATCTATGGACTAGATCAGTTGCTCTTGATGTACTTCTTCAATATTCTATAAAGATATAAAACAAAATCCGAACTGTTTTGACAAAATGTCTGAATTTATTTGGAAATATATTACATTTTTTATACTGAAACATTTCAATTTGTATAGATATACAATCGATAGATAATCAAATCGGGCATTCGCAATCCCCGTGCAACACAGAATGTCCATGGGCATCGTTAGACACCTACTTGTAGGTGAAACGATGCCACATGTCGCGCTATCCATAAAAAAAATCTATCTATGCATCTCTTTGTGCAAGGGTTAATTCATAAATAGAGCGACAATAAAAAAAATTTTAACCCTTTACTGGGAACATCGGTCTCACAGACCGCTATGGTTTCTTAGAAATGCTGCCAGTCCGTCGCCCTACCCCCCAGCGACCCACCCCTCCCAGTAGTCTCCTATTAGTTCCTGCTGTGTCGGCGCAAGCAGCGGTCGTGGCTGTAGGAGCGTCCGTTTCGTTGTTTTGGCGCCATTTTCAAAACTCGTAATTAATAATACCGGTCTCACAGACCGGTGTTCCCCGGAACGTGGTTTTTTTGGCGGTCTCAGAGACCGGTGTTCCCGACATCGTCCTTTTTTTGGCGGTCCCAGGGACCGGTGTTCCCGATAACGTAAGTATTTTTATGGTTTGATATACTGTTTTGTACGCTTTTTCCTGAATAATGGGCAATATTTTTGTTACTAAATGTATTTGCTCATATTATATTGATAAAATGTTTATTGTGAATGTTTTTTTGTTAAAGAAAATGGAGGATGAGAGGGCGGAGTGCCGAATTATGGACATGTTTCATCGATCGCAAACACCACCTTCGGATACCAAGTCCATACACCAAGAAACGTAATATAAATGCATTAAATGCTCGGATCATATGCCCCATCCCATTTTGCATTTTTTGCAGATCGTCATAGAACACTCTAAGTGATCTGTAAAAAATGTGCTCCGAATGCGACATATGTAAGTGTAAGTCACATTACACAATAACGATGTAAGGCTTAAAATAAAATATTGTGAGTGAGTACAGTGTTTTATTATCAATAATTTCTAATAGCGGTCTCACAGACCGATGTTCCCTATTACGTAGTTTAAAATTATGTTCCCAGTAAAGGGTTAAACTCATTTGGCTGATCTATGCGCCTTGTTGTTGTTGTGGTAGGGGTTGGCTCTAAGTCTGCAAGCTAGTCCCTCTTGGTCAGGGACCTTCAAGCAAAACCCCTTGATTCCAAGCCACCCCAGCCAGTCTATGTTCTAAATGAAGGTCACGAGACTACCAGGGCAGCTGCAGACCGATTGTTGTTAATTTGCCCGGTCTAAGGACCTTAAATCCTAGAGTCAAGCTTCCCAGTACCTTCCTCGCCTCTCTTCAGCTCACTTCGTTGCAAGTTTGTGCTCGATTAAATTGAAGAAAAATACGAGGACCAAAAAAGGGTATAATGTATAGCCAAAGTTACTGTGCAATGAACATTGCGTGTATATGGGTTAGGAGTGTTTTCCCTATAGATAATAGTAACATAAAATTTTGTTCTGTTTTTCAGTTTTAGTAAATTTTTTGTAAGTCCTAATAAAAATCTAATTCTTCTACGGATGATTTTAGGCAAAAATAACTTTAAATTAATAATATAATTTTATGATAATAAATTTTACTTTTTCTATGTTAGATTTCAATCCCTTCATTTTACTTTTTCTTTTGCCATATTATGTGCGAAAACAAAGCATTTTAATATGGGCTGCAAAACACTCCCTAGGTGCCGACTCTTGTTACACTGAGAAGCACGCCTGCTCTAGGGTTAAACTAACTAAAAAATATATATAACAATACCTGGCTGTGGACATAGCACTCCTCCAGCTTGCAAAACAAACTCTTCAGTTGCAAACCTTTGATATTGGTCGTACTGAAAAATAAAAAATATAACATTGATAGAATACAAGGTATGTTGATCAGGTACAAAAAAAAGGTTTGCTTTTCATACCATGATAAAAGAATTCAAGTAGGCTTGTGCATGGTCATAGTGTTCTATAGCTTATTTCACGGGGAGTACTCGGAGGAACTGTTGAACTCGATCCCGCCGTCCCCTATTCACCTCCGCACCACATGCACTGGGCAGGAATTGCATCCCTACACACTGGATTTATGCGGGTTTGTACTAATAGGCTTTGTAGATACAGGTATATGTACAGAACAGGTAAACATTAGAACGCCAAGTACAGTGTCCGGTCCTTCTAGAGGGGCGTGAATTCCCTGTTTTCTGCCCACTTCAATGTAGGCGGCACGACCAAAGGGATGCACTGAAATGGCACCTAGTTCCCACATGGGATGGACTGACATCATGGCTGTAGGAATGTAGACAAGCATGTCACATTCAATAAAAGAAAATCTAATGAAATGTTATTTAATTAGAATAACCAACCTGCTGGGAAGTCATAAGTCGGAAGTGGTGAATCTCTTCAATAAAAGAGTCCTCACAACCGACGGGACACGGAAGTGTATATCCGAGCTGCGGGTGACACCAAAACTGACGATCTCTCAACCTGCAATATTCACACATTACAAATAACTTGTATGAATCAAACATATTATCTTAACTAATCAAGTGCAAAATCTGTAATGATCATACATCGGAATCCGCGGGGCACGAATGATTCAAGGTTGTTTAGTGATGGGACAATGTATCCACAAATATCGAAAATCGATCGTTATTTTAGAATAATATGAAATAATGTCGATTATTAAAACTAAGAGTATTTCTATAGAAAATAAGATATAATAAACAAATGTTGTATTTACTTTGTAGGTACAATACAAATCTGTTCAAACCACAATATTAGTTTTATTAGTATGGAATAGAAAGAATTTGATTTTTTTTACCAACTTACACGTGTTACATCATAATGATATTGAAGACTTTTTTGTTACTGTTATGAAACTGAATCGATTAGGCTATAAAAATCAACCACCTATTTTTTTATTTAAACACATAAAAAAATATTTTACATAAAAAAAAGGCCAAGGTCCAAAAAAATAGGTCTTACAAAATTAGTTCATAGTAAGCTAAGGGGGGGTTCTGTATCGGAAATAGATCACTTTTGAAGAACAAAGAATTTTTTTTTTCACAAATTTTTTTTTTTTTAATGTTAAATGTAAAAAAAATTGTTTCTTAATCGTTTCGGTTTCGTGCTAGGAACAAAAAATTCTTCCAACACGTACCTATATCTCTTTCTTTCAGAAATTGTGAAAAACCACAATTTTAGTTTTATTAGTATGGAATAGAAAGAATTTAATTTTTTTTACCAACTTATACGTGTTACATCATAATGGTCATGAAGACTTTTTTGTTACTGTTATGAAACTGAATCGATTAGGTTATAAAAATCAACCACCTATTTTTTTATTTAAATACCTACATAAAAAAAATTTTTACTTAAAAAAAGCCCAAGGTCCAAAAATTTTTATATAGGTTTTACTCCCTATATGACACAGAACCCCCCCTTAGCGTACTATGAACTAATTTTGAAAGACCTTATATAAATATGTATTATATTTACTTAATCGTTAACATAAAGTATATATGTTTATATAAGTACTGTAGGTATATAAGTATTCAGGTCTGAAATATGACATGAATAAAATACAATAAACAAATAAATATGAGTATCGATAACAGTGTCGATTGTTTATTGATCGCCGTAGTCAATCCCTAACAAGGTCGTATTCGTGCCCCGCGGATTCCGATGTCTGGTAATGATGCACCGGCCATCCGATCAATTTTGTTTATTGTTTTTTTTTTATGGAGACACAGTTTTCTACATCACCTACAACAGGCGTGATGTTTATTTATTTATTTATTTATTTATTTACCTTATTTTAAATCTAAGAAACATTACAGGCTTAACCTAATGCGTTCCCTAGCTTACGTCTTATACATAACATGTATTTATGTTAATTCCTTATTTAAGTACATTACTATGTAACTCTTGTATTTATTCAAACTATTGCTAAATAGGTCGAACTCTGGTTCTGTCGAATTAATTTTATTTATTATATTTATAGCTCTATTCAGAGGTGAATACAACTGCAAGTTGGTCCTCGAGGGAATTGGTTGCATTAGGTCGTGGGTTCTGGCTCTTAAGTAATTGTCTGGTGAGTAAAGCTTATCTCATATCATACATAACACATCGGTGAACTAGGTGTTATGTCAGAGCTTCCCTTTAGTGGTGCCGGCTACACTGAACTGGACGGAAAACATGAACTAGTTACATAGGTAGCCTCTTCAACTGACCTTCGATTTAGTGTGGTGGTACCAACCTGGGCGGCTTAAACCCTAAGGGTATCCGAGTATGAGGTATAAGGGTAAAGGAAAGGTAAAGGAGCTACACTTTTACATGGAATTCGAATCTCGGTCAGCCTCCAACAGTCGAACGATCACCATCACTTATATAAGGTGTTTCGTTAGTCATGTCAATAACTTCGGGAGGGTTACATACACACTCAAATAAACAGGTTACGCAAAAAAAAATATATGTTGTTAGCATTACTTTTCGAGAAATTTAACAAAACATGTTTGCTACCTAAACATTAACCTGTGTGTAACAGTAGGTAACATGCATTATACGGGGTCAATGACCGTACTATGTTCAAACGCAGAACAGCTGTCTGTTGTAAGTGAGTCACAAGGTCACTATGATTGGTTTTTACAGCTACTACTTTGATTTTATTTTTTTGTTAGGAGAAAAAATGCTCCTATAAACATATGTTTTTTTTTTGTAGTAAAGTATTTGTTTGAGTATGTAACCCTCCCGAAGCTATTGACATGTCTAACGAAACACCTTATATATAAGTTGAGAACTAAACATTTAAGTAAATTTTTTTTTTCATAGAGTTATAATCAATTTCATTTTTATTTATTTATTTGTTAGAAAACAAGACAGCAGATAAAACATAAATTGTACATACATTGAAGTCTGGCCATGTTATGTTTCCCTGGTTAGAATGGAGTTGAATGTTCCATGGAGTTTGCACCGACATTTTCTGGCAAATCTAAGAGCGGTTATAGGATATTTTGACACAAATATTAAACAAAATAATTTTTCATACAATCTAACTGTAAACAGTAACGTGTAACCGTAAACTGTCTCTCAGCAATTGCGTCGCATGTATGAATTTTGTTCGTGGGCATGCTCAAATATTTTGACTTCACCCGTTGTTCCGCAAAGGTTGGTTGCTTAGTTTCCCTAGAAAGAACTGAGGAATGTGGCAGGTAAGAGATACGGTGGCGGCTGGACCTTACCGCGTGTCTCATACGGGCGAGGCCTGTAAAGTGTTAGTGGAGTAGCAGTAGCACCCACCTTGAAGTACAATAATGTCGGAAGCAGTCGATACATGTCACATGGCCGGCGTTGCAGGGAAACACCAACACTGTTTCGCTATAAACAATTTGTAATCAAGTGTAAGTTTTCTTTTTTTTTTCTAACACCAATGTTATCATTTTTAACTTGGGATATACCATAAAAGTAGGTGTGCAGACAAGTCTTAAGTCTTAAGGTAGACTTTTGAGGGAAGCGACACTAATGCAGGATCTATATACAATGGGCGTGCGACAAACGCACGCCCATTGTGTGCCCCTGCAGCCAACCATTCTTAAAGTCATCGCCGACCTGTACACGCTTGAAAGTTCTGGTCAACTCAAATAATTCTATACTATACTACCTGAGTTTACAACTTGGTTTTTTAAAGTTGAAATGAATCATTCATTTTCATATTTTTTTTTTATTTAACACAATATATTAATATTTTTTTGAATTTGAAATTTTGAATTTTAATACAAAAACACTTATATATGAACGATAACCAAGAGATAACCTGAAAAAACACAGGAGCAGCAGCGACACTACTAGACGGGCACTGTTCTCATGCTGACTCCCGGCGTCACAGATGCGGCGTGAGTGTCGCTGCGTAATACGCGCAACGGGTCCAAGCAGAGTAACTTACATATTGTGGAAACTGCCCATCAAGAAGAAGAGTGTCGCTGCGCTTGAATGACCTTTCCTACATTAGCATATTACCAAATATTACATTATTCTGCTGCTCTGCCGTGGAGTCACTAATGCGGCATCACTGACGCTACAGACACTTCTCTCGAAAGTCCACCTTTACAGTTATCTGATTAGTTGTTGGTAAGATGTGACTCGATTACTGCTACTATGTCGCAGCACATTTAGGAAAGAACTTTGTGATATTTGGGTAATTCTTTAAATCACTCATAAATGGTTATTGCAACTCCTTCAATATAGGTAAGTGAAATATGTCTTACTTGACGTCGGAACAGGAAAGGCAGGGTATGTCTTTAAGGTTAGGCTTGATGAGGGAGAGAGGGATAGCTCGGTCGGATTCTCCTTGAGACTGGTGAACTGAGCATTTGAAATAAAATTCAGCAAAGGTAGGCTCATCGTCCCGTAGAACCTGAAGAGATACAAATGCATGCGTGTAGCACAAAATATAAAAGTACATTTACATATTCAATCTCATTATCTGAATGCAAACATTTGCACATGATAATTATAATAACAAAAAGGATGACTGAGTATGTGGTTTATTAACTTAGAATCCTCTTATTAGAAGTTTACTTAACCGCTCACGTACTCGCGTCACAGGTTTGTGCTGGCGCCGAAATGTGACCGAAATGCCCATGTACAATCTTAGCGCCGGTAGTGTGGATTAATTTCAGTATTAAAATACACACTCTTTGAATATAGGCTCTTATAGTTCTAATAAAAGGTGAAGATATGCCCTACTTGATCTGATTAACTTTGTTACCAACTTTGAAGAGAAAAATTACCAATTTTCCAGTTCTCTTAGAGAAGTCGGACCGCACGCACGAGTCTTGCGCGCCGCTGCCGCATTTTAACATTATTTTTAATGTTTTTAGTTATTAGTTTGTTATGTTCGTGTATAAAATTCGAAAGTATACAACAATTCTCAAGTGAATGTGTTATTTATTATTGGAGGTTTTGATCTATTCACATGTGTGTGAAATTGAACAAAATTTGTGAAGTGCAATTTCAATTCAGAATATGGAATTGTTCAGGGAAATATCCTTGTTAGCTACATCACCTATACCTGTGTTGCCAGCCCTCGCAGCTCAGTCTCCTTTTGACCATGCCCTCTATATTGAAGTGGTTAGAAAACACAGACTATTTTCATACTCTTTCCAAATGACCATCATTAAACGCAGTGGTACTAATTAGGACTGGTTGACCCTACCGCTTCGCCTAGTAAGGTAACTCTCATTGTTCAGTAGTTCCTTTGCCAATTCACGGAAGGTACGGCAATGCTGCATCTCTACACTTAGTGCATTATTTACTTAAAACATATAAAACATAAAAGATGGGGGAAAACTAGACGTGTGACATACCACAGAGCAGCTGTGCTCCGAGTGACACTCTCCCGTGATCCTTCTGGGGAGCAGAACATCGTCCCAGGATTGCGGGTCCGAGTGCACGGTGAATGCGCCACTCTTGCACCGGGCACAGTGCACCCTCAACTTCCCCTCCGTTAGCTTCTTGCAACTCGAACAAGATACGTAGAAGTGCGCTTTCACTTTCTGTTTATCTGATAACAATATGATGTTGTTATCATACAACTGATAAAAAAATATAAAAATATTTTTATACTAAAAAAAAAAATCACATGCTATATCTTTTGATTCCCTACAGTCAGCGAGAAGAATCAATCTATCAGCAAAAACTACATGAATTGACTTCAGCACCACCAACAGACTGGCGGAACAACTCTCCGAAGAACCTGAATTAGGAGACTCAAAAGACGATGCATAGTGGACCTATCCAAGTAGGAAGGCCCGCTACCGAAACATAGAGCTCGACTCACTGGTGTCAAGGTTCTGAAAGCTGCTTCAGATAGTCCATAAATCTGCTAAAAGTTAAAAACAAACAGATTGCAGATGGAACAATAACAAAAACATTGTTTTTTACCTGATTCAGAAATACTGGATCGTTCTCGTTGCGTCAATTGCAAATCTAAAAGTGTTTCTGATAAAGGCTTTGAACCTTCTTTGGCAATTTCTGTACTCTGCAGGACAACTGATGGCTTATTCCTCGATGTTCGAGATGGAGATGTTTTTACCGCATGTAGAATACTCTTTTGACCCAAGTCACATTCCTGAATACAGCAAACAATGAGGTAGGTATATTAGTTTTATCCAAGGTCAGCGGCCGTAAAACTACTACGGCCAGTTTTCAGTCTGTCGAGGGAGATCGAGAGTGGGACTGGTGGTTCTCCGCGTCCTAGTCATCACAGACTAGCTGACGAGGTCTTGTCGCGAGCCAAAACGTAACACATGCCTGCGAACTACACAGAGTGTCAATCAAGGTCGGGACGCGCTAGTCCCAACCTTGATTGACACCCCCTCCTCTTCTACTGCCAATGGGCCCAGATATGTTCAGTGAAGCTATCGCAAACTCAATTCAACACCTTCAACAGTCAGCGTGTATGCCTCCAATGCTGGACATACGCTTCTCCAATTTGTGAAACTGAACTCCAAAAGTAAAAGGAGTGCTTACCTGGGTGAGTGCAGGTACCAGGAGCCCATATTTCAACCACCTTCTACTGTCTACCAACTGAATCACATGCTATTACTTTAGCATCGGCTTCAAGTTGTGCACTCCTGATACCCATGCTCTCCCAGCCAGCAACTCGGTATGATTTTTTACCTGAAAAAAATAATATTGAAACCACCGGATGAGAGGTCCAGTTTCCCATAGCTCAGGGAATCCTATTTTAGGAAACAGGGATCATTTGAAAGTACACTAATAACTGTGACTATTATGTACAATAACAATATGTGAGACAAGCTGTTTTGTGTATTGTTTTTGCAATGTGTGTATTGTTGTTTGTTCATCGAGTAAGCTAAGCCTGAAAGTTTACCTCTAAAACGGTGGAGTTACTCAATTCCTTTCCCGCGAAGATAATCTTGAGGTCGTCTGGCTCTAGGCCGAGTTGCGGCGCAACAAACTCCTTCACATTCCTGATATCCCACTTGGGGTCGAGCTCCACCGAGAGAGTGCTGCCGGTGTTCGTCTTCACATATACGCTCAGAGACGTAGTCAGACTGTTCTTACCGAAAGAAAGCAATTGCAACATGCTGTGGAGAATATTTTTGATAAAGTTTATTATAAAACTCATCACAAATAGAAAATAAATAATACAAAATTAAATTGACAACTAGTGGAAAGAGAATAAATTAACCTTTTGCCGGAACTAAATTGTGACAGACAGACAAGTTGTGACAACAGACAGAACAGACACACACCAAGAGAATATTAACAAGCAACTGTTTTGCCGATACGACACCTGAAAGCCTTTTTTATCCTGCAAATCCCTCAATCCTGCAGGTTTGCAGCAATCCTACTCCGGGAACTAACTGAAGGCGATATTCGTTTGGTCGTTTATGTAATTTGTTAGCTCAGTGGTAAGCGTGTAGGGTTTGTATTTTTGACGTGATAACGTCTAATAAATTGATGAACACCGACTGATCAATAAATAGTGACAATGTGTTCCAGAGTCAGCTGAAAATATTTCTCCTAGACAATCCATTTTATAAGTTAAGTGAATTTTTTTCATACTGTAAATAAAAATTCTGCTGACTTTGATAATTCAAATTGTTTATATGCATAAACACAAATTTTAATAATTACTTGACTGAACCCTATGTTCTTTGTTTTGTATTTTATTGTCTTTTTTAATGGGTATATTTTTGACTAAGTATTTTAAATTTTTTGCTTAGATATAGTATGTTATATTTAACATAAAGAAAACTTAGTATGTAAGTTATATTTAAAAAAAGCTCTGTAAGGTTTCTTACCCGGTTCTTCCTTATAGATTGCACTACTGAACGGGACATCATAAAAAATGATGACGAACCATACTGAATATGCATATGTCTCAATGTAATATTGTTATTGTTGTGTGTTCTTTACGGCGAAATAAATATCTGAATCTGAATCTGAATCTGCACACATGAAAAAGTGTCACGTTGTGTCACGTTCCATCTGAGCCGTGTCACGTTCCATCTGAGCCTGTGCGTGCAAGCGAGAGCGCGTAACAAGCGATAGAGAGGCACAATCGGCCCAAGCGGCAGTGCTGCCAAACGTACGGTAATTTCCGTATCGTACGGTAATCGAGGCTAGAAATCGACAAATGTACGGCGTACGGCAGCGATAGGGGTGCCGTACGAAAAAATACGGTAATTTTTATAGCTTTGTTTCTTTATGACGTTATCACGTAAAACTATCGTCCATAAACCGACTTTACAGACAACCAATTTTTTGACCATGGGTTCAAGTCCCACAAAAAAAAAATTTTTTTAAGCAATGTTAGGGTGTTTAAATTTTTTTAGGGTGTTTAGGTTTTTTTATAACCACCTAAAAACTTTATTTTCGGAAATACAAACGTAACAAAAACGACATGCACCGCCTCAACCTTAGGTTAGGGTTAATATACAGGGTGTAAAAACGGCGAGTACATTAAATTTAGGAAATGGTTATCGGGATCAATAGTACCAAAAAAGTCTAATAACTTTTTTCTGAATTCCCTTTGAATAAAAAGTTACAGTTTTCATACAAACTAATTGATTATTTTAGTGTAAAAATGATCTAATGACAACAGGGCGGCGCAGAGGGGGCAAGAGCGGGTGAGACGTGAGCGCCTCGGACGGAGGTGTTGGCGGGAGGGGCGGGCGTGAGCTTTGTGAGTGGAGGACTGGAGGTCGGCAGACGGAGGGTGCTGAGTGGCAACAACGCGTTAAATTACACTAGACGAAGACATACATTTCAAAAATTCATATCTCGAAAACTAGACACCTTAAAGAAAAACTTTATTTGCTTTTTTGTCTAGGAAAAACATGAGGATTGCGCTGGCGAAATTAATGTACTCGCCGTTTTAACACCCTGTATAGAAGATACGTCGCTACTAGCGACGCATCTTCTATATAATTATCACTTGCCGAAGTCGAAATTGAGGATTCGCGGGATTGATAAAGGCTCTCAGGTGGCGGACCGCTGTTTTGCTCAATTTATAATCTTTGTGATTCTTTGGCAGTTGGCGCCGAAAGTGGCAGTTTAGCTCTCGTTCGTTTATTTATTTCTATTTCTTTTTAATTTTTCTTGGGACTAGTCGCGACAGGGTCGCTTCGTTTCAAAATCTATATCGCCATAGTCTTCGTTAGTTGTGTCTAGCTGGGTTTGTTAACGCGAGGCGAGTAGTTACTGGTAATTTACAGCGAGGACAGCGTGGAGCCGGTTTCAACATGTCGGAGCTTCCATTTGCGGCGGAATATGCCAAGTCGGGGCGAGCGTCGTGCAAAGGATGCAAGGGGAAGATCGATCAGGGACAACTGCGTCTCGCCGCCATGGTGCAGGTCTGTAAAGTTCTGCAGTCTACTGGTAGTTTCGTCATCACAGACTTCCGGTTGCACAAAAAACTGGTCAACAATAGTAGCAAACACAACGAGGTATTATGTTTTAATAGAGCTCCTATACGGGAAACGGGCGTTGCTCCGCCGAGCTGAGGCAAAATTTACGAATTGGGGCACATGAGAAACTAGTCGATAGCGAGCGGCCGAACTCGTCGCACGCGCCACCGCTTGCGCGCATCGCGCATGCCCGGTTGTATTTCAATGCACATGTTGTTAAATGTTGGGTTGGCTTTGGCTGGCGTTGTCGCTTACCGGTCGCTAGCCCCTCTCCCGCTCGCTTCCCGACCCGCGCGAGCCCCTCTCACCACCCTCTAGCCCCACTCCCGGTCGCCTCCCCCCTTCCCGCCCCGCGCGAGCTCCGCTCTAGCGCTTGGCTCTGCGCTCCGCCTCCCCGCTACCTTACCTCATACCTCAGCTGATGGGACGCCGTGTTTCTCTGTATCTTTCTTCGTAGCGATAGCTCTAGTAAAACATAATAACCTCGTTTGCTAAACAAGTACAATTCATGAGTACCTACCTAATAATAAAACTTTACCATTGTTACATAGGTACCTACCTACTCTTTTTTTCTGCTGTTTTGATGTGAATTTTGTAGAACTATAGTAACTATCATTAGTTTACATTCAAAACGGGTTCCTTAGTTTGTTCTTTAGGGCATCAGTCATTCAGTACTTCTCGGCAAAGTGGGTCCAACTGCAAATCAACGCAATATTTGGACCCAATTTGTCGCCAATCTTTGATGTTTTATGTTATATGATCTTCGTTAAACTGACAAAAAAAAACTGTCATTTCATTTCATAGCTAGATTTTGCTCACGGCTCCGATCGCGGCATGTTCCCGTTTGTAATTAACTCTAACCTAGCCAGCCGACATGGTATTCGCAGCCCCCGTGAATCAGGCTTCGTAAATATTACCAAAAATATCCGTGCAATAACGTTTTGATAGGTTGATTTTGGTAATGTTTGAAAACAATTGCTCCAAAAACATCAGAATAGGAAGTGTTTGCATAATAACGTTATAAATAACGCTACGCGCAAACGTTATCACTATCACGCTTAATTAAAACCCTAGCACGCTGAAGTAGCGTTACCAATAAACGTAAAAAATAATGCTTTTTCAATTGTTATTAAAATATTCATTCACAACAGCTCGTCGAAGTTATTGTAAAATTTTAAAATCCTATAATTTTACGGCCATAGCCTAGGAGGCAAGCATTGCCTTCCAGAGCGGAAGGTGGGGGTTCAAATCCTTGGGCATAAAACTGAAACGATAGTTGAAATGTTAGTTGAATCATTACATTACCGTGTGGGGCCGGTACTTTAAAAGAATAGCCCCACTGCATCTCTCCCCGTGTATGTCGTAAAAGGCGACTAAGGGATATGACTCCCTTCTTATATTACTAGGTGGTAGGGTTTAACCCGCCCGGATTGGTACCACTGCACTGAATGAAAGGTCGGTCGAAATGGCTATGTAAATAGTTTGCGTTTTCCGTTCAGTTCAGTGTAGCCGGCACGGCCGAAGGGAAGTACTGACGTGGCACCAAGTTCACCCGGTGTTATGGGCTGACATCACGGATGTTGTAGGTGATGTAGCCAACCGTGTCAGTTATTATTTTGCTATGGGAGCGGTTTTCGGGTGGAGGGGATCAGTGGGTGGTACAGTATCACAATCCCTGCCGTAAATATCCCAATGTCCGTGGGCGCACTCAGACTACACCTCTGCATTAGTCTGGCGGGCGCCATATGTCGTGCTTCCCAAAAAAAACAATAATAATAATTTGTAAATGTTTTTGCAGTCAGCATTTTTTGATGGAAAACAAGCAAATTGGTACCATGAAAATTGCTTCTTCCAAAAACAACGGCCCCAGTCAGCAGCAGACATAGGTAAATTCAACACTCTCCGCAGCGGGGACAAGAAACGCATCACGGAGACTATAGGTATGATTCCTTTCTCTTTTTTATCAACCCTTTGATTATAGTATTATAATGATAAACAATAATATACCTAACTCTAGCGCCATTGTGCCAGAATACTAAATAATAAACTCTGTCTCTTTTATAGTATTTAACCTGTTGGCTCCCACAGGTTATAATTTACGCCCACTGACTCCCGGGTCACTTTCGCCGTGCAGAAAATTGGCGTCGTGCGGCACATCATCTCAAATATTTAGTAAAATAATGAAGTCAGATCAAAAATCTATACACGGTGTTGCAACCCCAACCGTAAAACCTGAAAGGGGGTGATTCTGTACGTGAAATAGAACAACTTTCGTTCTACGACATTTT
This sequence comes from Nematopogon swammerdamellus, assembly GCA_946902875.1. Classification (NCBI taxonomy): domain Eukaryota; kingdom Metazoa; phylum Arthropoda; class Insecta; order Lepidoptera; family Adelidae; genus Nematopogon; species Nematopogon swammerdamellus. The sequence continues at coordinate 12,930,217 of OX336340.1, forward strand.
TATTTGAAGAAAAAAAAATTTTTTTTCTTCATACATTTTGAGAATAGGTATTTAAAATTTGTATGGAAAAAATATATTTTTTTGTTTCAAAAAAATTATTTTTTTCACAGAAGTTGTTTAGTTTCACATATAGAATAACCCCCTTATGTCAGTTAAAAATATTACGGGGCCAACTGCAACACCGTGTAGATCTATTTGCACTTACAGTGAATGAAATTATCCACAAAACCATGTAAAACAAGTGAGGAGTGACTTAATTAGAAACACACATGGATTTCTTTTACTCCAAGAAAAAGAAAACACACTCATAATTTTTTCCCAATTTTTTCTAATCTAACATTGACAATTCCCTTTACATATCATAATATATCAAATTTTAGGTGAATAACTCTGCCACTAAAATGCCGAACAACGAGGCCATTGAATCGTATTCACAAATAAATAAATAAAAAGAAGAGACAAGGAAAAAAAGAGGTGTTAGAATATATTCTTTTCTATTTTTACTTCTTTTTTTTTCTTTTTAGATAAATGCAAAGCTGAAAATGAAGAGAAAAAATACGTCCCAGACGTTGGTTGGGACGTATTTTTTCTCTTCATTTTCGGCTTTGCATTTATCTAAAAACAAAAATATAAAAAGGGAGTACATGCTTAATACTAACATATAAAACATATATAATATTCTTTTCTGTTTGAGTGCGCAAGAAATACCTGCTCCGTGCGGAGCAGTTGGGAGCCTGCACGTTAATTTACATATAACTTTTTCAAACAACCTGTGTGTGAAAGTATGTATGTATGTATTATCTGTACTCGTAATATGTGACACAGTGGGCTGACCATTTGAGCTTGTCCCATTCTGACTGAAACAAGGATACATCGTAAAATGCAATAAATTTCATTTCGTGTTGATACAATCATAAACAAAAAAGTTGCAAGGTTTTAAAGCTGGAATTTTGGTAATTTTCAAAAATAAAGAAAAAAAATAGTATCTCGATACCACTTGACACCTGACAAAAGGTATCATGAGTCAAAACCTTGCAAATGACCCCACGTAACTAAAAAAAAAATTGTCGGTCGATGTGCTGAGCACCCTGTATATTCCTTCATGACTACTCAGCAACGTTTAGACATGTTTTACAGTTTTTATTTTGATGAACTTTTCCTCAGAATGTTGTTATTCATTATAGAGTCATTCGGCTCGGGCGTGGTGATGCCTGTAGAAAAGGGGAAAGGAAAGGGCAAGAAGCGTGCGGCCACCGCCGCCCCCGCCGGAGCTCTAAAGGACTTTGCGGTCGAGTACTCCAAGTCCAGCCGTGCTACCTGCCGCGTATGTGATATTAAGATTTGTAAGGTGAGAGTTTTCCATGTTATAGTTAGTCTTGAGTTAATGTTATAGTTAGTCTTGCGATTCCAAAGTCTTTATTATGTAACCCCCGAATTCCATAACGTCAAGAGCGCATGCAAGAGTTTCGGCACCACGCGCCGCCACATAAACTCAAATATTTCGTAAAATTATTAAATCAGATCAATAAACTCCATTTGCACATAAAGCCAATGGAATTACCCCTAAAACGATGGAAATCAAGTAAAGATCCACTTATTTAGAAACACAGATGTTGTTTTTTTAACTCCAGGAAAACAAAACACGCTTGAAATTCTTTTCCAAATTTTTATAACTAAAATTGACAATTCCATCATACAAATCATATACCAATGTGTAGGTGAAGAATACTGCCTGTAAAAGGTAACCAAACGTATGTACGTGGTACTTGAATCCAATCCACAAATATACATATTAAGAAAAACAAGGAAAAATGATAGACGTCGGAATACATTTCTTTCTTTTTGAGTGCGGTGTCGTTTCCATTTACATGAAACACACCTATTGTTTCATGTCAATGGAAAGGTTTTTTAATCATCTATTTAGAGTGCTCTCTCGCTCTAAGAAGAAAAATTAACTGAAATAAAACTACACAAATACTTCTGACGCCACCCATAGGGTCCCGCGAGGGCCCAACGGAAGTGAGTGTTAATTAATATCATCGGGTCTCGCGCGGTACCTTCGGAAAGCAATAGGTTAAGGGTCGTACAAAATCGGTAAAATATCGTACAATTATGGTGTGACTGTAAATATTCTTATTGTATTTAACAAGAAAATTGTGTTCAAATACCATAAAGAAGCAGTTCTTAATTATATACAGGGTAGCCCAGTTATAGTGGTCCAAAAATTTATTTTAGATGGAGGACATCATGTTGACTCATTTAAAAAGAGCATTAGTTCGGCGAAAATGAATAGTTTAGAAGTTATGATTTTTTTTAACTTTTTTTGAAATTTCTCTATTTTAGTCACATTAACCGCTCTAGTTGGATATCTATTGCACAAAATCGAATAAAATTTGGTATAGAAGTAGAGGAGACACGTAGCTAGTACGTAATGAATAGTTTTTAGGTTTACTCCTAGACTGTACTGTTGCTATAGCCCTTTCAGTGAATTTTTGTTCAGTTTACATTAAAACTGATTAATTTTTGAAAAAAAATAGTACTACCGGAGATTTGCCCATGCCCTTAAAAACTACCTATACATATCACAATTCTCTAGACAAAAAATGGTAGTGGTTTTCTATTGTAACATATTCAAAATTAACATCATTTGTACAAAGTTACTACAATAAAACGTGACGATTACCTTAATTTTTAAAATCTTATTTTTTTCACAACGTTAATTCAACTACAATTTCACCTTATTCACAAACCTGTCTCAAACAGCGCTAATCTACACATAAAAAATGTTTAGTAATGTTTAAAAAAAAAAAAAGATTTTAAAATTAAGGTAATCGTCACTTTTTATTGTAGTGACTTTGTACACATTATGTTAATTTTGAATATGTTACAATTGTTACACCACTACAATTTTTGGTCTGGAGAATTGCGATATGTATAGGTAGTTTTTAAGGGCATGGGCAAATCTCCGGTAGTACTATTTTTTTTCACAGTGATTTTTCAAAAATTAATCAGTTTTAATGTAAACTAAACAAAAATTCACTGAAAGGGCTATAGCAACAGTACAGTTCAACAGCGCTAGTTTACGCCCTTTCCAATGGTATACCAGTTCGTAGGCACGACCAAACATTTGTTATGCGGATGCAAAATACTACTTGAGCGAGGCCAGTATTCCTACCGTCATGATAAAGTCCTCCAAATCATCAGAGAGGCCATCAACCTGTCAATTGCACGGACCAGGAAAGGGCACACCAGTAGCGGCTTCCAGAAGGTCAACTTTGTGAAACCTGGAGCCAATAAGCTGCCCAAAGATAGGACTAAACCTTCTTCAATTTTGGGAGCAGCAAAGGATTGGGAATTGTTGATGGACACACATGAGAAGCATTACCAAATGCCTTCGGAAATCTGTACCACAGCATTAAGACCGGATATACTCATATTCTCAAAAGCGACAAAGCATGTAGTACTTGTTGAACTTACAGTTCCATGGGAAAGTAACATACCGAAGGACCACAACATCAAACTTAACAAGTACTGCAACTTAGTAGACCGGATTGTGAGAAACGGATTCAAGACTGATCTCTTCGCTGTGGAAGTCGGAGCAAGAGGACTACCAGCGAAGTCGCTCTACAGTCTCTTCAAGAATCTAGGGCTCCCAAGATCGACGCTAAGCTCATATATGGAGAGAGCTTCGAAAACGTCACTGGAAGCGTCCTACAGAATATGGATAGGTAGAGAGAGGGAGGTTGAGAGCGGGACTGGTGGTTTCCCCGGGCTTGAAGCGAGCCGAAACGTGAAGCATGCGCGGGAAATTTAGAGTGGCCACTCGCTAGTCCCGGCCTCGATTAATACCCTCCTCTACTGCCGATGGGCCCGGATATGTTCGGTGAAGCCATCGCAAGCTTAGATCCACACCTTCCTTCTGTCATACAAATCATTCACTATGTGGCCAAAATTAGGCACAGGGACAGAACAGAACGACAACACGGGCATTAATCGGTGGTCGCTTCCCGTATTGAGAGCGTTTTCAAGAGCATTTTCAAATTTAGAACATGTACCGGTCGCGCGGGCACTCTTGCAAATTATCCCTAATTTTGTCGTTCGGTTTTCTGTCTCTGCGCCTAATTTTGGCCACATAGTGAATGATTTGTATGACATGTGGTATACCATTGGAAAGGGCGTTAACTAGTGAACTTTTTAAAAGAAAATGAAGCACTCAACTGCTGTTAGTAATTTTTTTTATGCATTAAGAAATTAAGATTCTGTCACATTTTTACTCGTTCTCGGGACTTTGGGAGGCCATAAAACCTTTTCATGGTATTAAATTTATCAAATAATATTTTTTCTAGAACAAGGATACATAGTAAAATTCAATAAATTTTATTTCGTGCTGATACATTCATAAACAAAAAGTTACAAGGGTTTATAGCTGGGATTTTGGTAATTTTCAAAAATAAAGAAAAAAATCGTATCTCGATACCACGTGACATCTGACAAAAGGTGCCATAGGTCAAAACGTTGCAAATGACCCCACTTACCTACAAAAAAATTCTGTCGGTTCATGTGCCGAACACCCTGTATATTAGGTTGTAATATCTACTTAGTACCTAATCACAATGTTTATACTAAATGTACCAATAATAGGTCAATAATCAATTCCAATCTAGATAATATGTCTCTTTAGATAAGATATCGACGCTTGAAAGGCAACATTGACTAAGCGACATTGGGCTAATTTTACAGGAGAGCAGTTTAAAGTTTGACTTTTTAGAAAAAAAATCATATACATTCTTGTATTCATCCTACAGGCGTAAATCTTACTGTTTTGGAATTCTTATTTTGTCATCTACATGGTGACATATAAAACTATTCAAAAACACTTTTGAAATAATAGTGATTATTTAAAAAATTTAAGTGTCGCTTAGTAAATTTACATGAAAGGCCCATTAAAAAAAAAAAATTGTTAAAATGACTTAAATGATAACTAAAAATCTTCTTTGTCAGGAAAAAACATACCATACCCCAAAAAATGTATTGCCACGTACAAGCAAAATAAGCTAAGCTGAGAAATACCTAACGCAAAAATTTTCCAACCACCATTTCTTAAAAACAGCTTAAACATTTTGTCGCTTAGTAGACAAAAAAAAGTAACCAATCCTTAAATCCATTATGCCGAAGCGACATCAAAAGTCGTCGTAGGAATATGTCAGTTCGACCAATCGACGCAGAAAAATCAGGCCGTTCGGACTTGTCAATAACTCAATATGGCCGAAAATGCCACTTAGTCAATGTTGCCTTTCACCGTCGATATAGTTACTTAAATGATAAGAACGTGGACGCTAAGAGCGTCCACGCGTACCCCTTCTCTTGACCCTGCGTACCCCAACAGTATAGTGGCTAAGGATCTATCCCAGGGTTTTTCAACCTTTTTTATCAACTGGCACACCTTTTCATCTACGAAAATTTCACGGCACACCACATTTATATTCATACAGAAAGCATATGAAATTTAGAAAACTAAAAACTATTGGCGACTTCGTACCTACGTAATGTAAGCTGTATATTTAATTTATCAGTGAAAACTCTCATTTTAACTGAGGATCTTCTGGAAACTGGTATCTTCTGTGGGGGATGTCCAACGATGGACAGCAGCAGTTCGATGATGAAGAAGAGGAAACTGTCCATTAAAAACAGCTTCAACAGTGAATTATTGCAAATTTGGAGCAGGTGCTCGGCCGTTACATTTTGTTTCTGCAATGTCAAAATGTTCTCAATACTTCCCTGCGAACTCTCATTTAATTTGTTGAGGTGTTCAAACAAATGAGTCAGAAAATGTCATTGCGGACAATCTATCTATATATAGATAGACAAAAAAATTATGCTTGCTCTTTTCTTTCGCGGCTTTCATGCAAATTTTGAATGAGTTACTTATAATTCGCGTCACACCTGGATGTCAATAGGTTTCACTTGTTTCATGGGGAATGGGGAGGTATGTATTCATATCCTACCTACCATCAGTTATATAATAATGTATGCCTTGTTCCAGGGGGAAGTACGCATAAGCAAGACCGTGTTCGACACTGAGGTGGGGCAAAAGTATGGGGGGCAGGCACTGTGGCACCACGTCAAGTGTTTCGCGGAGGAGAGGGGGAGTCTGCTCTACCTGGCCGGAGGCGAGGTCTTGCCGGGATTCAAGAGCCTCAAGAAAGAAGATCAGGACATGGTCAAAGCGGAGATTAAGTATGCCATGCTTTGTTTTAGTTTAACGTCCTAGTTTTTTAGGTTTCCGTATCCCGTACGGAAGCCTATTACTAAGCCTTCGCCGTCTGTCCTTCTGTCCGTCCGTCCGTCTGTCCGAGGGCTGTATCTCTTGAACCGTAATAGTTAGCCCGTTGAAACTTTCACAGAATATGCGTTACTATGGCGGATATAACAACAAATAAGAAAAATAAGAAAATTTTAAAAATTAAGGGGGGCCCCCATACATGAAACGTAAAATAAAATCGATTAGTCACACTATTGAACAATAGATGGCGCCACAGGCTTTTATACATTGCATTGTTATAGCCGCTAAATTGCCAACCTCATTGAGGTCCTGTCATTTTCCCACCGTAAATTGCTATCGACCTCATTGAGGCTTCTCTTCGATCGTCCTACATACTCGTATCTTTGAAATTAAAATTCGAAGACCATTACACCTGAGCGGGTAGGCGGATATTATTGATAGCGGATAGATACGGAAACCTCCGCGCGCGAGTAAAACTCGCACCTTGACAGATTTTTTTCCTATAGAACACACTTTAAAAATATTCCCAGGTCTTGACACATTCACGGTTCATGGAGCAGGGTGTAACACCAGTGGCGCACGCTACCGGCCGGACTGCCAGAAATTAGACTTTTGTGTTATGTGGATCCCGCCCTAGAGATCATTATCTTAGTCTCCAAAATTTACGATATATTTTGGGCATGCCAAAATTCACAAATTTTCGAGCGGCGAAAACGGCATGGAATCCAAAGGGTGTAAGCATATTAAATATTTGGGTAGCTAAGGGAATAAACTCAATACAACTTTTTTTATTGTAATTAGTTTTATTTGTTTTTCTATTAAATTGTTTCACTGTTTTTTTAAGTTTTCAAGGAACTGAGAATTGAATGTAAAAGTCAAAATTGCCTTAACACGTTAACAGGGGATCACGAACAGCATTCGTGATGGTATGTTTTCTCTAGCTCACGGATCACAAATGTGACTTTGCATGAGTTCTGTTCATGATCCGCGTTTCGTGTATACTGTAGTTGAGTGTTTTAGCAACACACACATATACAATTCATATATAAGAGATCTGCGGGAGAGGCAGGGGGCCGCAAGCTACGACAGAGCGTAAACGAGCGCACGTGTACAATTTTTTTTAAACCTACATTTTTTAATCGCTTGTGGTAAATAAATAACAATATAAATATAAGTGTTTTATTCACTATCCTAAAATACAAAGATTTACCTATTATTTAAAAAAAATCTATACCAATATCTTCGTTAGTTATTTTTCTATAAGCTAACCAATAACGTTGAAAATCACCCGCATCCTGGGGAATAATATATACGCCGGCCTTATAATATGCCGCTGTTAAAGTGTTAGAGCATTCACTTAATATTTAAGGTTAGATCAACTATCTACTTAACCCATTCATTGCTACCAACGCACCGTGTGCGTTCAAGTGGAATTTGCCTATTTATGGTCGCTGTTAAAAAAATAGACAAATTTGGTTAAATTTCTGGCAACACAGGCTAAGGGAAATAGTTTTTAAATGTAAAAACACTGTCAGTTTTAGGTGCGCGCTGTCAGTTTCGTTTCGTCAGTTGGAAAAAAATTGGCTTGAATTGCGCTACTTTTTATTATCAAATAAATCAAGAAATACACTGGTGTCCATTATACAAATTTATGGGAAGTAATTGATGAGCAATATTCTTCGTTTTACACAATGTTGGATGGTTTTATGCATGATGAATAAATGATTTTAGGTATAATCTTTTTTGAAGTAATAATTACTTATTATTTAAATTATATACTAAATTATTTATACACGGCGTTGCAATTGCCCCCACAATATTTTTAACTGACATCAGAACAACATCTGCGGCGAAAAAAAAAATTTTGAAACAAAAAAAAATATGTTTTCTATACAATTTTTAAATACCTATTCTCAAAATAAATGGGTAAAACATTTTTTTTTTCTTTAAATTAAAAAGTAATAAACGACGCAAGTTCGCTGGTTGCCACAGTAAATAAAAAAAGAATAAGAAGTAATTGCATGTTGCATAATATTTTCTAGATTGGAACGCAAATGGTGCGTTGAATGGTACTCCTGATGAAAAATACTTCACCAGTGCCACCAACACACAGGGTGCGGTCACCCATATTTTTGTATTTATTAATATTTAATTTTTTATATATTAAAAAAAAACATTTTTATATAATAATTGATCTAAATCATCAATAAAATGTAGTGGCATATAGGTGTAGTGTATTAAAGATGTGGTATCAATGGGTTAATGTTGTAAAACCTTATTCACAGACCGATGAGCGGCGATGATGTTCCAGTGAAGAAGTTGAAATCGGAACCCAAGGACGAAGCGGAAGCCAAGAAGGAGGAGGAACTGCAGAAAAAATTGGACGCCCAGAATAAACTTTACTTTAAGTACAGGTATGACTGAATACTGGCTTAAACAGAAGAGTGCGGTGATATATTGCATTGAATCCATCCGTATTACCAGTTCAATTCAATGGATTTTTTTTTTAAACCGTACACTTGTAAACCGGAATGGGTGGCTGCGTCGGAGGGGCCAAAGCACATGCTTCGACCAGCCAATATCACCTCCGAGAAGGTAGGTGCCATACTGGAGACTTCCATGGATTGCTGGCTATACTGGACAACCGAGGCTGCTATGCGGCCATCTTACATCCAGTACGGTGGTACCAACCCAGTCGACTACAATTTCAGTCTACCACCTAGTAAGGGGCAAGCAAGGGAAGGGATCTGAAGTTTTACACAGGGTTGCATGTAAATTTTGTCAGAAAAAACTCATTGGTACACCCCGACCGTATTCGAACCTCGGACCTCTCGCGTGAGAAGCCAATGCCCAAACCACTCGGCCACCAGCCGCTCCATGTGAAACATTCTTAGATTGTCTATTTTATAAGAAAACGTTTCAAGACAAATCATGACATTGTTAGCACATTCACATTCCGGGTTGATCCATTAACACGTTCTCTGCCAGAGTGATTTTCAATGTTTTGACGCAGAGTGCGCAGACTAGATTCCAGTGGTTTTGGGTTCTTTTAATGTTACTTATTACATAATTAAAAGTACTTTTGTGAATTAGATGAAAATACCTAAGCTAGAAAATAAAATATTTCGCGCCCGCGGATGTCCCCCACGGCGCTGGCGGAAGCCATACGAGTAAATTTCGGCCCACCACGCCGCGCGGTCACCCCCGCGGGTCATCCGCAGGTCGACGAGTCCCGAGGACGTGTTTCGGGTGCTCGCATTCAGTCGAAATTGAGCCGTCATACGTACTCCCGTGCGCCCGCGCATTTCGCGATGTATTTTGAAGACTTGAAAAAAGTGAAAACCTTTTGCGACACGTGCCCTGAAAAACCATTTCTTTGTTTACCTTGTTTTCACCAGAAGCATCTGTAAACTGTACTCAGCATAATGATTTTGTATTGATTCCTTTTAATTATTTTTATATTAATTTTTCACCTTTCACAAAACCTAAGTCAAATTCAAGAACATAGGAAAATTTGGAAAAACCAATGTGATACGCATAGTCTGCTGCGCCGCGCGGGTCACTTTATATACTAAAATCAATAGAAAAATCTGACCCGCGGCGCTGAGAAATTTTTAAAGTGGCACATGTCGGCGCGGTCATCGATGTCCCCCACGGCGCCATGGGAGTATGTCCGCGCGATCATCGATGACCGCGTTGGCAGAGAACGTGTTAATGTGGGTGTCTGAGAAGTGACTCTCTCTGACATTATCAAATTACGTAATAATGTTATATTATACCACCTCCGAATGTGTCATGTGTGTCTTTGTATGTACGAAATTATTATTATTTTATCTTTTTACTAGCTTTTGCCTGCGGCTTCGCTCGCGTGAAATTCGAATTTAAAAAGAATGAAGTAGTAAGCCCCACGAGTCAGTAAGCCTGGATGCTATACATAGGAGGACAGGGGTAGCCGCGCGCCAGCGCAAACGCGCCAGCGCGTCAGTCTAGCGCCGGCGACCGATTTTAGTCTCCGTCCGCCGCTCAGGCGGAGCGAACGTGCGCGTCTGTCACAAAATGCCTCATTGTGCAGTGCTTTGGTGCAAAAAGTCGTCGAAAAATTCAAACTTGAACACAGATGGAGTCACCTTTCACGAGTAAGTACTTTCATTCAATTTGATAGCATTTTTCGCTTGAATTTCAGTAACAAACATCGGCGTAAATATGTATGGAGAGCTCTATTCTGCTTACCCACCATAGGTCGACTATCGTGTTGGATGCAGTTAGATCTTGTAATTTTTTTTGTTTATTGATAATAAATATGTATGTTAAATGTATACAGATATTTCATGCATTCTGCCTTATTGCCAAAGGACATTTCTTCTAGTCAACCTCAGCAGGTTTCCTCGTTCAATATTCGTTTATCGCGCTTTTTTCATTCAACCAGTACCTACCGGTTTTTACTTTTGAGCGACTCTAAGGAGAAAGGAATTAATTTATTTAGGTCATGCGTCTACCGGGAATATCAGATTTTTTTTTATGGAAACTGACACGGTTGGCTACATCACCTTTTTTTTTTTTTTTTTTATGGAACCTGACACGGTTGGCTACATCACCTACAACATCCGTGATGTCAGCCCATAACACAGGGTGAACTAGGTGCCATGTCAGTGCTTCCCTTCATTTCATGTCGGCTACACTAAACTGGACGGAAAACACGAACTATTTACATAGCCGTTTCGACCGACGTTTCGTTCAGTGCGGTGGTACCAACCCGGCCAGGATAAACCCTACCACCTAGTAAGGTAAGAAGGGAAGGGACCTACAGTTTAACGTGGAATCCGAACCACGGTCAGCCTCCAACGGTCGAGCGGTCACCCATCCAATCACTGACCGCGCTCAGCGTTGCTTAATAACAGTTGACTAACCAACCGCGCCACTGAGCTACCGAGGCTGACGAATTTTCTTATCCCTTAGTCGACTTTTACGACATGCGACGGGTAGAGATGCAGTGGGGCTATTCTTTTTAAGTACCGACCCCACACGGTACAGACAACTACAACATCCGTGATGTCAGCCCATAACACCGGGTGAACTAGGTGCTATGTCAGTGCTTCCCTTCATTTCGCGTCGGCTACACTGAACTGGACGGAAAACACGAACTATTTACATAGCCGTTTCGACCGACGTTTCGCTCAGTGCGGTGGTACCAACCCGGCCGGGATAAACCCTACCACCCAAGGTAAGAAGGGAAGGGACCTACAGTTTAACGTGGAATCCGAACCACGGTCAGCCTCCAACGGTCGGGCGGTCACCCATCCAATAACTGGCCGCACCACTGAGCTGCCGAGGCTGACGATCCCTTAGTCGACTTTTACGACATGCGACGGGGAGAGATGCAGTGGGGCTATTCTTTTTAAGTACCGACCCCACACGGTACAAAGATTGCAGATATTTAGGAGAATTAAAAATAATTGACGTAATAGTTTAAACGTTTGCCTTTAATGTCAGAGATTCAGAATGTATAGAACGTATTTAAATGTACAGGATGTATATGTAGATGGTAGGGTTCAACCCGCCCGTGTTGGTACCACTGCACTAAATAAACGTCGGTCGAAGTCACTATGAAAAGTAGTAACTACGTGTTTTCCATCCAATTCAGTATAGCCGGATCGATTAGGGGGAATCGGTGACAAGGCACGTACCTAATTCACCTAGGTATATTTATTTATTTTAGACAGGCAGCCTTGGCTGATGTGTCTAAATCCGGTTTTTCTTCATATTTTTTATTTTATTTGGTTTGTTTGTTTATTTTTTTTTTATGTATTTATCGATCTTGATTATTTTTATTATTTTAGTTTATTGTAGTTTTATTTTATTATTTATATATTGGGCTCCCATCATCGCTGGTACCAAACTGAAGCATTATTACGATGATGGAGCCATCCGTATCAGTTTCCTAAAAAAAGTTAATCTTTATGCTTAACTATTTTCGCATACATTTTGATAATTTTTATTATGGAATACACAATTGTAGATTTATAATAAAGTATCCGAGGTATCTCAGAACTTAGAACTATGATCGTGTTTATGCGAAAATCTGCAAATTCGCAAAATTGTGAAAGGGGCGTTCCCTTTGTTCATTTAAGAGAAAGTTATATTATTCCCTTGATGTAAAGAAAGGTTAAATATTGTTAAATCCGTTTCATCTTTTCATCGCGAATCGACACAATGAGCGACTTATTGTATGAATCCCGTTCAAATGTATGGAAGACTGGCGTCACTTGGCTACCTACTCGCTCGGCCAATCACGGCGTTCCATGCGCCGCTCCCGCCTCAGACTTCACACCCCTTTGGCGGCTACCTCGGTTCTCATACAAACGATGCCGTATTTCGTATCCAGGCTTACTGACTCGTGAGTAAGCCCGCTACCTTACCTTTATTTCGGCGCGCGGAACAATTCGGTTTGTATGAAAGCCAAATCTTAGCATCAGGAACTGAATTTTATTTAGTCTATCCTGTGTCCCGTATAGTTAAATGTGCTTGTACTAAGTTCCATAGAATTTGGATGATCGGTTTAAGAGTTATGGAGGAACATACATACAGAAAAGATTTCTAAAAATCGTCAATTTAGTTTTAGTATCATACAAAGAGTCTACAAACGCAGTATCTCATAAAACAAAGTAACTTACTCTATGACCATCCAATACGGATTTATTATTAGTATTGATTGATTGATATATTACATATTATATATTGCACTCATTTTGTACATTTCTTTTTTTTTTAAACCAAAAACATACAAATTAAATATTAAAATAAAGTGGAGGTTCAACCGGCGGAGGGACAAACACAGTCTACCAATGTTCGGGCCTCCGAGAGAGAAACCTGCGGACGATGCGTGGAATCTGACATCTGACCCAACCACTCAGTGAGAGCCTCTCACAAGGTGGTCGTCGAGGCTCTTCGCTATCAGCCCATGCCCGGATACCAACTATGGGCACAACGGTCATGGAGCCAACGGGCCACATTTTGGTAACCTTGTTTTTTCAGCATCTTTCTGCTGTTTCCTTGCTGACGAGGTTACCATCATGCAGCACGGCTATATCAACGATCCATTATCATAATATGTTAATAATATTGTACAGGGATGCTCTGCAAGACTACTCTAAAAGTGATCTGAATGAATTGATAGAGGCGAACGGACAACAAGTGCCTCCTGGAAGGGATTCAGTAAGTCTTTCTCGTTTTCACTCACTTCACCATTTCGCAGCCACTAGTGGTATGATAGGTAGTTGGTTGAATGTTTCTAAAACTATTCTCAACACTCATTCTTATTTAGGCCAGTCATATCGTACATTTGAAATAGAAATAATTGCGGTAAACTTGCTTTTTTGAACACTCTGCGCTACTATTGGCCCTATTTGTGAGGGCCTCGGGGAACAACAAAATAAATTTAGCTCGCCTTCCACCTACCACAGACGTAGCCAAGTCTCATTCATTCAGGAGCTACCACCACATAGGAATTCTATGTGGTTTTTTTGCATAAAACTAAAAAAAAGTGAAAAAAAATTGCGGTTTTTTCAGCAATAACTTGGCACGCTCACATTTCAGAGCGCTGAAAATCTGGAAAATTTCTATCTAAGGGGACCCAAACAACATATCAAAAAAGCAAGTTTACCGCAATTATTTCTATTTCAGCGATTTTTTGTGTACGATATGACTGGCCTAATTTGTTTGTTTTCATATCTATTAGTTGTCATCTGAGCCCCCCTTGCGTGCCGACTTTTTGAAGTTATATTTCCTTACAGGCGTTATGAAACAAATTTAACTCCTTTAGGGGCTTTATGAAAAATGAGTAAACTCAGAAAAAAATGTCATCGTCACCGGTCACCGCATACAAATTTTTTGTATGTCGGTATTGTGCGATGCTAACCTATCGGTCGGTTGGTCGGTAAGCGGAGAGAGGGGGGGAGGGGGAACAAGTATAACTTCTAATATACGTAAATAAGTACACGCCCCTTTTTTTTTACTCTTTTCGATCGGATGGCATGTAAAGTAGGCCTTTTACCTTACCTTACTTGGTAACTGGGTTAAACCAGTCCGGATTTGTATAGGTAGTTTATAATTGGAGGTGAACACTTATATTCACATGATCACACGTCCGTCGATACACATATATCGGTCAGGAGGCAGTTCTGTGATTGTAGCGGTGCTCACCTATTCACATATGCCACTACACTCACAGAACTGCCTATATATGCAGTGTGAGTTAGTCGAAACAAGTATGAAAAATTTTCTTTATATTTCGATGAGTTCAGATATTGTATAGAGAAAGTGTATAGGCGATGTAGCCAACCATGTCAGGTTCCATAAACTTTTTTTATTAACAGCAAAAAACTTGCTGTTTACAACATATTATAATAGAATATATCGAATAATTTAATCATCAGATGCCTGTCTACAAAACTTATCCCACTTAAATGTAGAGTAAGTACTAAATCTGAATCATCAAAAAATATACAACATAGGTAAGTCAGTAACATTAAATGTACAGTAGAGCCTTGATAATCCGAACTACCAAAAAACTACCCCTGTTCGGACTCACGAAGCGTTCGGATTATAGTATGTTAGATAAAAAAATTCAATAAAACAACTGTATACCTACTTGGAAAAATATATTGAGTGACCTTCTAAATAATAACACAAAAAACTGATACTTAGTTATAAACTGATCTATTTTATCTTATCTAGTCTGACAGGTAGAGGAACCAGGTGTAGGAACCATATTCATAATCAACAATAACAACACGGACGCGCGAGTACAGCACAGAGTAACGAGGACAGAGGACACGTCGAAATAACCATAAAACGGCGCGCGAGTGAAGCGCAGAGTACACCTCGCAATAGCTCATTCGTAACTAACAAAAAAACCTAAGTTCACCGCGGCCTCCCAGCGGCGGGCGAGAGGGGGTCATTTGGCGCTGTTCGGATTATAGAGGCGTTCGGATTAGCCTGGGTACGGATTATCGAGGCTCTACTGTATTTGCTAGAAGATAATTCTATCAGTGAATGATATGTCTCATTTTACAGTGTCTGGATCTGATTGCGGACAGCATGGCCTTCGGAGCCTTGGAGTCGTGCCCCAAGTGTAAGAACGGACAGCTGGTCCTCAATACCTATGGATACAATTGCACCGGTATGTATGGAACATTACAATATACAAGTAACACTAAATGATTACCTACTCCTGCTCAACGACATGCCATTCGTTTCATTGGCGGCTCGAAGGACCTTCAACAACTCGAAGGCTTCTTCGTGGGTGTAATCGAACCGGATAGAACAAAATTGTGACCTGTTCAAGTGCAGTCTAACTGCCATATGAATGATCAATAAACAATACAATACTGAAGCATAGACACATTGCTCAATCATTGAGCCGGTTTTTTTTTATTAAGATTATCCACACATAATCATTATACACACGGTGAACAAAAAACCTGTCAAACACCCTAAGGCAGGAAGTACAGTTTCAGATACTGAATCGGATAGGCTAGTTTTTTTTTTTTATTTGGACAAAAATTTTCAATTATAAAATAAAATTTGTATCACGACCTTTTACTTCTAATGCAAAATTCTTCACTCTAAGCGGAGACGGCGGCGGCGCGCGACACAAAGCGCCCGCCGCCACGCCGGTGCCATAAATTATCTTGAGGCAGATTGAATAAAGTGAAGGCAGAGAGTGTTTTATGTCTTTAGTGAAATTCTTTGTCAGCCTCGATAGCTCAGTGTTGCAGACAGTAAACTGTCGCTATTGAATGTTAAGCAACGCTGGGTGCGGTCAGTACTTGGATGGGTGACCGCTGACCGTTGGAGGCTGACCGAGGTTCGGATTCCTCGTAAAACTGTAGGTCCCTTCCCTCCTAATATTACTTGGTGGTAGGGTTTAACCCGCCCGGGTTGGTACCACCGCACTGAATGAAACGTCGGTTAAAAACGGCTATGTAAATAGTTTGTGTTTTCCGACCAGTTCAGTGTAGCCGGCACGATCAAAGGGGGAAGCACTGACATGGCACCTAGTTCACCCGGTGTTATGGGCTGACATCACGGACGTTGTAGGTGATGTAGCCAACCGTGTCAGTTTCCATAAAAAAAAAAAAAAAATAATAATAATAATTTGCCGATTTTAGTGGGTTTTTTTGTCTTCTGTACTGAAAATGAAGTCGGTAAGTGCTTTGAAGTCAGTTAGTGTGCATCAAACTATTATTTTGTATACCTAATAAGTTTTACAATCACGTGCTTAAGACATATGGTAGTAGGGATTAACTTCACCTCACTGTTATGATGGCATGCAGACATAATTTAGTTATTTAAAGACTTCTTGATACTTTAGGAATAATTGAAAAAGGGCACATTTTCATAAAACATTTGGAGAAAAAAAACTAGCCTATCCGATTCAATATCTGAAACTGTACTTCCTGCCTTCGGGTGTTCGACATGTTTTTTGTTCACCGTGTATATACATATACAACGTGTCCCAAAACTCAATGTCAAGCGGTAACCAGGGAGTAGGCCAGTTTATGACTACCCAGGGAAAAATAAGAAAAAAAATCGGAGTCATTGGTTTTTTATGATATGAGCATTTTTTGAAAAATGTTGAAAATTTACATCTCGTACAACATTTTTAGGTACTACGACTACAAATTTTCAAATATAATTTGTTAATATTTTCTTATTGGTAGCCTAAATAACTCTGCTATTTATCCGTATCCCAAATAAAACCAAAATGCCCATGGTTTTATCACAAAAAAATATTAAGTAAAATTTTTTTCTTCAAATTTTCAAAGATAATTATTTGTAGTTTACTTTGCCACTTCATCGTATAAAAAATGTACGTACACTACTATGGCAAGTTTTCACAAAAGTTGACGCGACTAATCAAGATTTCAAAATGATATAATACCTCCCACATCATGCTTTAAAAAAGACTTGGTACTTGCCAACATAAAATAATACCTTACTCACTGAAAATTACCTTCAGTGCTAGAGTGATGATAGTGTGGAGAGAAGGAGGGACAGTTAGTTTTTCGAATTATTTGAAAAATCACAAGCACAATCTGCATTGTTGGAGTATCGAGAATCCGCATCTTATGAGGGAAGACAAGTCTCAGTATCAATTTAAATTGAACTTGTGGACTGACATATTAAACGGCAAAGTTATTGGGCCATTTGAATTGCCAAGAAACTTGAATGGTGAAGTTTACCTAGATTTTCTTCAAAATCATCTGTCAGATCTACTAGAAGATGTGCCATTTAACATTTTACGTACAATGTGGTACCAAAATGATGGTTGCCCTGCTCATTATGCCCATCCAGTGCGAGAATATCTGAACCAAGAGTATGCAGACCGTTTGATTGGGCGCCTTGGTCCAATTTTATGGCCGCCCCGTTCTCCAGATTTAAATCCGCTGGACTTCTTTTACTGGGGTTGCCTGAAAGACAAGGTTAATTCGAAACCCATATCAACAATTGGCGAACTATGTCGAGGAATCTCGGAGGCTGCCCAACAGATCAATTTACGAGGATAGGCACGATTGGTGAAAAGGTCGTTTTTTAAGCGGTGTCGCGCGTGTATTATTGCCGGTGGCAGACAGTTCGAACATTTTATTTAGAGTAAGTAATTATTTTTTTTTTAAATCTAACATTCGTTTCATTTAAACTTCTTTTCCTTTGAAAATTGCGGAATGGCATCACTATCTGTTGCTATCTATCTAAATTCTAACATGCATCATATCTCATAGGCACTGAAGGAAATTTTCACTGAGTAAGGTATTATTTTATGTTGGCAAGTACCATGTCTTTTTTAAAGCATGACGTGGGAGGTATTATATCATTTTGAAATCTTGATTAGTCGCGCCAACTTTTTTGAAAACTTGCCATAGTAGTGTATGTACATTTTTTTTATACTATGATAGCTGTGCCCCCGGCTCCGCCCGCTCTCATATGTCACTTCACTGCTAACCTCATAAGCCATTTAGCGTGATAGTAAGTAGCCTATAGTTGATGGTAAGAATCAAGCTATCCGTAGATTTTTTTTTTATTAAAATCTGTTTAGTGGTTCTCGTGTTATAAGCGGACAGACAGACATACAGAAAGCAGACGTTGGATTTTATTAAAGGTAAGGAAGTGGTAAATTAAACTAAAAATTTTACTTAATATTTTTTTGTGATATAACTATGGGCATTTTGGTTTTATTTGGGATACTGATCAATAGCAGAGTTATTTCAGCTACCAATAAAAATAAATTAACAATTATATTGGCATATTTTTAGTTGTAGTACCTAAAATGTTGTACAAGATGTAAATTTTCAACGTTTTTCAAAAAATGCTCATATCATAAAAAACAAATGACTCCGATTTTTTTTCTTATTTTTCCCTGGGTAGTCATAAACTGGCCTACTCCCTTACTCCCTGGTTCCCGCTTGACGTTGAGTTTTGGGACACATTGTATACATACAAAATGTAATAAAATATTAAACAAGGATTGAATATGCTTAGGATAAAAGCACTCCATAAAGCCTGGGATACATATGCTAGTTACTCGCACAAAAGCATGCTAGTTACTCGCACAAAAGCATGCCAGCTACTGGTTATAAACGAGCTACTGGCATCTGTATCGCGATTCTCACCAGTACCAGTAGCTCACGTTCCAGTACAAGGCATGCCAGCAGATCGGCCGAAGTTTGATTTTTTCCCCTCGCGGGGAAGTGGGGGGAGGGACTTGCATGCTAGCTACAGGCACGCGAAACACGTCTCGACGTGCTTGCCTAGATGGCAAGCTTGCACAAGCTCGCACTTCGTCATCAGCTGTTGAGATATGTTGTGTTTTTGTCTGGTTTTTTTATTTTTTATAATTATGGCGCATTGGGTGGGACCTAAAAACGATTGTAGAGTAACAATATTTAATTCTTGAATATTATTCATTTTGTGAGGCTACTCGCACGTCACTGGCACGCTAGAAACAGGCATGCCAGACAACAAGCATGTGTATCAACGCATACCACCAATGCTAGTACCTGGCATGTCAGCACGCCAGCTCCTAGCATGCCACTTACAGGCATGTGTATCCCGGCCTTTAATATGGTGAGGTTGAGTTTTATTTTTTCGATTTCACACACTCACATAACACATTCACTTAAGAAATGTTGTATTCTTTTGAATTTATACACAAACGCAACAAATGAATGATAAAAACACTCAAGTATGTCATATCTTCACCTTTATCCAGAAGTATAATGAGCCTTATCCCCATATTCAAAGAGTGTGTATTTTAATACCGAAAGTAGTCCACGCTGCCGGGACGGTTTCGTCCCCCTCGACACTTCGGCCACTTTTCGGTGCGGGGATGATTTCGTCCCGCCCACACCTGAGCGGTTAAGAACTGTTTTACCAGTACTACTATGGCCGCTACTCCGATGAATTCGCTTTCCTTATCCGTTCTTCTCTTGTTCGAATTCGCCAAACCTGCCATGCTCTCGCAGAACACTCGTTTGTAGTTGACAGAAGAGTTCTATGAACGGCACGATTCTCTAAATTGTTGTGTCTCACTGCAAGTTGTGGATATTTCTGCTGGACTTAAATTTCAAAATTAGTCTAATTTGTGTATATATCTATTTTCGTTTATGAAATGAAAATACCTATTCTTTATTGCACAATACTTAAATGTTACACAATCGGACTTGATGCCTAAGTATTCTCTACTGGTCTTACCTGGGATTGTGTCTAGAGTATATCCACTGTATACAACAGTATAGCAACATTGAACTGATGTAGTGTGTTCAGTGGTTTAATTTTTACTTTATGATTTATTTATTCGCTACAACAATAATAAACTTTCAGGTAACCTGACGGAATGGTCTAAGTGCACTTACACCACTCAGCAACCGAAGCGGGTCGCTTTCAAAGTTCCCAAGAAGTTCAAGGAATCACCATTCAGGAGGTTCAAGGGGAAAGTGGTGGAGAGGCTCTTCGAAGTCGCACCCAAACCCTCTACCTTGCTCATCAAGAGCGAAGGTGAACTAGCTGTGTAAGTTGAAACTGAACTGATTAATGGTCTACTATCAACATAGACCCATAATCAAATAGATTACGAAACCACAAATCCTTACATTTGAATTTGTTTTTATTTTATAGACCTAAGAAGGAAAAACCGGTGCCGCCGCTGAAAAATCTTCAGTTCTTCATTTACGGAAAAACGCAGACACCCAAAGAGGAGCTTAAAAAGCAGATCCTGAAACTGGGGGGGTCAGTGGCGACCAAACTCCACGACACCATCGCCGCCGTCATCTCCACAGTTAATGACGTAGAGAAGATGTCAAAGAAGATGGAGGAAATAGAAGAAAAACAAATTGAGGTGAACATGGGGCATTTTAACTTGAGATTTTTGTGAACTGTATATGTATATATATACAGTGTTTAAGGATAGGGTTTCGTAACTTCAGGGTTCGAAAGGAGTCCATATTTGAAGACGAAAAGCTCTGAAACTTTTTCCCAGAATCGGTCGTTTTATAGTACTTTTTGGTGAAAATCGATTCATTCAGCTTGGGTGGACGGTTAACATCCGCCTTTATTAAATAAAAATAAAATGACTACTTACATGCATAACTAGTAGAATTGAACTGCATGTATGTAGGTAAATTCCAAACACTTAAATTTGAATGACATCAAAAGAAAAAGGGGACTGGAGTAGGTCATTGCACTCCCTAGACCTAGACAGCACTGTTTCCAAATCTCCCCATACTCACTGTCCATCGAGTTTTATTACTAATTTCAATTTTTGTATTAAAAAAAAATATGGCATTTCGATATGAGTGATAAGGATTTTTTTCTTCTAATAATGAGTACTTTCTATTCCTGAAGTTTCTCAAGCCCATCCTGAAACATCCTGTATATAATATTTGTTTGTTCCTCTTTAGCCACCTGCAATCAGTTTTACCTATTTAGTATTACGTACGTAGTTCCGCATCTGTCGTACGGCACCCTATTTATACTTTCTGTCCGAGGGCTGTATCTCTTGAACCTTAATAGGTAGCCTGTTGAAATTTTCACAGAATATGTGTTATTGTTATTATGGCCGATATAACAACAAATAATAAAAATAAGAAAAAGTAAAAAATTCACGGGGTCCCTATATAACAAACTAAAAAGCCATCTACCGAAAAGAGTATGAAGCATTTTAACTAATACATATGTAGATGGAGTGAGTGGCGCTGACCATGACATGGCAATACAGAACCCTCGGTGCGCGAGTTCGACTCGCACTTGTCCGGTTTTTTTTAATGGCTTTCTCAAATTTATTTTCAATGAGTCCGATTTCTTCCTTTGCTGCTGTCCCAGATTCTTAGGTCCCCAGGTCCAAGTTGTGTTTTCACCGCAGGCTCTACTCAGCCTCTACTTTGCGGGTTGTCTCAATGTTGTTGCTACAACATTGCGATGAAGTGAGAGCGTGTTGATATATCTTGTTGTGATATGTTTAGCTTCCTCACTGATAGTAGGAACTTCAAGGAGGTTGTGGATTTCTTTAGTAGTCATAAACCAAGGAGCTTTGCTTATAATGCGGAGAATGGTGTTCTGCAGCTTTTGCAGGATATTCACAGTTGTGTTGTTTGCACAGCATCATAGCTGTAATCCATATGTCCATATTGTTCTTATGATTGCCTTGAATGAAAGTACTGTGTGGGGTCGGTACTTAATAAGAATAGTCCCACTGCATCTCTACCCGTGCATGTCGTAAAAGGCGACTAAGGGATAAGCGGCCTGCAGACACCCCGGTCGACTTGTGGCTTCCATGGAAGACATAGGCTGGCTGGGGTAGCTGGAGACTGCGGGGTTTTGCACGAAGGTCCCCAACCAAGCGGGATTAGTTTGCAGGCCTAGAGCCAACCCCAAACCACAACAACAACAACAACAACGATTGCCTTGAATATCATGAGCTGGTTCTGTAGCGATAATTTGGACTGTCTGGTATCTCTTGGCTTTAATATGCTTGTTCCATGTAAGCCTACGATCTAGGTGAACGCCAAGGCATTTTAAAATTGTCAGCGTGTGGGAGATCTTACATTTCTACACTTCTACATTTCTCAAGGAGTATGTAACCTGGATTGACTTTGTTGCGGTGGCAAAATGCGCTGGATTTTATCCAATCGTGACTGAAGTTTTCTTGAGGCAGTATTGAGGTCCGAGCTACAAGCTAGTGCTGCTGTGTCGTCAGCAAATGTTGCCGTCACAGTGTTATCATCTTCAGGCAAGCCTGCTGTGATGATGGAGTACATAGTTGGAAAGAGAACCTTGCGGAACTTAAGCTACAGTAGAAACCAAACTTAAATGCGGCTGTGAGATGCGCCCGTGTGTCTGCGCAAAAGACGATTATTAGGGCAGAGGGGGGGAGGGCGGAAGGTGTGCAAAGGGGGTACCGGCGCACCCTACCGCGCTCCCCCGCGTTGCTAGGATACGACCGCGCGCCGTCGCCGCCCGCGTCCTGTCGCCCGCGCACGCCCCCCTCTCATCTGTGCATGCGCCATTGTACAGTCACTCACTATTTATTTGTTTCTTCCGTAGTGTCGCGGTAGATTTTCTACTAATGGTGGTTTCACACATGGTTATTCGTATTCGTGATTGTTGCAAACATTTTAGTTTTATCTCACTCTAACCAAGCCATTAAAAGGAGACGAAACGGAAATGTTTATCAAATATATGTGTACATACAGCTATGTGTGGTGCTAGCTTGATAAATGTTTATTGACGAAGTGCGTTTACCGGGGTCGCCCGAACGACACCAACACGTCGTCAGTTCAAACCGGTTTTAACCATGATCGATACATCGTGTGCAAAAACATAATATAATACAGTAATATATAAAAATAATATAAAGCAAGACTCTTTTTTTTTACCTACAAATGATAATGTAAAATAATTTTATACATTTTCTGGCAAAGTATTCGATTGTATATTTTATTTGACTATACATGCGCAGTCAAGCGACCGAACTTCAGGCCAATACGCATTTAAGTTTGGTTTCCACTGTACTAGGTATGTCATGGAAGGTTGAAGTGCATTCCCCTTCCCTTACCTGGAATATCCTTTCCGATAGGTATGACTTTAGTATCGCGTAGAATGTATATCTATTTATTTGCCCCATCCAAAGCCTGTCGAAAGCTTGCTGAACATGAAGGTAGGCGGCCGCGCAGTACTCTTTATCTTCCAGAGCCTGTCTGATTGTGTTTTACACTCTGTGAACTTATTCAATCGTAGAATGTTCCACTCTGAAGCCGAACTGATGGTTAGTGATAATTTTTTTAAGCAATAAGAATTGGATTGAGTCTGTTGAGAATAATTCTTAATAATTTTTTTTTACATCATGTATCAAACGTATAGGCCGATAAGATGTTACCTCGTGTTTGGGTTTCCCTTGCTTATGCACTACTATCACCTGTGAGACTTTCCAAAGGTTGGAGAAGTGAGACAACCTAATAATTTAGTTGAATTGAATAATACTGTGAGGAAAACTATGCCTTTCTTTGGCAGGTGTTTTATGAAGGTGCCCGTTATTAGGTGAAGGCCCAGTGCCTTTTATCGTCAAGTCTTTTCACTTCAGCAGGCGTTACCAGCTTTAGGGGTAAGTCTAGCTGGTAGTCCTAATTCAGCATGAGATTGAGATCACCTTTGTCTGTTTTTAGCTCAGGTTCATTTGGTCGAAAAACTGTAGCGAGAGGTTGCCGAAGGCATCGGCTTTTTCCTGGGTAGTTCTAGCGCTTTTTTTTTTATTGAAAGTATGACATGTGGCTCCCTGCCACCTATTATCTAACGACGCCCGTGCCCATGTGTTAAGGTCCAGCTTTAGGGGTGCCTTCATTGCCTGCAGTTGATCCAGTGTTGGCATTCGTCGCAATCGTCGCTTTCCATACCGAATAGTTAGTTGCAGGCGCAGCAGTGAGAGATTCTAACTGTAAGTCGAGCGTTCTACTTTTCTCGGTTTGAATCATCACCTTTAGTTCTGCACTACATTTATTTAGGGCCTTTTTATCGCTTGGGTGCCTACTTGCATGCCACACTCTTCGCTGTCTTTGTTTCTCAACCGACGCTTCCCTAATGTCCAGTGGCAAGTTCTGATTTTTATCTGAACTAGGTTTTATCACAGGTGTGCTGTGCCAGCAAGATTCCTGAATTAAGTTCCTAATGTACTTTGGTGTTCCTTGACCTCCAGCGTAGTATTAAGTGATGTTCTTAAGTTGATGTTTTCATTCAGGTAATCAGCAAAGAAGTCCCAGTCTGTATGTTCATTGCATAAAGTTGCTCTGGGTTCGTTTTGGGTGAAGACAGTGCTATCTATTAGTATAACCGGTGTGTGGTCTGATGAGGAGCCATCACAGCAAGATTCACACTTAAAGTACCTTTTTGACAGACCTTTTGTCACAAAGAAGGTGTGGATCTAAGCTTACGATGGCTTCACCGAACATATCCGGGCCCATCGACAGTAGAGGAGGGTATTAATCGAGGTCGGGACTAGCGAGTGGCCACTCTAAATTTCCCGCGCATGCTTCACGTTTCGGCTCGCTTCAAGCCCTCGTCAGCTAGTCTGCGTTGACTAGGACGCGGGGAAACCACCAGTCCCGCTCTCGACCTCCCTCTCTCTACCTATCCATATTCTGTAGGATGCTTCCAGTGACGTTTTCGAAGCTCTCTCCATATATGAGCTTAGCGTCGATCTTGGGAGCCCTAGATTCTTGAAGAGACTGTAGAGCGACTTCGCTGGTAGTCCTCTTGCTCCGACTTCCACAGCGAAGAGATCAGTCTTGAATCCGTTTCTCACAATCCGGTCTACTAAGTTGCAGTACTTGTTAAGTTTGATGTTGTGGTCCTTCGGTATGTTACTTTCCCATGGAACTGTAAGTTCAACAAGTACTACATGCTTTGTCGCTTTTGAGAATATGAGTATATCCGGTCTTAATGCTGTGGTACAGATTTCCGAAGGCATTTGGTAATGCTTCTCATGTGTGTCCATCAACAATTCCCAATCCTTTGCTGCTCCCAAAAAAGACAAACAAATATGGGAACCGTAAATGTAGCTAGATGATTCGATACCACGGTGGGCCATAAAAGTCAATGTAGATGTTGTGTAAAATTTGTTTAGATTTATTAGTGACATGATTCAGTGCTTGAGCTGAATGAAGTAGTTGATAGAGAAGACGGGAGTGGTGTTTGTGGCAGGTGGTGGAGGAGGGATTCCTGGAGCTGATAGACAAGGAGAAGGGCCTGCCCCTTGACAGTCTCCATCTAATCAACGAGCACCACATCTCCCCCTGGGGCTCTGATGTAAGTTCACAATATCACTATTTTAGAGTGATCATTAATTTTATATCCCTACTTAAACTGCCGGCTCCCAACTGCTCCGCGCAAAACATGTATTTCTTACGCCTGTGTATTGTACATGTGTACCTTATACATGTGTATTGTATTTCTTACAATACACATGTATTTCTCCTAAAATTTAGTATGTGTATGTAAGAGGAATTGTCAATTTTAGGTATAAAAAAATCGGAAAAAATTGGTTTTTTCTTTTTCATGGAAGTAAAAAATCCGTGTGCTTCTAAAGAAGTGAATTCTCAGTTGTTTTACATTCTTAGTTATATGGATAATTTCATTCACTATAGAGATTATTGATCTGACTTAATTACTTTACGAAATTATAATCATTATTATTGTTCAGATACACTAGCAGCTTAAAGCTGATGCGTATACATCGAAGTATACATTTAACATTGGTGGTGCACTTGTTTCATTGTTTTTTTTTTCCTTCTAAAGTTTGTGGTTTTTTTATATAAATATCAAGTCTGTTTTTGAAGTAGCACTAATTAAGTCAGATTTATTTTTCATTTTACGCACAGCGTCAAATCTCCGTGTGGGGGCTAAGCATTATTGTAACCTGTATTAGCCAACATGTTAATGATATATAGCAACATCAATACAATGCAAACATTGCAATAAACACAAATTATATTCTCGTTTCTGTTATGAAATTTTTGATTGTAATTACTTTTGTGGTTACATACCAAAAATTGTATCAAATTAGATCTTGTAGTGATTTCTTTCGAGAACTATGATTCGTACAAAGCATTTGTTTGAAACACATTAAGCGTTGAAATGGCACCTTGTGCACCGAGGTGTGGTGGGCACAGATTTAGCATGTGATGGATGACCAACCGTGTCAAGTTCCATAAACAAGCAGTTTCACTTAGATTTTCAGTAAATAAACATATGCAGGGTACAGGGAAATAATGTGCTTTGTCAGTTGAGCTGACATCACACGCTTTATTCCGACAATCAGGGTAAGCAGAGTAATCAGTGTTGTGCTATGTTGTGTTGTATGTGTGAGTTGTCAGTTGAGCTGAATTTTTCACAATTGCATTTTTTAAGTTAATCACCTTATAACAATATCTTTCAACATAAATAATATTATTATTTATGTTGAAAGATATGTTAAATTATGTATTCCAGCCCTTTAAGCGAGTGCCCCAAGATGTGGTCGATGGGAAATCCATACCCAAGTCGGGCAGCCTGTACACCAAGTCTGGAAAATCCGGGCCCACTAAACTGAAGCTAAAAGGTAACATGATTTTTTTTAATAATAGCTGTATTCCAAATACTATAAAGCAAAATATTTCTGTTTGTTTGGATCGGCAGTCCACAGTCACACAGAAGATGAATCGCGAAAATGATCTGAAGCGTTTCGCACTTTGCGACATAACCGGAACCCTCCGACATTCCCATCCGATGTGCATACAACACGGTGTTTGTTGAGGTTGCAGTGTGCTGTCATGGCTATTGTGAATACTCGTAAAATTGATTCTGGCTTAGTAGCTCCGATGTTCTCTTTTATGATAATTCCATTAAGAGTGATTTTGCTTCCTGGCCCGAACCCTAGCTTTGTTTTTTTTTTTAATCTTAATTTAGGTTTAGGGCTTCAGCCGTATTCGGAAATGTCAGCCCCATGGTGACTTTCAAGTTGATAGAGTTCAGAAATTAATTAAACATCCGCCAAAGTGAGAGAACTTTTAAAGAATTTTATAACTTCTTGACAGTGCGCGGAGAGTGGATCACTCAGTGCACAATGTAGAGCACATACCAAGTTCATCCCATCCGTCTGTAAACTTATGACTAAATCCTTTCTCAGGTTGACGTTCCGACCACACTCCATGAGAACATGGAATTGGTCCTCCTCTTTCATGCAAAAGCTACAATTTGGGGACTCTGTTTTACGCATTAAAAATGCACTTTTGTTTAGTGAAGTGTGACCTGACCGATGCCTTAGAACTGTAGTTACAGTTGTAGAACCCTAGCTTAATGTGGGAGGTTTGTGTGAAGGTGTGTGTGTGTGCGTGCAGGCGGCACCGCGGTCGACCCCGACTCGCAGCTGCAGGATGTGGCGCACGTGTACAGGGACTACGACGGCACCAAGTATACCGTTGTCCTCGGCCTCACCGATATCGCCGCCCAGAAGAACTCTTACTACAAGCTGCAGCTCTTGGAGTCGGACCATCAAAAGAAGTTAGTGTATATTCTTATCTATCCTAACTCTTTCACTAACTGGATAGATTTTTTTTTTTATGGAATCTGACACGGTTGGCTACATCACCTACAACATCCGTGATGTCAGCCCATAACACCGGGTGAACTTGGTGCCACGTCAGTGCTTCCCTTCGGTCGTGCCGGCTACACTGAACTGGACGGAAAACACAAACTATTTACATAGCCGTTTCGACCGACCTTTCATTCAGTGCGGTGGTACCAACCCGGGCGGGTTACAACCTACCACCTAGTAATATAAGAAGGGAATCATATCCCTTAGTCGCCTTTTACTACATACACGGGGAGAGATGCAGTGGGGCTATTCTTTTAAAGTACCGGCCCCACACAGTACATTACAGTATAGATTTTTTTTCTTTTTTGTCCTCGTCTATAATCAGACGTTGACGTTGTCAGATGACAACGTCAACGTTTAACATAATTTAAAAGAGACTAGGTGGTAGGGTTTAACCCGCCCGGGTTGCAAAACAGCTGTTTTGACAGATATACAGTGGAGCCAACATAACGGCGAAGGGAAGATTTATATGGAACGCTCTCTAGTTCATAATGTGTGATTGTGTGACTGTGGCTGACATCAAAAAGAAGAAACAATATATAGATAGATAGGCTTTTATTTTTCACCCGCATAGAAAAGGTATCACACTCCGAACAGCCCGTTAATTCGAACTCTTTGTTTTTAGGGGTTGCTATGTGTACAGATTTACCCGTAATTATCAGTATTTACCGTATTTATTATACAGTAAATAGGTACCTATTACATTATTAGGTAATATAATCTTCACAATCTGGCAACAGGAATTTAAGCACTGACAGTGACACTGGCAGTGGAGCCAACATAACGGTGAAGGGAAGATTTAGTTGGAATGCTCTATACATGCTATGTAAGAGCTTACCGAACAGAAGGGACTTACAGTTTTACATAAAATTCGAACCAGGGCCAGCCTCAACGGCCTTTACGTCGGTTACGTACGTTAAAATACATATATTTTTAAGCGCTTTCCAAATTACACTCCTCGACTCGAGCAACCTGGTCCGATGGGGAACATTCTTCAAAATTCAATAATTCTTACCTATCGTGTAAGGGTTTGGAGGTACAGATAAACATCTTCTATGCGGATGCAAAGTTTATCCTGCTAAATCAGCCTATAATTTCTTCAAGAACCGTGACTTGCCTAGATTGGCAATAAGCTCTTGCTTTACTGCCCCCACCAGAAGCCTCATACAGAATTTTAATCGGCAGAGAGAGAGCCGAAACATCTAGCGTGCTGTAAGAACTAAATGCCAATTTTGCTCTCTTACAGCTCGTTAGATGTCTTTGCTGGTCTCGTGCTCGATTGAAACCTTCTCCTACCAGCAATGTGTTCTGTGCAGCCATGTATAGTGCTGTGTTGGTCAGTTGCTTGTCTACAATAAATATACTACACTTATAAATCAGCTCTCTATACTATGGCTTGGTCTTCAGGTACTGGCTATTCAGATCATGGGGCAGGATAGGCACCACCATCGGAGGCAATAAGACAGAGGATTGTCGCTCTCTCGATGATGCCAAGAACAAGTTTGAAGACCTCTACATGGAGAAAACTGATAATCCGTGGGAATTCAGAGACTCCTTCGAGAAGGTATTCTATATATTTGCAAAATGACGTGGGAAGTTTCCTACCCTTAGGGTTTGTATCAATTCTAGGAAATATTATCTGTGACCGAATGAAAGCATAGGATTTAGCTTTCAGTGACTTCCTGCTAATTTATTTTAAAAACTTTCTTCAATAAGTATAAATCGTAATGTAATTTCCCGAGTTTACAAGAATATTATTTTAAGGTTTCCGCTAGTTGGTCATCATTTCAATTTAACAGACACGTATTGATAAGTCATACTGATTTTAGATGCCGGGCAAAATGTACCCAATAGATGTGGACTACGGTGAGGATAACGAGAAGACGGTGAGCCTGCAGGAGGACACTAAGTGCAAGTTGCCGGTGCAGGTGCAGCGACTCATCATGAAGATATTCGATGTCAACATCATGAAGAAAGTGCTCCTCGAATTTGAGGTGACATTTAAAAAAAGTATATTATTGTCAATATACAGGGTGTCCAAAGTGTGATGTGGAATATCGAAGGATCGTGATATGTATCGTGTGTAAAGTGCAGTGATGAAAGAATTTTTTTTTATCTCAATTATTTCCAATTTTGCCATTTTCTAACAAAGTAAATGCATACGATAGTGTGAGCGCGCTCTATGCTTGTGCACGGCCGCGTAGGGCTATGCGAGGGACTCGGCGCGAGGCGCGCGTTTCCCGATCGCGAGGCGTGAGATGCGCGGGCGCAGGGCGCGCGCGGCGCTCATAATCAATCATAGATTTCATAAGACGTAGTATGTAGCCAGTAAAAAGTAAATGATTATCTACATACCTCAAATGATGTGAAGGTTTTCTACGTGATCTCCTTGCAGCTCGATGCATTATGACGAGACCCGGGCGATGCAGTAGCGGGTCTAGATTGCCATGTTCCCGTAAACAGTACAATGCACGCACAATTACTTCAGCCAGCACCGGCAATCTTTCACGATAAATGCGTTTGAAGCCCATTTCCGTTTGCTGCTCCATACGCGAGCAACATATCCACATATTCGCTATTCGTGAATGGAACATTTAACAAACACTTTAACCTGTGGTAGGTACGTATTGTTAAACACGAGCGCGAAACTTTCACTAATTCAATTTACGAATCGAATTACCAAAAATACGTCAACACGGTCGGCCGCCGTTGACATACTGACCGACTGACACACATTGATCTTCCGCGCCACGTGACTGGCTGGACTGACGCAATGCAGGTCGGTCGCCCGTAGGCAGCGCGGAGCGCCGCCCGCCGCGCCTGCGTCTCCTTTGATAGCAGCGCGCGATGCCGCCACCGGGCGGCGTCTCCTTTGATAGCAGCGCGCGATGCCGCCACCGGGCGGCGTCTCCTTTGATGGGAGCGTGCGATGCCGACACGGGGCGGCGCGGGGGCGCAACAGCGCGGTGCGGTGCGGTGCTATAGCGAACATTCCACCCGGCCGGCGGCGGGCCCGCCGCGCCGCCCCGCCTCCTCCGCACCGCCGTGGTCTGGTCGCTTAGAGCGCGCATAGATTGACTAAAATGAAAACTTTGAAAATTCATATCTCGAAAACTAGTATGGATAGGACCATTTTTCTTTTTTTTAATGTGTTTATTAGATGACATACAATAGCTCATTTCGATATTCCCGAACAGACCCTGGACACCCTGTATTGTGGTCCGAAATGTAGATTTACTCTCAAACTTTTATCACGCAACGTATTGGTTATGAAAAAATGTTATATTAAAAAAGGCAAAAAGACGGATAGATCTCACCAGAGAAGACCATGATGTGTTTAGGTCCAGCGGTTCTCGAAATATGACCAAAACATATATCCATTCCATCCCAAATTATCAATTCGTAAATACTCAATACGCTTGACAGCACACCCAAACCCACTAGCTGCGAGCCTACTGGACTCCACAGGCAGTGACTCCATACTCGCCGATTGAAATGAACTGGTCACTGGACCAAATTCATTTTAACACCAAAATCACTCAATAAATCTGATTAGTCTTACAGACAGATTGCAGATGTTGACAACCAAAAAAAATATCCATCCCAAAAGTTGACTGGAATAACTTGCAGCGATAAGTCAATCCTTTTCCATTCCATAAGTTGAAGTTATACTTCTTTACGTACATTATGCAAATATCTATGAAATTGAAAACATGTTATGGAAATGAGGAGTGAACTTGGAAATTTCGTCATCAATGTATGTACGTATTCGACAGGTCGTCCGGGCTCCGGAGGGGGCCCGGAGAGGTCTAGGTCCTCAAAAACAAAACGTAAAACTTTCAAACCTCGAACTGAAAAAAAAGAATAAATAAAAGTAAAAAAAAAACGAAAAACCTCGCAGAACTCAAAACACTTAAATAGCAAAAAAAAAACACTTTAATAACAAAAAAACCTATAACTTATTGAGTTTTAATCATAAATTTAAATCTATATTTCATTTTATCGAGAACAATTTATCGACCCTATTCAATCTCTCCTTCCTTTATGTGAACTACAGTTGTGTGTGTCACACGGACGCTTGTACATCAAGGGAAAGTTGTTTATGTAAGAGTAAATTGTGCTTTGAATTTTTGTTTATGTTTAAATCGTGGCAATGAGATTAACTTTTACACGAATATGTGAAACTTGTGCTTGTATGCGTATTCGAAACCCTCTCCCGCCGCAAAAAATGGCAGAGAACTGTCTATATAAAACTCTGTTTATATAGATATTTCCCGTCTACATGCTCCAAGTATCCGCCGATAGTAAGTTGTTACATTAGCTACGTACAATGCTGCATTCATGGTCCCTGTAACTGGTCGGTCTGAACCCATTATACCTATAATTTAAAATAGGCAATGTTGAAAATGTAACACACGGACTTGTACAGCTGGATACAGAGAAGATGCCGCTTGGCAAGCTGTCAAAGAAGCAAATAAAGACCGGCTACAAGGTACTGTCGGAGCTCCTCAAGTACATAGAGAAAGGGAAGAAAGCTGGAAATGTGAACCAGGACAAGATCATTGATGCTACTAACAGGTAAGTAGGCTTTGTTTGTTTGTATGTTTGGTGTCCCTAGGCCGTAGACCGTTAAAATTTTGAGCATGTTTAGGTTTTCTTGGAAGTAACAAAAAAGATGTATGTGCTTCTAAATAAAGTCAATCCACACTTTTTTTAAATCATTTTGTGGATAATTTCATTCGCTATAAGTGTGGACAGAGTTTATTGATCTAACTTTATTAATTTACAAACTGTTGGAAGTCAAATCTCTGTAAGGGATAAGTCCGCCTTTGCACCTTATGTAAATGTTCTAATGTACTTGTTACTGTTTAATGTTTACTGGAGCAATATAGCATTTTCTATCTATCTATCTAAAATACACTCCCAAGAGAGTGATAAATGTTGGCATTCGACCCGTTTCTGACGATGCAAATTACCAACCACAAAGTAATATGCATCAAATTATCGGATGTTGGTTTACCGTCAGTAAACTACAGCCAGATATTATATTATTATATTATATAATATTGACATCAGGTTTTACACTCTGGTGCCGCACAGTTTCGGTATTGAGAATCCTCCGCTTCTCAACGACGAAGAAGCCATCAGGACCAAGACACAGATGCTAGACAACCTAATGGAGATCGAGATTGCTTACAGCATGCTCACTTCAGGTATTATACAATACTCTATATAAGACATTAACCTATTAGGGCAGGGAGTGTGTTCCACATTTTCCCATTTATGTGAATAAATTATCTACAGAACCGATTGGTGCGATCCGTGGTAGGTCCATTGTATAGGGGTGCACTCCCTACACAATATGCGTAGTGCATAGGTGGAATGGGAACAGCGGAATCACGTTAGACAGCTCCTCCGAACACTCCCCGTGAAATTGACGATAAAACTCACGTAGGGAGCCGACATCCTTACAGAGTTGCAGCAGTTCTAAGGCGCGTGACACCACAGATCATCCACCAGTTGCATGGCACGACGCTGGATTGAGTCTAGCGGCGCAAGCTGGTATTTAGCTGAGCCATCCCACAAGTGTGATCAGTACTCCTATATTAATGTTACAGCTATTTCCTACCAAGTACAGCCTGGGGGTTTTGAAAAGGCTCCTGTCAAGCCGGCATGACATTCGCATTCCCCGTGCATCACAGGATGTTCATGGGCATCGTTAGACACCTACTTGTAGATGCAACAAGGCCACATGTTCGACATTCCATAAAAAAAATTAAGCACTTCCTAAGATCTAGACACCAGTTCGATAACTGGATATCATCCCTTTCTCCACCGTTAGCCGAATCAGCTCTGTTCCATACATTTGTGGCGTCTAACTAAAGAGTTGAAGAAATCATATGAATATTTTTTCTTTTTACTATGAGAGTTCAGATCGCGTGTTGAGTTAACTAAGGCGCTCATACTACAGCTTTTATAATACCAAAGATTCAAATTTTCAGATTCTACGGAGAAAAACGATTCTCCTATTGAAGGCCACTACCTAAAGTTGAAGGCTGAGATAGAGCCGATACACGAGGAATCGGCCGAGTTCAAGATGGTCGCTAAGTACGTAAAGAACACCCACGCCGCTACTCACTCCCAGTACTCGCTCCAAATACACCAGGTTCGGCTTATAATTTCATTAATGAGCTACAAATCTTAGCCAACAGCGCCCACAAATCTTCGCTGTTGGCAAAGGACTGAGTACGATTGAGTTATTCCTTCATCAACGGTCAAGAAATTGCAATGTGTAAACATATACCGGGACCCTAAGGATTTGTCTGGGCTGGGGTGAATTGGTATTTGGTGACAGGTAACGCATAACACGTAACAGACATAACGCTCACGTGCTCTGTTTACACAACAACCGTGAGTCCCAGCATTGGGGTTTTTATTATTATTTTATATCTTTATTATCAGCCTCGATAGCTCAGTGGTGCAGACAGTCTACTGTCGCTATTGATGGTTAAGCAAGGCTGGGACGGTCAGTCTTGGATGGGTGACCGCATGATCGTTGGAGGCTGACCGTGGTTCGGATTCCACGTAAAACTGTAGGTCCCTTCCCTTCTTACCTTACTAGGTGGTAGGGTTCAACCCGCCCGGGTTGGTACCACCGCACTGAGTGAAAGGTCGGTCGAAACGGCTATGTAAATAGTGTGTTTACCTTCACGAACGGCGATTGATCCATCGCACCAGTGAGCTACCGAGATTGCCTACAACTCAGGACAATCATAGTGACTACTGATCATTTTGTAGGTTCTCCCCTTGTAGTAAAGTAATATTTATGCTAAAATATGGGTTCTAAATTTGAAACCCATGCTCAAGAAGAGGTCTTATTTATGATTGTAAATTTTGAGTTGAGGAGCCTTGGGTTGTTTTCTCTTATCTGCACTGACAATTTGGATGAATTAGTTTTTACGAGCCAGTGAGGTCTAGCCAGCCAGCCACTCTAGTGTTCGATCTAGGTCATCTCTGAATATGCTACAGGCCACCGCTGGTTAACTTAAACTAATTTATCCATTTATTTAGACAGCTACAGAATTATTAAAGCTAAAGATATAAAATGTTGAACAGGCGTACAGAGTGGTCCGCGAGGGTGAAGACAAACGTTACAAGCCTTTCAAGAAACTGTCGAACAGGCGTCTGCTGTGGCACGGCTCACGCACCACCAACTTTGCGGGAATTCTCTCTCAAGGTTAGTTTGTTTCTACCCCGACTGAAGTAAGCTACCGTGTAAGGGGTCTTGCTTTGAGTCTGCAAAGTGATTTGTGGAGTAAAAAGACTAGATTCTAATATTAATTATGTACTGTGCAATTGAATAATTTGGTGAATCTTAATTGCCATGTTAGGCACATGTTTGAGTTTTCATGTAAATTATTTATCTATTAATCTAATCATAAATAATGTTTTAGTAATCATTATTATAACACATATTCTCACTTGGTTATTAAGTTGCATGT
The DNA here is from genome assembly GCA_946902875.1 of Nematopogon swammerdamellus. Classification (NCBI taxonomy): domain Eukaryota; kingdom Metazoa; phylum Arthropoda; class Insecta; order Lepidoptera; family Adelidae; genus Nematopogon; species Nematopogon swammerdamellus. Next base: position 12,965,678 of record OX336340.1, read on the forward strand.
TTTTAAATCAAGCAAATGTACTACCAATAATTGCGGAATTAACCGCTCAGATGTTGACGTAGGGAAGGTATAGATATATTTGTAGGAAATCTTGCAAGGATTACAACCATTTTCATAGGTGTTGATATATTTTTTTATTCCAAAAAAAAAAATTTTTTTCTCCTTCCATTTCAAATCGCGGCTGCGAAGATTTCTGACATTTTATTACTATTATTTTATTATTATTATTTATATATTTATTTTATGTTAATGAACTAGCAGCTTAATATGCTGATGTGTTCATGTCTATGATGATCACTGGTGTTGCTATTTTTGTTATATTATTCGATTTTTAAATACTTTTCAAGCCTATTTTTGAATGTGTTTATTGAGGGTGCTTCAATACCTTCCTCGGGCAGTTTATTCCAGCTTATGGAGATTAGCTGAGCACTTAAAATGTAATAGTTTCAAAAGTTCAGAGAAAAAAAAAAGTAAAGCAATGATTGTATTGATTGATGGAGATGTTACTAATGAATTCACTATAAAGGTCTGCGCATCGCACCGCCGGAGGCGCCGGTCACCGGCTACATGTTCGGCAAGGGCATCTACTTCGCAGACATGGTCTCCAAGTCGGCCAACTACTGCTGCACCAACAAAAACGACCCCGTCGGCATCATGATGCTCTGCGAAGTGGCTCTCGGTAATATGTAAGTATTCACGTTTAGTCCGGTTCAGGTAGCGTTAAAGCTTGGAACCCACTCATAATAGTCCATAGATTTCCGTGAAAGTTTTTTTTAATAAACTTACTGAAAGGTTTTGCGCAGGAGGACATGGAACAAGGTTTCAAACTTCACGCCTTAAACCTAGAAATGCAGAATGATTGGCTAACAGTGGGCGACTTTTGCATCCCTCCTGCATTGAAGTGGAAATCCATAATATACAACTGGTCCCCTGAGCTGCTTAAGTTCTACTTAAATGCATTCCAGCTTACTCTCCCCGACCTGAGTAACCTAGTTAGATGGGGGAAATCTACAAATAGACTATGCCCGTCATGTAAGGAGTTCGTAGGCACGGCCAAACATTTGTTATGCGGATGCAAAGTACTACTTGAGCGAGGCCAGTATTCCTACCGTCATGATAAAGTCCTCCAAATCATCAGAGAGGCCATCAACCTGTCAATTGCACGGACCAGGAAAGGGCAAACCAGTAGCGGCTTCCAGAAGGTCAACTTTGTGAAACCTGGAGCCATTAAGCTGCCCAAAGATAGGACTAAACCTTCTTCAATTTTGGGAGCAGCAAAGGATTGGGAATTGTTGATGGACACACATGAGAAGCATTACCAAATGCCTTCGGAAATCTGTACCACAGCATTAAGACCGGATATACTCATATTCTCAAAAGCGACAAAGCATGTAGTACATGTTGAACTTACAGTTCCATGGGAAGGTAACATACCGAAGGACCACAACATCAAACTTAACAAGTACTGCAACTTAGTAGACCGGATTGTGAGAAACGGATTCAAGACTGATCTCTTCGCTGTGGAAGTCGGAGCAAGAGGACTACCAGCGAAGTCGCTCTACAGTCTCTTCAAGAATCTAGGGCTGCCAAGATCGACGCTAAGCTCATATATGGAGAGAGCTTCGAAAACGTCACTGGAAGCATCCTACAGAATATGGATAGGTATAGAGAGGGAGGTCGAGAGCGGGACTGGTGGTTTCCCCGCGTCCTAGTCAACGCAGACTAGCTGACGAGGGCTTGACGCGAGCCGAAACGTGAAGCATGCGCGGGAAATTTAGAGTGGCCACTCGCTAGTCCCGACCTCGATTAACACCCTTCTCTACTGCCGATGGGCCCGGATATGTTCGGTGAAGCCATCGCAAGCTGAGTTCCACACCTTCTAATAAATTTATTAACATAAATCTTTTTACATCAAAACAATAGCTGCTTGTTGTAAATTTTTATATGAATTCAAAATTATTAATATATTTAAAATATTATTTTCAAAAAGTTTGTTTTATTGTGCGGAGCAGACACACACACACAAGCCTAAAAAAAGACAATTAACTGTGAGTAGGACTCTTATACTGAGGGTCCCATGCAGTATATCTGCATAGAAATTAATTTAAAATGCAAATTTAAATTTATAATTTTTTTTACTTGTGCTAGGAGATCTTCCTTCGTACAAAATTTAAAAATTCTAGGTCAACAGGAAGTACTCTATAGGTTTTGATGATTGAATCAGTATCCAAATATGTACAAACATGTACAAAATGTTATTCGAATGAGTGTTAGTGTATGTTTGTTGGCTACTATTGGCGCCACTGTGGCGTGAGGTCGAGGGAACTGTCAATGGCCATACAAAGGGTGAATAATGTTTAAGACATTATATCATGTATATGAATGTAAGCTACTTCCTTTAAAGATGTATGATTAGTATTAATGTGTTACAGGAAAGAGTGTCACCAGGCTGAGTTCGTGACCAAGTTGCCCCCGGGGACACACGCGGTATGGGGCAAGGGGCGCACTATGCCCAATCCTGCTCAGAACCACATCCTGGAGGACGGCACCATCGTGCCGCTCGGCGAGCCCATCGACCACGTTCAGGACACCTCCCTGCTCTACAACGAGTATCCTTTTAATCTTATGTACTTCTCAATACATACATATTGTGTGTTATATATAGATGTGTACTGCATACATACCGGCAATGCAAGATGAAGATTTCACAGATTTCTCTGTGACTGAACAACTTTAGAAGTCTTATTTATACAACTTTAATGTCTTATGTTGTATGTATTAAAGAAGGATACAGTCTTGTTTATGTGCCTTCAAAAGTAAGTATACGCTCAAGTAAGCATAAGTTGAGTTGTCTACTGTTAACATGTTTCCTTAACCAATTATTGCAGATTCATCGTATACGACGTGGCGCAAGTGAACGTCAAATATCTTTTCGAGATGAAGTTCAACTACAAGTATTAATTTCCACACGAGCTTCACCGAGCTTCAGTTTCATGGTTAACTAACGTGGTGCTCTGCATTCCTATTGAGTGACCTGGCTGCTATTTGGTTCATGTTAGATGCTCATCATTGTGATACAATTTAAAATTTGTTACCTACTATACCAGTTACATGTTCAGTGTTGATTTATATTCACCAATGATGAATAATGAATGTTTTTACGGCGAGTGATCTTTGTGTTGTAATCATAATTAGTTTTATTATAATAGTTAGGAAGTGATTTTAAAAAATGCTAAAAATAAAAATGTTTACCTCACGTATGACCTTAACAAAAGCTAAATTCAAGGAATAAATCATATACAATTATTTATAGATGACCATTGTAATAATAATTGTATAATTTTATTATAAGTAAGGTATGAACATTATAAACAGTGAAAACTAAACCAAACATGGGGGCCTGCGATTGTGTCAAAATTCGCAAGTACGAGCGCCATCTTGCGAAAACAGCCACAAAGCAGCGCGATGTACACAGAGGCGTTCTACAGAATATTTCTAGACATTTTTTTATGAAGCCTGAGTGACAAAGGCATATTTTCATAAACATAAAAATTACTAAATATTTCATTCGTTTTATGTTGAATTGTGTTATTACTATTAGTAACAAGTGTAAGTCGCGTCTAAGTCCTGCCTTTACGTAAATAAAATAATAATATTTGCTAATGAAAGAGTCAGATCCTGTATAAATTGTGTTTTAATTACATCTTGATAGTTTATTAATAGTATTCAAGAAATATTAACTCCCTCTCCATAGAAATTGTTCACACAACACAGCCTCAAACTAAAGTAAACAAATCGCAGGGCGCGCCACTATTCGTATTTACACACACGTGAGAGGGTGGTATTTGAAAATATGTTTACAAAGACTAAAAAAACATTAAGAAACACTAAAAGAACTTGACAGGTCTTGTATACTGTTCAATTACATGAAAAAATATTCGCCTGGTAGGTAGGGATGCAAGATACCACGCATGGTCACAGGGGGTCCAAAGTGGCCTAAAATCGGTCACGTGGTATGGGTACGTTCCCTTACGAGTATTACTTACATTCCATAAATTGTTTTCGAACAACCGTCCATTTAACATTCAAAAAGCCCGAATAAAGTAATTTTCTAACTTAAAAAAATAAATCTAATGACGGTTGCCCACTAATAATTTGGAACACTAATTCAGACGAATTCTCGGCTTCAAGACGAGAAAAAGTGTTCTTTTTCAAAGCCTACTTTTTCATTAACAATAAAAGGGGATTAGAAGGATATTTGCCAGAACATACATTCATTTTGTACGACGACTCGGACCGGTAATGGTCGAAATATTTGAAAAGGTCACTCGCACGTCTGGAAGGGGAAAAGGCGAAAACTTTGAAAGGCCACTCGCACTTGAGCGGTAAAAATGTTATAACAGGAATAGTGACATGCTCAAGTGGACGTTTGACTTGATTGTAGTTGCCCTAGCTGTTGGTTGAGTTGTGGGACTAGTTGCTAGCAACAACAATGAGAACCTTCACAGAGCGACACAAATTTTGCGCGGCTCCGCTCATCATCCGCGCGCATCGTCCACGTCGCAGCCGGTGGCCGTGGCAATGTACGCTATGTTGGTGTCTGCCAGCACCACTATGAATCGCCCCACAGCATCCAATCAGCGAACCGACCAATTTTAGCTTTCTCGTCAGTTAAATATAATTGATCAAGAATTTTTATTTCAGCACTAATAGAGCAGGTAATTTTGTTTTGTTTTTAAGCCATACGTGTTGGTGCTTTTATTAAAAGCACCAATAACATTTGTATCTACTAACAAGCTTCGGTATTGATACCTATGCTTGTTATTCGATATTAAAGTTGATTTGATTCCACAGAATGTGATCAATCACGAAGGAATCGTTTGAATATTGTAATTCTGAATAAGGTCTAAACTGATTTGAAAGAAATAAACAATCTTTATATTCTATTTTGGCGACGATAACTATTATTAGTGCTATTTCATTGTAAGTTGCACTGTAAGGCAGGCCTTGAAATATTGATTGTGTCGAATTTTTAATGAACAATAATTAAGTTGTTCGTTACTTATTTTACTTAAACCTATTATTTTATTTCACATTTTTTCAATTAAGTAATGTTGCTTACAAACTTTAATAAATGGTACTTTCAATAAAAATGAGTTTTTATTTATTTATCCATGGTCTCGCCAAGAAGAACCTAAGCATTCAAAGCAAACATATTTAAATATTTAACCCTTTTCCCACAGCACCGGCGCAGCGCAGGTTACGGTTAACGGTCGCAAATTTCCTTCCAGTGATATTTCAATGAATGTTTCTTATTCATACGAGTGAGATAGGCACCTGGTGGCCGAGTGGTCTGGGCGTCGGCTTCTCGCGAGAGGTCCGAGGTTCGAATCCAACCCGCATTTACCAATGAGTATTTTCTGATTTGAAAAAAATTACATGCATACCTTCACCCACTGCTCCATGATTCAGATTTCATGTAAAAATGTAGGTCCACGAATCCAGTGGACCTGGAAATTGATAGGTAATCTTAAATAATTTATGCCGTGCAGCGACTTCACTTGATACTGGCAGTATTAAACGAATTTCCTATTCGTTTGGTTACCTACCTACCACTATTTAAAAAAAGAAGACGTATGTGTCCGTCTCTTTGGTCATACTCTTCCATAATTATTCATACAGACCGTTCAGTTATTTTACCTCTGGCTATAAAGTTGGCTAACCTGAGCTCTGTGTCGCCATATTCGATTGATACGATTTCCCTGTAAATATTCTATGCATTTGTAAGGCCTACCGCCTAAGTTCTATGAACTTTATTGTTAAAGTTTACTCTATGCTAAAAAAGTCTACTCTGTTTAAAATTATAAAAAAACTACATATTATTTCACATTATATAATTTTATTTATTTTGAATACGATTGATCCAGGCAGATATTTGTGAAAAATCACTATCTGATGAACATGAATCATCAAAATTGCTGTCAGGTTCTGTATCAGACTCGTCATTCAATTCTATTATAAACTTGTCAAGTGTCGCGTCCATACATCGATACGTTTCACAAAACCTATCTTCAATGTGGCGCACATTTTCGCATTGCTTTTCCAGTCTTTGTCTAAAGAGGCACATTATATATAATTTTATTTTCCACTACTAGGGGAATATATAAATAGCAGGTAACATTTTTTACGATTTGGCACATAATGCCAACCTATCGGGAGAATAAAGTGACACATGTCAGAGGTAAAATAACTGTGAACGATCTATACATTGCCGCGCGCGGGAGGGACAAGTTAGCACAGACTATTAGGGCAAAAGAGCAAATATTTTTTTTTTTTTTATTTTATCGTCCCTTTTCGGGACAGGCAAAACTAGTATACAATGTTTTCTTTTCGTATTGCGAGAATCTCAAAAATATATACTTTTTATTTACGACGACGCGGCAAAGAAACGCCATCTTTCTCGTGATCCTGAATCCTGCCTGATCATAGAATAGCTTATTAATATACTCAAAAAAAATTACCAATAATGAATAAAATATACGTATGTTTTGCATTGTACATTTTGTAACGCTAAATAAGCAAAGGTTTTATTTCTAGCTAATTTATTAATCCAACGGTGGTGCGCGGATAAGTATGCTTATTGTAATCATGGATTTAGGAATCAAAAGGACGGCGCTCTCCCTGCTGAAAAATGAGCGCAGGTGCGAGAGCATCCACGGAGGATTCTGTCCCTTTCTAATAGGGTGCCCTAGCGATTTCTCTTGTGGGACAAAGGAGTTCACAAAAAAAAATTACCAACCTTAGGAACAAAGCTGAACATTATATTATATAGAACATTATATTTATCCCGGTCGGGTTGGCCCCACCGCACTGAACGGAACGTAGGTTGAAACGGCTATGTAAATAGTTCGTGTTTTCCGTCCAGTTTAGTGTAGCCGACTTGAAATGAAAGGAAGCACTGACATGGCACCTAGTTCACCCGGTGTTATGGGCTAACATCACAGATGTTGTAGGTGATGTATCCAACCGTGCCAGTTTTCATAAAAAAATATATTTTATTATTGAACATTATAGTTAGGTACTGGACGTCTCGATGAGATCTACCCATCTGTCAAATGAACATTTGTTTTGGTCATATCTCGAAAACCGCTGGTCTTAGACACATCGTGTTGATACTCAACTGGACGTCTCGATGATTTCTGCCCATCTGTCCGATAAACATTTCTTTTGGTAAAATTTCGAGAACCGCTGGCCCTAGACCCATCGTGTTGGTACTCAAACTTCAGGTCTCGGTGAGATCTATCCATCTGTCACATGAACTTTTGTTTTGGTCATAACTCGAGAACCGCTCTGGTGCTAGACCCATCGTGTTGGTACTCAAACTTCAGGTCTCGAGTTATGACCGCAATCTAACTAACTAGGTGCAGTTGAATGTGCAGAGAGTGGAGTGCCATGTCAGTGCTTCCCTTCATTTCATGTCGGCTACACTGAACTGGATGGAAAACACGAACTATTTACATAACCGTTTCCACCGGCGTTTCGTGTGGTTTCAACCCGGCTGGGATAAACCCTACCACCTAGTAAAGTGAGAAGGTAGTAATGATCATTCGGAATAGAACAATGGAGAATATTTCTCTCAACTAGTGATTAGACGACGCAATAATCATTAATGTTTCAATAATCATTTAGGGTGATGATGATGATGATGATGATGTTTCCTGAACAAATCTAGCAACTGGTAGGGTAAACTGTCACAAGCAGAAAAATTGAATTTCGTGATAATCGATTTTAATGCTCAAAATCACAGTGAAATATCATCTATGTAAAAAGGTACACAAATGAGACGTGCCTACATTATTAGAAAACTAGATGTGTTTAACTTATTTTTGCACTGAAATACCGTGATCATATCCCATTGTGAAGATATTATGGTTACCCTACTTCATTTTACAATGCTGCAAAATTTCTAGTAAACATTCTTGTTCACCTGCCTACACTTCTCCCACATCCCAAAGTTAGATATAATATAATGCCTCACGGCATTAAGCTCGCCTATTATACCTAATTATTATAAATTGGTGTTTAATAAAGAATATATACATAAATACATTTCTACATTTCTTGGTTTACCTGTGAAAGGATACGCTCATGCATCCACGAGTCACTCGTGGCTGCATCCGACATATGATTCACTTCTGCAGCCTCTTACATAACAAATCTTCACTATTTTTATTTATTATTTAATTAATTCACTATAAATAACACCTAACATTTTCTGAGAAAAGTTCTTGAAACGGTATGGTATGACCGTTTCCCGGCAGTTCATGGGGCTGCCACTGTAAAAAAATATCTTTTATAGATAGTGCGTGTATACTCTTTTGTGAACAGCGGGTAAAATCGCTTTGATTAAGTTTATATGCGTGAATTAAAGTTAAATTCTATTATTTCAATAAAAAAACTCGCTTAAATCCAGCCATAAATTCAAATTGAAATAATAATAATCAACGGGTCAACAAACTTACTTACCAGTGAACTTAGACATGAACACATCAGCCTAGGCTGTTCGTTCATCAAATAAATAAATAAATAAATAAATAAATAAATAAATAAATATTTTTACTAATATATATTACTAATATTAGTACCGTGTGGGGCCGGTACTTAAAAATAATAGCCCCACTGCATCTCTCCCCGCGCATGTCGTAAAAGACGACTAAGGGATAAGGACAAGATGCCGTGCTAAAGGGCGACAGGCTCGCCAACTCTCACCTTGGCGCGGTACTTCCACAAAGTCATGCAGCAGGTGGGTCTTCGTGCCTTACTTGCTGCTTGATCGATTGAATCTTGTTCGAATACTTGGCGAAACGTGGTGGTCGGTGTTGTGCTGTAATTTACCTGAGTTCTTGCAGCACAACACCGATTACTCTGCTTACCCCGATTGTCGGGATTCAGCGTGTGCGATATGTATGTATGTATTTTTATTAACTAATATTGTATTTTTTTCGTGTGGCAAGTGTTAGATAGGGACACATCCATTTCCATCCACCGTGGTAGCTATCTCACTCTGGTCATTTCCCTCTCTAATATGAAGACGGAAATTGATCTCTAATGCCACGCATTAAGGTATATTTTTCTATTACAAATTACTGCAGTACTCAATCCGTCCGTCGAATTTCTGGCTGTCAACGTCAGTCAGTCAACTGACAGTTGTCTTTTTCCTCTCTTTTTTTTTTGTTGATTCGGGTTGTCTTCGCAGAAGTCGTTATTCGTACAGCGAAAGCCGATCTCCTCAATTAGCAGGAAAGTGGTATGGGTGAATGTTCTGGTGGTTTAAAAAAAATAACCAGGGTTAAATTACTAACCTAATGTTGAGGCAGCGCATGTCGTTTTTGTTACGTTTCGTTGAAAACTCCCATAGTGCAGTTTGCATACCTGCATGCAGGTTTACCTACGAATAGACATTCCCGATCGGACAGGGCCATAGAGTAACTTATAATGGTATAGGACAGGACAGGGCTATTCGTAGGTATACCTGCATGCAGGTATACCTACGAATAGACACTTCCGTTTTTGTTACCTCGATAACAGGTATGATGAGCCGGACTTCGCTGTACGAATAACGTCTCGTGTATTCGCTCGCAAACAAACATTGGATTGATTGTCTGTTGGTCTGTTGTGTTGTCTGTCTGTCACTCGATTACTTTCTCTGTTTAGGAAGGAAGCAAGCACCACCGCCCAGCCACCAATCAATGAATCCAAGCAAAGAAATGCCTTCCTCGCTTTCCTGTCTCGGTACATCTCATTCATAAAATACAATACCTAACGCTCACTCCTGTCCTGTCTGCCCCCGCCGCGCCGCGTCTAATAATCAATACAAACAAAGTTATTCTACTTTAGTGAATGCGTCGCAGTGTTTATTAGCCAAGATGTTCTCATTATTTTCGTGTATAGTTCATCATGTAGGTCAAAATTAATTACGCGTTCTACATGCACATGCCTACATTCATAACGAGCTCGTTCATCTGACGCGCTCCGCGTTGCATAGTGTAAATAATCGATCTCACGGAAATGAGCTGCACCGAGGACGCGAGCAGCTGGAGCTGCGAGGAGACTCTCACGCGATTGAAGAGCGAACATATCTCTGGCGCCGTACGAGAGCTATGCCTGGAGCACGCAGTGGACGGCGCTTGCCTGCTGGCGCTCTCCGAGCGAGACTTCTACGAGCGCCCCTTCTCTGAACTGCGTCTCGGCGACCGGAAGCGCTTCACCTTGTTCGTGCGCAAACTGCAGAGGAACAACCGAACCGCGATGGTGGATCTCGGGCTGTGCGATGCGTACGTGCTGAGCGAAACATCGGCCAACGTGGACTTCGTGGGGACGAACCTGTCGCATCTCAGCTACAATCTGCAAGCGGCGACGCAGCGGCTCAGCGCGAGCTCGGGCGAGCCGCGCTACGAGGACACGACGCCGCGCCTCGCCGCAGAGGAAGTGCGGGCCTCCAGGCTCAAACCTGAGATATGGAAAGCTGCCATCAGTTTAGGTGAGCTGAACATCTCTGCTGTGGATATAAGAGTCTGTTGTTGTGTCGAGCGAGTGACTCATCTCATGCATTACTTGCGTACAAACAGATAAGGCACAACAACAATCCTTTGTTTGTGCTGTTTGCGCTTATAACAACTGAGTGTGCCGTGTGGATGTCCTATGTGCCGTATTAGGTATTTTTTTCCTCTTTTATTAACAACTTCATATTTTGAATCATCAAATTTGTACTTGACCAATAAATTCTTATTCCATAGCCACTCGCGCGTCCACTGTCAAATTGATGCAAAATCTCATGTGCCTCTGAAAATCTGTTTCTTAATTATTATTTTTTTCTCCTAAACTACGCGTCTCCGGCAAAAAATGATTTCACTACAATTTCTCTTTTAACCCTTTGGCCCTCAGCATAAATATTCGTACGACCGTTAAGCCTCAGCCCTTTTCGCCGCGCGCAAAAACGCAAAATTTTGGCGCGCGCGCTCCCGCACAAATTCGAATATCCCGCCTCAATCGATCGATTCATCAATGATCTGTATTCAACCTTCTTTGTACTGAAATTGCGGATTCAGTGATACCAAACACTTCAGGATTCACTTATTTAGAAGCACAGACCGATTTTTTGAACTCCAGGCAAAACAAAACACACTGGACATTTTTTTCCGATTTTTTCTGACCAAAACTGTATAATTTCCTCCCACAAGTCGCCCATCAAAATATAGGCATTGAAACGTACTCTAGAATACGGGTACCCGAAATACGGTACAAGATCTGTGTATTCCAGTGTCTGTGGAAATGTCAGTTGTCATGGGAGCCCTTTTTTTTTACATTTTCAAAAATTATTTTCTGTGTGAAGGTGATTGTGTTGCCCAGTCATGTTTGAGAATAGTTACTAATAAATTTAACCGAGAATGTATACCAGTATTCAGTTCTACTAAGAAAAATTGGTAGAATTAGTGATGAATTAAATAATGAGCCGCGCGCCGCCGCGCCGAACCCCGATCAGGGTTTGCGACGTGACCGGTGATCGATGTATAAACCCCGATCGGGGTTTGCGGGAGCCAAAGGGTCAGCCTACACATTAAGTTTACAAGCAATTTACGACCTCGGCTCCCCAACTTAAAACCACACACCACAGCTCTACAACCCTTCGCCTCCCGCCGCTTACCTGCAGTTAACTCCCAGCCCTTTTCGCCGCGCGCAAAAATGCAAAATTTTGGCGCGCACGCTTCCGCACAAATTCGAATATCCCGCCTCAATCGATCGATTCATCACTGATCTGTATTCAGTCTTCTTTGTACTGAAATTGCGCATTCAGTCATACCAAACACTTCAGGATTCACTTATTTAGAAGCAAAGACCGATTTTTTTAACTCCAGGCAAAACAAAACACACTCGACATTTTTTTCCGATTTTTTCTGACCAAAACTGTATAATTTCCATAGACGAGTCATACCTCTAAATAAAGCTAATAAGACGTACTCTCAAATACGGGTACACAAAATACGGTACAAGATCTGTGTATTCCAGTGTCTGTGGAAATGTCAGTTGTCATGGGAGCCCTTTTTTTTTTGACATTTTAAAAAAATATTTTCTGTGTGAAGGTGAAGTGTTGCCCCCAGTCTGTTTGTACTAATTTTAGTACTTTTAACCAAGAAGTGATACCAGTAATCAGTTCTTTGGTCGAAAATTGGTAGAATTAGTGATGAATTTAATAGTGAGCCGCGCGCCGCCGCGCCGCGCCGAACCCCGATCGGGGTTTGCGGGAGGTAACCGGTGATCGATGTATAAACCCTGATCGGGGTTTGCGGGAGGTTAAAAAATAAGGTTAAGGATAAATAGGTTCGTCGATGCTCCAAATAATTTTTTTTTTTATGTAATCTGGTATGGGCTGAGTCACCTCCGAGAAGGTAGGTGGCATTCCGGAAACTTTACTTTGGACTGCTGGCTATACTGGACTATAGGAAAACACAGCAGAGTCTGCAATGTGTTCTTACATCCTGTACGGTGGTACCAACCCAGTCGGCTACAATTTGAGCCTACCACATAGTTAGTGCGAAATGTTAATTGGACAGTGATGTATTGATAAACAAGTACCTACTTGCCGAAGTATGTATTTTCTTTACAAATCATGTGACAAGCTTTTTGAAAACAATCAAAAACTTATTTGTTTTAGTAAAGGGCTTAAATAAAAGCTTGTTTCTAAAAAGGTTTTCTTATTATTATACATACACATACACACCACATGCCGTATCCCGAAAATCGGGGTAAGCAGAGTAATCGGTGTTGTGCTACAAGTATTTTGGTAAATTACGATCAGGCAGCAAGTAATGCATGCTACAAGACTCGGTGGAAACACCGAGAGGTGGTTAACCTGTCGCCCTTATGCACTGCATCTTGTCCTTATCCCTTAGTCGCCTTTTATGACATGCACGGGGAGAGATGCAGTTGGGGCTATTCTTATTAAGTACCGGCCCCACACAGTACTGTTATATTATTATTGTATTATTTTATAATATAATCCTTGTACAACCCTAGCGTATTCCATCTCGTGACGCGCTCACGTGAAGATCGCGCGGTGGGCAAATGCATTCTCGACTCTCGGCTGCATATACTTAAGGTGCGTTTCTCCTTGCAGCGAACGCCTGGTATAATTATTTGGATTTTGTAGGTTATTATAGCGTAGGTATTTTCGATTTTGTATGAGCTGATGTATCTGTTACGGAGTAACTATTACCTCATCTGTGGCGTGATGGATACTTATCAATACAAAATAAAGCTGTGCCGAACGCGAGGTATGTGTGAGTGCGACAAGAAGGAATACTCGCTATATGTGCAATAAGAAAGAACATATGACTACTGAACCCTCTGCGTGTGAACAACATTCTCACTTAACAGGTTTTTCTTAAGTATATCTGGTTGGATTACACCTACTATGTAGATCCGGCAAGAAACTTTTTTGCTTTTTTAAACCGTTATTATACCTTTAGTTAAATGTTTACAGTGTACCGTGTGGGGCCGGTACTTAAAAAGAATAGCCCCACTGCATATCTTCCCGTGCATGTCGTAAAAGGCGACTAAGGGATAAGGACAAGATGTCGCGCTAAAGGGCGAAAGGCTAGCCACCTCTCACCTTGGCGCGGTCCTTCCACCTTGTCATGCAGCAGGTGGGTCTTCGTGCCTCACTTGCTGCTTGATAGTTATCTTGTCCGTATACTGTGCTAAACGTGGTGGTCGGTGTTGTGCTTTAATTTACCAGAGTACATAAGGGAGTGAAAGTTGGGTATGGCAGGCGAAGCATGAGAGCAGGATAAATTATGTCGAAATGCGCGCGTTGAGAGGAGTATGTGTGGAATAGGAGGAGTATGTGTGTCTGTAGAATGGATGATAGGAGACTAATGAAAGAAATCTATGGAGCGAATGTTAGTAGAAGAGTCGGGAAGGGTCGCCCTAGACGCACGTACCTGGACCAGATCGGGCATGTGCTCGAAAAGGGTCAGGTGCGTAGTACCCGTAACCGACGAGCATGTATGAAGAACATTATGAGAGTGGAAGAGGCGGCAAAAGTGTGTCAGGATCGTGGCGCGTGGGGGTTGGGTTGTTTGCGTGGGTTGGGTCTGTTGTCTTTGCCTGCCCCACTGGGAGGCAGGCAGGCGTGACGTTATGTATGTGTATGTATGTATGAACTTATAGCACAACACCGATTACTCTGCTCACCCTGATTGTCGGGATACAAAAGCGTGAGTTATGTATGTATGTATGTTACCATTTATTTGTTAATTTTGTTTATTTCACCAAAAACATATTCTGTATGTGTAACTTTTTTTTACATACCAGCATTTTTACTTTTGTGTATAAAAAAACAATAGTACAGAGTGTGCGTGTGCACGCAGGTTACGTGTTCCTGGTGACGTGGGTGACGGCGGTGGTGATGGTGATCGTGCACGACAAGGTGCCCGACATGAAGAAGTACCCGCCGCTGCCCGACCTGTTCCTCGACAACGTGCCGCACATCCCGTGGGCCTTCGACATGTGCGAGATCACCGGCTCAATACTCATGGCCATATGGATCGTCGTGCTCTTCTTCCACAAGCATAGGTGCACCAATCACTTTTCCTCCTCCGTTCATGTTGCACATTGAGCAACGTTGCAATAAACGGCAGTGCAGCAACAGGCGCAGTGGGGCCGCAGCGCTGCTTACACCCGTTGGCTTCCATGCCATTTTTGCCATGAAAAAATTCGCGAATTTTGGGGCGCCCGCGCGAACGTAAACTAAAGTTAGATAAACACGTAAAAGGAAAAGACCGCTCCGCAGTTGGCGGGTTAAATTGTTTTAATTTAACCCGCCAACTGTGGAGCGGTCGCCGAAATACCATGTACCGTCGTCTATGGAGCGGTTGATATCGACCGCCGCTTTGTCAGCTAGCTCCATACCGCTGCATGGGCCGAACGAAAGAATTTTTTCCTTCTATCTCACTTAGCCGTGTTTATTTGAAAAAGACAAAGTATAAAGTAGAAACTAAACGTATAAATGATGAAGATATTGGCATTTTACATAACCTCATATATTTTCGAGTCAGTGTGGTAATTTATTTCTAGTTTTGCTAAAATTCGTGTTTTTGACTGTAGATAGTGTCTCAAGATAAGTAGATAAAATAATCTATCCAACCATGTGCTTTCCATATACCTAACTCACATATTTACGTAATAAAATTCACCAAAATTTTGGAATGGCTAGTGAGTGCGAAAGTGTTGTTTTTGACCAAAATTTTGTGTGAATTCAAGATTTTATTGTGTGCGACACAGGCGCTACTGATACACCAGAAAGGTTTTTTAGATTTTAGATGTAATACTTTTTATGATAAAAATACTATTTGACCAATTTGTAGTTGTGATTTTATAAAAATAGAAACACAGAGAGAGGTCGCAATTTTCACATAGAACAACTTTACAAAATAATTTTGTTACCTAGAATATGTAATATATGTAAAAAAAATGCCATTTATAGCTAGAATATTTATCTGTAAATACAATCCATTCATTAGTTCATAAAGTTTCATGGAAAAATCTTCCAAAATGATTTTTTTTCTAGAGTAATGTGAAGACACCTTTCGCGGCCGCTACCTGGTGTAGGTAAAGGATAGTTTCAAAATGTTTGCGCCCAAAATAGAAGGGTTAACTAATAGAATGTAAATAGCTTCCAAAAATTTCATTAAAATATTAACAAGTGCACTCCGGAGAAAAAAAATTTGTGAAATGCACGCATCAGCTCCAAGCTCAATAATGTCAGAGTATTAACCACTATGGGCTCTTGACAGATAATTAAGTCCCCTTTAAAATGTTATACAACAAGACGTGAGAATGCACTTATTTCGAAGCAGACAAATTTTTTGAACTCCAGAAGAAATCACACCTGAATTTTTTTTCCAAATTGTTCTTATCTAAAATTGCTGAATTACCATATTAGTATTTTATCCGACGTGTAGATCATGAATTTAACTATTGAAATAACACATTCTAAATAACATTTTTACCATCCTGATATAACAATACTACTCAATGATCCTGCCACAAATTGAAAAAAAAATTGACAGCTGTCAAAATACTGTTTAATCAAGACCTGGGAATCTTCACTTAACCTGTTCACTTCCGCGTTAATAAATATGTCTACTGTAATCATAAATGTATACCATGCAGCGCCGTCACTGGATACTGGCAGTAATAAACAAATTTCCTATTAGTTGCCACTATTAAAAAAAAAAAGAAGAAGAATCTTCACTTAGGTGACATTAGTCAAAATGTCTTAAAAAGACAATTGCCAAAAAAAGGCCTGGGAATAATGTGTGTTAGCCAGTGCGTGGGTCACCAGTTTTGGGCCTACTGAATTCACAATTTTTCTTCTTGACAACACGTCCCGCTTACGAAAAAAAATGCTAACGACACACCTCCAGCGGTACAGTCTGACGTCACGTCGCCGTGCCACGCAAGACCACGCCGCCCGCCGGTACTTCTCACCTTGCTCGCTCGTAATCATACTACTGCTTCTTTAACATTATGTTGGAAAACTTACATATTAAAAAATTCTTGGCCGCAGATTCATTCTGCTGCGAAGGTTCTTCGCTCTGGCGGGCACAGTGTTCCTGCTGCGCTGCATCACGATGCTGATAACGTCTCTGTCGGTGCCGGGGTCCCACCTCAAGTGTGCCCCTCGCTCCTACCCCATCGCCGACGACTTCACCAACTGGGGCCGGCGCCTGCAGCAGGCGTACGACATCTGGAGCGGAGCGGGCATGTCGGTGCGCGGAGTACGCACCTGCGGAGATTACATGTTCTCTGGGCACACGGTCGCGCTCACGATGCTCAATTTTTTCATCACTGAATGTAAGTGCCCTCTTTACACTCACAGGAACCTTTCTTTTTTCTGTAAGACTTGTTCCATTGTGCCTGGAAGAAGTTTGTAGTGGAGCTACTACAGAACCTACCTATGACAAAAGTCAACTATCTTCATACTATAGTCCAAGTTGCCTGTTCTCTATTAGCGATTATCGCAAAAATAGCGGTAGCCGCAGCTTTGTCTCACTAGATGCTTTTGAGAAGCCCGTTGGAGCGAGTGAGTTGTATCATGAGAAATTGCTAGTAGTGATGAATTGCTAATAGAGAATAGTCCCGCAGATCGATGAACAGACGAGTGTTGTATGGGGAAAAAGACTCGCAGTAATACGCTATTGGGCCACATCGACACCTTAAAGTCGCATACAGTGAGCGGTGGCTGCTCACTGTATGCGTTCATTCACAAAGCAAAAATCATTGTATTTTGTCCGCATTATGTGAAAATATTTGAATATTTTTTTTTTTAATTTTGAATTTTACTTATTTCCTGTAGATCTGTTTGCCAGTCGGCAAAGGCCTCCTCCAACCTTTTCCACTCATGTCTTTCTTGAGCCACTCTGTTCCATGTGATGTGAAATAACAGACTAGATTTAGTTTTACATTAAATTTAAGTTTTCTATGTATAGTTTTTCATATAATTGTAATATGGATCTGAATAAAGGCTATATAATAAAAAATAATAAAATAATAATAAAAAATGTGAAAATATACATTTATAAACTGTAGCTTAGTTTAATAAAAAACGATTGCAAGGAATTTAAACTATGAAGAAAAGAATGTATTTATATACCTAAATGTATCTCTGTGAAACTAATGATGAAACACCATCCAAGTTATGCATTATAATTATTTATTCGCTAAGCGTAACTTCAAGTTTTTCAAGATATATCATTAAAGCTATGATAACCTTCGTACAATCTTATAATAACATGGTTTATCTTATTCTACAACAAACTAATGTTGACTATATTAAGACCTGTATGACGTCCAGATGCAAAACTGTACAGACGTACATACAGTTTTATATTTTCGAGCAGTTGAAATTGCGTAGTATGTAACTAATGCAGTCTTGATGAAAAAAAATACACCCTTTCAACCAATCAGTAGTCGCGTAGCACGGCCCACAACAAAAAACAACAAATACTAAACATGCTTACACAACTTTATTTTACTAATATATTCAATTACATAATGGAATTTCAAAGGACGCAATGGAAAGATTGGTTAGTCGGTCTTGGCTCATTGTGTATCTTTTGGCTTCCTGAAGGGCTTGGCCTTAATAGCCGGTCCCAAAAAAAAAAATCAAATCAAATCATTTATTTATTCAGGCACTCGCCCCATTGCACACACAACAAATTCAAATGCAAAATACACTAAACAATAAATTCATCATCATAAGGGCGGACGAGCAACTTTTGTCGCTAGCAACTTTTTTATTTCTGTCGCTGTCTCTAGACGCTGTTTCTGTCGATGCGCATATGGGTGCGACAGCAACACAACTTTTTCGTAAAATTTTGCCACATTCATCAACATGGATTTGGAAGAGACGTCTGTGGTCTGTGCACTTGTTATTAGAAACAGAAGAAAACAGTGAAAAAGACAATATTGGGTGCATCCATTGTGGAGTGAAAGACTGACGGTTGGAACATTTCATACGATGTTTGGAAAACTGAGAGAATTTCCAGAAAAAAATGTCCGCTATTTCCGGATGAGCATCGAAAGTTTTGATGAATTGGAATAACTGTTGGCACACCTCCTCCCACGCATTAGATTTAGCGTGTATATCAGAGTATTCCTTTAAGTTTTTATTATACAGCACCTGTCTGCTTTCTACTTCTTCAATCAGTCGCTCATTATCGATATCTTCCTCCGAAATGGACAGTTTACTTTGTACCGTGCAACATGCGCTGTCAACCTCGATTGATGTATCTTAAATAGAACGAGTGAGAATGCTGGGCTCTATGGATAAAAACCTTTGCCTTTCCTATAGAACACACTTTAAAAATATTCCCAGGTCTCGAGAAAACAATTATTTTAACGGCTGTCAGGTAGGTATAAACTCTAATCACTGGCAGGATGGTAAACTGGTTTCTAGTCTAATGTTATTTAGAATGTGTTATTTGAATAGTTACATTCATGATCTACACATCGATATATGATTCGCAAAGGAATTTTCCGAATTTTTCTAACCTTAGCTTAGATTAGGTTAGAAAAATTCGGAAAAAAATGTCGGGCGTGTTTTGTTTTTCCAGGAGTTAAAAAAATCATTGCTTCTAAATAAGGAAATCCTCACTTATTGTTTACGGTTTTGTGGAGAATTTCATTGGTTCCAAGTGTCAATAAAGGTCATTGATCTCACTTCATTACTGTAAGAAATAATTGAGTTTACATGTGCTCGTAAGTGTCCACTCGATAACAATGGCGTAGAAGCCAAGGGGTGTAAGCATGTTTAACAATTGGGAAGCAAAGAGGTGAGAGGCTAAGGTGTTTATTAATTTTAATTTTGAAAAGCTTCTTTCACATGAAGCCACCGAAATGCAAATAGTTAAGAAAAATCTTAACACAGCGCTAGGCTCGGAACACAATGTGAGGTTAGCACATTTTTGGTAGGTTGACTGGGTTTTTGTCTAAACACAGCGTTTTCGATTAATGTAATTGTGACGTACACGGTAATTTGCTAGGTGAATCGAGCTTCAGTCTACAAATTATGAGTACCTACGCAGTGAATGAACAATTCGCTCGCCGCCCTGCTTTCCTTCATCGCTGAGCGAGTAATCTTCTTTGCTACGCTGCGAAGGGTTTACTTAGTCAAAGTACGTGACAGTGGCTCTCCGCGGGCGCTATGAGCCACTGTCACCATAATTCAGCTTTAATGTCAACATTTCATATGACACTAAAACTGAATTCAGAATTTTTATTTTTTTTATTTTTTATAAAATTGATACAATGAAAAGTATTTGCGAATGTTTTGCCATTTTATATCTTAGACAAATATCATCTATAAGCGCTGTGATGCAACGTCATATGCGCCCAATTGCTTACTACATCTGCATGTGCAAAAGTTCACAAATGTACAGTAGAGCGCCGATTATCTGAACACCTTGTCGTCCCGAGGCCAGACAAGCTCCGCCCGCCGCAACAAGGCACTCGCCCCTCCGCCCGCACCGCCTTTCCCTTCACTCACCGTGTCTACGCACGGTACCACAATACAAAACCTAAATGTGCATCCTAATGCATGTCACCAATAAAGCTTTATGTTATAAAAGTCCTCGCATAATACTTACTTAAGTGTATAGAAACAATGTTTTATTCATAGAAGTATAGTATAGGTCAGTTATTGGCTGTTCTACTTAATAAAACGAATTACTGAAAGACAATGCACAGCCTAAACCCGTGGGTCTAGAAGCAGAAAATTTTGCATAGGAGTTCCTTATTAAAGTAACGTAACTTTTTTTTATTTGTGGAAACTGACACGGTTGGCTACATCACCTACAACGTCCGTGATGTCAGCCCATAACACCGGGTGAACTAGGTGCCATGTCAGTGCTTCCCCCTTTGAGGATTGTTGAAAAGGAAAGGAAGGAAAGGATTGTTGAAAATTGATTCCCTAAGAAGGTTATAGGGGATTAAAGTTTGTATTTGTAACTTCTGTTTATAAAGAAGTCAGTTTCAGCGTTTTTGGAAATTTATCCCCTAAGAGGGAGACATCCCTTTTCCAAAAAAAATCTGTCAAGTGCGAGTTTTACTCGCGCACGGAGGTTTCCGTATCTATCTGCTATCAATAATATCCGCCTATCCGCTCAGGTGGCATGGTCTTCGAATTTTTATTTCGAAGATATGTAGGACGTTCGGAGATAAGCCTCAATGAGGTAGATGGCAATTGACGGTGGGAAAATGACAGCACGTCAATGAGGTCGTTGGCAATTGAGCGGCTATCTTTTGTCTTTCAACAATGCAATGTATGAAAGCCTGTGGCGCCATCTATTATTTAGTAGCGTGACTAATCGATTTTTCGTAAGTTTGTTGTATGGGAGCCCCCCTTAATTTTTAACATTTTCTTTTTTTATTATAATTTGTTATATCCGCCATAGTAACACATATTCTGTGAAAATTTCAACTGGCTACCTATTACGGTTCAAGAGATACAGCCCTCGGACAGACAGACAGACAGACAGACAGACGGCGGAGGCTTAGTAATAGGGTTCCGTGCGGGATACGGAAACCTAAAAAGTTAGGGAGGAAGAGAGGGAGTAAGTGAGAGAGAGAGAGTAAGAATATCTGTCGACTCGAATTAAGCATAACCGTGCATAGCCCAGTAGAAATTGACATTAAAATCGCAAAGCACGATGTAGTTCTGATTTTTTGGTATGTTGTATGGACCAGTTAGGGCAGTGTGAATCCAAATTTGCAACTTCGAAAAACTTGTGCTTGCAAAAAACTGCGAAATTTTGGGACTTTTTTCACTTTTTGCTCTAAAACTATGCGTTTTTCGACAAACATGATTCAGTACTTTTTTAAAGGTAATTAAATTTAAAACAATGTAAGCCCAACTGCAGCTCTATAAACCCTATAGGGACCAAGCTATATGACCCTTCAAAGATGGTCCATTTTTCCAGAAAATTTAAAATTTTAAGTTTTGCTCACGTTCTGAGCAAAATTTCTCATCCTATGAGAAAAGTAAAGTTGTAGTAATTTGCTTTCATTAAAGCACAGAACGAAGTCTGTGAGACTAATAGTTCACTCACAATCTCGAAAAAACGAAAAGAAGGTAAAGGAAGTTAATAAGCTGTGAGCAAAAAGCTAGTAAAATATATTTTCCTAACACCATATCATATCCTCCAATCAGCTCGGATAATCGGCTACTGTATTATGTGCAGACTTGCCCAGCATCCTGTAGTTTCTTGAATACTTATCTGTTTTCGTTTACAGACACGGATCGCAGCCTGTATCTGCTGCACATAGTGACGTGGGTGATGAACATGTTTGGAATATTCTTCATTCTGGCCGCACACGAGCATTACTCCATCGATGTGTTTATCGCATTCTACATCACCTCGCGCCTCTTCCTCTACTACCACACACTCTCCAACAACCAGGCCCTCATGCAGGGAGACTCCACAAGGTATGCATCACAACAAACAACATGTCTGCACAACACAATCGTTGCGGATCAAGACGGATTATTTAAGAGCATATTGTACTCATAGTTTAAAATTTGTTTTTCTGACCCGAGTTTCTGTACTTTGTGATAGTGAAATGTCTGTAAAGTTATCAATTCTTGGTTTAAGATGAAACTATACTTTGTGGTCTTACATTGAAAAAATATTAAAATGTATTTAAATTATAAATATATACAACTATACAATAGCAGTGATTCGCAAACTGGGTGCCGCGGCACCCCGGGGTGCCGCGAACCTACGCCAGGGGTGCCGCGAAAAAGTGGACATTATTTGACCGAGCGAGCGCGAAGCGTCTCCGTTTCAGCTTGGGCAAAAATGCATACGTATGTCCGGATGTCCGGCTGTTTCTCAACAAGTTTTTGGTAATTTTTCAAAATCGCTGAGCCATGGGGGTCGAGGTGCGCCGGTGAACATTTATTCAGTTATACAAAAACAGATATACAAAAACACAAAAGATATACAAAAGCTATACAAAAACAGACTCGCGAGGTCTACAGCTCACAGAGCCACTCACTAGTAGTAAATAATTAAATTCAAAATAAGTATAAAAGTAATGTACCTACCTACATACTTAATCGAAATAATAATGAAACATTTACATTTCGATGCGTAACTTTTACGCATCGCAAAATTGTGTTTTTTATTCCTTTCGAAAATATTACTTGATTTACATATTTGCATGCTTAGTTTATCACAGTTCAGATATGATGCCTATGAAAGACACCAACCGAATATTGAAGCGGTGTGCCGCACAATTTCTTGAACGGGTTAAGGGCGCCGTCAGCTAAAAAAGTTTGAGAACCACTGCAATAGAGCCATGCTAATCCGTAACCCTAAAAACACAGGGGGGGGGGGGGGGGGGCGGGGGTCGTATGGGACCTATTCTACATATGCAGGTGAAATGTAAAACGATGCATTTTATGTGTTATTTATTAACATATTGTAATCACTTCATATTTGTTGCGTAAAGTCAAGTTATATGTTTACGACTTGAGCTCGACTTGTGATAACATGATTGTGTGTGAGATCTAAATTAATTTATTCTAATCTAAATTACGCAAAAAACTATTGCTACGCAGAACATTCCAGAGCACTTTGCCGCACTCAGGGCTATAAGTGCGGACGAACTAAGGAAGCAAGGTAAAACAATATCGTGGTCGCGGGTGCGGGGGAATTTGGGAATTTCCGGTTGTTCGAATTACCGTGCTCGTCGGATTAGCCCGTGTTTGGGCTAGCTCGGCTCTCCTGTACAAGCATTATATCACTTTTCATCCAGACTTTATTTAATAACTACATATATTATTTCACAATCACATAAAGTCAGGAGAGGAGACTAATCTAAAAAAACAGTTTCAATTTTCTAGGACTAACGGTTTAGAAGCGGCTGTGACATACAGACAGACGGATGGATGGACAACCACAACAAAGTGGTACGGATTCCACATTAATCTGTGGGTTCCATCCCTTCTTAACTTACTAGGTGATTTTAACCTGCCCGGGTTGATATGATCACCCGCATCAGTCGAACGAAATGGCTATGTAAATAGTTTGGGTTTCCGTCCAGTTCGTGTAGCTGGCCCGACCAAAGGGGAACACTAACATGGCACCTAATTCACCAAGGTATTATAGGCTGATGTTACGGATGTTGTAGGTGATGTAACCAACCTGATGTTATCAAATCAAATACATAATATATTATTTCCATTCACTCTACATCATAGACATCATGTTGCGCTGAAAGGGATAATGTGTTGTGAACATTTCAGGACTAGAATTTGGTTCCCGCTGCTGTCGTTCTTCGAGTCGGAAGTGGACGGTATCGTGCCTAACGAGTACGAGGGGCCGCTGACGTCGCTGAGCAACCTGAAGGAGTGGGCGCTGCAGGTGTGCCGCGACGTCGGCCAGTCGTCGCTGGGCAAGATGGCGGGCAGCAAGCTGTCGGAGGGGGCCGCCGTGGGCGAGTACTCGGTCGTGCGACTGATGGATGGCATCAAGCGCAACCTGAGCGTGTCGGATGAGCTGCGGCCGCCCCCGCGCCGTACCCTCGACAAGACGGTGCAGGCCGGCCCGCCGGAGCCGGAGCCGCACGCACAGCTCCTGTTGCACACTCTGCGCACCACCGCCGACAAGAAGACTATATGAGCACCGGATGCTCTCCACCGCTAGCCAATTTCTAGTATAGGAACTAACTTTACGAGTTATTCTTACATTCATTATGGTACCTTATTTGATTACATTGTATTCTTTCGGTGATAATTATTACATTCTAATGATAGATTAATTTATGGTTAATAATATTCAAGATTATTTAAGATTCAGTTTGCTCAAATCAAATAGATATTATTTAGCACAAATTAATAATGAGTTTTCTTAAATTCCCCATCGGTTGGATATAGAAAAGGGTAGTAAACAGAAACGGTCCATCGTCCACAATCTAAGTGGCATTGTATCAATTTAAAATAATGTTAACATTGTGAACAATTTTGAGACATATTTATGTGCTAATTAAATCTAAGTTTTCGTATAATTTTCTTTCACTGACAAACTGATCCTTCCTGGTATTTATTTCCATGGACAGAACTGCCGCCAGATACAGCCTTGGCAGGGACCATCTGAAGGCTCATATTTACTGGCAATTTGTTCTTTGGTTTTTCTGTGGTACTTGGAAGTTTAAGCTTTTATTAATTATACATATATTACGTTTTTTTCTGTTGTCTACAGTCTACATGCATAAAATATAAACTTTTGACTTCATTACAATTTGTATCAAGTGCCAAAGTGTTCTAATCTAAGGTTTTCTAAGGGATTCCTCGACAGTGCTGCTCTATCTTTTTTCTGCTATCCTGTTATTTGACCTTAGCTGTAATCTGGTTTTATTAAAAATTTTGTCCTCAATATACGTTTGTTCCTCAAAATTAGTGTGCAATATCTGAAGGTAGGAAGGTGTGGAACTGAGCTGGTGATGGCTTCACCGAACATATCCGGGCCCCTCGGCAGTAGAATGTGCAACAGAACCACGAGTGTTAAAAGGACCAATACCAAATGATAATCACACGTGTGAATTGCTTCGAAATAAAAAAAAATAGTTCATTTGCCTTAAGTTATTTTATTCTGCATTTGTCATGACTTTCATTATATAATACATGGAGTTATTGCTCATTTTAAACTTTTCTTGTGTTTACTATATAAACTTGACACGATAATAATATGTAATAGGATCTTCTAGCTAACTTCGGATTAGGCCAAAAGTTTTAAATGAGAATAACTCTGTCTTTACTTCAAGATAACAATTTTGATATAAAAATAAAAAAAACTTAATTAATTCATAGTTAATTATAAAGTTTAATATAAATGTGGAAGTTGTAGACTCGATGTAGTGCATTGATAATATTATATGACAATATTAGTAAATAAATCATTAGTCATTTTTATAAATCTAATTGAAAATAACAAATTAATTTAGTTCATTTAAATTGTTAAAAATCAAATGGCCATTTATATAAAAATAATAACATAATAAATTTTGTAAAAGTAATACATTAACAAAATCGAATACTCCATCTCGATACATTCATTATGACAAAAAAAAATTTAACTCAACTTATCAAGGGACAAAGTTTATGTTACAGTAAACTTTTAGTAAAAAAAGCTTTACATATACCGGTAATCATGTAAATAATTATTAAGTTGGATACGGGCACAGCCGTGTTACATCCAAAATATATAAATACTTATCTCGTAATGGCAGACTCAAAAGTTTTTTCGAAGCTTAGTTCTAAGGTGCAATGCTTTGAGCATGTGTAGCGATGTCTGGTGCATGCCTTACTCTGCTGCGGCCTTCTCGCTCTCGATCAGATTTTCCGACGGACTCGCTTCCCGCTCTGAAGGCTTAGTGTTTGTGTCCGTTGGCTCCTGCTTCTCCACCGATTCCTCTCGAGAACTCGCCGATTCAGTTTCATTTGCCTCCGGCGAGGACTCCTTGTCCTTAGGCACGGAAGATTCTTTATTTTCGGAAGTGCTTTCTTTCTGCGGGGTAGATTCTTTGTCCGGAGTTGTTCGCTTTTCAGATGTAGCTTCCTTTTGAGGAGAACCTTCTCTTTCCATTGCAGGAGTTCCTTCTTTCGCTGGAGTCCCTTCCTTTGCAGAAGTGTCTTCTTTCGCTGGAGTCCCTTCTTTCGTTGGAGTCCCTTCCTTTGCAGAAGTTTCTTCTTTAGCTGGAATCCCTTCTTGCGCTGGAGTCCCTTCTTTTGCTGGAGTCCCTTCTTTCGCTTGAGTCCCTTCTTTCGCTGGGGTCCCTTCCTTTGCAGGAGTTCTTTCTTTCGCTGGCGTCCCTTCCTTTGCAGGAGTTCCTTCTTTTGTTGGAGAACCTTCCTTTGTCGGTGATGATTCTTTTTCAACAGACCCTTCCTTGGCGTTTTCGGCGTCTACGTCCTTTTCTTGTGAACCCTCCTTAGAAGCAGCTTTTTCATTCTCCTTCGCTTTACTATCGTTTTCCTCCCCTTTTTCATCTTTTTCGAGATTCTCTTCAGGATCTACAACGCCATTCGGTGTATTCTCTTTATCTTCCACCTTTAACATAATTGTACTGTGTCATTCTCATTGTAATATTTCTTTTAGAAGAGCTGTATTAGTCGGGAGATCGAGCGAGTTAGGTCGTGCGAGCGTTGGTGGGGTAGCTACGGCGGGCGTCAGTGATATTAGTTGTTGTGAGTCTGGCGTGTGGGAGCGGTCGCGTCCATGTTAGTGAAGTGTTAGATCATTGTCAGTTAGTGTGTCGGCACGCACCTTGTCGGCAGCGAGGGGTTCCGGCGCCGGCGGAGGCGCCTCCACTTTCACAAACTGTTCTAGGGTGTCCACCTCGTTTGCCAAGTCAAACTGGTCATAGTCCTGAATTGAAACGATACAATCTTATTAATCTCCATATAATATGTACAACAGTCGATAAACAACTTCACTTTTCCCATATAAGCTGATCTCAAGTATCCTCCACAGTATTTTTGTTGTTTCATAACATAAAATTTTGTTCATATCATGAGCATGCCCCAGTTTACATTTTATGAGTCAGGCATCCGATTTATCACAAATTGGATGGGAAGTTGTTAAATAAACATCAAGCTTTTTTGAATTTCCAATATTTTATAATACTTACTAAATTACTCAAATAATTTTATTTAGGAATTTAATCAAATTTTAAATTAACTTGATAAGATTTATCCCAATTATAGCTAAAAGCAATGATTTATTATCTTCTGAAGCAACACTAAAATATTTTCTAGTACAATCAATTGCATCTATGAATTTATGACTTAATTATATTAACCTTATGACTTCCCAATTATTACATATGTTTACCCCCTTTGTCTTCTATGCCATTTTCACCGCATGGAAGTTTCCGAAATTTCCGCATGCACATAAACTCAAATATTTCGTCAGATCAATAAACTCTATTTGCACTTATATCAAATGAAATTATCCACAAATATATGTCAAAAGTGAGAATTTACTTATTTAGAAGCAAAAACGGATTTTTTGAACTCCAGGAAAACAAAACACGCTGGACATTTTTTCTAACCTTTTCACAATTCCCCTTTACATGTCATATACCAAAATAAAATGGTAGGTTAAGAACGCAGCAACTAAAACTTCGAACAAGGTACGTACGATGTGTACGCGCGTACGTACTAGGTATATTTGTAAATTGCAATGTTTCTGCAATGAATGTTCAACACACAATTTGGAATCAAAACAAAGGTCAGTCCTCTATATGTTATAAACAATGTTGTAGGAAATGTAAGAATTACAACAATGCTGATTTGCTATAGGTGTTCAATTTTTTTTCCCAAAAATAAATGTAAATTTTTTTTTCTCCTTGTATAACAAATTGTGGCCGCAAATAGCTCCGATATTTTAAGGAGTCGGAAGTCGCCTGATCGTAACACACTTTTTGTATTCCTTGAGTTCACACTAAAGTTTCACTACCATTTAGTTTATTGAGATATAGTCAGTACTTTAAGAGATAATTTAGTTTACGTCGAGGCCGACACAGGAGCAGACCGATAAATCCACCGAGCGTGGGTACTCTGTGGGGTCGGTACTTAATAAGAATAGTCCCACTGCATCTCTCCCTGTGCATGTCGTAAAAGGCGACTAAGGGATAAGCAGCCTGCAGACACCCCGGTCGACTTGTGGCTGTCATGGAAGACATAGGCTGGCTGGGGTAGCTGGAGACTGCGGGGTTTTGCACGAAAGTCCACAACCAAGCGGGATTAGTTTGCAGGCCTAGAGTCAACCCCAAACCAAAACAACAACAACCACCGAGCGTGGAACTCAGAGGGTTTACGATAAGTAATTATTACAAAAGCAAAATATTTTCATCCCTATGAGTCACTGCCCCATAACAGCAATGAGGAAAAATTCATGCATCCTACATAAATAATAGGTATATAATGAATGTTTAGGTAAGAGTGATTCCGGTTAACTGACCCCGCAGTACTCGTCGTCGTTGAAGAGTTGCGGCGGAAGAGGGTGCCTCGGAGCAGGGTCGCCCACGGTAGCGCCCAGTGACTTGGAGTTGCTCTGCATAAAGTCTTTGTCGCCCTCTCGACCCGGCTCCGTGATATCTATCACTTCATATTTGATGTTTTTCGAGTCCAGGATCATCAGTACGCGCTGCTGACGTTTCTTTACCTGCGAACCGAGCGAGATGAAAAGTCTGCTGGGGAGCCGGAGCCCGGAGGAGATTATATAGTGACGGGTGCGGCTAATATTACTCACCTCCTTGTTGCCAGATATGCCACTTATATAAACCTTCACCACCATTGTGTACCGCGAGTAGAGCGGATGTATAAAAACAAATGCGGCACTCCCTTTACAGCCCACCAGTAATCAACAAAAACTATCAAGCAAGTACCTATCTATAACAATGTCGGTCGGCCATTCGCAAATTTCTTTTTTGACTTGTGACCAAAGAATATTGACAAAAGAAAGAATATATAAACTACCAGTGTGACCAGATTAAATTTTACGAAAATACCGTTGCTACTTTGAAAAAATACTAAAATAAATACCGGTGCGCCACCTGAAAGACTAATACAAATATTCATAAAATGTTTTACTCGTCATCATCATGTCGAATGGTATTTCCAC
Organism: Nematopogon swammerdamellus; assembly: GCA_946902875.1. Classification (NCBI taxonomy): domain Eukaryota; kingdom Metazoa; phylum Arthropoda; class Insecta; order Lepidoptera; family Adelidae; genus Nematopogon; species Nematopogon swammerdamellus. The sequence goes on from OX336340.1 coordinate 12,994,930, forward strand.
ATTATTTTCGGAGGATTAAAATTTATACAACCTTCATCACTTTTTTATGTAATCCGGTATGGGTGGCTGATTCGGAGGGGCCAAAGCACATGCCCGACCAGCCAATATCACCTCCGAGAAGGTAGGTGCCATACCGGAGACTTCCCTGAATTGCTGGCTATACTTCACTAGAGGAGAACACAACCGAGGTTGCTATGGGGCCATCTTATATCCAGTACAGACCAACCCAGTCGACTACAATTTGAGCCTACCAGGTAGTAAGGGGCAAGGGCTATGTAGGACCTACCGTTTTACACGGGTTCCGAACGGTGAAGCAGCAGCTGTAGGTATGCACGTAAATTTCGTCAGAAAAAACTCATTGGTACACGCCGACCAGATTCGAACCTCAGACCTCTCGCATGAGAAGCCAATGCCCAAACCATTCGGCCACGCGCCGCTTTTTATATCTCTATCTTTTTCTATTTGCAAATAAGTCTGGAAATAAGTCTTCTCGCGGAACATTTCGTATTAATGTTCGTTTCCACCATCTCCTTTTTCGCCTTCTTTGCGCAACTCCCAAAGCTTCAGCCAGTACCAAGTAGATACGCGGCGGCCGCTGTAATTGGTCACTCATGCGTCTTTCTGTCGCCCCCAATAACATGCCAATGTGTCGCATGCAAGAGGGGGACGGAGTAGAGAGAGGGGCTGAAGCGAGGGATGAAGGGAAAGAGGGAGGGAGAGAGAATACAATAGTTTTCGCACGCCTCCCCGTGTGGGAAGCGGGTAAAGGGCGCCGAGGCTATGCCTACTTGCCCTGGATGCCTTTTGCGCGGCCGGCTACTGCCGGCCTGTCATTGGATGTCTGTCCTATTCAGGTGGCGATCCTGGTGTGGGCCTTTCAGACTGAACGCCTGGCTCCCCTCATAGGGTCTCCAGGCGCAAGTCATCGTGCATGACCCAACGTCTGAGGGCCCGGACTCTCTCCAGTACCTCGTAGTCGATGTCGGTGTCCTCGTCGTCAACCCTCCTGGGGTCCGCCGTTCTCCTGGCCCGCGGCGTGGGCCGGTCCTCCGGCGGTGGAATCTGATTGCGCGGGTGCTTCTTCACCTTCCTTCTCTTGGCCCTGCTGAGCTCTGGCGGCCTGGCGTGGACCGGCGCGACGTCGCGCACGCTCGGGAAAGCCGACTGGTCGGCTCTCCTGAACATTGCGCCCGCCAGGCGGCCGGTGAAGGAGTCCAGCTGCTTCCAGCGGAGGTCCCTCACAATCGTGGCGTTTCTCACGTAACGCTGGGCGCCCACTATGATGCGTAGGCACCCGTTTTCCTGCGCCTGGAGCCTCCTCCTGTTCGTTGCCGACAAGAGGTGGTACCAGGCTGGCGTTGCGTACGTGAGACGCGATCGGATATAGGTTTTATAGATTGCGATTTTCGCTCGCGTTGGGAGATTAGAGCTCAGCACTGGTCGCAGCCGGAAGCGCGCAGTCAGGGCGGAGACAAGAGAACCGATCGTCTATTTATCATTTTTTAGTTTATTGGATTTGCTATTAAACCGAGTTTACCGCGAGCGAAGCCGCGAGTAAAAGCTATTGTTTTATAAAATGGAAGGTAGGGAGAGGGGAGGCAAGTATGGGTAGGGTAAAGAGGCAGAGGTAGGGGAGGGAAGGGCAGGGAGATGGAAGGGAAGGGAGGGGGGAGTGAGGGAGGGAGGGAGGGATAGAGACAGAATATAAGAGAAGCGATCGTTTATTATTAGGTTTTTTTCGGAGTAAACAGACTCCACCGCGAGCCAAGCCGCGGGCAAAAGCTAGTGAATCAATAAGATTAACATGTCATCATACGTACGTGAAGCCACAGAGTTCTATTGTATTCAGAGTAATTTATTCGTCACAAGACGACAACCCTAATACGACACGTGTTGCGTCAGAAGAGATAGAGTTACGCGATAGAAAGAGAAGCGTGATGTAGGCTATTAATCTTGTCGTGTTAGGTATGCAGCGCTTTGCGAGCTGAATTGCACTTTATTGCGTCGCAGCAAGAGTAGCTACCTATTTCTTTATGTGGATTTGTAGTGTCGCTTCGGACTATTAAGTATTCTGTGGCATTACCGTCTAGGAAGCGGTGCGACACCTGAAAGACATTGCGGCTCCTTTCGTGAACACTTCGGCAGACTTCGGCTCGAAGGAAAGTGGTATAGTGAATGTTTTGGTGGTTTAAAAAAAATAACCAGGGCTAATTTATAGAAGAAGAATTTCTATGTATTACCCTTACTGTTGAGGCGGCGCATGTCGTTTTTGTTACGTTTCGTTCGTTTCGAGCCACAGAGCATGGAATACCGCGCGCCGTGCCTCCTAGAGGCGAAAGTAATAATAATATTTAAAACCCAATAATCGTACGCAGAGCTGCTAGCGCTTCGTATGTGTGTGTTAGTATCGACACTACACATAAAGAGGAGGAAATAAGCCACACGCACAAAACAAATGCACACGCACAACACACATATGTAAGTCATAGGCCACGCCCACAGGCTTCAACGGCGTTGTAGGGAATTCGCGCTCAGGGCGTCTCTAGGAGGGGGCGCGCGCGGTATTCCATCCCTTTGTGTTTCGAGCCGAGTGTTCACGAAAGGAGCCGTCAATGTCTTTCGGGTGTCGTTTCGTCCAGGAAGTACTTTAGTTAGTCCGCCTTGCTTGACGAGTCATTATTCGTACAGCGAAGGCTGGCCTCAATATCCCTGAAATAGCAGGAAAGTGGTATGGGTGAATTTTTTGGTGGTTTAAAAAAAATTATATTACAGACCGACCAAGTTATCTGTGAACTGAGTGGTGCGCTGCCATCGTTTCATTGTTGCCAGTGTTGTGGATGTCCCCGTTTTATTTGATGTTTCATTATCGAACAGTTCAGTTCGTATGTTGCTTTGTGCAAACAATATTGATACTGATTTATTGATTTATTTTTAAAGGAATGGTTCTAGAGTGTAACATCAAATAAAACGGCGGTATTCACGATTGCACCGGAACTTTACTACTACTACGGTGTTGTCACGGTGGCGCGGTGGCGGCGGCGCCGTGTTGATATGGCCGGGTCCTAAGTCAAGATATTTTACGTAATATCTGGTTGACTATTTAGAATAGCTATTTTACTACAATTATCAGCCACAAGACGTCCACTGCTGAACATAGCCCCCCATAGATTTTATTACTTGATATCTAAACTACGCATGTGAGTATATTTTGCGAAAAATAACTAAAAACCAAGTATTGGTATAAGCAAAAAATTTTATTCGTAAATAGTGAAATAGAGGATGTAATTTCAATGTGAAAAATGAGTATGTACTCAAAAATCATTTTTTTTATTCAAATCCTGGTTTACAATATAAGTATGATCACTTGATTTCGCTGTGATTTCAGTTGTACACGTATTATGATTAGTCGTGATCAATAGGCCACACCCCAGGCATATTGTTTTGGATGTTTTTTTTTTCTTTTTTTCTTGCGAATAACTGGCTCTCCAAGCTGTTATTTCGTGTTTTTCCTTATTTTTTCAGTACCAGAAGCCTTTCGTAGTTCGGTATTTCTTTTCTCACCGAATAAAATTTATGAACTTTTCTTCAAATGACCCCACGGTCCAATGAATCAACATGAAAAAAACCATTTTTCTTTGTCTTATTTTACCAGCTGTTGCGACTTTTGTACGTGTTTCTTCTGCAGCGTTCTTTTCCTTAACAATTTTGGATATTAGCCCTTTACTTACACCTGAAAATTCAATTAATCACAAAACATCAAATTAAAATGTATCTGTTATGTGGGAAAAATTTGGTTTACAAGTGGCAACACTATCCTGTAGCAATTTATATTCTTTTGTAAATCGGATGAAATGGAATTATCGGCGCTTGCTGTAGAGGATCCTCTTCAAAAACTATTTTACTTTTAGTATTATATTCCGGGCATCGCTGTGAATAGCTTTCGGCATGATAAAATGATTTAAAGAGACAGAAAACTCGAACTGAAAACGATTTGACAAATATGACAGCCGAATGACACTTCTGTTAATTCCTGCTCTGCCACTTCACAGATAACTTGGTAGGTCTGTAACATATTGTTGAGGCGGCGCATGTCGTTTTTGTTACGTTTCGTTTCTCGTTGACAGGGATGATGAGCCGGTCTTCGCTGTACGAATAACGTCTCGTCTTGCTTGCAAGTTGCACTTTTCCATTGCCATCTGTCAAAGTGACGGACGGCTCCAGTTCCGAAAACAACAACAACAACACAACCAGTCAGTCTCCTCAGTGTGACCAGATTCAGTATTTTAATACTTTTTCAGTATATTTTGACGATTTTTTTGACCATCAGTATTTTTATAGGTATATTACTGAAAGTAAGTATTTTTTGGTATATTTAGCATAAAATTACATTTTCATGGTAAACAATGGACGCAATCGTCCCCACGAACTTCGCCTCTATCTTCTGCCGCGAACATCGGCATTATAGGAGGGAATTTCCCCAAAATTGTTTCAGTTTGTGTGGTCTTAGAGCAACACAGGTAGGTTCCCGATCCTTTGTTATCGATTATAGAGCCCTAAAACTTGATCGCAAAGTAAATCATTTGTTACAATCCTCAAGTACTGGCTCACCCCTTTCTTGTGAGCAATTTTGGGTGGAAGTTGGAAACATTTCTAACAGTGATGGAACTTTAAAAATATAGCTAATTTAGTAAATCTTTGTTATTTATACCCGTGTCCAAAGCTGCATGCGAGCGCATATGCTCAAAGATCAATTTAATAATAATCGAGCAAAGAAACAGATCTAACAATAAAAATGTATCGGCAGTTTTAAAAACAAAGCAAGATGAAGGATGTTGTATACATTTTAATCCTTCGAAAATAATGTTGAAGTAAAATTCGAACATTTATAATGATGATGATGAATAAAACATGTTATGAAAATCGGTATTTTTATTGGTATATTTGACCTGTCATAGAAAGTATATTTTAGTATTTTTTCAAGGGGGCAACGGTATTTTCGTAAAATTTAATCTGGTCACACTGAGTCTCCTGCCTGGTCCTGACTTCTCCATCTTTGTGATCTCCATCAAGCAGGCAGGCTTGTTTTGGAGTATTTATTTGACCGTGCTGCTGAACCACCAGAATGCAACATCCAACGACGGCCATGACAGACTACATCAAACTGAAGGAATCCGTGATATTAGCAGTGAGCAAGGAGCGAGACTATGACAGCATTCTCTCCAAGCTAAAAGAGATATTCTATAGAGAAATTAACTCTCCACGTCAAAGCGAACAGATCTGTAGCGTCGCAGATCTCTTACTGATACTGGAGAAACGGAATGAGTTGGCCGAAGACAACGTGGTTCCTCTTAAGACGATCGCCGCCGCCTTGCGGGGCGCCACGGACTTGGCGGCGCAGATAACACAATATGATGAACACATTCTCATTGTCAGCGATCCTTCAGCAGTTACTTCCTACTATGGTAAGTCGTAAAACAATAGTCATTCCATTTCAAGTGCCTACTCAATCAAATCTTTCAGTATTCCTGTGGACACCTACAATAATAGGTAGGGCTGTCATCTCTAAAATCATGAAACCAGGACAAAAAGAAGTAAAACCCCGGATTTCCATATAAAAACCCGGACATTGCTTTTTTCTTATTATGACATGACAATTATTTTATTTTCAACTTTTTGACAAAATTAAATACATATACATACCTACATATCACACACGCTGAATCCCGACAATCGGGGTAAGCAGAGTAATCGGTGTTGTGCTGCAAGAACTCTGGTAAATTACAGCACAACACCGACCTCAGTGACGGCTTTTACGTAGAGAAGCGCGCGCTGTTTGAGCGAAGTCCGTTCGTAGTTCGTTCGTTCAGTCATCTCTATCATAGAGTTATGCAGCGGGCGGTATTTTTGAATTTCGTGTAACCCGGACTACTTTAAAAAATTCCCCCGGACGCCCCCGGACGCCTTTAAAAGAGGACAAATCCGGGGATACCCGGACGGATGGCAGCCCTAATAATAGGGAACTCCCCTGAACTTGGCATCTGTAACATATTATCTATCTCGGGATTCCCCGTACAGTAAATACATGAAATGGAGTAATTCTGTATATTTCTAAAGGTTAATTCAATTTTGGAAATGTGTGTGTTTTGTTTGCATACGTCACAGGGTTATTTCAAGATCGGTTTTATTATAATAAATGTGGGTTATTTATTATCACAAAAACACAGATTATTGCAAATTAATTTTATTTTTTATTATCTTACTGCATGTTAGGTTTTTTATTGAGACCAGGTTTTTTATTTAAACCAAATGTTGAACAGTAATATTGTAAAAAATTCTATAAATTTGTAAAATACAGGTTTTTGTAATAAATATAGGTGTGTTATAAATATAATAAAACAGGTCTTACAATCATGGCACATACAATGTAATCCCTTCCATATATCAAATTAAATAGGTATTAAAAATAAATATGTATTGTGTAAAAACTTTTCAGGTACCATTCGGAGAAACCAAAATAAATCGGAGCCTATTGTGCACACTCCTTCCATCAACATAAAGAAAAAAAGTTTGATATATGAAACTATTGCAAACGAAATCGGCTCCCACTGGCGCGACCTGGCGAGAAGTTTAGAAATAAGGGAGGGCCAGATACAAAAGATTAGTTCAGAGTACAAGGACTACTCGGACAAAATCACACGAGTATTGGAATTGTCGGAGCACAAAAGTGATCCACAGCGATGGTTTTACCAGCTCTGCGACGCGCTTGAGTCCGCAAGGAGGAAAGATTTGCGCAAGTCATTGCAGGAAATAATTATGATGAATGTTTAGTTTGTGTTGTGAGGGATTTGAATCATACATATTTTTAATGTTTAAGGACCAGTTTACCAGATGAAAATTAATACTTAATACATTTTTAATTTTTTATGGAAACTGACACTGTTGGCTACCTACACACAACATCCGTGATGTCAGCCTATAACACCGGGTGAGCTAGGTGCTGTCAGTGCTTCCCTTCATTTCATGTCGGCTACACTGAACTGGACGGAAAACACAAACTATTTATATAGCCGTTTCGACAGATGTTTCGTTCAGTGCGGTGGTACCAACCCGGCCGGGATAAATCCTACCACCGAGTAAGATAAGAAGGGAAGGGACCTACAGTTTAACGTGGAATCTGAACCTCTGTCAGCCTCCAACGGTCGAGCGGTCACCCATTCAAGTACTGATCGCACCCAGGGTTGCTTAACAACAGTCGACCCATCGCACCACTGAGCTACCGAGGCTGACAAAACGTTTTTGTGACTTCGATAAATTGTTTTTGGACCCCCGTTGTTTGAATAGACACTAAAATGTGGCTTTATTATCCTTCAGGATATCCTAGGTACTTGTCACATATCCGAGGTGTGAGTTGAAATTTGGACCAAGGGAAGCTAGAAGTGGGTGCCAGTCAATAAACTTACATAATAGATCTCCAAATGTGATTTGGATGTTTATAAGTATTGGTATGGTACCACCATGTCCAACATTTTGAGCTCATCGGTTAAGTGCTATCTCAGGTTGTTAATATAAAAGTGAAAAAGAGAGGACTAGAATAGTGTGCGCGAGCGAAAAAAGGATACAGAGTTCGACAGTTGCTGTCAATCTTGCTTATTTCCTACTTATGAACTGAATTTTTCAATATAGAACCACTAGGTTCTATATTGAAAAATTTAGTTCATTTGAAGACAGTCAATATACTTTGGTTACGTATTATGACGTGTTTTCTTCTAAAAATAATAATTTATAAGCCACCAAGTGACAATGATATTATTTTTATATGATAAAAATAGGCAAATTACGTTTCTTAAAAATGACCATGACACTTTGGCTATATTCTGCTGATTTCAGTTAAGTTTGAGTAAATAATATTTTTGTTCTGCAGAAAGCGACCATAGGCAAATGATCACTTTCATTTGAATATTTCTAGAAACAACTGCAATTAAAACATTGACCATACAGTGACTTGGTTCTCTTACTATGAATGAAAGTTTACACAACCAGGATTTGCAGAAGATATCGTTCGTAGCTGGAATGAATAAACGACCACTTACACTTGGCTGTATTTTACAGAACGTAAAACCAGAGATTCTGAGTCCATATATGTTAAAAAGTCAAAGGAGGACCGGACAAAATGGTCCTTGATACCAATAACGACGTGACATATGTCATTAGAAAGGTATTTCGATATACTACAATAGTTACTATGGGAGCTCATTTCAAATCACTGTGTGAAAAAAGTTATGGCGATACAAAAAACTTATTTTCATAGACGAAATTAAGCAATGAAAATGAATTATTTCGTATTCTATAACGTTATAGAGCAAGTTGAAACATGTTTATGAGTATTTCTGGGGGGTGCCGGATGCCATCATATGTCATTCATTAGAAAGGTATTTCAATATACTACAATAGTTACTATGGGAGCTCATTTCAAGTATATTGAAATACCTTTCTAATGACATATGGCACCCCCCAGAATACTCATAAACATGTTTCAACGTGCTCTATAACGTCATAGAATACGAAATAATTCATTTTTATTGCTTAAAATCGTCTATGAAAATAAGTTTTTTGTATCGCCATAACTTTTTTCACACAGTGATTTGAAGCCAAAATGACGCTGAAAAAACCTGCTTATGGTCGAAAGACCGATCGCAAGTAGCTGTAAAATAATAAAAAAAAAAATAAAAAAAACAGTGATTTGAAATGAGCTCCCATAGTAACTATTGTAGTAATAAGGTTCAATATTGAATCGTGCAAGTTGACTGAACGCAGGAATATGCGACATACCTACTAGAAAAATGCAAGCAACGGTTCAAACATTTGAAGAAATACGTCGGCGGCCCGGTAGCGGAATTGGTAACGCGCTGGCAGCTCAAGCCGGAGTTCCAGGTTCGATTCCTGGTCGGGACGTATTTTTTCTCTTCATTTTCGACTTGCTTAGTACTAACATATAAAAATAATAAAATAAAAAAAACATAATAAGTTTAGTAACTATATTGATATTTTTATCTACTTCAGCACGATTCAATGCTTGTGACTTTACAAAAAAACTTAGTATGGATTCAAACTCCTCCCCCTGAGCTCGCCCCAAGGCTTCATGTACTAAACAGGTTGAGTCTGTCAGTTCTTAAGTCTCTCAATAGCTTCTGCCTCAGTTCACGGTTCCAGTCACATTCCAACAGTATATGGAGTAGGTCCTCTTCTATCCCACATGTGCTCCAGTTGGTGATTGTGCTATCTTCATGAGGTACATGTCTTATTTGTTGGAATGTGTCCGGATCGTAGTCTCAGGCCCAATACAAGTTCTATTCTCGGTCTGTCGCTCATGGCAAACCAGGGAATTTTTAACGGTTCACACTGCATTGTTCTGTACCATATACCTTTCTGCACTGATCTGAAATATTGTTTCCACAAATTACTAATACACAACGGATACTCATTCAAGGACTTTAATTTTACATGTGAAAAGAAAAAATCGTAAAAATAAAAAAAAATCAGGCATCTTTTGGTTTATAGTAATGAGGTGGTAATTTAAATTTATTGATACATGGCAATTCAACGTCCAGGCTATGTGTCAGCGCCATCTACATTTAAGACAGGATTTTGAGCTTTTTCCGAGTTACGTTTTTTAATATGGGGCTGCCAGTCCTCTTGTATATTATCGTCCATGGTATAACATAATGTGTATTTGGAGAATAATTGATATCTTAGTTAGATGGTTGATTAGCCATAATTTTTTATAGGCGACTAAGGGATATGACTCCCTTCTTATATTACTAGGTGGTAGGGTTTAACCCGCCCGGGTTGGTACCACCGCACTGAATGAAAGGTCGGTCGAAACGGCTATGTAAATAGTTTGTGTTTTCCGTCCAGTTCAGTGTAGCCGGCACGACCGAAGGGAAGCACTGACATGGCACCAAGTTCTCCCAGTGTTATGGGCTGACATCACTGTTGTAGGTGATGTAGCCAGCTGTGTCAGTTTCCATAAAAAAAAAATTATAATTTAAGGTATGCTACTAAGAATCAGCATCTATGGGCCTGTGACATATAGGCCGACCCCATAGAGATACATATAATATACAGGCGACCCTAACACACTGTAAATAAAAAAATAATAAGAAAAAAAATTCACAAATACATTTTTATTACATTTACAAAATATGTCTTATGTTTAACTTATAAATGAAAGAAAACAGATCTTTTTAAGTAAAAATAACAATAATATAATGGCATTTTAAATGGAATGTTTTGTGTTTATTTGTATATATTCCTCAAAACTTTCTTTCCTTCTGAAATTATTAATAATAATAGCAATGGTCCTAGATTGGCCGCTTGCACACTGGACGATAACGGCACGACAACAGTAACTTTACGACCTCGATAACCCAGCGGGGGAAACAACAATGTATGAAGTATTGTTACTGTCACCGATCAGTGCAACGGTAAGATCATGTCGTCAAACATAAGATATTATTGTGCGGCGGCCCATTTGTAAGCGTTGTTGAAGAGTGTGAGCCAGGGGGAGGGCAGCGCGGCGGGGAGGTGTTGCGGCGGCGGGGGGGAGGGACACTGCCAGCGCAGCACGCAGCGCTCGGGGTGCGGCATCATCGCCAGGTGCCGCCCGTCCCGCGACGTCATACCCGCCAGCCCATCTGTACAAATTATGTGCAATAATTATTATTTTTGTCGAAGTAATTTCTATAATTACCATATAAATTTCTAACTTCAACCCAACTACAGATATTCTTGCTCATAAAATCCGTTTGGCTATGAATGGTGTCAGGCGTGTACATGGACATTGTTTTAGTGTGCGTAGCCTCGAGAGCGCTCAGTCACGATCGCGACGCGGTCCACGCACACAACACACACAAGCGTCACAGCATATATATGGCTAAAGCAGTATGGAAACTACGTACAAAACGATCGAAACGACGCACTCACACACACGCACGCCTCAACAAGGCCCCGAAGCGAATGTCGCAAACAATCAGTCGCGGGTGCCGCGTCCGAGTGGTCGTGTTTGTTTTTGTTGCATACGCCACGGACAGTCCGCGATCTTTTAGAATGCAAAAAAATGTTTACAAACGTTTTTCGACTGTTGTCACTTTATATTAACTTTTGACAAATGTTGACAACTTTTGTCAACTTTTGCCAACTTCTGTCACATTTTGTCAACTTTTATCGACTGTTGTCAACTCTTGTCAACTTTTCTCATCTTTTGCCAACTTCTGTCACCTTTTGTCAACTTTCATCGACTGTTGTCAACTCTTGTCAAGTTTTGTAAACTTTTGAGAACTTTTGCCAACTCTCGGTAACTTATGTCAACTCTTGTCAACTTTTGTCAACTTTTCTTATCTTTTGCCAACTTCTGTCACCTTTTGTCAACTTTTATCGACTGTTGTCAACTCTTGTCAAGTTTGTAAACTTTTGAGAACTTTTGTCAACTGTCGGTAACTTATGTCAACTCTTGTCAACTATTGTCAACTTTTCTCATCTTTTGCCAACTTCTGTCACCTTTTGTCAACTTTTATCGACTGTTGTCAAGTTTTGTAAACTTTTGAGAATTTTTGCCAACTCTCGGTAACTTATGTCAACTCTTGTCAACTTTTGTCAACTTTTCTTATCTTTGCCCACTTCTGTCACCTTTTGTCAACTTTTATCGACTGTTGTCAACTCTTGTCAATGTTTGTCAACCTTGGTCAACTTTTGCCAACTTTCGTCAATATTTGTCAACTTTTGTCATCTTTTGTCAACTTTTATCGACTGTTGTCAACTCTTGTCAACCTTGGTCAACTTTTGTCAATATTTGTCAACTTTTGTCATCTTTTGTCAACTTTTATCGACTTTTGTCAACTCTTGTCAATGTTTGTCAACCTTGGTCAACTTTTGTCAACTTTCGTCAACATTTGTCAACTTTTGTCATCTTTTGTCAACTTTTATCAACTGTTGTCAACTCTTGTCAAGTTTGTAAACTTTTGAGCACTTTTGCCAACTCTCGGTAACTTATGTCAACTCTGGTCAACTTTTGTCAACTTTTCTTATCTTTGCCCACTTCTGTCACCTTTTGTCAACTTTTATCGACTGTTGTCAACTCTTGTTAATGTTTGTCAACTTTTGTCAACTTTTATCAATATTTGTCAACTTTTGTCAACTCTTATCGACTGTTGTCAACTCTTGTCAATGTTTGTCAACCTTGGTCAACTTTTGTCAACTTTCGTCAATATTTGTCAACTTTTGTCATCTTTTGTCAACTTTTATCGACTGTTGTCCACTCTTGTCAATGTTTGTCAACCTTGGTCAACTTTTGTCAACTTTCGTCATCTTTTGTCAACTTTTATCGACCTGTGTCAACTTTTATCGACTGTTGTCAACTCGTGTCAATGTCAACCTAACCTTGGTCATCTTTTGTCAACTTTTGCAAACTTCTCTCAGCTTTTGTCAGCTTTTATCATATTTTAACCACTGTTGTCAACTTTTGTCACTTTTATGAACTTTTGTCAGCTTTCGTTTTGACAAAAGTTGACAAGAGTTTACATAAGTTGACTAAAGTTGACAAGAGTTAACGAAAGTTGACAAACTGGACAAAAGATGGGAAAAGTTGACGAAAGTTGACAAACAGCTGACATAAGTTGACAAACGTTTACAAAATATGAAAAAAGTTGACAATACTTAGTTGACATTAATTAACAATAGTTGACGAAAGTTGACAAGAGTTGACAAAAGTTCACGAAAGCTGACAAAAGTTCATAAAAGGGACAGAACTTGGCAAAAATTGACAAAAGATGACGAAAGTGGCTATAAGTTAACAAAAGTCGACAAAAGCCATAAAAGTAGACAAACGTTGACGAAAGTTGACAAAAGTTGACAAAAGTTGACAAAAGTTGACAAAAGTTGACAAAAGTTGACAAAAGTTGACAAAAGTGGACGAAAGTTGACAAAAGTTGACAAATGTTGACAAAAGTTGACAAGAGTTGACAAAAGTTACCGAGAGTTGATAAAAGTTCTCAAAAGTTTACAAAACTTGACAAGAGTTGACAACAGTCGATAAAAGTTGACAAAAGGTGACAGAAGTTGGCAAAAGATGAGAAAAGTTGATAAAAGATGAGAAAAGTTGATAAAAGATGACGAAAGTGGCTATAATTTCACAAAAATCGAGAAAAATAGACAAAAGTTGACAAACGTTGACAAAAGATGACAAAAGTCGACAAATGTTGACGAAAGTTGACAAAAGTTGACCAAGGTTGACAAGAGTTGACAACAGTCGATAAAAGTTGACAAATGATGACAAAAGATGACAAATGTTGACGAAAGTTGACCAAGGTTGACAAACATTGACAAGAGTTGACAACAGTCGATGAAAGTTGACAAAAGTTGACGAAAGCTGACAAAAGTTTACCAAGGTTGACAAACATTGACAAGACTTGACAACAGTCGATAAAAGTTGACAAAAGATGACTGAAATTGGCAAAAGATGAGAAAAGTTGACAAACATTTACAATGGTTGACAAGAGCTGACAAAAGTTGTAAACAATTTACAAAAGTTAATAAAAGTTGACAAATGTCGAGAAAAGTTATATCAATTCATATTTATAGCAACCACGTTTTGAACTTATTATTGATGATTGATTATATTGATTATTTGATCATTACATTACAGAACCTAAATAAATGTTTTAATGAATAATAATTTTACAATTTTACAAAAAAATTTGATTGACATCCCTAACGCTCCAATGGAGCGTAGGTACTTATTTTAACAAATAGGCCTAGTTTCCATACTGCTTTAGCCATATATATGCTGTGCAAGCGTGCTATTACTACTACAATCAGAGCCTAACGGACTTCGTGAGATAGAACATCTGTACCCAGCCTTTCTTTTACACTCTCTTTGAGGCACAATTTACCAGGTACACAAGTACAGATCCCCAAACGGAACCAGTATTACCATCACATACAGTCCCACACGTGTTACTCATAGTCATATCTCATCTTCAACTACAATGAGCCAGGTTAAGTTTGTTCGGCGCAAGGAGCCGGTGGTATATACATAATACTAGCACTGAAAAAAAAATTAACCAATCGAAATCCAGTTCGAAACGGTGAAGGTTTTGAAGTGGATTTCCTGTCTGGAAAAAAATGTAATAAAATATTTTTCAAAGTACCCGGGCTTCCGTTAGGGTTCATGGGATACTGGCCGGTGGGAACCCCATCATCATCAACATACTGCATGGCGATCTGTCCGTTGCCCCAGGCGCGCGCCAGCACGCGCTCGGCGAACGTGAAGCGGCCCTCGCCGTGCGCCACCCACACACCCAGTGTGCTGTCACCCATGCCCGCAAACCACACCCGCGACACTGGCCCATTGTCGTTTATCTTCACCGCACTCCATCGGCACTCAAACCTGCCGCGGACAACATATTAGCATCATTTCAGCAACCTGCAGCACTTTTTTTTCATTATTTGAATAGGATTTTAGCAGCTTACGGACACTTTATCTCTCTCTATAACTCACCTTACCTTTTTTATATCAACCCCTCGAGCGTCAGCATTTACACGTACGTGGTTGACGTGTGACATTGAAATAACTAATAGTTTAAACTTTCTATTTTATACTTATACTTATATGTAACCGAATAAATGTACCAATCTCTATAAGCGAACGTTCTTTGAGATCAATAAAGATTATTTGAACCCAAATAAAACATAACCTCACTTTTTATGATGTGCAATATTCCACTCACAATTTCATCAAAACCAAAGTCAGTGCAATACAAGTTATTATATATTTGTAGTAACTGTTGTCAAGATTACTAACATGGTAAATTTGTTGTATATTTTTTCCAAAAAAATTTTGTTCCGTAACTACAATGCAAACAAATCACTATCGAAACTGCCGACTCTCAGGGCATTTTAGCTTGCACGGCGCCAACATTTGTGGGGTTAATAGAGACAAGTCTTTACCAGTGCAGTCGCAGCGCTCAGGTAGGTAAAATATAAGGCAAGGAGGATGGTCGTTAGTAGTGCACAACTTTATACCTCTAGAAAAAGCCAATAATGGTGGTCATTACATTATGTCAAGACACCTGACATAA
The DNA here is from genome assembly GCA_946902875.1 of Nematopogon swammerdamellus. Lineage (NCBI taxonomy): Eukaryota > Metazoa > Arthropoda > Insecta > Lepidoptera > Adelidae > Nematopogon > Nematopogon swammerdamellus. Next base: position 13,010,064 of record OX336340.1, read on the forward strand.
TAAGCTCGTGAATAAAATAAAGATCTACCTCTCTGATACATTTCGATCCAGAAATACTTGAGGCTGAAGAGCAGAAGCCCCGCTTTGCTCCACAGGATCGATCCAGCCTAGCAGGCCCATCAGCTGACATCCATTGCACACACCGAGCGAGAATGTATCTTTTCTCGTTTGGTAGAAGTGCTCGAATTGCTTGCTCAAAGACTCTGAGAACAGGATACCTGCTGCCCAGCCCTTAGCGGAACCCAATGTGTCTGTAATTGAAAAAAAATCATAAAAGATGTATAAAATGATAAAAAAACTGGTCAAGCATGAACATAAGTCATGCATTCGCATTAAAATTTTGGTACGGCGGCGCGACCGACTTTTGGCATTAAAATACAAACTCTTTGAATATGGGGATAAAGCTCAATTATACTTTTTAAAAAGCTGAAGATATGCCCTACTTGATCTGATTCACTTTGTCGCCAGACACAAAAAAAAACTGTTATGCCGGCACTTCACTTGGCTTAGCGTATTCGTGTTTGTTGCAAACATTTTAGTTTTATCTCGCTCTAAACAAGCCATTAAAGGGAGACGAAACGGATTTTTTTTGCCAAATACACTCATACGCTAAGCCAAGTGAAGTGCCGGCATTAAGTGAGAACGTTGTTCACACGCAGTGGGTTCCGTAGCTATAGGTTCCTTCTTGCACGCGCAGCGAGTGTTATATAGAGCGCAGCAAGCATGCGATCACACTCGCACGTATCTCGCGTTCGGCACAGCTATTTTGTATTGATATGAGTCCTTCGTATCTAGCAAGTAAGATGGCAACATGTGTTCACCGATAAATGGCGTGAGCCGTTCCTACTTAGATACTACCTTCATAGTTAAAATGTTTGATCATTCAGTAGATTGCACTCTTCCGATATTATGATACTTGTATGGGGTCCTCCCTTAATTAATTACTTTTGGCTCTTTAAAATATTTGTTGGCCCGCCACAGATGAGATATTAGTTACTACGTAACAGATACTTCACTCACTGCCATAAAAAACCGAAAATACCTTTGCTATAACAGCCTACATTCAAATAATAATACTAGGTGTTCGCTGCAAGGAGAAATGCATCTTAATATAAGTACACATGCCAAGAGTAGAGAAAGCATTGCCCACCGCGCGACATTCAAGTGAGCGTGTCGTCGAACAAATACGCTAGGGATGTAATATTTATACAATAATAAAGGACTCGAGACGGGAATGCAATTATATGTATGTTTTATAAAATATATACATATAGTTTTATATAATGCCTCGTGTGTCTGCCTGGTGCACATGCAACGATCACACACTATGTTGCATGGCGTGTTGCCAGATAATTAGAATTTGTCTAGCAGAGGCTGTGACATACAGACCGACAGACAACAAAGTTTCACTATAAGGGTTAATTTTTTACCATTTTGGTATGGAACTCTAAAAAACTTGAATATCAAGATTACGAACCTGCATAGCTGAAACCTCCCGGGAAGACGAGACCCTGGAAGGCATCCAGAGTGATCTTGTTGTGGTGGAGGTCACTCATGGTCACGTCAAACACTTCGAAATTGGCCATCATGAGAGAGGCGATCATCTCACGATCACCATTCGTACCTGTAGCAGAGATGTCCCGCATTGTGAAGTTTAAGTCTGTGTTCCAGTATGTCAGGTATTATACATGTTGGTTACATTTATTTTTTCATTACTGCAATCAGACTTGAAGTTGACACTAATCATTAAGGTGATTATTTTGCCTTGTACGGTTTATGCGACCATGGCAGTTCCATTAAAAATTATCGATTATTTGAAGTCAGAAAAACTTTCCTAAAAGCCGTCAACTTGGTCGCCTGCATAATATAATAATATACAGATCTAGGAAACTTGAAATAACATGACAAATGAAATGATGACCTACCTTATACTTTATCGTCATTTGGTCAGCTGGACATAATTTAATATTTTATTACTTTCACAATATTCAGTTTATTCAAGATCTTTCCAAATATTAAACTTGTAAATAAGATAAAGATAAAATACAACAGTGTAATGATTATGTACAACTGCATGCGTATCCGAAATGTGGTTCAGGGGCATATTATACCTTCTAAAAAAAGATAACATATCTAAAAAAAAGCTTATCTATCACTGATCGGGCCGAAAAATAAATCTTTCTGTGGCTAAAAAAAATTGTAATACCTTCTTCCCTCAGCACAGCGACTCGCACGGATTTGGTTTTAACGACAGCGGCGGTGGGATCATACGTAACATTATAGGTGGCGCCCCTGCGCTTCCTTAAGCCCTTCCACTCCTCCTCCGCGCACAGCGAGTTGGACTGCCGACACTCGAGACGGTAGCTCGTCTCCTCCCACGCGTATGCCAACTCCACCAGTGGGCTCGACACCACTTTCTCGCCGTTAACTTTCACAAAAACCTGATACAAAATGTTTAATTTAATAGGAGTTTGTAATATGAAAATGTTTGTGAAAAAGGGTTTTGTGTTCCGATGTCAAAAAATCTGGGTTTTCACTTTATGTTCAAAATAACATAAACATGAAGTATCCAACATAATTATACAACAACATAATTTAAATCTAAAACATGATCCATGCTTATATTCTTATAAAATAAAATACTAGACTGAACTGAATCTCAACCAACAAATCTAATCTTTGTGCTTGGCGCTGGAGGAGGCGCCCTAAGGCAAAAATGAATGCAAAAGAAAATAATTTATCGGAATGTAAGCAGAATAATTCTCAATACAAGTGCAGAAGTAAGTCGTCTTATGATGTTCAATCCCTTAACTTACCAGGTAGTAGTAAACGAAACGAACTATTAAATTTGTTCGTGTTTCCGTACAGTTCAGTGTAGCCGGCACAGCCAACGGGAAGTACTTACATGGCACCTAGTTCACAACGGTGTCATGTGACGGGTGTAGTAGGTGATGACATAATATATTTCAATTTGAAAATAAACTGCGAACTTACTTCAGTGTTCATTCCGTATGAGCCGACTTTGCCTATGTTCTGAGCGGCGACCTCGTGGTCTCGGTACTGTGCCAGCACGTAGGAAGTGTTCTCAGGCGCCACCTCCAGCACGATGCCGAGCTCCTCGTTGAACAGAGCCTCGACGGGCGTGACACCGGCGTCCACCATCACGTCAACTTGAACACCTCGGATGCCTCCGATAGCCATCTCCAATACAGTTGTGATCAGTCCACCTTCACTGATGTCGTGACCGGAGAGCAGCTTGTTTTCTAACATCAAACATCACTTTTATGGAATCATGCAAGCCATGAATGAATTGCTGGTGAAGGTGAGAGGTTCAGTATAGATAGGGACAACAATTAAGTATTACTGATTGAGAGGTTGATTGTATTTATCAGCTTGTGGCCAAGCACGCGGCAAAGACCTTGTCTAGTTTGCGAAAACTGGGTTTGATGTAGCCACGGGTCATTTTTAGCCTCTTTGGCTGGATGAGAAGGACTGGGCCTGGCGTGGATCCGGAACTGCAAGTTCTACTCCGACTCGAACTGTAAACGGACCGAAATTGCTCCAATTTCACGACTCCAGTGGACTGAACTGAACGGACTGATGGACTGCTTGCCTTAGAGAGAGAAATCCGGTACTTGCTTACTCTACAACATTATATTACGGTGTCTCTTTCTCGCGACCTGAAGGTGTCCGATTACTGGACGCTCTCAGACGCTCGCAGTCGCACCCACTCCACTCCTCCGTCCATTCTTTCCGACCGACTCCTCACTCATAATGCTTCGGCCAATTCGATAGCAAGCTGAGTACAATCACCATAAGAATGCAGATGAGTTTGATGGACTAATAATTTTATTTAATGATTTTTTTTTATTGGGCAACACTTTGTAATAATTTCTTATTTTTTTTTATGTTGTTATTAAGGAAAAAAATGGAATAGTGGAGGGGTAAATATTATTTTGGACGTAGAGGAGAGAAGCTCCTCTGGCAGAGGCGTGTGGTTCTTGAACCCGGCTGCACATGGAATGACCCATCGCTAGTTCTATCTCTGGACGTGTGCACCCCTTTTTTATATTTCTGAGTTTGTAAGTAAATTTCTTCCATGGCAAACAAATAGAAGCGCTGGCATGGCACCTAGTTCACATAAACCTAGATACTATACCTTTTAAGAGTTTCTGTGTGACATTGAAGAGATGTTTGAGTACGAGGGGGTCGTCCATGTCGGGTGTGACGTCGCCTTGTTGCTTGTAGCACTGAGCCAGCGCTGTTCCGCCCAGTCTGTATTTAGCATATAGAATTTATTCATTTGGATTTATAAATATTTGATGATATAATATAAATGGGTGAAGGAGGCCGTCCAATCCGGTAGTATAATGGTGATACCTTTTAATGTTTTAGAAAATAATAAACAATTCATAAAATTTAACCAAAAAATGGCACAAACAACAAAATTATATGGCACCTAGTGCCGACAGGATAAAATCACGTTTGTGCTGACGTAACCAACCATGTTATGTTAAATATTTTTTTTTTTTATGGAAACTGACAGTTGGCCACATCACCTACAAGATACGTGATGTTAGCCCATAATACCGGGTGAACTAGGTGCCATGTCAGTGCTTCCCTTCGGTCGTGCCGGCTACACCGAACTGGACGGAAAACACAAACTATTTACATAGCCGTTTCGACGGACGTTTCATTCAGTGCGGTGGTACCAACCCGGGCGGGTTGAACCCTACCACCTAGTAAGGTAAGAAGGGAAGGGACCTACAGTTTTACGTGGAATCTGAACCACGGTCAGCCTCCAACGGTCGAGCGGTCACCCATCCAAGTACTGACCGGCCCAGCGTTGCTTAAAAATCAATAGCGACAGTCAACTGTCTGCACCACTGAGCTATCGAGGCTGATGATTTTTTTTTTTTTCATAAATACAATAAAATAAGAGTTAAAATGATACTAGCCGGTATTTGCCAGGGCTGACTGGAACCCAAATAAGCGAGCTTCCCTGCAGTTTAAGCGCCGGGTCGATCTTCACAGTGATGTCGGGGCACGGTGCGTACGTCGACACCACCACTGTTCCGGGCGACTTCACTGCCATACGAAATTCAGTTCAAACTGCATCTCTTTATGTACACATGTATTTGTATTTATAGAATATATTAGAACTTTAATGTGCGATAGAAAATAATAGAGTGAAATATTTTTAAAACCTTTCAAACACATTATAATACTAACAATGCTAGGTATTGTTTTTTTTAATGAGTTCTGGTTTGGTTTCAGCTGTACATGCGGAGACTGCTTAGGCAAAATTAATGTGAAAATAAAAATAAAGTTAAGTTGAAAAAGTAAAAATAATATATTATATGTAGATATACCTACATAATTTTATTTAACAAAAAAGTAAATAATAAAATATTTTAGATATTTACTTATTACTTTTCTAGGTAATGCTCTATACAAGGTTCACTGGAAGGAATTGCTTTCTTCAAGTGCACACAGCAGATATTATTACTACAATGATATTGCACAGTAAATTTACCTTTTCCTGATGGCAGCTGAGCGCACATGGAGAGGGAGTCCTTGCCTCCGTCTATGGCGACCCCGAGAGTGGCCATGGCGCACGTGAGCGCCCGGCACGCGACCACCAGCGCCGCGCCGTCCGAGCCCGTCTTGCCCGCCCACATCCAGTTGCCGGAGCACTTCACGTCCTCCAGGCACGACACTCCTGCGAACACCTGCAGTCAACAAATCACTCATGATGATCAATGAAATAAACATGAAAACTATTTTACTTACCCTCTTTTAAATATAGATTTTTGTACACTGAATTATTAGTAAACAACTTCTGAAAATTTTTATTTTTATTTACTGCAACAAAACATGTTAAATTTTTATTCAGTGTTTTATTCGAGGTGGAAAAGTAAAAATAAAAAGTGTCCGTAGAATGCGATTTGCATTCATGTTTTGCTCCACCCTCCCTTGAAGCACCAAGAATATAGAGGCACAAATGGTGCAATTGTATGTTGCATTGTGCAAAATGTTTCATTAATCTTTCTTAATCTATCACTTTGATTGAGTCATGCGGTTTCTCAGCAGTTGTTTCCTCGCTAAACATAAGCGCACATAATAAATAAATGAGCTGACCAAGTTGGTGAGAGCCTCGCCGAGGGAGAGGCGCGCGGCGGCGGCGGGGTCGAGCGGGCCCTTGGTGTTCTGAGTGCCGATAGAGGTGGCCGCGCCGACCAGCCCCTCGTGCGAGAGCGCGACGACGGCGCAGTCAGCCAGCGGCGTGTGCAGCGGCCCCACGCACTGCTGCTGCGCCACCAGACCCGACACGCACCGGTCCACCTGTGTCCCGCGCCCATTACATTCACTCTTCCCTCATCCCAAATCACGAGACATATTGTCACACATATCGATCAGGAAACTGATGAAAAATTACGTAAATTTTGATGAGGAAATGTGCAAATTAATGGATCTAATAATAATTTAAACATATACTAAGTTTACAATAAGTTTATAATAGGCAAGTTTATAAAGGCAAGCTTATTCATATAAGACATTTTATTCTAGCTAGCCTTTGGGATATAGAAAAAAAAAATTGGTGCTGCTTTTTGATATCATGCAATGTTTTAATGTACCTATGTATGTAATATCAACTATGATCAAGTGATACTTGCATCGTCGGTGGGCGAGTTGCAGGACATGGTAACTGTTATGGTTGAAGCATTTAAAAGGAAGGGTATGAAAGTGAATGTAAACAAGACGAAAGTTATGGTACTGGAGAGGAATGAAATAGTGTCCGAATGCGATGTCAGGATTGGGAATGAGAAACTGGAGCAAGTGAACGAATTCGTATATCTGGGGAATATGTTCACGCGTGATGGAAAATGTGAAGGAGATGTAGAAAAGAGAGTGAAAGCTGGCAACCAAGTGAATGGGGCGTTGCACGCTATTATGAGCAGCCAAAGCATGTCAACTAGGGCACGTTTGGCTGTCCATGGTGGAGTGCTGGCCCCTACACTTATGTACGGGAGTGAAAGTTGGGCATGGCAGACGAAGCATGAAAGCAGGATTAATGCTGTGGAAATGCGCGCGTTGAGGAGTATGTGCGGAGTTACAATGAAAGATAGATTGAGAAATAGTGTAGTGCGAGAGCGCTGTGGGTTGAAAGAAGATATAGTGACAAGGATTGAGAAAGGGATGCTTCGGTGGTTCGGTCATGTTGGAAGAATGGATGATAGGAGACTAACGAAAGAAATTTATGAAGCAAATGTGAGTGGAAGAGTCGGGAAGGGTCGCCCTAGACGCACGTACCTTGACCAGATCGGGCATGTGCTCAAAAAGGGGCAAGTGCTTAGTACCCGTAACCGACGAGCATGCATGAAGAACATTATGGGAGTGGAAGAGGCGGCAGAGGTGTGTCAGGATCGTGGCACGTGGAGATCCGTTGTCTCTGCCTACCCCACCGGGAAACAGGCGTGACGCTATGTATGTATGTATGTATGTATGTAATGTATTAGTATGTCATCAAAATTATTTGCGTAAAATATGGGAGTCTGTATTACCTTATTGGTGAGATATCTCTTGCTGGCAACATTGACAAGTCGCAGTACGCGATCCAGAGCATCGGGGACGGTGAGTCCGGGCGGCAGCACTAGAGGCCGACGGGACACCTTCTCTTGACGCAGGTCGAACGTCTTACGCGGCATGTTGCCTGCCATCAGACACAACGCTACTCTAACTTATTGTTTTCAGGCAATTTGCTTCCGAAAATATTACTTTGGATATACTGAAGACTGAAGTTTACAGAACGATACACCTTTACCCTTCTAAACCCTAAACAAACAAACTAGCATCCCTTATTCCCCGCCACCCGTGCTAACTCCACATGACTCGTCACAGAGAGACTCAGCACCCTTTTGTTGTTGATATTGGGCTTTTGAGAACCAATCGGTTCTCTAAATCGTTTCTTTGTCGCACCACTAGGGTGTGGAACTGTCTTCCGGTGAGAGTGTTTCCCGAATTTTTTAATATGGGTGTCTTCAAAAGTCCTATTAACAGGCTAGACAGCCTACCAACAGTCCGCAAATCTACTGGCGTAGCACCTAACTGAGCGTGGTTTCGCAAGGAGAGGTGATGATGGCTCTGTCGACTGCACCATTGGTCTCCCGGCACAGCCACCCATGTTGGTTTACATAAAAAAATCTAAAGTAATATTTGATAGTAATAAGCTGGCTGTCCCACTTTATGATCTACGGATGAGTCACTCACCACCACCAAACATTCAGTCTGACCCTCTTTATACATGGTGTTGCAACCCCAACCGTAAAACCCGAAAGGGGGTGATTCTGTACGTGAAATAGAACTACTTTTGTTCTACGACTTTTTAATTTTACAGAAAACACATTTTTTTTCTCCATACATTTTGAGAATAGGTTTTTAAAATTTGTATGAAAAAACAATTTTTTTTTTTTTCATAAAAATTTTTTTCGCCACTGATGTTGTTTAGTTTCACATATAGAATAACCCCCTTATGTCAGTTAAAAATATTACGGGGGCAACTGCAACACCGTGTATAAGACAACACTATGTTTGTTCTAACTAAGACATAAGTTACCGAGCACTGCCTCCAGGTGCAGATCGTAGGGCAGCTTGTGAGCGTTGCGGGGGCTGAGTCGTACCGCGCGGTCGAGGTAGCTCGCGTCGTACGCGTCCTCCACCAGGCTCACGTAGCCGTCGCCCGTCACCTCGCCCACAAACGACACGGGGCAACGCTCGCGCTCGCATATCTCTGCACAATATACATTATTCAAATTAGCTTACATTTCGTTCAACAGTGTGAACATGTCATTTGATAGAATAGCTTGTTCGCTCATTTAACATGATAGTATAATTATTATTTAAAAAAATCACATTTTAACAAGCTCTGCACTTGTCTACCGAGTCAAACAGAGTGTATACTTTATTTACCAACAGAGTGTAGATTTAAATTTAATTTTTCCTCATCATAAGTTGTAGGATCGCATAATATGTTAAGTAGCAGGAGGCTGTCAGCCTCGATAGCTCAGTGGTGCAGACAGTCAACTGTCACTATTGAATGTTAAGCAACGCTGGGTGCGGTCAGTACTTGGATGGGTGACCGCTGACCGTTGGAGGCTGACCGAGGTTCGGATTCCTCGTAAAACTGTAGGTCCCTTCCCTCCTAATCTTACTTGGTGGTAGGGTTTAACCCGCCCGGGTTGGTACCACCGCACTGAATGAAACGTCGGTCTAAACGGCTATGTAAATAGTTTTCCGACCAGTTCAGTGTAGCCGGCACGATCAAAGGGGGAAGCACTGACATGGCACCTAGTTCACCCGGGGTTATGGGCTGACATCACGGACGTTGTAGGTGATGTAGTCAACCGTGTCAGTTTCCATAAAAAAAAAAAAAAAGGTCGCCGAGATGAGAGTGCGGCTCGAGCAAGAGGAGGGCGACACGCGGCTCACAAATACGATACTTGAGAATAAGCGTGAGACCTTGCAGTAGTTTCCTGTTCTGCTTAGTGGTGAGTAGGGCGTTGTTCTCCTGGTACTCGGCGCCCCACAGCTCGAGCGTGGTGATGGTGGGGTCCCCCAGCTGGAACTCGCGAGTGAACACGGTCGCTCCCACCGGCTCCACCAGCTCCTTGAGCACGTTGCCGTTACCGCCAGCGCCTTGGTCGTGGATCGCTGAACACGCCCACATTTTTGGATGACATTGATGGATTGATGGAACTTGTTTGAACACGTAAAAAAGTTTGCTGTCTTTTTATTAATTGAAAGTGAGCACTTGGATTGGTCCATACTATTTTTCACCCAATGGTGCGAAAGAGTGGGCAAGAAAACTGACCTATAAGTAAAATTTTTCTCAATACATGTAATAATAATCATACATAAATAATTACACTGATGAACATAATGTAGAACGAATCATGCCTACTATAATATAGTTTACATATTATACATCATTCTTATGAATGTTGTACCTGAAAATTCCGGGGCAGTACTTACACTCAACAGGATTGATATCAGACTCCAGACAAGCCCGTACCACTCTGTTTAGACGGTTGCCCATTTCTGCATCACCTGAAAATCGCAATGAAGAAAGATGCTTTACTTGAAATAGGATTACTACAATAAATATTAAAAATTTGCAATGAAATTACATCCTGCCTCATAAACCAGATTTAGTTGTATCGTAGGTCTTGAACCAGATCAACTAGTCAAGGTCAGGATAATTGTCTTCTTTCAAATAACTACAAAACATGTTATTACTATGTAATTAGAAAGATTATAGGATCTTCCATGCTATGTATAATTTCAGGTTTAGAGATGGCATAGTGGAGGAATCTAAGAGGAAAAAACCGATTGTTATACAAATAACCTCATTTGTATAACAATGAAGAGAGAGTGGATGTAGCTAGTGGTGCTCACCTCTCTGTACTGCTCCAAAGTCGAGGGAGTGGTCGCGCGCGTCGCCGCCCTGCACCGCCACGGAGGAGGCGGCGCCGCCGCCCACCCCGATGCGATACACCGGACCACCGATCTTCACCAGCATCATACCTGTCACACAACACATTTTACATTATGCAACAACGTAGAATTTTTACTCTATTCTATGCTGCTGCCATCTGCGATGCCTACCATGTAAAACTATAGGTCCACCAGGTTGACTGGAGGAAATTGCCTAAGGCAATAAGTCCGTCCTTGCCAAACATTAAGTGGCATAAAGTGTAATAAATAAAAAAAAAACACCACAAACTCTTGCGATAAAACATATTAACACATACAACGCGCGCTTTCTGCAGTGAGCGCTAGGAATGCGAGAATACTGAGGGTGGCTATGTGTGTTGGAATATGTAGGTACGGCGCACGTGCGCGGAGGCGGCAGAGAGGGAATTGGGACTAATGATATAATAATTTGAAAGTGAACTAAATTCTGAACTCGAAAGACTGCACTCGAACTTGTCACAATTTGTTCTGTCCGATTGGATTACACGCACGAAGAAGACCCAGTTAAAAACTTTGCAGGGTATTTTTATAATCTTTTTTTTCATAAATATTATTAACATATTAGTGACTATCCACATATAACATCACCTACAATATATCAAAATACAGCTTGAGAGCAAGATTTACCATATTACTGTGAGTTCTGTCTGACTACAAAGACTTATGTATTACTTAAGTGCTTTGTCAAATACGTAATTTGTGTCAGCTCAATAATGTTAGTACATTATACATTGTTAGTTCATTGTACAATTTAGAAGATACTTTTGAAGTGAGTATACAATTTTCAATGGGTTAATAAAATTGAGTTACTAATCGTAGGTACCTAGTCAAGCGTTAACTAATTATGCAGTCAGGTAAGTTGTATACATAGGTATATCATTCAGATGACATGCTGCCAATTGGAGTAGGCCAGTCTCCACAAACAGCATCCTTTCACGAGCATCACGCCAGGGCCAGCCGTCGCCTCCCTCAACCATATTAGAGGGTGAGAGACGACCCGGACCAAATTAAGTGTTACCTTTTTCTGGACTATTCTTGCTGATCATGTCGTGCGGCATGTAGCCGATGCCTCCGCTGAACATGATTGGCTTCACGAATTCTTCTCTCACGTTGTCGGCGTTCTTCAACCCATACGACTGCACAAACCCTGCACAAACACATTTACTATTCACTTAATTACTTGGCCATCGCTAACATAAATCAATATATTGATAGGTTTCAAGAATCTTTATTCTCTGACAGAATGTGTAACACATTCGCTTGCACAGATTATTATAAGTTTTTTACAAAGCAAAATTTTAAATTTAAACATAAAACTAAACATATGGTACCATAGGTAAATCAATTAGCTTTACTTAATAATTTCACTTAATAACTTAGCAATAATAATTATTTTTAATATTTTTTTATGGAATAATGTTACATTAAATCGATTTTATACATTTCACTATTTATTACCATTTGTATTAATTATAATAACAATTAATTTATAATATCTTATAAATATTCTGAAAACAGACGACGGACAGACCAACAGACAGACAGGCACAAGTGATATCAAATATGTAGATACATAAATCCTATATTGATGCATTTGTAAACTGTGAATAACAAACTGACAGACATTTAATTTTATAATAGTAGAAATAAACATACCAGAGACAACGGGTTCTCCAAACTTGTTACCGTAGTCGGAGGCACCGTTGCTCGCCTCTATGATGATGTCGAGCGGTGAAGCGAAAGTGCTGGCGTAGTCCCAGTCCTTCTCCTCCCACGGCAAATCATAACCTGCAATATTTTGATGATATAAATAACGACATAATACATAACCTAACCTATGGTTGCTACCACCGCACTGAGCGAAACGTCGGTAGAAGCGGCTATGTAAATAGTTCGTGTTTTCCGTCCAGTTCAGTGTAGCCGGCGCGAAATGAAGGGAAGCACTGACATGGCACCTAGTTCACCCGGTGTTATGGGCTGACATCACGGATGTTGTAGGTGATGTAGCCAACCGTGTCAGTTTCCATAAAAAAAAAAAAAATAAGTTGACCTTACATTTTTTCAGAATTTTCCACCATATAGTTGAAAAGTTAGGGGGTGGGGGACACACTTTTTAAGACTTTAGAAGCGCATATCTCACCAACTATAGACTTTTAAGTCAATGGTCAGGTCAATTTCCTCGTTTTTTGTCTAAAAACAAAAAACGAGGCCATCCAACATTACATTATGGAGTGCCACCCCTAATTTTTTTTTTCTTAATTTCACCACACCATTGTATAGCTGTTCATAGAACACACCTTCCTTCCAAATTTAATCTATATACTGCCAACAGTCTCCAAGTAAAATGGGTGACATACAGACGGACAGGACGAAATTATAAGGGTATCATTTTTAACACGCGATTTTTCAAAAAAAATTCAGGTCTTCTACGTTCATCACAATATTTTAGGAAAAGGGAAGGGAGGTCTCTCATACATTACATAACGCACCTTCCTGCTGTGATATTGGCTGGTCGGAGCATGTGCTCTGTGCCCCTCTGACACAGCCACTCATACCGGATTAGATAAAAAAAGGCAAAATAAGTATTGATTTAAATGGAAATATTGTGTAAACAAGGGAAATAAAAATTAAATCACTTTAATACATACATAGCGTCACGCCTGTTTCCCGGTGGGGTAGGCAGAGACAACGGATTTACATATAAATCTGGGCCCTAGTCGAGTATAGGACGTCTAGGCCGGAGTCGCTTAACATTAAATGAGGTTTGCTCCGAGTGGAATGTGCGGAGATGGTACAAGACGTACCAGGTATGAGTAGGTTGCCCACACTGTAGCCCGCGGTTCCTGCGACGGTGTGCCCTCCGCGGCCCACCCCCTGCACGTCACGAATGCGCCCGCCCGTGCCAGTGGTGGCACCACTGAACGGCGCAACAGCGGTCGGCATGTTGTGTGTCTCCGCAGTGAATATGATGTCCGAACGTGTGCTCTGTAGCAACATCTGAGATGGCCCCTTCACGTCCGAAGGCCTCAACTTGCTGTGAGTGAATCCTTTGATAGCACTGCAATATTTATATATTATGTAATTATTTTGTAGATAGATTTTTTTTTTTTTTATGGTTACTGACACGGTTGGCTACATCACCTACAACATCCGTGATGTCAGCCCATAACACCGGATGAACTTGGTGCCACGTCAGTGATTCCCTTCGGTCGTGCCGGCTACACTGAACTGGATGGAAAACACAAACTATTACGGTCAGTATTTGGATGGGTGACCGCTGACCGTTGGAAGCTGACCGAGGTTCGGATTCCTCGTAAAACTGTAGGTCCCTTCCCTTCTTACCTTACTAGGTGGTAGGTTCAACCCGCCCGGGTTGGTACCACCGCACTGAATGAAACGTCGGTCGAAACGGCTATGTAAATAGTTTGTGTTTTCCATCCAGTTCAGTGTAGCCGGTACGACCGAAGGGAAGCACTGACATGGCACCTAGCTCACCCGGTGTTATGGGCTGACATCACGGATGTTGTAGGTGATGTAGTCAACCGTGTCAGTTTCCATAAAAAAAAAAAAGAACATTTACATAATGCGCAAAGGCGAACTTATCCCTTTCCTTCCAGTCAATCTTTGTATGTTTGAGATTTCAGCCTCGGCTGCTCAGTAGTGTGGTCGGTCGACTGTTGTTAAGCATACCTGGACGCGGTCAGTACTTGGATGGGTGACCGCTCGAACGTTGGGCTGATCGTGGTTCGGATTCCACGTTAAATTGCAGGTCCTTTCCCTTCGTACCTTACTAGGTGGTAGGGTTTATCCAGCCTGGGTTGGTACCACCGCACTAATGAAACGTCGGTCGAAACGGCTATTTAAATACTAGTTCGTGTTTTCCGTCCAATTCAGTGCAGCCGACATTAAATTAACATGACATGGCACCTAGTTCACCCGGTGTTATGGGCTGACATCACAGATGCTGTAGGTAATTTGGTCAACCATGTCAGTTTCCATAAAAAAAAAAGATGAGATTAATATAAGGGTATGTAAGTAGGTAGTAGCATGATAAATAAATAAATATAAACACAAAATTAATAAATATAAATACTCTGCTAGCTTTAATAAATATCATCATAATATAGCGAACGCTGTGATGATGATGATATGACAGTTAGTATTTAAAATGCAAAATTCAATTGCGGGGGACACTTACATTGTTTAACACTTGGGGGACACTTAAAAAGAGAGAAACATGATCGTTTGAGGCACAACAGCAGTAATATCTAATTTGTTGCAAATATTTTGCAATTACTTCTACATTAGTTCACAAACAAAAATTGAACAAATTGGAGTTAGAGTAAACTTGCCTGCTATTATCACCAAATTTGATCACATTATTATCATTGGAGGTTTTTTGTGTACCCGCTACCATATCGATCAATGATTCAGGTAATTCTTCACCGTCCAAAATGATTTTTCCCTAAAAAGGAGTTTTCTATTAGTACAGGTTTAATAATGAGCAATATTACCAGCATGTTCTGTTCACCTACTATGCTGCACGATGTTATACAGGCTGTTACACTAATTAACCTAGTGCTAGTTACCACTACCAGCGTAGTGGTAACTAGCACCCGAAATGGGGTGATTCTACACCTGAAACTGAACAACTTTTGTTCTACGACTTTTTATTTTGAGAACTCTTTTTTCACTTTCTTAAAGCAGTGTCGAAAAAAATATTTTTTTGAAAATTTTCAAGTCTAATTTTTAATGTCAAGCAATTTTTAGTTTCACATACAGAACCAGTTTTCGGTGAAATCTAAAATAATAAAACCTAAAATGTAACAACGTGTATGTACATATTTACTATGTTTTTGTCATTATTTAGTTTTTTATGTAATCCGGTACGAGTGGCTGAGTCAGAGGGGCCAAAGCCTTAAAGCATTAAGATCGGGAGTGAGCATGGTTCAGAAAAAACTCATTGGTACATGTTGGCCGGATTCGAACCTCGGACCCTGAGATCTAGAGTCCAAGCGAAGAACGCGTCGACCACCCGCCACTAGTTTGTGTGACAGCTAAATGACAAAGGTTAGATCGAGGAGTTTTGCACGAAGGTCCCGACCAAGAAGGACTAGTTTGCAGGCTCAGAGCCAACCCCAAAAAACAACAAGTTGAGAACTACTCAACCAATTCATGTGGGGTTTTCATCGATGTTTTCTGCTACATCTAAGGATGGTCATAGGACATTGAGGTCGGAGGAACCGCTGTTTATTTTGAAAGATTATGTTTGGCAACTGGCAGTACCTACATAACTAATTAATTAGATATAATAGGTTTATTAAACAGGTCTAAGACAAAATGTGTAAAATTTAGTACCTATCTTACAAAAGCAAAAAGCCCGTAATCTATTCGTAGAATATCAATATGAAATAATTAATTTCGCAACGCAAAAAATTTTTTTATGATTCACATAGATCAAATTTTAAGATTCAACATTCACATCGACAATACATGCGAACAATTATTCCAAGCATGCTATTGTCTCAAAACTGTATCAAAATCCTGCAACCTGAACACTCTCACCAACGCGTACTATGGGTACTTCTATTCTATACTTACCTATAGGATATAATAATTCTGGGGCACCTCAGGAGAGGTTGTGAGAGTGTTTAGACTACAGAAGAAAGCAATACGCATAATATCAAAAGAATCATGAAATACTCACTGCACACACTATTAAAAAAACTACAACGCTGACCACATATGACCATTATACCAAAGAGATTGCATTACGTCGCTGCGCAGCGACATTTTGAGGACAAAAAACATTATGACACCAGATTTAGAGATAACATACAACAAATTACACACAACACTGCAAAATATCAGAAAGGCCTATTATTTATTAGTGTAAACATTTATAATAAACTTCCAAAAACATCCGCAATGAAAAAAAAGTACTCAAAATTTAGCATTTAGCCCCGACTACATAATTGGCTCCTAGAAAAAACCTTCTACGACCTAAAATATTTCAACACAGTAGTCTAGAGCCATTATGTGGTTGGAATTTGGATGGACGACGAGGAAAATTATATAGGTAGTTGTAGGTAAAAGCTAAGTTTATAAAATTGTATTTCTGTACGTACATGCCTAATTATGTATCCAATAAATAATTTGAATTTGAAAAAAAACAGCACATTATCTATTTTCACAAAGAACCTGAAAGACTATTTCAAGAGATTAATCCAGTTTAATTATTACAGTAAAGTTATGGGTGATAGGCACTAACCTTGAAGAACCAATGACGCGAATGTTCACTGTTGCTTTGAGCTAAATCGAACAATTCTACGCTTGTGGGGTCACGCTTCAACTTATTTACGAACAAGTCCATGTAGAAGTCTATATCCCAAGAGTCAAATGCCAGTCCTGCAAAAATTAACATTTACATTAAATTAAAATTGCTTAAATGATGAATTCAAGAATTCAAAATGGATCCAAAATGTTTTCTACACGATAAAGAAAAAATATGCTCTTACCTAACTTATTGTTCACTTTAACCATTGCTGTTTTTCCCTCGCTCAGCAGGGGTACTTTGAACCAATTCTCCAAATTGGTCGGTAGGCCTTCGTTGAAGCTGCACCTTGGCAAGTTCTCCTTGGTGTAGAGGCATTGCGTCATGCGATCGTACAGCGGCGCAGCGAGACTCGCCAGCGCATCTTCCGATAAGTTTGTGCTTTGTGTAAATGTTATTAGATATCTAATGGAGACTTCGAGGCGGCTGATGTCGTGCAGGCCCACACTCTGGCATATCTGCACTGAGTTACTCGAGTCCGCTGTTGAGAAATTGAATCTGAAATATTTGATGAGCGATTTAAAATGGTGTCTGTCCATAATTAATTCTTGTGTCAAAGACAGATAGTATATCTACTTTGATCTAAAAGCATTTTACAGATACGAGCACAAATAGTTTACATGAAGTGCAAAGGCAGACTTAAACATTTACCTTCCGCATAGAACACAAGGTACAAATATTCCCAGGGAAAAAGACAGAAATTATTTTGCCGGCTGTCAGTATATACCCACATCATTTCCAGCAGGATGGTAAACTGGTTTTATTCTAACTTTATTTGTCAAATGCATTATTTGAATACTTCAATCGTACCTACACATTGTTATTTTTTATTTGTATGGGGGAATTGGCAATTTTAGATTAGAAAATTCAGGAAAAAATGTGGAGCATGTTTTCATTTACCTGGAGTTTAAAAAATCCATCTGCGCTTCTAAATAAGTGAATCCTCACTTGTTTTACATCGTTTTGTGGGTAATTTCATTGGCGATTAGTGCGAATAGAGTGTAGGTACCTATTTATATGACTTCACGAAATATTTCGAATTTATGCGCGCCCAAATTTCGCACGACTGATATTTAATGAATGAATGAAAATGATAATGTGATTAATATTTATTTTATTGACTGTTTGTTTTTCTACCTATTGAGGTTGTAGGTGTGCAATTAATTAGAACTAGGTACCGAATTCTTTATTATTTGTATTGAATCTAGTGTAAATGTTGACGATTTCTATAGCATGATGGATTTTCCACATACAATGCTCGCTGAAATAAAATACTTTTGACTTTGACTTCGAAAATGGCATGAATGTCAAATGAAGAGCAAATTTAATTGAACGGGAGGCATTAACTTAAAAAAACTTATTGGAGGCAATTGAAATTATTGCAGTAATTTTGTAACAAATACTGCATTAAAAATTAGCTCACCTTGGCCCAATTTCGATAATAACTTCATTGCTCGCAACACTTTTGAAGACAGACTCATTCTTCAGGGACTGGGGTTGCAGAGGCGAACTCAGCACCCATTTCAGTATCTTGATTTGATTAATGTTCAAGTAATCGCAGCCCTCCGACAGTTCCACGTGATAGCAAATTTCGGTCGATAGCTCCTTCACATGTTCGTTGGCAGCTTTCAGCTTTTTTAAAATGTCTTCACTTTTATGGGCGCTGAACGCTTGGGAGGCAAAAAAGCGTACTATAGTCATTTCGCCAGACTTCAGATGACGACTGATGGAGTGAGCGTAGCGTGCGCTAAATGATTGAATGAACGGAGAAGATTGCCGATAGCGGAGCAGAGCTCCGAACTCCGCCTGCTCTATTACATCAGTGGGAGAGGTCACGGAGTATCAATAGTTACGAGCGCTGTAATCTGTAACAAATACGCATGTTGGCTCAGTATCCAAGATATCTCCATTAGTGTTTACAGCTCTTTATCAACGTACAATTCCAAGCTTAAGCTAGCAACAATTATAGCAAATTATATTGCATAATTTTTCATTAAGTTTTATACTTCTTGGTCGGCTCAATAATAAAAATAATACAATTATATGTTAATTTTGGCACTGAGGGACTGTGGAGCAAACATTTGGTAATAAACATTTGAGCACAAAGTCAATGTAGATACATTGTGTGATACTTACTGGATGAGATCCCTTCGAAACTGTTGCTATTGAGCTAGTCATTAACAGATTCCGGAGATTATGATTGTAGAATTTCCACAATATTACTAAACATTTGAGCTCAAACTCGCGTCTAGATGTAATATTAGCTGAGATACCTACCTTCGAAACTGTTACTACGGAGCTGGTCATCGTCAGACCCTGAAGATTGTGAATGTAGAATCTCCACAATGCTACCTACTAAAGATTTGAACCCAAAGCACAGAATACTTATGAGGCCCAAAGTCGATGTATCTAGTTGTGTTGTGACATTGGCTGAGATCCCTTGTACACACTTGAACATCCTTACTACTGTTTTACTGTGCAACCCAATTTTTTTAACACTACGTTCCCAATTATATTTTAATTGGTACTTACCTACTTACACAGATAATATCAAATCATCAATCTATCAAAATATAACAGGAAATAGGTCCCAATAAACCATTCATCAGTGGAGATAGTTTTTACTAATGAGAGTGGGTCCCTTTCTCTCTCACGCCCACGCGTACGCCTTCTCTTGAGCCTGCATACCCACGCTTACCCCTTCTATTGAGCCTGCAGCCCCCCCCCCCCCCCTCCCCCCCACTATTTGGGAACCGCAACACTAGACCATGGTAGATATGGATTACGGTGGGACCTTAATTTGTAGACGCTTGACTAACCACATCACAACTATGTTTTGCCGGTTTTGCTGCGGAACACACATGTGTACGCATTGATATTGTCAGGACTCGCGGAACTGCGACGACCTGGGGGGTCTACCGGCGTTAACTCACACAAATACTCGCATATTTCAACCAATAGCCGGGCCGGATGCCTCTCCGAACGCCTTCTCATTGGTTGAGTGAGATTGTTTACTCACATTGTACTTGGCTCACATTGGCGAGTGAGTAACGCCAGTACAGGGGCTGGAGGTAGTATTGCATTCTTTGACCTGGAGGCACCCAGGCAGGCAGACAACTGCCAGTCGCCGCTGATGTAGATTGTAGCGATGAGAGGGTACTTGGGAGGGTACTACTGCTCTTGCTGGTAAAGGTTGATGCACGCTGTGCACAAGAGATTTCGAACCTATCCCCGCATCGGCCGAAGTACCCTAAACACCAAATCTACGTCAGCGGCGACCTGTAGTTGACATCTGACTGAGCGACAAAACCGTTGTTCTCGCAGTTCCACGAGTCGTGATGATGCCCTCGGAGCGAGGGACGAATCGTCGACAAGAGTAAGTCGACGTGACCTAAAACAGTGCTATAATGTGTGACAGCGGTAAAAGCCTAAACGAACATAGTGATAAGAAGAATTTTTACAAAATGACATCTGATAGCCAAAACATCCCTTCACGGTGAACTAGTTTTTTTTCTAATGCGTTGGAAAGGGATCAGGTTCGTTTTTTTTTTATTAAAAAATAAATAAATCTAACACGAAAGGGCCGGCCGAAGGAAAGCACTGACATAGCACCTAGTTCACCCTGTCTTAAGGGCTGACATCCACAGATGTTGTAGGTGGTGTAAACAACTGTGTCAGTTTCCATAATGAGGGCACGTGGGGGAAGATGAGCAGGTCACACTTTTTGTATTTACTGATCATTTTCGTTATAAGAGCAGTTCTTTTTAGTAGGTATCAAACAGGCACGTATCCAGACTTTTGGTTCGGGGAACATTGAAACAACCATGTGAACTGTGTAAAAATCGCTGTAATCACTGTACTATAATTTTTAATAACTTAAAGAAGTACCGTCCGTAGTTTAGTCACACACTTATAAGTATTTTATATTTATATATAAGTATTTTATATAAATATTATAAAAGTATTTTTCTGTTTCCGCTGGCAGCCATTACGTCTAGTACCATATCAGGATCTGGTGCCAAAGCAGAATGAATAGATAATAGAGCGAGACCAGTAAGCCTCTCGCCCGCCATTCTATTCATTTTATTCTCTTTAGGCATGAAAATGACCGCTCCACAGATGCCGTTGAAACTGGAAGGGTGGCCAGAATATGTATTAGCCTGTTAATGGTAGGAAAGAAAATTTTGTCACACATGTCTAAAATTTCCATAATTTCGACTGGTTTCTTATCTGTGTTTTTCACTTGGCACACCACATACTGTATTCTGCTTTTATTAGTGATTCTCCAACACTTTCTTCCCAATAAATTTTAAAGAAAATATTTGCTAAATTTTATACGGTTTTATAAATGTATTTTAGTTCTATTTCCCAAATTCGATCATTTTATATGACTTTTTGGTGAAAATCGTTTCATAGAGCTTTGATGGACGGTTAACGTGCAGCTTTATTAAATAAACGTAAAATGACTAACTTACATGCATAGCTCAACGAATTAAAATTATCAGGAAGTGGCATACAACGCACCGAATTGAGGCGCGCTATTTGTGAGCATTCAGCACACTCTCCAATCGTTGTCTCCCATATACGTATAAAATTTTCATTTAACCGTCTTACTCTATCGACGTTCACAGAGCGGAAACGTAACGTGATGTATGAGGCTCGCGCACTTACGCTGTTTTAAATATTGGCAATATATAGAAGAACTCCAATCGCACCTTTCTACCGGTAAAATGTATAACGAGGGCCTGTCCAGAAAGTAGAATGTCGTTGGCTTAACTAGTGTAACTTCATGGAGGTGAATTCCAAACATTTAAATTTGAATGACATCGAAAGAAAAAGGGGACTGGCTAGGTCATTGCACTCCCTAGACAGACAGCATGTTGCCAAATCTTGCTGTCCATCAAGTTTTTATTACAATTTTAAATTTTTTAATGAAAAAAAAAATACGGAATTTAGATTTGAGTGATAAGGATTTTTTTCTTCTACTATTGAGTACTTTCTATTCCTGAAGTTTCTCAAGCGTATCCTGAAACAGCCTGTACATATTATAGTAAATTTACTCTTTGTAGGGTACGTAGTATTATATTCTTTGGCTATGATTTTATTATGGAGAAAGCGCGGAGAAAGTTTCGCATGCGAAATTAATTTTGCGTGAATCGAGCCGACTTTGGCGGGTGACAAACGCAAACAAAGAATTTAACACTACTTACATAAAACCAGCGCAAAGCTCCAGTAGATAATTTAATTCTGTGTCCAGTACAGATTACTACTCAATTGGTCGTCAACATTTTCATAGAAAAAAAGC
This sequence comes from Nematopogon swammerdamellus, assembly GCA_946902875.1. NCBI lineage: Eukaryota > Metazoa > Arthropoda > Insecta > Lepidoptera > Adelidae > Nematopogon > Nematopogon swammerdamellus. The sequence goes on from OX336340.1 coordinate 13,032,236, forward strand.
CGGACACACACACATTGATGGAACAAAACAACCTTCAAACATTTTACAGTGACGTAGGTACTTGGTTGTTGTTGTTGTTGTTTTCGCCATAAATAGGCAGGCAAAGATCATTTGTCCATACAGGCAATTCTCAATTTTCTTCTTTTATATGTATTTTCGTAATTATATTTTACAAATTGTATTTCTTATGCGAACTGCGAACTAAACAGTTGAGTTAGCGTCGTCGTCGTGTAGCTAGCCACCCTCGTCATTTTGAATATATTTTGATTTTTTTAAGTGAAAACTTCTTTAGCTTTGCACTTTTTTAGGTGGGTAAAAAATGTTAATATATGTATAAATGGCTGGGTAGTTGTGTGTATTTGACAGAATTCTTTCCAAAGATATAAGGATCGTTTCGGGATATTTGTAATTTTCCAGTTTGTCTATCATGCATGAGTAATCTTTGGATTGTGAAAGCGGGACAGTTCTAGAATATGTGGTCCAGAGTTTGCTTTTCATCTATATTGCAGTGTTGACATAGGGAGGAATTCACTAAATTCATTCGATGAAGGTGCGCATTGAATTGACAGTGACTGTGACTGTGACCCATACGAAGCCGGCAAAAAGTAGCGTAGAATTGCCGTTCCTTCAATAGCATTCCTTTGTCAAACCAGGATGTCTTCGTAATATTATTTTGAATTTCATGATACCACCTTCCTTTCTGTTGGAGAGTTTCAGACCAGACTGTAGCCAGCGGCGACTCCTGGTCCTGAGTATTGGGTTGGCTCTGGCTAAGGAATTTTTTTTCATACTTTCATAACTTAGGACCTACGCGTTAATTTATTTCTACCACAATGAGTTCAAAAACTGAAAGACGATTACGATATAGATAGTTTATAATATTTAGTTTAAATGATTTATTTTTCTCACTTACGATTAATTTGTCTGTAGATAGGTACCTACTGGTTGTGTCAAAGCAGTCGAGTTGCAGCCAACAACAGCGACGTCTCCTCTGGCACGACGACCACGAGACAGGCATACAAGCTTGAATTGTTACATTTTCGATGACTCGATCGTGAAAATATTCTTTCTTCCTCAATTTTGTTAGCAACTCCTTTTCCAAGAGTGCCAAATTACTGAGTCTCTCTTGTCCTTGAGTGCTCCGTAGATAGCTCGGTAGGAGTTTGACATTATAATTACCAATAAATCACTTTAATTTAACAACACTGCACAGGATTCATCCATACAAAGTCCATACCTACTTAACGGAATATATGCAGCTATCAACTCGCGAGCCAATGCGCACACACACGCGCACACAACACACCTAGCCTGGCTCGCTCACTAGTCGCATCGCATCGCACGTCGCACAGCACACACAAGAATGAATACTCGTCGTGTGGTCGCAGCACGCACACACCCACACACGCAACACACACACCTAGCTCGCTCGCTAGTCGCTCTACTCACTCGCTACCGCGTCACTAAATGCACTCCCCGCTGCGCCAACTCGAAAGGCTGAGCAGCGGGTCCGCGCGGGACGGGGGGGACATTCGGCCGCTTCCGCCTTGTATGGAATACGATGGCGCTTCAAAATGTAGCCAACCGGCCAATCAACGCCTTGATGTGTCGCCATTCGTCGTCGCCCGCGTTTGACACGCGCGAAATTTCAAATTATGTAACGGGTACGGGATTGACGTTTTATCTTATTAATCGTGGGTTATATTATATGATATAAATAAAATAACTCCGATATTTTTTCACATTTATTTTAGCTTGATACTTCTGTAGTAATGGTGTCATTCATTTTATTTGGTTTGGTGGCGCCAACCTCGCCAACTGAAAGGAGTCGCCACTGACTGTAGCCCATTCATCATCATAGATTTTCGTTAGAATTGCGTGAAAGTCAGAATGTGGTATGGCAACATTTTTAATCGGGCTTTGAGACGTCAAAATTGTTTTTGCGAGGTTTAAAGGCAGAAAAATACCGACAAATACATTTTGAATAAAACGAAAAACACGGGGTTTTCCCGTTTCTTTCATGCATGATACCAATACTGGATGAAATTTTCGCCGCGATGAAAGCTCCGCCCCCTTTCCTGATTTAATTTCTCGAATGTTGATATTTTTTCGCCTGAATCTTATTACTAGACGAAATATAAGACACTCTTATTCTTAGACATTTTTCAATAAAATCGATATTTCCGGAGAAAAGAAAAATCTAAAAATTTTTTTTCCAAAATGTTCTTGATTGCTGATGTTTTTTTGGCGGATTCTTATTTCTAAACGAAATATAAGACACTTTTATTCCTACACGTTTTTCACTTAAGTCGATATTTCCGGAGAGAAAAATAAAACAACTTATTTTTTCATATTTTCTCGAATGTTGATGTTTTTTCGCCTGAATTTATTTCTAGACGAAATACGAATCTGTAGTGAACATTTCAAAAAGTGGCCGCCATTTTGAACTTTTTAGTTACTGGACCGATTGCTTTCAAAATCGATATCTGGGTGTCTGTCTGGGCTCTGAATACGAATCTGTAGTCAAAATTTAAAACAAGTGGCCGCCATTTTGAACTTTTTAGTTACTGGACTGATTGCTTTCAAAATCGATATCTGGGTGTCTGTGTGGGTTTTGAATACGAATCTGTAGTCAAAATTTAAAAGAAGAAGCCGCCATTTTGAACTTTTTAGTTACTGGACCGATTGCTTTCAAAATCTATATCTAGGTGTCTGTGTGGGCTCTGAATATGAATTTGTAGTAAAAACTAAAAGGTTCAAAATGGCGGCCACTTTTTTTAAATTTTGACAACGGATTCGTATTCAGAGCCCACAGAAACACCCAAATATAGATTTTGAAAGCAATCGGTCCAGTAACTAAAAATTTAAAAATTGCGGCCACTTTTTATAAATATTGACAACAGATTCGTATTCAGGGTCCACACATACACCCAGATATCGATTTTGAAAGCAATCGGTCCAGTAACTAAAAAGTTCAAAATGGCGGCCACTTGTTTTAAAATTTGACTACAGATTCGTATTCAGAGCCCACACAGACACCCAGATAGCGATTTTGAAAGCAATTGGTCCAGTAACTAAAAAGTTCAAAATGGTGGCCACTTTTTTTAAATGATTCTGAAAATAATTTAAATGATCGAGGCGACGAAAAAGGGAAGGATAGTGTAATGTCAGCGAGGTGAGGAGTGACGTTTGTGTGAATAAAATATAATTAGATCGTTTATTTTTTAAATATGAAAATGGCAAACAGAATGAAATGGCTCAACCAGAGAAGATGCGTCGCGCGACGCATCTTCTCTATTGCCGAAAGCAGAGTAAATTTATGTATAATTCTTCTATACTGTAATTTTGTAGTAGAAGTATATTCTTTCAAATTATACATTTTAAATGCATTTTTTTCTTATAGTAACCTAATTATATTTTTATAAAAAAAAAATCATGCTTAGTTTCAGGTTGCAAAGGTATAGCTTGTATATTGAAATAAAACAGCTGCTTATTATATATTTTTATTTATTTACTCATAGGTGTACAGTTAATCAAGAATGATGTTCAAGACATAACATTTTGATAAGATTGTGAAATTGATTGAGAAAATTATAACTAACATTAAAAGAACAAATGCCTTAGGGCAGGCATATGCTGAGACACAGGCGACGCAGCGCAGGGCAGCACACATTTAGTAACGTATGAACGAGTACAGAGCACCGTATGCTGCGGCGCACACGCGTCTGCGCTGCCCTGCGCTCAGTTGTGACCGCAGCACAGATTCTGCGCCACGCGAGCGCAGGTGGGCAGTATTTACGCAAAGTATTCTGTGATTACGTTTGTGTTCAAATATGACTGTCATGAATTTCAAAGTCAGAATCAGACTCAGAACTCGACATTTTCGAACACGTCTAGCGCCGAGCAGAGAAGGCACTAACTGAACTAGGTAACTAAGCTGTGTCGCCGCGAGCGCCGGTATCGCAGCACATGCTGGTCACAGATGTCTGCCTCGTCTGTCCTGCGCCAACATTTCTGCGCTGCGCTGCACTGCGTCGCCTGTTTATCAGCATATGCCTGCCTTTACAATTTCTGCAATATTAGAAAGACAGGTCAGTAATGAAAGATCAAATGTGGTGGTAGATAATCTTAATCGGAGCCTGATGCGCTTGTCTGTTTCTTCATAGACTTCAATGCACGTTCTCTAAGTTTCTTCTCCAGGTCCTCATTGCTGGTCTTCTCTACCTCCTCCACTTCACTCTCTGACGAATCATCCTTCTTCTTGGATAGTTTCTTATGTTTTTTGTGTTTCTTATGCTTCTTAGAATGCTTCTTATGCTTTTTAGCTTTCTTTGACTTCTTGGGTTCATCGTCACTGTCGGAATCAGATTCCGATTCAGACACCTTTTTGTCTTTCTTAATTTTCTTCTTCACTGCTCGCTCGCTGTCCGAGGAGGAGTCATCTTTTTCGCGCTTCTTTCCCTTCTTGTTGGTATCTTCGCCTCGTGATTTCTTTTTGGCTTCCAATTCGCCACCTTTAGCTTTAATAGAAGTCTTCTCTTCAGTTTTCCGTGTCTTGGTATCACCCGTTGGCGATTGCCTATCTTTTGGTGGTTCAGATTTTCGTTTCATCTCCTTCTCTGGAGAGCTGCCAGAGGAAACCTTAGAATTTTTCCTCTTCAGGCTTGGTTTGTCTTCACTATCGGAACTATCTTTACCTAGAGCGGTATCCTCAGTTGGCTTCTTGCTTTTCACTTGTTTAGCTTCATCTTTGCCTGCATTTCTTGGCTCATAGCTGGATTCTCTCTTCTTTGATTTCTTTTCCGTGTCCGAGTTTTCTGGAATGTTCTTCACCTTAGGTTTGGCGGTCTTCGGCTTCTCCTCCTCCGAACTAGAATTGTCTGAGCTAGAAGAACGCGACCGCTTCTTTTTAGGTTTTTTTGCAAGTTTTTTCTTTGGATTCTTTTTGCTTCGCTTTTTTTTATCGACCTCAGAATCACTAGAAGACGATTCCTCAGAATCGCTGTCGCTCGATGAGGATTCCTTCCTGGGTTTCTTAGACCTCTTGGACTGAACTTTCTCCTTGCGTTTTGTCTTCGATTTAGATTTGGCCTTCGAGGCCTCGTCGCTGCTCTCGCTGTCCGAGTCTGAGTGTTCCGCTTTACGCTTGTCGTTACTTTCCTTCACCTTCTCCTCTATTTTGTGTGTCACTTCCTTGTTTTCGGCGCCTGATGTTTCGTCGGCCGACCGCTCAGATTTCTTCGTATGTTCTATTTCATGTTTTCTGAGAAAAGGCGAAGGAGTACGGGACAAGCTTCGCGAATACTCTCTCATGGGTGGGATGGGTACAAAGTCACATTTGACCTGGATCTTGTCTTCACCGTCAGATGAGTGAGCTGGTGAGGACTTGGCCGCAGTTTCTGATTTAGCCGGAGCTTGAGTGACCTCGGCCACTACCGATGATTCCCGACTAGAACTGGAGCCTCTTCTATCCTTGGTCGCAGCGTGCGGCACAGAACGCCTCTCTGACGATCTTGCTCTTTTTTCAATGGATCCTGTAAAAACATACAGGTGAGATAACGGAACATGCAGTAATGGAAGAACTAAAGATAACTTGGGTTACCACATAGACAGTTTGAAGTATGAATATATGATAGTCCTGGTTTACGTGAAAGTTGTACACCATAACACCCATAAATTAAATTTTGTTGGCCTGCATGTACTTCTCGCCTATTGTGCCTAATTTGTATGGATTGTGAACACCAATCCATACAATTAGGTGTAATATAAAGAATATATTACACATACAATGTATGTTATACATAAACAAATACATGCAGTAGTTCTGTGTCCTTCTGAATGCCCCCACATTCAAAACTACACATTGTATACTTTCCGAAGTTATCTTTCTAGTGAGGAGCTTTCAATTCAGAAGTTAAAAGTTAATAAGACATTAAACCTTTACTGCCTACAAGACCCGCGCGGGTTGCGTAATATATGGTTGCACATTTTCGTTTAGTAATATTTCAATGAACGTTTCTTATTAAAATGAGTGAGAACGGCGAGTTGCATGCATAAAAACCTTTGCCCTCCCCATAGAACATACGGTAGAGAGCGTTCCATATAAAAGTTCCCTTCGCTGTTATGTTGGCTCCACTGTCTATCTGTCAAAACAGCGTTGGGGGTTGCTATGTGTACAGATTTACCCGTAATTATCAGTATTTACCGTATTTATTATACGGTAAATACCGATTACATTATTAGGTAATATAATCTTCACAATCTGGCAACAGGAATTTAAGCACTGACAGTGACACTGGCAGTGGAGCCAACATAATGGCGAAGGGAAGATTTAGTTGGAACGCTCTTTACAACCACATATTCCTAAGAAAAAAGAAATAAATATATTTTGACAGCACTCAATTTACACCTATGTCATTCCTGGCAGAAAGGTAAACTGGTTTCTAGCCGAACGTTATTTCAAATGCATTATTTGAACAGATCCATTCTTTGCCCACACATGAATATGCAATTTGTATGGGAGAATTGTCAATTTTAGGTTAGAAAAAAGTTTCGTTGGTAATTTCATGGGCAGTGCACATAGAGTTTATTTATCTGACTTCATTATTTTAAGAAATATTTGAGTTTATTTCCCGAATTTTCGCGCAACAAAAATGGCATGAACGGGGGTAAGAATTAATAATTGGGTTGGAGGCAAAAGGTTAACTTCACAAATCTCATAATTTTAATTTTATTCAACTAATAACTAAAAATTACAATATCATTAATTTGGGGTGGCGCACAAAATCCGTGTGCAGCAAATGAATTGCAACAAATTGAATCAGATCAATTAGGGCATAGCTTAACTTAGGACTAAAATTGAGACTCTGTGCTCTTTGTCTATATAGATAGACCAAGAGAAAATATTTCAATGTTGACTGTCGTCACTGTCACGTACACACACGGTTGTGCCCTAGACGCCTGAATGGTTAATGGAGGTTATTATGCAATCGTGTGTGTGTGACATCAAAAGAAAACATAACCTTACTTTATTTGTGATATTAAACTCATAATTTTAAAACATTTGTTTCCATAACTCTTATGCATTTGCTGATGTCAAAAGTCACAACAAGCGACACAGCAAGCGGTGTCACCGACGCTTGGCGTAAAGAAGTATGTACTTCCAGCACAAAGTTCTGTGTTGAATGATAACTGATCATTTCTATGGTAAGTTTAAGATTATAGTACCTTTCCTAGGTCGTGAGATAGACCTGTCCACACTGGCATCCTTGCTGGGTTCGCGGGAGCGGCGTACGCTGGACTTGCGCTCCTTCGAGCGGCGATCACGAGACCTGTGCTCCCGGCTGAAATGAAATGAAATGTTTTTTTTAAACAAAGGACACAAGGCTGTCTGTGAATAAAACAGTAAATATTAAAACTTGCATTATGTCAATTCATCTACTAAACTTACTTAGTGATGAAAGTTACCTAAACCTAAGAGACTCAAGATGGTAAGGGGTCGTAACGCAGGGGTAACGCAGGGGTAACGTAACGCGTTTTGAGGGGTTCGGGTCCAAAATTTTAGAATTTTGCGTTACGTAATTAGTGGATGACCCCTAAACTGGATCTACACTACTATAATCAAACCAAGGATGCTATACATGTCACTGATCTGGTGGCCATGGAGCTAATAACTGCAAGAAAGGAACTAGAGAAAGTACAAAGACTAGCATGCCTCATGACGACTGGGGCAATGAGGAGTGCACCAAAGGCGGCACTAGAAGTGATCATAGGGCTAAATCCACTACACAAAAAGTTGAGAAGCATGCGTTGATAAGCTGGTACAGACTGTCTGTGGGACAAAGGAAGGGCCGACCCTGGGCCACGCAGAAATATAGAATAGAAGAATAACATACATCCCAATAGCAGGAGCTAAAGGTGATTTGATCCACAAATAAAGAATATTTAGAAAATAATAAAGAATAGTTAAATATAAATGGCAGAGAAGTCCCCAAAGAAGACAAAGATCAGCAGATAGAAAGCTACACCGACGGTTCCAGAATAAACAATACTGACCTAACGGGAGCAGGGATCTGCTTTTCGAACCAATCTGGTAGATGTCTCAAGAATTTTGAAATGCGCAGACATTAACAAAAGAGAATATCAAGAACCGCGATGTAGTGATCTACTCAGACAGCCAAGCGGCACTAATGGGCCTGAATAGAGTACAAACCAAATCCACACTCGTTCTAGAGTGCAAAGAAAAACTGAACGAACTAGCCACCGGCAGAGAAGTTATGGGCCTTAGTGACGACCCACTATGTGCTCAATGTGGGGAGGCAGAAACCATTGCTCACTTCGTCGGTCAGTACCATGTACGCAGGACCGAGATGGAAGACAATGGGAAATGACCACTACGACGAGGAAGAACTTCGAGGAATCGACTGGAAGAAAATATTGGAGTATGCAGCGAAAATAGGCACTGGACTATCATGAGTAGAGAGTAGTCGATGGCAGCAGGTTATTCCCCCACCCCTTGTGGGATAGGCAATATAGTCCCAACCTGCGGACCTGATCACGGGACTGACCCCTTCAGTCTTCCCACCAAGAACTATATAATGTACCTGGACTTGTCCCTGGAGCGACGATCCCTCGAGCGGTGGTCTCTCGAGCGACGTTCCAGCGACTTGCGTTCCCGCGAGCGACGCTCTAATGACTTGCGCTCTCGCGAGCGTCTCTCACGAGATTTGCGCTCGCGCGACTTGCGCTCCCTCGAGCGACGGTCACGCGACACTCGGGAGCTGCGACGGCGCGAACGCGAGCGGCGTCTGTCCCGGCTCACGCTCCTCCTGTTGTTTAATAAATAAATATATTATGTTTTTTACGTATCAATTAACTTGGCAGGATTGCCACTTTGGCAGAGATAAAAAAAAAGTACAAAAAATCTATTACTCAGGAAGGACTCGGGAAAAAATTTACTCGGGGAAAAGGGCAGTGTTATAAAAATTATCAATACTATCTTTTCGAAAACACCTTAAATCTAGACTAACATTAAATAAAACTAATTTTTAAAATTTACGTTCAGACAAATGCAACGCACTACAGTCATTATGTCTTAATCAATCTTGAAAAACTAAATGCACATTTAGCACGGAAAAGGGGGTGAAGTCTCAGTCTGTGCGTGTCTCACCTGCGGCTAGAGCGGCGATGAGAGCGCGAACGCGAACGCCGACGTCGCTCCAGCGACCTTCTCTCCCTCGACCTGCACGCACACACAGCCAAAAGACATCACCGGCTTGTACGTACATACTGTCTCATGTGAATGTAGGTTTTTCAAAGTTGCACAGGTCATACTGAGTGAGTGAAAGGACATGGAAGACAGATGTTTTAAAACCAAGTAAAAAAAATTATCAAAAAATAATTTGCGATGAACAATATAATATTGTACTTGAATAGAGTAGTATGCTTTATAGAAGCAAAATTAATGCTAAAAGCATTTTGACAGATACACACCTGTCACGACGGTCTCGCTCGCGGCGTCTTCGCCGCTCCCTCTCCCTCTCGCGCTCACGCTCCCTCTCCCTCTCACGCTCGCGCTCCCTCTCCCGACGGTCCGGTGAGCGACGTCGGCTGCTGCGACGCCGAGACTTGCTCCTGATCATTTGGTTTAACTTAATTATGATATTTATTGAAAGTCAAGTGTTTGTTGATATTAAATAATGCTGAGCTAAGCTCTAAGTCTAATTTCATTTTTTTTATTTTTAAGGTACGTAGAGTACGTAAGCTAGGTAAGGTAATTATGATACTTATCATAATTGATAAATAAATGCAATTATTTTTAGGAAAACAACACTTTTTACAGAACTTTTTCTTCTTCTTCAACAATAGAAATATAAACAGAAGATAAAACTAATAATTAAAGTTTCCCTAAATAACCAGACTTATTAATGAAAGCTACATACATCACGATTAAGTGTGTTACACTGTTACACACACCATATTAATCATACACAATTAATATGGTGTGTGTTCTAATAGGACTTTAGCCGCCTCGCGACTATGCTAGCCCCATCGTACCTATTGGAAAATTCTCCAAAACTTCTCTAACCTCTGAAGGCTAGAGATGCTTTAAAACATTTTATGAGTATTTTACATTTTTGTGTGTTTATGTGTTGGTGTTGATTCCAGTGTTGACATCCAAATAAAATTGTGTAGATTAATAAAGAAAATGAAAATCGTGAAACTATTGTCAATGGGAAAGTTTTCCCCGTGCCATTAATCAAGTATCAAATAATCGGCTAAAGGCTAAGAAGCTCATGGCAGACAGAAACCCCTAAAAATAAAATAAAAATAAAGAAACAATGTTTTTGAGTGATTAGTCTAAAAAAGATTGGGAACCCCTGGTATAGGGTAAAAAATATATTTGTCTTTAATGTTCCACGCTCTGAATAAAACAAAGACAATATTTTCTTATAATGGTAATTATGGAGATATAAGGACATGTTACCTGTCGCGTCGCGAGCTCCTACGTGGGCTGACACTGTTGGAGGAGTCTCGGTTGGAGCGGTAGTGTCGCTTCTTGTGGGACGAGCGGCTCTTCTTTGCACTCGCATCTGAAAAAGCACCGTTCTTAACTTTAAGTGTGTGCCATCTGCAGCAATCCCGAAATAAACCTAGTAATCATGTTCAGATTTATTGGATAGGTATTTTCGAATTTATTTAAATAACAATTGAATTAAATAACATTGGTCCAAATTGACCCAACAACTCATCCACGGGCAGGGGCGTGCATCCCATAAAGGCAGAAAAGCACTGCCTACCCTGACTGAAGTCCGAATTCCACCCAACCAAACAATCAAATTAAAACGTATAGAATAGAACTACTCGGCTTCACGAAAAAACTAATGGTTTAAAATTTGCCGCGCGCTCCTCCCTCTCGGCGCGGCCGCTCGCGCGGACGCAGCGCCGCCCGTCGCGCGGGATAAGTACACAACATGACTGCCTGGTGGTCACTCACACTATTACTCAAATCCTGCGTCATATACGCTACGATACGCTACGAATTGTGCGTGTGTATGCGTGATTCGATGCGCGATTTACTAGGCTAGGGTAGGCTTGCTTTTCACTAACACCACAACAATGCCTCGTAACGTAGGTGTACTTGGTCTATCATCGTGCCCGCGCGCGCGCGTCGTCGGTTGGCCGGGTACTTGTCTGGTACACTTTATAAGAAAGAAGTGTTTGCACTATATTTACAAAAGGATATGCTCATTGATTTCTAAGAAAAGTAGGTACCTCTCCTCCACTCTAATTATTTCTATTTAATCTTTTTCTGTTTTTTCTTGTGATATTTTGGTCTATCTACGGCACTGTATTTGTAGATTGATTCTGTTTAAATGACACAAAAATACTTTTTTCAAAGCCACCCTGCATCTGTATTTATGACATGTGTAATTAAAATTTAATCATTTTATGGATGTCTGCGGTGGCATTAAAAAAAATCTGCTGGAACATTTCATGTGGATATATAAAGATGTGAGAGATGAAAACCGGGCTGATAATGGAAGGGTGAAGAAAGAGGAATACAATTAAACTTGTTTAGGTCTTTCATTAGTAGGTAACGATACGCTAAGGGGTGTAGGTAGGTATGTGTATCAGATACTGATCACGTTCCCATGCTAATTTCTTTTTTACGATATAAAAAGCCTACTCACTCCTCACATTTAATACGTGAAGTGCGCGTATTTCACCTTAATAAGTTCGTTTTTTATATCGTAAAAAATAATTGGTATGGGAACGTGATCAGTATCTAATACACATACACCCCTTAGCGTATCGTTACCTACTATTGAAAGACCTTATATATTTTGAATTTTCATGGCTGCCTGCCTACCCAGTCTCGAATGTCTGTGCACGCCACTGTCCACGGGTGGCAGGATTTTCTGCATTTTTAGTGTTAAAATCACTATTAATGTCACTGCATCTCTCCCCATGCATGTCGTAAAAGGCGAATAAGGGATAAGGACAAGATGCCGTGCTAAAGGGCGACAGGATCGCCACCTCTCGCCTTGGCACGGTACTTCCACAGAGTCATGCAGCAGGTGGGTCTTCATGCCTTACTTGCTGCTTGATCGATTAAATCTTGTTCGAATACTTTGCGAAACGTGGTGGTCGGTGTTGTGCTGTAATTTACCACATAGTTCTTGCAGGATAACACCGATTAGTCTGCTCACCCCGATTGTCGGGATTCAGCGTGTGTATATGTATGTATAAATGACTATAAAACAGTAGTGAATATAGGTAATATGAACACATCAGCTTGGGCTCCTCTATCATCAAAATTAAAATACTAAATATACAAATCTAAGCTTTGTAAAAATTTTCCTCGATAAACTACCAGACCAATATTTTTTTAATTGTGTTTATTTGTCGCACGCCCGACACTAGTCTCGAAATAAACCTGCAAATTTTTTGCTCAAGGGTAGCGACAAAATGAATCAGATCGAGAAAGGCATATGTTCTCCTTTATTTATAAGGTATTAATGAGCCTTATCCCCATAATCAAAGAGCGTGTATTTTAATGCCAAAAGTCGGCCACACCGCCTGGCCACACTGTTGACGCTAAGGACAATGTATGATTTCTTTATGCACAGCACAGGCGGCTGTGCTCGGAAGTCCGATGAAAGATGAGACACGACGCCTGTGTACTAACGTGATGAGGCAGATGAGGACCGGCTGTCCCTGGAGGATGCTCGCTTGGCCGGTGCCGGCGGCGGCTTCGCATCCCCGTCGCCCTTCTCCGCGGCCGGCTCTGCACCCGTCGCCGCAGCCCTATACACACACCCGTACAACCATTTATTTAATATTTCTTTATTTGGTGAGCTAATAAGTACAAAACGATTCACGTTATTAACCCTTCAAGCGCGATGTGTCATTAAACTTTTACTGCCTTATTCAAAGTTCCCAGTTAAAGTTAACACGCAGCTATATCGGGTATTTAGACCGTGCTAACAAAAAAGCCATTCAGAGAGCAGTTTTATCTTTAGTTCACGTATTTGCAGCGAATTACCTCCATTCATTGTTTAAACCAGGTAGAGGCAGGTTTAACCCCGATTTAGCGTACCGAGCGGCGGCCATGCTCGTTTGACAGCTGAATTTGAGTCATCGAACTGGGGTTTGACACCTGAAAGCTCTCGCGGCTCCTGTGGATCCTTTCTCTATATTCTGGTTATTTCTTCTGGTTATTTTTTTTAAACCACCAAAACATCACTCATACTACACATCACTCATACCACACATTCCTTCGAGCCGAAAGGTGCTAAAGGAGTAGGTTGCAGGATCGAGCAACTCTTTCAGGTGGCGGACCGGATTTCACACTAGCTAGGTACGTTTAAGCTCACGTCATAAGCTACTAATTAATCCGTAGTGTTGTCTTCTTCTAACACAAGTCACATATGAGATAGCACAATGCGAGCGCAAACTGTCAATATGAACAAACCCTATTTTGTACCGTAGACAATATTTAATCTATGCTGTGTTGCCACAAGAAAGCTAAATTCGAATTTTAGTTTAGTTCGCGATTGAAGGGGCACTTTGAATAGACAAGAGTTTATTCTTCGTTTTAAATCAAATACAAGTGTTAAGTTAAACCGATCTAGTCCTGGTTTAACCGCGTGACTCTGAATAAGGCTGTTAGAGATATGGCTTTCCAAAGATAATGTTTTTAATTCCCACTTTCAATGCGTTTTTTTTTTTTTTTTTTTTTTTTAATCTTTATTTTGTTTAGGGCTTTAGCCATTCCTGGCTATGCCAGCCCCATAGTAACTATATTGATTTTTTATTGTACTTCAGCACGATTCAACGCCTGTGACTTTACAAAAAAACTTAGTATGAATTCAAACTCCTCCCCCTGAGCTCGCCCCAAGGCTTCATGTACTTTAAAAAACAGGTTGAGTCTGTCAGTTGTTAAGTTTCTCAATAGCTTCTGCCTCAGTTCTTGGTTCCGGGCACATTCCAACAGTATATGGAGTAGGTCCTCTTCTATCCCACATATGCTACAGTTGGGTGATTGTGCTATCTTCATAAGGTACATTGTCTTATTTGTTGGAATGTGTCCAGATCGTAGTCTCAGGCCCATTACAATTTCTGTTCTCGGTCTGTCGCTCTTGGCAAACCAGGGAATTTGTAACGGTTCTGATTCAATTACAATTACTGTACCATATACCTTTCTGCACTGATCTCTCATCGAAATATTGCTTCCACATATTATAACAGTTCTTTTTTATTTCGGGTAGGTGGTCAGTGCAGAAAGTTTTACATTGACTAATTATTGCATCAGATGTACAAGCCTTACTAGCCAGGCAGTCAGCCTCCTCGTTGCCCGCAATACCAACGTGCGATGGAATCCATTGTAGAGTTATGCTCTTACCTTCGGTGCTCATTTTATATATATCTTTTAATATTTCGTATGAAACCGATCTTCCAAGGTTGCCCTTCGTACAGGACACGAGGTGTTGAAGTGCACTTTTTGAATCTGTGAGTATGACTGTCTTATTAGAACCGGTCGATGTGCTGTACGAAAGGGCCTCTGAAATCGCAATTAGTTCAGCAGTCATGATAGGAACTTTTGCGGGTATGTTGATCTCCATCCCATCGTTGGTTTGCGGGTCCCAAAAGGCTGCCCCTGTCCCATTATCATTTTTTGAGCCATCTGTATAGATTTTGTAGTGTTCACTGTACATTTCCCTAATCATAAAGTCGGCTTTTCGTTTTATTTCTATTTTTGACTCATCTTTTTTCGGTTTATCTATACCTGGTACATGAACATGAACGTCTAGTTGGATTTTAGAGGGCCAAACCTCTAATGTAAACATCTTTTGAATAGAACAATTTTCAATTTCCCAATCACTCATGCAGCTATGACACTTGAGTAGAATAGGAGTATTCCTCCGTCGCCAGTAGGCATAGGTACATTTATCTAAAAGCTCTTGTAACAGCTTTATCAGTGGGTTTTCTGTGCGTGACTTCATCTTCAAATAGTATTTACTGCCTAGGTATTGTCTTCGCACGTGCAATGGTTGTATACATAAGTCACTCTGCATCACATGTATTGGTGTACTTTTGATGTATCCTCCACAAATTCTCATCGCTCTATTTTGTAGAGTGTTCATCTTATTCAAGTGACTTTGCGCACAGTGACCATACAAAAAACTGCCATAATCCATTCTGCTTCTTATTAATGTTATGTATAATCGTCTTAATTGGATAGGATGAACACCCCACGACGACCCTGCCAGAACTTTAAGAACATTCATGTATTTCATTATTTTATTGCAGCTTTCATTTATGTGTTCACGCCATTTGAGTGATTGATCTAGCCAGACACCCAGAAATTTTACAGTTTGAGCTCTAACAATGGGAATACTGTTCACCTTGACATTTATATTGGCTCTATTTCTACCTCGTGCATATATACATATTTTGGACTTTTCTGGAGCTATATCCAGACCAATTTCACCCAGTAAGTTAGTAACATCCCTCAGTGCCTTTTCCATGCATGTGGAGGCGTATTGAATGTCTTTACAAGTTATATACATAATAAAATCATCTGCAAATTGTAGGATTGAGATATCATAAATTTTTCTAGCCACTCTCGAGGTTATTATATTGAATAATAACGGCGAGAGTGGGTCCCCTTGTGCTAGGCCTTTATTACACATTCTTTGAATATATTGTTCACCCTCTATCTGAATTTGTAAATATCTTTCTTTTAAGTAATTTTCAATATATTGTATAGTGAGTTCGCCAATATTGATTTTACGTAGAGAGTAAGTTAATGCTGGGATATTTATATTATTGTAGGCATTTTCAACATCAATAAAGCAAGCCAGAGTAGGTTTATTAGTCGTTTGGGCAATTTGTATACTAGTGACAAATCTGGAAACGTTTTCCAAGCAAGACATCCCACGTCTGAATCCTGTTGAGTTATTTGTTAGAATTTTGTTCTTTTCAACAAACCACTCTAGCCTCCTTACAATAATTAAATTAAAAGTTTTGCACATACATGATATCAAGGAAATAGGCCGTAGAGATGATACCAGGGATGGATCTCTACCAGGTTTTGGGATTGTGATAACCCTGATATATCTCCATTGACGTGGTATATCTCCAGAAGCAAAAATTTTGTTATATACTTGGACCAATACAGCCTTACCGACTCGGGGGAGATTCCTTAACATGGAATAGCTAATGTAGTCTGTCCCTGGTGCAGTGTCTTTACTTTTGAGTACATTTTCTAATTCTTCTTTGGTGCATTCCTCGTCTAGCTGTCCTGATGGTCCTCCAAAAGTGCCCGGAGGGTCTGAGACCGTATCTGGACAGAGGCTGCACAAAAGTTCTTCCGCAAATTTTTTGTCTACAGTAGATTGCCCTGACCGAATACCCTTCAGCCATTTCATCTTGCGCCAAAGCTCAGAAGTTGTTGTTTGGTTGTTAATATTATCACAAAAGTCTCTCCAACCAGTGCTTTTTGCTTTGCGTATTTCTCGACGTGCTTCTGATATTTTGCGTTGGAGTTGCTCGAAGTTTTCAGGTGTTGCTCTTCTTCTTATTTGTGCTAATGCTAGTCTTCTTTCAGCCACTGCTTTGGACAGAGACGGTGTCCACCAGGGTTTTGGCTTGAATGTGTTTTGCGGATTGGGATTGTGTTTGATCCAGGGGATACTGTGTTCTGCTGCTTCATAGATTTTGTCTGTTATGTAATCGTAGGCTTCTTGTGCTGCCAGAGGAAGTTCATAGGTGTCCAGTGTTTTTTCTAATGTTTCTTGGTACAACCTCCAGTTTGCATCCTTTAAGTTGCGTCTTTTTTGTGTAGATCTGAAGCTTTCAATGCCCACTGAAGCTTTTATCATTAGGTGATCGCTACCGAGTGATTCGTTTGTTACCTTCCAGTCGCATACGAGGGCTAAGTCCGTTGTACAGAAGGTAATATCCGGTGAAGATTTTTGTACTGTGCCATTAACTTGTTTAATTCTTGTGTAATTTCTATCATTCAATGTAATAAATTGGTATTCAGAGCTTGCGTTGTATAATTGTTCACCTCTTGTATTGGTTTTCCGTGACCAGTTAGAGTGGTGTCCATTAAAGTCTCCAGCTATTATAGTCCCTCCATCCCACTGTGAGAAGATATGCTCCCAGTCTGCCTGAGTCGTGGGAATGGATGGTGGACAGTAAACAACTATAACATATTTCAAGGGGTGGCAATTCAACAACTCTACTCCTAGTACTTCAATTCCAGAGTGTACATTGCTGAGATTTAGGAGTTTTGCTCTTACTGATTTGTGCGTGACAATACATACTCCTCCATAAGAGTCCTGGCGGTCTCTTCGGAAAGTCTTGAAATTATTTATTTTTAAGTTTTTATTTTCATCTAACCAGGTCTCCGTCACCATTCCTAAATGAACTTTTTCTTGATTTAGTGTTTGTTCAAACTCTACATTTTTTGGTAGTATACTATTTGCATTCCATTGAATTATATTTACACGATTTATCTTGGCGGAATTATTCATTTTTGCTGCCGAATCCTGCCATTGAACCCATCACCACATATTCCATAAAAAGTTTCATTGCCTCCGATAATAATAACTCTACCAGGAGACTTATTTTCTCTTCCCATTCGTTTTTTGATATTATAATTTCTTTTGCCTTGGTTATAAGTGTGTTCCATCCCCTTTTTTTCTGATTTTCTGTGTTGGACTCTTTCGTAGAGTCTTCCTGGAACTCTATATCAGAGTATGATGTTTCATCTTGTGAATTTTTGCTTTTGTTATTATGCTGCTCTACTTCATTTCTTTTTCTAATATGTACCTTCTTTTTATTACTCCTTTTTATTTGTTTGTCTTCCGTTATGCTTGCCGCACTTGAGTTGATGTCGTTTTGGCGTTCTCTCTCCATCGGTGAGTGTATCTGTGCTGTGGTTATCTTTGCAGCATAAGATGCACTTCTTGGTTGTCCTCTTGGTAGTAGTAGTAGCTCTTGTGTTGGCTGGGTTTGGTGCTCTTCTAAGGGTTGTTCATTATGTTCATAAGTAGTTCTCGCATTTGTAGCGCCTACGGGAGTTGCCGTGCCTCGTTTTTGTATTGCCATTTTGTATGAGCAATTTTCTTTGGCCATTATACGCCGAAGCTCTCTTTCCTTACTAAATACACGGCAAGTTTTTGATAGAGCCATGTGTCGTCCTCCACAGTTCACACATTTGAAGTCTTGAGTGGTACAGTTCTGGTGTTTGTCTCCACATTTTGGGCAAATTATTTTGCCCGTTGGACATGATTTGACTGTGTGCCCAAAGCGCCAACATCCTGAACATTGGCTAACGGGGAATACATATCGTTCCACTGCGCGCACCTGTTTCCATATATATATGCATATTCTGGTAGCTCTGTGCCTCTAAAACATATCCTCACAGCTTCGCTTGGCACCCATATACCATCAATTTGTTTGTTTAGACGTTTTACTGATACAATTTCTTTTTCAGCTTTCTTCAGAATTTCCAAAATTTCTTTTTCGCTCATTTCTATCTCTATTTCTTTGATCACTCCATATGAGAAGGGAACTTCGCTCGCTTTTCTGCATATTATTCCTTTCTCCTTAAACAACTGATTGTCAACAAATTTTGTAGCATTTTCTATTGTGCTGAACTTAACAATTGCTTTATACGGGCTCAGGTATTTAACTTTACTCACCCCTCCTATGTTTCCTTCATGCATTAGCCGTGCGAGGCCAATTTGTTTAGGAATTTTCTCCGCGCTCGATATGTACACTTCACATTCCACATCTTGTTTTTTTCCAGTTTCGCCTGAAGTTCTTCTATTTACCTTCTTGTCTTTTTTCCCCTCTAATATGAAGTCATCGTCCTCATCTCTGGCTCTCTTCTCTCCCGTTGAAACTCCTGAACTTTGTTCCTGTTGTTGTTGACTTTCAAACTCCATCCACTCTCTCTCTTCAATAACTAAATGTTGTTCTGTTTCCTTTTCTTGATACATCTGGTTCTCCTGGTTCCTTTTTTCGTTCCGGGAATACTCTCCTTCCATTGTGGATGGTTCCCCAGGGTCTAACTCGTCCATTGTAAAATGAGGGTAGTTTGCAAACTTTCCGCTCACATTTACTTGCGTTTTCTAACACTTTTCACTTGTTTTCAAACTGAACTACACTTTTCGCAGATTCACCACGCTCAGTTCTCTATGTTTCAATTGCTTAGGCTACTGTAACTTTGTCAAATATCATTTTTATTCCCTCATAATGCAAGAGCTCAGTGTTGACAATTTAACAATTTGACAGTTGACATAAAACTGTTCAATGCGTTCAAAGCGAATTTTCGCTTTGAACGCATTTCAAAAAGATAATTTTGTAGGATTTTCAAACATGTTAACAGTTTTATGGGTTGCCATAGTACAAACTCTTGAAATTATCAAAATAAAAGATGACGTCCTCTTGACTTCGCGCGAGTGGCATTGTATGGCCTTTTATACTTTAAGGTATAATAATGTTTTTTTCAATTGCACGCTCAAGGGTCATAAAACTAGACTTGTGTTAGTGAGTGAGATGTTTTGCCTGTCGACGTAAATGTAAGGGGGCCCAGGTTTACATGCATTTTTGTGACGGGCGTCGCGGTGACATACGCGCTTGAAGGGATAATAGAATGCTTTAACAAACAAATAATCAAGATCACCTATCGGGAGAAACAGAAGTGGACTTGCGGTCGTTGGCCTCAGTTGTGCCGTTGGTCTTCTGCTCATCGGCTGGCTCTGCGGGCTCCGGGGGCAGCGGTGCCGACGGCTCCGCTCCGCTACTCTCCGTGTTCTTCTCCCCGTCGCCTTCTGCGTCGTTGGCCACCTCCGCCGCCACGGGGGATGACTTGCCGTTCTCTATATACAATAAATATAATTCTTGTATATTGTTAATATACTTTATTTCAAATTTAAGTTCAAACAATGAGTGAAAAGCGTATTATCTAAACAATTTATAAATTAACAGATTTTCTTGTATATAAGCTATGTCCACACTATGCCCTTTTCCTCTTCAACTTTCATCTTCATCTTTCAATATTACTTTCGTCTAGCGCATTCAATTGTTGCATGCATCAAAACGCACGCAACTAACTGTCCACACGTTGTGTGATGAGATCATTCTACTTGCTGGAATATGTGCTGCTTACTTAGTTATACGGCATAAAAAATAAAAAAAACATCGAAAATTGTGGATGAGGGACTATTTGAAAAAAACGAAATTAAGTGCTTATGGATGAACTAAGAGAAAATATAGATATTCTTTTCAAAAACTTTACACGCATGTCCGAAAGGAACTTCGATCTACTTTTAAAATTAGTTAGACCGAAAATCACAAAGCAGCCAACCCATAGGCGAATTCTGAATGAGATGTTGAACGCCATGTTGCACAGAAATCCACGGTCCGCGGGAATGCGTGCGTCGCAGCGCGCGCTATGCTTTCAACTAAAAAGAGGCATGCGCCAAGGGCATGCCTCCCGTGCGCTGTTGACTGCGCTATGACGCATGCCCTTGTTGAACGAAAAAAGGCATAGTGTGGACATAGCTATAGAGATACACATATAACAGAACAGAAGAGTCAATATCAAATAACAAATTGGTTGTATCTGTACAACAAACTTCTAGTGAATAAAAAAAACAATTTAATGTATTGGAACCAAACATACCATTTATGTCTAAACTTAGCACTGGTGTCATCCCAATAAAGTACATTTTATGGTTAGAGGGGTGGAGACAAATGGAAAATTTAATTTTTTTTTGTCCACAATCAGATCAGTTGTTGCTATAAGATTCCACGCCGGACTTACCGTGGATG
This sequence comes from Nematopogon swammerdamellus, assembly GCA_946902875.1. Taxonomy (NCBI): domain Eukaryota; kingdom Metazoa; phylum Arthropoda; class Insecta; order Lepidoptera; family Adelidae; genus Nematopogon; species Nematopogon swammerdamellus. The sequence goes on from OX336340.1 coordinate 13,053,092, forward strand.
TTTACTAACCGGTTCTGCAGATATTTCCTCTACAGAACCGGTAAACTCTGGAACGCTCTCCCTGCCAATATATATCCCCCCAAGTACGGTCTCAGGTCCTTAAAGAGGGGCGTGAATAGGCACCTGTCAGGATGGCATGGCAGTTGCAGCATACATGCGAATTTCCATGGGCGTCGTTAGACACCTTATGGGTAAAAAAAGCCAGTATTGTGTCAGTATTTGATGGCACGTAGTAGGCTCAGACCTCCATTGACAATGGACTGCTTCACAGCCTATTGGCAAGAGAGTTGAATCTTCAGGAGCTTAAGTCGGTCCCTCACAGCACCTTATTCAAGTAGGTCGAGGGTGAGCTCATTTGTATGTAAACCCAGTTGTTATTTCTCTGCCGCGCATGGAAAATGTATCAACAAAAAAGATCTTCTAGACAATTTCCAAGATGCATTTTGATAAGATATCAGTAACTATGTATAAAAATCATCATGGCACCTGTTCTGTCAGTACTTGATAAATAACTTAGGTAATGTACCCTTGGGCAGCTCTGGTAGCTTGATGTCCTCGATGTTGGCAGACTTGGGGGGGATGCTCTTGTCTCGGCTCTTCTTGCGAGACGACCTGTGCGAGCTGCCGTCCCGGTGTCTGGAACAAATCGCATCACTTAGGCTAACATGTTTTCATTTAGACTTGATTGATGTCTTACAAGTCAGTCCCATTATATTTCAGAAAGTTAGCAACACGAAATTTTGCTCTTGGTTCCGGCGGCTTTATGTCCCACGATGAAACATATCCTTCAGACACCATAAAGTCTTGAATTTAATAGGGAACAAATATCACGGGACATGTCTTTCAACTTCTATGGTTGGCGAAACATCTCGGATATTGCCGGCGGATATTTCTCTGTACACATTTTTTTTTTTTTTTTTTTTTTTTATGGAAACTGACACGGTTGGCTACATCACCTACAACGTCCGTGATGTCAGCCCATAACACCGGGTGAACTAGGTGCCATGTCAGCGCTTCCCCCTTTGATCGTGCCGGCTACACTGAACTGGTCGGAAAACACAAACTATTTACATAGCCGTTTAGACCGACGTTTCATTCAGTGCGGTGGTACCAACCCGGGCGGGTTAAACCCTACCACCAAGTAAGATTAGGAGGGAAGGGACCTACAGTTTTACGAGGAATCCGAACCTCGGTCAGCCTCCAACGGTCAGCGGTCACCCATCCAAGTACTGACCGCACCCAGCGTTGCTTAACATTCAATAGCGACAGTTGACTGTCTGCACCACTGAGCTAACGAGGCTGACATTGAGACAAACTAAATAAGGTTGTCTCAGAGAGGTCGCCCGAGGAGAGGGAACAGAAAAATAATGCATTGTTCGTTGAAGTAAATTTTTTATTAGTTTAATTTTTTTTTATTGACCCATTCATGAACACAAACAATGTATACTTAGACAGCCTATTTGTTTTTGTAGTAGTTAGTTTACACTAGCTTTAAAATAAAATAAAGTTGACATAAATGTTTCTTATTGCTCCCAAACTGGGTGGCTGTGCTCGAGGTTGTTGACTCAGGATAGCCAATTTCACCCCAGAGGATATACAAGTCCAGTTTTAAGGCGGACTACAGTCGCTGGGGAAAAGCTATTAACCCACGATTTGAACATCAGTGGATTGTAGGAGTAGGGAAACTACAGTCGCTGGGGAAAAGCTATTAACCCACGATTTGAACATCAGTGGATTGTAGGAGTAGGGAAACTACAGTCGCTGGGGAAAAGCTATTAACCCACGATTTGAACATCTGTGGATTGTAGGAGTAGGGAAAGATATTCCTTGGAAGCCCATTCCACACTTTGCAGTGCGACACAAGAACAATTTAGAGAATCGCACCTAGAACTTTTCGGTCGACTACAAAGGGGTGTTCCGCGAGAGTATGGCGGGTTTGGCGAATGCGAATAGGAGGAGGGATGAGGGAAGCGTGTTTATCAGAGCAGTGGCCATAGTAGTACCAGTAAAACAAGCTCAATGATCCAACACAATGCGTCTGTGCTTCAGCATGGTTGAAAGTCCTTTGTGAGTACAAACTCACCAATGAGACAAATGGCTCATCGTTGAATAGAATCCAAGGCTGAACGAAGGTACTAGCGGGATCCCTCCCAAAGATGACTGCAATATTCTACCAACAGTCTTACTTGGGCTTTTTTAAAAGTGTTAAGCCGTTGGACAGGCGGCGTGAAAAATAACATGATAAAATAGAAATTGTAATTTTCGGGAATGAATATTGGTATTGTATTGTATTGTTGTATTGTTTATTGATCATTCATATGGCAGTTAGACTGCTCTCGAACTTGTCACAATTTGTTCTATCCTGTTCGATTACATCCACGAAGAAGAACCGACAAGAAACTTCGCAGGGTATTTTTTAAACATATTTTTACAAGAATTTAGTGACTAGCCACATAATAACACCGCCCATAGTCTATCTAAAACACAGCTTGAGAGCAAGATTAACAATTTTGCTGAGAGTTCCGACTACAAAGACTTATTAATTAAGTAAATCAGGTGTAAAGAGAACAGACAGAAACAGAAACAGATTGTTAAAATATGATATAATTTGTAATAAACATCTGTATGTAGAGCAGTGTACTGTGTGTTACCTCCTGTCAGAGCGGTCATGGGAGCGTGAACGCGAATGTGAACGGCGGTCGCGTCTCTCACGCGAGCGGCGCCGCGAACGTGACGTCGACCTGCGGCGATCCTTCTGCTCCTCCTGCGACAAACAAAATGTAACCATGTCATTTCCCAGATTTCATGTCTTAACACATAGCAAATTCAGAAAAGGACAATAACATAGAACAGTAGCCATGGAAATAATTTCTCTCCATCTTTCTCAGTAAAGACTAGTCCTTATCCTATTCTAAAAATTTCTAGTTTTTAACTGATAAATATGCTTTAACACTTGGAGTTCCCACTTATTAAATATGCTTACACCCTTTGGCTTCCATGCCATTTTCGCACGCGCGTAAACTCGAATGTTTCGTAAAATTATTAAGTCAGATCACTAATATCAATGAAATTATAAACGAAAATATCGCACCCCGGCTAAAATAGCGTCATAAGTCAAAAAAACATGTTTTTGTGTTTAGTATACAGAAAAATTCAAAATTAAATTCTCTACGTTCTGAAATATCGCCATAAGTCGTATGTTGTGAAATGGCGCCGGTAGATGACACGCGACCCTTTTACACACACACCTTTATGAGCACATCCAAGCCCTAATAGTGTCGTTTCATCAGTTCAGACGTGTGGACGTGTCGCATGTTTCCCTACCGAGTGTAAAATAGTGTCGCAACAAGGATTGGTACGTTTTTTTTAACAGGTAAGTAGCGGTTTATAGCTACGTATTCTACAAAATAGTGCATGATTTGGAATTATGACAGTATTTTTGAATAAACTGGAATACATATTTTTTCGATAAGTGTTCTGCAATAGTGTAGGTTTTCGCGGTATAACTCTATTGTTGAACAATTTGAAAGAAATGTTATGTATGTTCTAATGAAATAGAGAAGGTTTTTAGATTGCTGCACTATTTTTGAATAAACTGAGGCACGTTTTTCGTAAATTTACTTGTAGTAAGTGCAAGGTTTCATGATGTAACTGTATTGTTGAAGAAATTGAAAGAAATATTCTGAGTAATTTAATTAAATAGAGGACGTTTTTTAGATTAAAATAGAGGACACACTGTTTTTGAATAAACTGAGGCTCGTTTTTCGTCGATTGCTTTATAGCATTATATTTGTATGAATTAAAAAATTTCTAAATAATTAACTCACACACAAATATTTCATTACTGGGCACACTCAAAACGAAGCAGATAGCGTCCATTCCATGATTGAAAAAAACGTCAGGAAAAGTTTAAAATCTGGTAAAATTTATGTTCCGCCGGTTTAAAAAGACCGGTGAACGTTATGTTGTCAATGAATTGGATCACAAAGACTTTATCTCATTGAAAAAAAAACTGCCAGATTCGTTGGCAGTAACTCTAAATAAGGTTAAAATAACAGAATTCAAAGCCTTTAAAATAACCAAAGAAAATTCAAACACACTTTATTACAAGACGTCTTACAAGGATCTAAATTATTCAGAAACACAGATGACGAAAAAGAGAAGCACGCTCTTGCCTCAGTTGCAACCTGCATATAAGACGAAAGTTAATATCAAAGAAAATAAAAAGAAAGATCTGACGACTCTTATTAATGCAAGCCACATTCCTCAATTTTATGCACCTTTTTATGAGAATCAAGATGTTATTAACATGATTGTTAAGGTTATAATGTAAGATGTAGGGCAAGATGGACAAGAAGTTAAAAAAATATATAATTTTTAGTTGGTTTTTAGTTCTAAATTGGTAGAATGGACAAAGATAATTCATAAATAATTTGAGAGATATCAAAAATTTACATTTGTGTCTTCTACACCCAACATTTGTGTCTTTTAAACGTGAGAATTTTGCTAAGTTTCATATTTTTGGCCAATAAAGAGAGTATTATTTATGCACCTTTTTATGAGAATCTTTGGTCCTAAAGTTATACATAAGACCATGTCTATATAAGAAAACAATTTAAACTAACATTTCACACGTTTTTATGTGCTTCCACTGCTGTATTTTTAAGATGTTATTAACTTGATTGTTAAGGTTACAATGTAAGATGTATGGCAAGATAGATAAGAAGTTAAAAAAATATAACATTTTTAGTTGGTTTTTAGTTCTAAATTGGAAGAATGAACAATGATAATTCATAAATAATTTGACAGTTAACCTAAATTTACTTTCGTGTCTTCTACATCCAACATTTGTGTCTTTAAACGTGAGAATTTGGCTAAGTTTCATATTTTTGGTCAATAAAGCGAGTATTAATTCAAATAATAATTACTTTTATTTCAAAAATACTGTCACAACTCAAACTTTTCAGGCTAATCTTTGCTGAAAACTTCATTTGGATGTTGTTTTTAAATAGGCAAAATTATTGCGAATACGATGATATATAATACTTATTAGTTTGACTAAAAGGATAAGATATAATTAACAAAATATTTTTTTTTTTACATTGCATTAGTTTTTTTGGCTCTATTGAAAAATTTACATTTTTGAGTTAAGCCCCTATTTTAGCCGGGGTGCGATATGTAGAAGTGAGGATTCACTTATTTAGAAGCACAGATGGATTTTTTAACTACAGGAAAAACAAAACATATTTTTTTTTTTTTTTTTATATTTTGACTATCTGCGATCAGTCTCTAGACTATAAGCAGGTGTGTGAGATGGTTAAGGCTTGATGAGTGCACCCTCCATCGAAGATGCCTCGATTATATAGCTGGGTTGTTGAACTTCTTGTCACAACTCCAGGATGTCTTGTCTCTTGAGCCTTTTCTCATACGGGAGTGTAGTAAGCTGTCCTGCCAGCTGGTTGGGGTGTTTTATGAGCCCTTGTTTATATAGGCTTTCGAGAAGCTGGTGTATTTCCGTGGTGGTTATGAACCACGGTGCGTTGGCTAGGCTTTTAAGAATTCCATTTTGAAGCCGCTGGATAATGCTCACATTGGATGTGCTGGCACTGCCCCACAGCTGAAGTCCATAGGTCCAGATAGGTTTTATTACAATTTTTTACACTAGCATTTTGTTTTCCAGCGAAAGTTTGGAATTTCTGCCAATCAGCCAATAGAGATTTCTATATCGTATGTTTGCTTCGTCTCTTTTGGCTTTTATGTGTTTTTTCCATATTAGCTTTCTATCGAGGTTTATGCCTAGGTATTTAACACTATTTTCGTGGGGCAGCTCGTGTTCGCCCAGCTTTACTGGGGGGCAGTTCCCTTGCCTCAGAACAAAACATGCCAGACATTTATTTTTTTATTTTTCTGACCTAACATTGATAATTACATCATAAATGTGAAATAATTTATATAATTATCATCTTGTAGGAGAACGCAGCCACTAAGAGACCACAAACCTATAAAAAATTTGGGACTTGAATCCAATTCCCAAATAATTAAAGAAAACCGTAAGTAAAAAGGTAAGGTTCCTTACCTTCAGTCAAAAATTACAAGACATAAGAAATATTTTTTTCTGTTTTGAGTGTTGAATTCCTTGTAGGTATGTTTCATGTCAATGGAAAGGCCTTTTAATCCTCTATCTTAAGTACTCTTTCGTTCTGATAAGATAAATTCATTGAAATAGCAATAGACATAAACATCCGCTGTTACGGCGCGGACGCGGACCAGATAGCTTGTGCGGTCGAGTTGCAATTTTAAGAGTGTAAGAGATGGCTCGACCGCGTGGTCGAGTGGGAACGTCAAGGATTAACATATTATAATAACACATGAATTTGTGAAAGTGAAGCAAAGTGAAGTTAAATGAAATTGAATGTTATGAAACTGACCAATCTCTTCTTGATCTCCTCCTTCTTGAGTTGGGTGAAGAGCTCTGGTATGCCGTTGTCACTGGCTTGCGCGCTCAGGAGAAGCTCCCACAGCTCCCCCATGAACAGCCGTGCGTTCTTCCCATTCAGGAATCCGGTCAGGTTGATCTGCATTTTCTTTGGACACGGGAACTGGGGACCGGGAATGAGCGAGGAATTGAAAAAAAAACAAATACAAATTAGACAGTGCCCTATGAGGCCACAACAGCAGCGCATTACTTTGGAAGTGACACTTCACTGTTTCGGTAAAGACCAAATGAGGAGTTTGTTTTTTTACAATTGTACCTACAGGAACGGAAGCAGTGATACAGAACAGAGTAGAAGAGCGTCCTCGGCGAGATGAATCGCTAGTTGAAAGGGCACGTACGCGACCGGGTGGAATAAGACACGACTCGGGTGCTACAAGCTGAGTGTGTGTAGCGTGTGTGTGTTTGTGAGAGCTGGAGGAGCGCCGTCACGCCGCCGCCGCCGCAGCCGCCGCGCCACTGCCACCGGCCGCGACGCCGCCGACCGCAGGCGACGACCGGAGCTCTTCTCTCTTCTTCTCCTTCCATCTGTAAGGGGTTTGCGAGCGACCACATTATCCTGAACTTTCTGCCTAACCATACGCTTTCACACCGCGAGTCGTGTCCCGATCTTCCACTCTGTTCCCGATTGAATCTTCCAATTATGCTCTCCTCTCTTCTCAATGAACCTTAAGATAGTGGAGTCTTTACATTTGTGTAAGTATGAAGTGCCCCGTAAATACCGATGTATGCAAAAGTGGCCACCGATAGAGTGGGGCTGGAGGTGTGGTGGCGCGGGCGGCAGGCGACGCGGGCGCAGCGGCGGGGGCGGCGGCGACGCACACAGCGGTCGCTGCCCGGGTGGAATCAAAACATTTCCATACTTCATCAATACACAACCCAACTCACATTGACTCCTCACTTCTTCTATTGCAGTTTCTTCATAGATATGCTCGGGAGAGACTGTTAGCGCGAACATTTCTCGGTAGACGGTAGAAAAAACTGCAATAATTACATTTTAAATGCGATAAATAAATGAATAAGGGTGTAATTGAAAGAAAAAAGTGCGTACTCACCTTCTCTTCGAGTTGGTTATTGACGTAATCGATGACGACGTCATCCTCCATTTTCAGGATCTCGGTGATCTTCTGTGTAATCCAGGGCTTCAGCACGTCCAGCTTCACCTTGGACATGTCCACCTGCACACACCAAGCTTTCTTATGTCTACGGAGCACTATATACAACTACACAACAACACTACTAACAAGGGAAGCAGATGCTGTTGCAGCACAGATCCACCGTGCAGTGAAGACATCTGCCCAAGATTGGCTGCCATCAGGGCAGTATATTTCAACTGTGTTCTAGCAGTGTCGTATAATACGTAGATAGAACAATGTGTACCCTCAGCCTGAGTGCGAAACAGATGGAGGTACTGTTGTTGTTGTTTTGGTTTGGGGTTGGCTCTAGGCCTGCAAACTAATCCCGCTTGGTTGGGGACCTTCGTGCAAAACCCCGCAGTCTCCAGCTACCCCAGACAGCCTGTCTTCCATGAAAGCCACAAGTCGACCGGGGTGTCTGCAGGCCGCTTATCCCTTAGTCGCCTTTTACGAGGGGCACGGGGAGAGATGCAGTGGGACTACTCTTATTAAGTACCGACCCCACACAGGACGATGGAGGTACTGCTTAAATAAACAGCAAGAAGGAGAGAGCATAGTTCAGTACGGTATGGTACAAAATAAAATAATGTCTGTTCACAAACTGAGTCATTGCGCAAAATAAAACTATGTTGTACTAGAATGGGCAAGGCAAAAAAATTTTCCCTATACGTGTGACGCATGTGCATGCTCCATACCATCGGTGCTACAGGCCCTAAGCACCGTGACAATCAACTCCGGACTGATACTCCAGTGCCACGAGGCACTAGAGCAGCCATACTCAAAGTGTGCTCCGCGGAGCCCTAGGGCTCCACGGAGCCTCTGTTGGGGCTCCGCGAGAATACGAGAAAAAAAAATCTAAAATACGCCTCTCCTCTCTGGCTCGATTCAGCTCGGCTGCGCAGACGTCACTGCGTCACAGTTTCATACCTCCCATTAGATATTTAATTATAGTTATTTTCTTATATTATAATATTATTTAAGTAACTGTTACACTGTAATGATAATTAACTTGTACCCTTCCCTGTTAAAAAAATGCACAAAAACTAATTTTTGTTTATTTTAGGGCTCCGTCAAATATTTCGCTTTCCAAAAGGGTTCCGTCACCAAAAAAGTTTAAGAACCGCTGCACTAGAGGGTATAGCTGTAAACAACAAGGTAACCCTACAGTGGATCAGGGGACACAGCGGCTCCTACGGGAACGATGCGTCGGAGGAGCTCCGGCTGGGCCCAGAACCGTGTGTACTCCTACTAATCAGCCAGTTTAAATATTGGCTATATCAACTAACAAAATCTAAACATGAAAATCTTTGGGCCAACACCAGGGACAGCAGGCAATCCCGGGAAGCTATTCCCAAACTGGACCTGCGACTCAGGAAGCGCCTGCTAAAGTTCCACAGGGGTCAACTCCGTATGGCGGTAGGACTTCTTACGGGTCACTGCCCACTCAACAGTCACTTGTTTATTATAGGTGTCACCGACAGCCCCCTATGCAGATGCATGGCGGAGGACGAAACAGCCACCCACATGCTCCTGGGGTGCCCGGTGGTGGCAGAAGAACGACTGCAGTTTCCTGGGAACGTGGGAACTGCCCATGGAGTGTGAAAGCGACCGAGAAGATTGCTCCATTTCATGAAACAGCTTGGGTGGCTAGAGTAGCACTACCCGAGCGCCAAAGTACAACGGACCATCTTGAGGTCTCAGTGCGGAGAATGGCCCACCCGCCTTCCTAAGAGGCTGGGCAGCAAACAACAACAACAACACTCCATACCATTACACTGTAGCAGAGGAATCAATACTAATAATTAATTTCTAAGTGATGGTCATGGAGTAAGTTACTTCGTTTTATGAGATATTGCGTTTGTAGACTCTATACTAATACTAAATTAATGATTTTTAGAAATCTTTATGTATGTTCCACCATAACTCTTAAACCGATCATCCAATACGTGACACAGGATAGGCTTAATAAAATTCGTTCCAGTTACGCTAAGATTTGGCTGTCATAGAAACCGAATTGTTACGCGTGCCGAAATAAAGGTACGACTTTCACGCGAGCGAAGCAGCAGATAAAAGCTTTTAAAATATATTGGTCATTCATATGGCAGTAAAACTGCACTCTAACTTGTCACAATTGTGTTCTATCCTGTTCGATTACACCCACGAAGAAAAACCGGTAAGAAACTTAGCAAGGTATGCGTATTTGTGTATTTTTTTTTTAATTCTATATTTTTTACAAAAAATCTTAGGCAAACCCATCTTTTCTGCTTTTATAGAAAGATACGCCATTGTTCAGGTGGCCAACTTTTGGTCTTCATAATGTTTTAAGATATTAGCGACTTCATAGTCGGACACCTGAATGAGGTGAGTGACATCTACCACCTTAGGTGACCCCCCTGAATCTATGCTCGCACGGAAATCCAACACATTGTCGCACAGAAATTAGCAAAATTTGGGCACACGGACATAACCTCAAAAATATAATTAGTAAATTACCTAAAATAAATTAGGTAAGACCAATAAACTCTCTTGGTGCTTTACCCACAAAACAATGTAAAACAAGTGAGGATTCACTTATTTAGAAGCAAAGGTGGATTTTTTTAACTGCACGAAAAAACAAAACATGCTCGACATTTTTTAACATTTTTTCTAACCTAAAATTGACAAATCCCCCATACAAATTATATTATATAAATGTGTAGCAAAAGAAATAATCCTTTCATATAATGCATTTGAAATAAAGTAAGACTAGAAGCAGTTTACCAGGCAATTTAGGCGGAAATGACGTAGGATTAAATTGAGAGCTGTAAATTTTTTTTCCTCAGAATATTTGTACCACCTTCTAATAAGAAACACTGAATGTAATAGCACTCGATGAGAATATACTAGGGATGTAATTGGAATTTCAGGAATAAACGCAACGGAACGCAACAGGTTAAGATCTATAAACAAAGTCTGCCTTCAATAGCAACAACAAATATAGGCAAAAACTAAGCAATACATATTTTGGGTATTTACATAAGTATTATAAAATTTTATGAGGTTTATGAATTTGAGTAATGAAACGGCACATGTGGCACACATCGGCTACCTGCTCGCTCGACTCACCTGCTGGGCCAAGCAATCTCCAAACTTCATTTGCTTCATCAGTTTCTTCTCCTTGTCGCTGAAGCGTGTGTCCTGCTCCGTGCTAGTTCCCTGCACAGTTCAATATTGTGCTATTATCTGCATTGGAGTTTATTATAAATAGCCGGCACGGTTGACTGTGCTCAAAACCCCAACGGAAAATCAGACACAGCCAATAACACCACTTCTCACGAAGCCGTTATGCCAGCTATTATGCTGGTTGTATAACTTATTGACACGTCTAAACTTAAACACAAACTATTTACATAGCCGTTTCGACGGACCTTTTATTCGGTGCGGTGGTACCATGCCGGGCGGGTTAAACCCTACCACCTAGTAAGATAAGAAGGGATATCCCTTAGTCGCCTTTTACGACATAAACGGGGAGAGATGCAGTGGGGCTATTCTTTTAAATTACCGGCCCCACACGGAACAAATCTCTTTGGTCTTTTGATGATCCCTAGGTTATATGTAGTGGGAATACGCTCACCAGAATTGGAAATGTTTGCTGATGGCAATCAATGGGTGCTAAGGCGCCAAGGTAAATTACTCAAGCAAGTAGGCAATTTTCCGCAAAGCAGTTTTATTGGATCTGGATAGGGTCGTTGGGCAGATGGAGATTCCGAGCGGCCTATTTCATCCGGTGAGTAGAGTAGAATTGATTTGGCACAGATAAAAAACGGCAAATGGGCAACATTTCAATAACGCGCACCGCAAGCACGCCGAAAATGTTCTTACCGTGTACATCATGGTGGCGGCTAAGATGGTACACTCCCTTAGCTAATCGATAGAGTTCGGCGCCTCCGCCGCACCGCGCCGTAGTGCGCACGGTTTGCACCACTATCGGCACGCCTACGCACGGCACGACACGACAAGCAGGCGACCGGCACCGCGCACGCACTCACCTACAACCTGCGGGATATAGGTAGCTACTCAATACAGAGAACTCGTTCAAAGTTACTGTTGCATTAAATCCCCATCTGATTCAATCAAACATGGCTTCACATGGCTCCGCGTGGACTGGACTGGATGAACTAGAAACCAGCGCGCGCAGAGTGAGCGAGCACACACCGCCCGCACAGACGGAAGTCGGAACACAAAAGGAAGCACGAAAAACGCAACTCGCAAGCGAAAGAAAAATGGCGTCCTTCCGTGGGTGGTGTGGTTCTTTTCTTTCGTTGGAGCGAGACAGAAGGTAGGTACCACAGACTATAGGCGAAGGCTACACGTTCAATAAATACTGTGGTCTGGTCCATCAGTAAATACCACATATCGTGGTATTTACTGATAGTGTAGGCTAGTGTATTGAGGGATGACAATTTCCGTGATGATGATCCATCGTCGTCAATAATCGTCGTACTGTACCGTACTGATGATCCATCGTAGTGTGATAAATATTTAGCGTGTAAGTAACCTCGTGTCAGTTACGCATCGATCGATCGCATACCTATTTCCGCTCAGCTGGATAGCGCGCACATTTCGCCACAGAGTAGTGAAGTAACAAACCGAGTTGGTAATTCGGTTCAAACCGATTTGATGTTGAAGCGAGTCGACTCGGTTTGGTAAGCGGCGAAATCGAGTTGACTCGCTGGCTCGCGGTGGCGTGACGGCGTGGCGGACGGCGACTGCCTGCCTCGGACCGACCGAGTGAACTGACTGCGAGCGAGCGAGCGAGCCGACTCGGTTTGGCGAAATCGAGTTGACGCGGCGCGGCGACTGCCTGCCTGCTGGCCGGACCGAGTGAACTGACTGCGAGCGGACTCGGTTTGGGCGAGCCGACCGAATCGACTCAATTCGGTTTGAGATCGCCGCGCGCTCGAGTCGAGTCAAGCCGCTGCTCGGCTCGCTACTGCGTCCGCTAACTCGGCCGCCGACCGACCGCCCGCCGCCGTTGGAATCGGTTTGGTTTGGTGAAGTTAAGCGTATTCGTTTGTAGAACTGGCTAGCATCGTATTCTTCGATCTGTCTGTTCTGTATTGATTCGTGGTTCTGTGTATGTAACGTAACTCGTGTTTAACAGATTAACTTGTGTTGTGAATTACCTAACTCGTGTTGTGTGTTTTATTTTATTCATACTCATTTATACTAACTAACGACAAAAAGTGTAAAAAAATACTCGTACCGCTCGTCTTTATTATAGAGCTGGGCTGGTTATTTAAGCTACCTACCTACTTTGAACCAAATCGGTTTGAATCGGTTTCGAAACCGATTTGGATATTTTATCAAACCGAGTTAATCGATTTGTAATTTTAAGCGAGTTCCCCATCACTACCACAGAGTATCGCCGCGCGCGCCGCTGCCTCCGCATCGCGCCGCTACCACAGATTACTTAATAGTTCCTAACGGAACAGGAGGTCTACTCGGAGTTGTAAAAACGATGCATCGTGCCATTTGTCGTGTCGTAACCTACTCTAATTGACATCGTTTCGATATATCGTTTTTAGAACTACATAATAAAAAAATGGCATTGTCATTGTCGTGTCGTAACCCTACTCTTAGGTTCAAATGTCAAAGAACGAACATTTGAATTTGACCAATGAGCAAAGGACAATTTTCGATAATTCCAACGACACCTCATGACATGAGGTCTCGTTGAGATTGTCGTTTTGTTGCCACTATTAAATAAAAAGAAGAGATTGCCGTTTTGGTGTATGTATTGCGTTCATTGACTTACACACGATTTACGAGTACCTACCTATGTGTGCATTGGTGATTTGTTTTCGTTTTTTGTTTATTGTATAATTTCATCCATAAGTTGCTACCTACGCTTGGAAAATATAAAAAAAATTAGAGGACTCAGCGCGATCGTCGCGGCGGTCATGAAGTCCGGTGTACCGTGTGGGGCCGGTACTTTAAAAGAATAGCCCCACTGCATCTCTCCCCGTGTATGTCGTAAAAGGCGACTAAGGGATATGACTCCCTTCTTATATCACTAGGTGGTAGGGTTTAACCCGCCCGGGTTGGTACCACCGCACTGAATGAAAGGTCGGTCGAAACGGCTATGTAAATAGTTTGTGTTTTCCGTCCAGTTCAGTGTAGCCGGCACGACCGAAGGGAAGCACTGACGTGGCACCAAGTTCACCCGGTGTTATGGGCTGACATCACGGATGTTGTAGGTGATGTAGCCAACCGTGTCAGTTTCCATAAAAAAAAAAAAAAAGTCATGACATGACTGACTGGGCTGAGTGACGGGCGGCGGCGGCTACGGCGGCGAATGACTGGCGGTCGAGCCGGCCCGCGAGCGCGCGGCTCCGGCTCCGGTCGCTCGCCCCGCCTCGCCCCGCCGCGGACGGAGCGGCCGGCTACAGCCGGCCGCTCCGTCCGCCCCGCCTTCATCCATCCATCCACAGATTACCAATACAAAGAATATAATACTACTATACCAATATATATGCTTTTGTATAAGGTGCGACACGGCGAGAACCACAAAAATATATATTTTTAATTACAACGGCGACGCGACAAACTTGCGCCGTCCGCCATCTTTTTCCAATGCATCCATCCAATACTATCTACCTATATACAAATTTGACCACAACAACTTTTATTTTGGTCTTGGACACAAATCGCTTGTCTATGATTGCGAGAAAAACAAAACTTTTTGTCTATGCTTTCGATATGTCACTTCTTCCGACCGACCGAACATTTGGTTAGAGTGGGATATTTGCATGAGTTAGACACATCCCGAGATACATCCGATATATTCGGATCTATCCGAATTTATCGCAATCGAAACTCCGAGTAGACCCCCTGATGTCTAATTCCAAAGAAAATACGTAAAAAAAGTTCGACAAAGTTCCAAACGCGCGCTTTAGAAAGCAGCGCAAGTAACATTAAACCTTATGTGAATCCTTGAGCGCTGAATTTCCTTTACTACATCTATCCACGAGAGAGAGATAGTGGCGGGGGGACGGCATGTAGGGTAGGGGTGCCTTACCTGCCGTGCAGTCGCGTCCAAGGTCTATAATATTATATTATAGTGTCGTCGTTCGTTTGGTTGGTTTCGTCGCGTAGGCGACGACGATTTTTTATAAATGCATTTATGTACATAAGACAAACATTATTTAAACCTAAAAATTTTAAACCTTGTACCTTCTTTCGTAAATTTAATAATAGTTTTTCTGAATAGGTTAAGTTTATAAGTAGTTTTACTGGTTTAGGTATGCACTAACTTAATTGTCTTTACTTACCAAGTATTACTGTTTGATGTCCCAAAGAATAAATAAAAAGGTATAACAAGTGAATTGGTGAACCACAATCTAAATATTGTTATTTTTTAGAGATTTTAATTGCCTTGTTAGGCTATTGAATCTGGTTGACTTAAAGCATTGTAGCGTGAATAATCCAATTATTGAAGTTATACTAGTGAATGAAAAAAGAAAATCAAACTCAAATTTTATATCTATTGTAGTATATGTTATATTATATATAGTATATATTATGTTCGCGTATGATGATGATGAAATAAAACAAACAGGTATTAATTAGAGGAGCGCGCGTCCCTCACGGCTCGATCCTTCGAAGGTCCGCAACGCGGTTAACTATTTATCTATTTTTTCGTCGGAGTGAGACACGCCTGCCGCTACCCGAATTTGTGCCACTAGATCAAAGTTCATTAACCGTTGGCGCATTCCGAACTTTAATAAACTTTCACAATTATTATCTCGATAATTATTAGAAATAGATACATAGTTTCTTAGCATAAGGTTTTAAATGTATTTAGGAGAGTCTGTTAGTATTTTTTTATTTTATTTAATAAACCCATCATATTATTTTAATATGATCTATTTCCGATACAGAACATCCCCTTATACCCTTCGTCAGTTAAAAAATACCTTATATAAATAGGTATGTATAAGCTGCTTCGTTATTCATGTCAATAACTTCGGGAGGGTTACATACGCACTCAAACAAACACTTTACGTAAGAAAAAAACATATGTTTATGGAGCATTTTTTCTCCTAACAAAAAAAATTAAATCAAATAAGTGACCTTGTGACCTCCTTACAACAAACAGCTGGTCTGCGTTTGAACATAGGACGGTCATTGACCCCGTACAATGCAAGTTACCTACTGTTACACACAGGATAATGTTTAGGCAATCATGTTTTGTTAAATTTCTCGAAAAGTAATGCTAAAAACATATAATTTTTTTTGCGTAACAAGTTTATTTGAGTGTGTATGTAACCCTCCCGAAACATTTGACATGAATAACGAAGCACCTTATACGTGGGGCACACTAAAAGTTTCCGGAATTAATAGGAATAAAATACTATTAAAGGTCAAAAATGAATTTATTGTTTCTCAAAATATTCTCCCTTTGCGTAAATGCACTTTTTCATACGATTAAACCAATTTTGAAAACTTTTGTGGCACTCCTCCGTGGTGACCTCAGAAACGTGTTTTTCATATTCTTCGACAGCCTCTTCTGGTGATGAAAATCGTTGACCGCGTAATTGGTTCTTAATTTTTGGGAACAGAAAAAAGTCACAAGGTGCCGTCACCTGTTACTATGTCCCACACCAAATTTGAAGCGCCTTTGTTGAATCTGGTAAGCATAGCATTGCACCAAGTGACGCGGTGCGTTTTTTGAGCCTCGGTCAAATTGAGTGGGATCCACCGCGAGCACAGCTTTCTCACACCCAAATGTTTGTGTAGGATTGATTGTATTTGACTCATGCCTATGTCTAAGGATGTCCGAATCTCATGGTAGGTCACATGCCTGTCTGTTTCGATCATACGGCGCACAGCATCGATGTTTTTGTTGTTCACAGCGGTGGACGGCCGACCATCGCGAGATTCGTCACTGAGATTGACACGACCGCGCTTGAATTCTGCAAACCAGCAATAAATAGTCGTCTTGCATGGTGCTTCATCGTCAAAAGCAGATTGAAGCCGAGCGAGGCTCTGATGAGCTGTCAAATTACACTTAAAATCGTAGAAAATCATACTACGAAAATTTTCCCGGGTTAAATCCATGTTAATGTAGACACGCAATTTTTAAAATGGCGCCACAATGTAAAAACAATTGACAGTCAGATGAAACAAACTGCATTCTACAGCCAAAGAGTTCCATTTTCAAATGTTGTAATTACTTTTTAAATATTGTTTATGTAAGTGGCCAATTCCGGAAACTTTTAGTGTGCCCTATGTATACGTTAGATTTAGGTATATTTATAAAAATCAAAATGCATTCCTCCTCTCTTTCGCTTGAACTACCAATATCCACTTCTTTCTCTTGAATTTTCTTCTTCATCCATCACTCAAGGGTTGACTGGAAGAAAAAACTTGCAGTGATTATATAGTCCGCCCATGTGCACTCCTGTATTTCTTGTTTCTTGTTGTCTACTGTTCTTCTTTCAAATTGTTTCTATTCTACTAATTATTATGTACAAGAAATAAACCTAACTTTAGGGAATGGGATTTAATTTACGCCGCCGCTATTCCGACGCCGTTTGTCTATGGTATTACTAATACTATTACATATCACTACCACCTCTATACCGATTTTACGATATACGTGTTATATACTTTGCGTGTACACAAATGCACACACACTTCAATAACCGGCGTCGGAATAGCCACTTTTGCAGAATTTGACAGTTCTTGTATATAAGGTTCACGCCGCCGATCATATGTTTTTGAATATATTCTTTGTGTTTTTGTTTGTAGTTGTCAAAAAAGGTCAATAATATGTCGTGATGTGATGTGACTGGACTCGAACGAATGTAGAAATAAAATTAGAATAGAATATAGTCGGGCGTGTATGGCGGGAGAAGACTTTTCGTAATTTAGCATAATTTTCTGTTTCTCGGTTTTCGTCGTGGTACTAGGTAGGTAGGAGGCGGCGATCGTATGACTGACGTGTTCCGTTCCCGTACAAACAAATAGTAGTTTCCGTTTCTTTGTGTGTACAGATTGCAGCTAAAGGCTCAGACTACCTAGGTGAAGACCTAGTCACATCACAGACGCAATACTATTATTTGAATCCTGTCCTGCGCAAATGTTGTGTACCTACTTTATGTTATAAATATGAATGTAAGTACTTACGTAGAGTCAACTTGACTGGAAATTAGTAGGTAGTATGTACTATCATTGTCTGATGCAGAAGTTCCTCTCCCCTCAACGCACCCGGGGCCCTTTTCCCCACTCATTAATTAACAGCGGACGAATGACTCGGGCCGCGAGGCCCCGAGAATGTCTCGGAACACCTAGACTGTCGCCTCTCCACCTTGATGGAAGATCTGGAACTGCATCCACTGCATCTGATAGCTACCTACATCAGATGTCAGCCCAAACACAGAGTGAATTAGGCAGTGTGGTAGTACAAAAGATCACAAAGTATAATTCCATTGTTTTGTTAGGCATAGCCTCTGAGGGTACATCCCCAATTCCCCACACACTGTCTTCAGTGCTTCCCATCGACTAGTTACTGGATACTTTCTTGAGTTCAAGTTCATGTACCTAGTGAGTGGGCAAACGATTACTTAATTGATATTTTGAGGATGTACAGAGACCAATTTAATTCAAACAAGTGTTTCAAAATGGTGCAAAATGATTACTACACTTTGTTTAGGATTAAAATAACAAAACAGTTTTGTTCACACTTAAAATTTTTAATGTTATGCATATCAAACGCCGACCCCTATTATTATCATTCTTCTCTCCCTCCACCAAACATAATAAAATGAACAATGTCAATGAAGTCATTTATATATTATCATTTTTGTCAATAAATTTATCCTTTTTACAATTTGCTTTCAGAACTTGATAAACATTAAATTTATATTTAATCATACGCTTAATAATTCTGATCTACTATATCAGGCGTAAAGGCCTTTGTCAAAAATTTTATACGTAATATTATCAATTTATTTAAATTAGTATTTGTCGTACTATAATGTAGTACCATGTCAAAAAATATGGATCATTCTCAGAAGATCCATTGGCCAGGTCCATGATGGATACTCAATGTATCAAACCGTCAATACAATTAGTTAAAAACAAGTGTTACAAAATGTACACTATGTCTATAATAGATAGGTACGTGATGTCAGAATTATCATTACTATGTTTTTATTTTCACGTTTTTCTTCAGAAATATTCATATAAATTCTGTACAGGTTCGTAAAAGAAAAAATATACAAATAGAATCAAATCCTCCAAGCACGCCGGCGGATGCAGGCCGTGGCTACGGAGCTCTCCGGGACGACGCGAGACTAGCTTCAAGCGATGGGTGGTGGTACTAGACACGTAGGCCACCACCACCCCCATCCTGGAGAGCTCCGTGTCCGTCGGACTGCGGGGTGACGTCACGCAGATCTTCTATCTTTGTTGGCCCTCTTGCGTGCGTCGCTGTTGCGCACGGCGCTGCACCGGTAGCGGAGGCTGCAAACGTGACACAGGGCCGCGATAGCCTCAAGCGAACCGGTGGCGGCGGACTTCGTCCCGTCGTAGCTGGTGTGGCCGGGCGTGTCCCTGGTTCGTCATCCTCACTGGCAGACACGGGCGAGGGATCAGCGAACCATGGTGGATTGGGTATGGTATTGGATATGGTTGTAAAAGAAGTGGCAGGTCTTGTCACTGGATCCGGTCTCATCGTGAGGAGGGCGAGTCGGTGTCGGACGCGCGACGTCACTTGTCCCTCCTCTGACACAATTCTGATATATGATGAATTGATGATAGATAACATAAATTAACTTAAAATTACTTTATTTTATAATCATAATTAGATTACATAAATAAATAACTACCCTCTACATTACACTGTTGTACATTGTTGTACTCTACGATGTCTTACCCCTTCTTGCCCGTTGTCTTACAATTTAGCTTTCTCGCTAGCCTTCCTTCACCAAGGATAATAAATAATAATATAACCATCACCAATGAATACATAAATGAACCATGTGAATTATGTATGACATTACAAAAACCAGCATACTTATGTAGTGAGTGTTATTACATTTTTAAATTGAGCATTAATTATTATTTATTAGGTACTAATGAAAAACAGTGCATAAGACAGCTAGAATAAACAGCTGGCATAAGCTAGATAGAAGTAAATAGTAGGCATAAAGCCATTAAAACACTGAACAAGCGCTGTTGACCCCGGCGTGGCTCCGGCCTCGCGAGACCACGGCAGGCCCTTTCCATAGTAGGTACTGGACTGTATTAGACAAAAAAACAGTTTTTTCTCACTGGCTTTATATTTTGCCTTTCTTCTCTAGAAGTTTTATGTGACTACTACTAAGGCAACGAACAGATTAAAAATCATAGCAATTTATTTTTTCGTCCGTCGCCAACGCACTCCCTTCGGTCGAAGGCTGGTCTCCGACGACCTCATGGACCGGAAGACGGACGATCCTCTTCGCCGGACGTCGCAGCAGTTCTTCGACGGTGCGTACGTCGACCACTCGTACGTGTCCATCTCGGCCAGGCAGGGCCGTTATCAAGCATAGGCTACCTAGGCTGCAGCCTAGGGGCCCGCACCACAAAGGAAATTTGTAAAAAAAAATTTTTATTCAAACACTGGTGCGAGCCCCCATATAATGAAGTCGAGCTCCAGAATCGCTTTGGCGAGCTGCGATATTACGGAAGTCCCTCCGGCGGCTCGTGTGTCGTCATTGCGCCTCACGCCGTCGTCGCGTCGGTCGGCGGGGGTGCGGGCGTGTGGTGTCGCACACCCACTGCTCTGCGCGTTCTCGTTAGCTTCCTGCTGTACATCAGAAGCTTCGTTTTCGTCGCTGACATCTGCCTCCTCATCTGCAATATTTTCAAGCTCCATTTGTAGCCTCTTCTTTACTAAGTCAGCCTCAAGCTCTAACTTTAAATGTAGGTCAGGTAAATAAGATTAAAATTGCATCTTTTCAAATAGCTATAACTTTGTAAATTCTTATCGTATAGCAATAAAACTTATACCAAAATAGTTAGGAAGAGTTCTTTCAATATAAAAAATAAAGAAAAATGGTGGAATAGTCTATTAGCCGTTTTATTGCGAAAAGCGGTCAAACATAGGGACAGACAGAAAAACACTTCCAAAGAATAGATTTTTATCATCAGTTTCGTTAATAAGCCCCCGAAAAATATTTTTTTAAAAATTATAAAATTACAGACATTCATGTAGCCTAGTGTTTTATAATTAAGTCGAGATGTTGAATCTATCAGGAATAAAATAATACTTACTGTTGTATTATAATCATCGGTGCGAGGTTTCTTCGCAACTGGTTTGTGTTCATCGGCGGACAACACACGCTTGTAGTTCATCGGCCCAGCAGTCTGCGGTCCGCATTCCATAAAACATTCCACATAAGGAGCACCTTGCACCTGATCTTCCAGGTTTTTCGCAGTAGTAGTGTCATACTGCAAGTATTTAAATAGGTATACATAAATATATATTCCAGTCAAACGTTATACACTTAGAATACCTTCGTATTGCTTCTGTATTGTTTTTCTTCACCGGTGTGTTGAGTAAATTTGCATACAACCTATTACAAGATTTTAAAATCAGAAATAACTGTAGTAGTGGGTGGGTTTCGATCCCACGACCTCTTACTCAGCGGCCGACGCTTTGCCCACTAGGCTACCAGCACGCAAGTCACTAGTGTCATCTATTAAAGTAGAAATTTCTTATTTTACCAAACCTGCTGCTCCACCGTTCGGAACCAGTGTAAAACTGTAGGTCCCTTTCCCTTACCCCTAACTAGGTAGTAGGCTCAAATTGTAGTCGACTGGGTTGGTACCACCGTACTGGATGTAAGATGGCCACATAGCAACCTCGGTTGTGTTCTCCTCTAGTCCAGTATAGCCAGCAATCCTGGCAAGTCTCCAGTATGGCACCTATTTTCTCGGAGGTGATATTGGCTGGTCGGAGCATGTGCTTTGGCCCCTCGGACTCAGCCACCCATATCAGATAACATAAAAAAAAAATCCCAGAACAAAACATAATTTTGGAGGTAGTGGGTTCAAATACAGGAGCATGCACAACTTATTTCTGTCTTAACAAAGATTGATGTGTATTTGACACTAGTTGCTCTTGGTGGGAACACAGTGAGGAAAGCTCTGCACAGCAGTACGAAATTTTTTTGTTGTGTACATCGCTTCCCATCATCCGGCTGGACACGGTGGAAGTGTATGACCGTCACTTCCCTCCCATATGATTGGAAAAGCCCTATACCCTCACAGTAATAATAACTGTACAGCCCCCGCTACCGGTGTGGCGGTACAGTGCACAACGGTGACGCACGCACGCACGAGCAAAGTCCATAAAAGGGCTGCGTGACGTTCGCCCCGCAGACCGGCGGATATGTAGCTCTCCGAGATGGGGGTGGTGGTGGCCTACGAGTCTAGTACCACCACCTATCGCTCGTAGCTTGCCTTGCGTCGTCTCGGAGAGCTCCGTAGTCACGTCCTGCACCCGCCGGCGTGCTTGGAGGCTTGCCTCCCGCCGTCAGCGGAAATTACCGTTTTTATCTAGATTTTGTATTAATTTTGTGTATTTTTATTACTTTTTGTAAAATGTATGTAAAATTAATATAAAAATATTCTAAAAACGTGAAATAAAGGAAATAACTAAAATATAGAGCTAGCGCATCTATGGTGCAGTCCTGTCAAAATGTTCCGGAGTGTAGACAGGCGATGTGTGTTTCCAAGAGTAGTTTTTACAAGTTTCCACTGCACTTTTGACTTACAGATGATTATAGTAAATTAACACTTATGCGCTCTATAATTTATAATTACTCTGAGCCCCTCCATCAGTGGTAGAGCACCCGGTGCGGAGTTCTACCCATCATCAACACGAACACTAACTTTTTCAAATTAAATAACACAATGATACCTCGGTTACTGGATTCATCCATCCATAGTAATGTCCCAATTACACTGGTGTTTGGCTGTGATATATTTTGAGACTGGAGCTGAAAATTTTGAAATATAATCTTTAACCCTTACCGCCTTACTTACATCACTTGCCGGACTATAATATGTATGTATTCTTTATTTGCACACAAAGTTTAGGTAACAAATAGGCGAGTCTAATGCCACAGAAGAATTTTTCACAAACTGATTGTGATAATTGGTACAGGTAGGCGCGTACATGAGATATTAAACGTCTCACTTCAGGCAAGTATAGTATATTTACATTAATTTTGTCAAAATGCTTGCGTGACTCTTGTATCTCTTATGTCTGCAGCCCGCAGGCAGATACGCGAGTGGAAAACATTAGCGTATTCTTATCATGAGATGATTTTAATGCAATGTTTTGGTTTTATTCTGTACTAGCTTTTCCCCGCGGCTTCGCTCGCGTGTAATTAAATAGAAAAAAGTAAGTATGCCCACTACCGCGTACCTTTATTTCGGCGCGCGGAACAATTCGGTTTGTATGAGAGCTACATTTTAGTGTAACCAGAAGTGAATTTTATTTAGTCTATCCTGTGTCCCATGTAGGTAAATGTGCTTGTACGAAGTTTCATCAAATTCAGATGATCGGTTTAAGAGTTATGGTGGAACATACATACATACAGAAATGATTTCTAACAATCGTAAATTTAGTTTTAGTGTCATACACAGAGTCTACAAACCCAACATCTCAAAAAACAAAGCAACTTACTCCATGACCATCCCTTACAGATTTATTATTAGTATTGATATTGATTGATTGATTGATGATTGATTGATTGATGTGGATTAAGACCGACCGAACCGATATAGTTCACTGAAGTGAGCGGATGAGCAAGCTCAGAACAACTGAGCAAAACATCTCAGCCGCTCAGCCACTCCTTGTCAGACGGTCGGTCGGTCGGTCGACCGAACGAGCGGAGGTGAGAGCGAGCGAAGGCGCGAGCCGCGAGACGCGCGGTCGGTCGGTCGGTGGCGGGAGCGCAGTTTGCTGCTCCGTCCGCTCACGCTCAGCCTGAGCTACTTTAGTGAGCCTGAGCTAACTGAGCAAGAAGAGCAGCTGAACGACGAGACCGAACTAGTTCACCGCGTTCACTGAACTACAAAGAGTGAATCAGTATAGTGAACGAGCAGACATGACTAATGTGGATGCACACACACACACACATGCGTAGACATGATTTGAAGTGCTATGTGTAATCTTTCTCTCTATATTGTTGCCAAATAACAATATACTTACCAACGAGCTTCTTACAGAGCTATGGGAAGGATCAGGAACTTCATCGTTCAGCTTGGACTCGCTGTAGATATGTAGTACAATGAACGTGGAGCACTGGCGGCATATTTTTACCTATATTTACATACAAACATGAATGAATGGTTAGGAAACTATTTCGCACCACACCAGCAGGCGTATTTAAATCAATTAGGTTGACAGCAGTGGCTTTCATTTAGTTCTCTGTAATAAAGGCAAGCACAACTTCTTTGCATTTATAAGTAGGTACACCCACCCCCCAAGGTTGAACTTGGGGGGTGACCTTGTGTTTAAATTTATATATAAAAAACAAAGTTGTGTTAGTTACACCATCCATAACTCAAGAACCGCTAGACCGATTTTTATGATCTTCGATTTGTTAGAATTGTCTCCACCCCGAATAACAAAATACAAACAAAAAATTTAAAACTTCGTAAAAGAAATTATAAAGAAAATTCATTTTCTCATACATTTTGTATGGAACGGATTTTAGTGGGGGGGGAGGGCAGCGAAGGGAACACACCGAGTTTGCCGTGAGCGAAGCCACGGGGAACAGCTAGTAGAATATAAATTTGGATAAGGATTCGGACGATGCATCATATCATTCCTGACGCCGATAAGTAGCCGGAACGATCTTTTAAGTAGGTAGAGAGTATTATAAAATTCAACCTGCTTAAAGCAAGAGTATTGTTCGCGCACTTACCTACACGATGATGTACTTGTTGCTGGAATAGGGGGCGAGGGCTTGAGGTTGATCAGGGGTATGAATCGTCGTTGAATCTAGTTGATTCAAGGTTGGTCGGTAGGGCGCGACGCGAGCTGAAAATAAGTTTGTCAATTAAGGAAAGATATCTGTAAACTACATAAGAAAGCACAACGGTCTGAAAAAGTGCGGTTAAAACGTCGGCAGCGATCTGTCGACAATAACATCAACTACTACTACTAACTAAACAACAATGAATGATCGCCTCGCATCACGTGGAAGCCTGTAGACTGGTATACAACAATGCATTGCTTGCTTTGCATTAGAATTCACAGCACTCAGCACAGCACTACACACAGCGAGACAGCTTGATATTGAAAGAGGAATGCAAAGAACGGCGGAGCGCGGAACACAGAATGACGCGGAATGAAACGACGCGACGCGACGCGATGTCGACTCGAGTTCTAGCTACTTTTTCAATAATGAATATGCGAAGATGCAAACGGCAAACGAGATTTGATAATAAATAACACTATCGGCCATCGGCATGCTATCGGCTATTTCTTTATTTGACAGCAGGCAGACAGGCGCGCACTAATACAATCTCACCTTTATGTGATGCTTATTTACAAGTCCATACAGAAAAAACGTAGAAAAAACTGTTGCCGGCGTCGGAATAGCCTCGGCCTTTAATTTAAGCCTGCTGACTGCTGAGTCACTGACCCATAAAGATATATAAACACTCGCTCGACATTATTTATATACCTACCTACATACTAAAACTTCTGTTACTCTGAGACACAAAACACAAAATATTATATAATATTAAAATATATTATACCTCCAAAATCTTAAAATATTAACTATATTAAACAATACACCTATTGTAAAATATTAAACAAAACTAAACAGCCTAAGTAAAATACGCAATCTAGTTGATCGTGGTATGTGGGCAATAAAAATATAGAAGAGAACGCAGCTTAAATTTCCATCATTGTAGTGCGGCCTGCCTGATGTCAATGTCACACACTGATCGATCACTCACTGTCAGTGTCATAAATATAGTAGAAATTCATCATTCTATGGTTCAGTTCAGCAGATTCAGTCCCAGTTTCAGTTTTCTAGACTTTTGCTAGGGTTGCTGTTTTGCTCGTGTTCGCTCACATTATTTTTGTTCGAGCGGATTTCGCTGGGCGTGTGAGGCAGGTGGGGTCTTGCGCGCGAATTGCTCGCCTCCATCTGCCTACGCACGTCGCTATGGGATGACTTGACTTGGGCTGCGGTCGCGCCAGACGTCTAAGCTGCTGTCGCGTTCCCACAGCCTCGAGTCTACGTATCTACGAAAATGTTCAACTCCGTCACAGACGATGGTAAGTTCTATCGACCTCTGGGTTTACATCGTCATACTATGTTATTCTGACTCATTACCTCTATTCATCGCTTTTAACTCCCGCGATTTCCAAGTCATACTATGTGTGGATTATGGATGGATTTCCATTGGTGTGAAGGGTTATACCATGAATAAATATATGTAATAAATTACAAAATAGCTCTCTGCAGCTCACATCTTTTCATAAAACAAGATTGCATTATAAAATATTATTCAGCTATAATAATACATAATATGTACATGGCTTTAAAACATTATGGAAATTATGCCTTGACTCAATCCTTAAAAACCCCAAGCACTTACAGCAGGGGTTTTCAACCGGTGTGCCGCAGCACACCGGTGTACAGCGAGTGACATCCAGGTGTGCCGCAAATTCTAAGTAACTCATTCAAAATTTGGACGAAAAAGTGGAAGAAAAGAGTAAGCATAATTTATCATCTATCTAATAGATTATAATGATATCCACAATGACATTTTCTGACTGATTTGTTTGAACACCTCAACAAATTAAATGCGAGCTCGCAGGGAAGTAATGAATGAGATCATTTTCATATCCTCTGATAAAATGAGAGTTTTCACTGTTAAATTACACATACAGCGTACATTACGTATGATGTCGCCAATACTTTTAAGTTTTCTAAATTTCATATCCTTTCTGTACAAACATAAATGTGGTGTGCTGTGAAATTTTAGTAGATGAAAAAGTGTGCCACTTAATAAAAAAAGGTTGATAAGCCCTAATTTACAGAGTAGCCCTGTAATTAGGTACAGGTGTTTGTACTAAAATAAGAAACAAGGATTTTTAGGACGGCCAATGAGTACGGTATAAGAGTATGTCTCGTACTCTTGCCACATCTTACGCATTGGTTGTTCTACTCTAAAAGCCGATGTTACTTATTTTAGTAAAATAATTAATAGCCTAACCTAGCTAGCTACTTATTTCATAACTAAGTAGTGGATGACAAATAAGTGAGTCATAAACACATTGTTATTAAAGTAAAGGGTAGGGTAACTACATAGGTATCTCTACAAATATATACATAAGCACACTCTTATAATACCCCAAGGCGCGCCTGCAAATGACGTTATCATATATTTTGTTCATCCCAAGAGCTTGTAGTATTAAACTCATAAAACGCTTTAAATGTCTGAAAACTTGATGAAATTTATTTTATGCTACTTCTCAACTTAAACATATTGCATGTTATGCACTTATATTTCTTATATTGTTGTAGTATTAACAATATCAATGTGTCATTGTATGTCAGTATGAATATACCTACAGCTTCTTGCTTTAAGAATACATGTAAGTATTTCCTGGAAGTATATAAGGACAATTTTGGATTGTTAGATTTGCGGCGCAGACGTCGCCCCTGTGCTGGCTTGATTGATACTTGGCTGGTTTGTAGCGATATTACGAGTCGACTATGTGGATGACACGAGTTATATGTATTTGTGAACAAATCCCTAACTCGAGTCGCGACTCACATAATATGACTCCTCTCACTACGCATTAGATGTGAATGAATGAAAGCTCGCAAGTCAAGTAGTGAAACTTGGATATCTGACTGGATTGCTTTAATGTGGATTTGCGGATAAAATAAAATTTGATAATTGAATGTAAAGCTAAGTTAAATTGAATGTGTTAAAGAGTTTAATTTAATTAAGATTTTTTTAGATGTGAATTTTATTATTTAAAATAAAATCACGAAATTTATGTGATATTTTACAGCTTTTATTAAAATAAAAAATAAGGAATATAATGATTACGTACCTATCAAAATCAAATCCAGTAAAAATAAAAATGATACAGTCTGTTTATGGCTGCTCAAAAATTAAAAGCATATGGAATATGGTTATGTCACCCGGATTATGTAACTCATATATTATCACAAATTGAAACTATCCAATGTAGCTCCCTTTGGTCGAGCCGGCTACGAACTGGATGGAAAATACAATTACCTATCCAATTTCTAACCGCACCCAGGTGTGCTTGAGATTACGGATCGCACCACTAAGCTAAAAAGTATTAAGTGCGTAGTACCCGTAACTGATGAGCTTGTGTGAAGAACATTATGAGAGTAGAAGAGGCTGCAGAGGTGTGTCAGGATCGTGGCACGTGGAGATCCGTTGTCTCTGCCTACCTCACTGGGAAACATGACGCTATGTATGTATGTACAGGTACCACTAGCTACCGAGGCGGACAATTCAACCTGTATTATGTTCGTCAGTCAGTCACTCAGAATTTATGTGTCCCCTTCTGGACATATGTTTCTCCAATCTTTCTCCAGTCCTTCCGGCCTTCAGCGGTGCGAAAGCACTGATTGCCTCCGTGTTATGTATGTATGTATGCATGTATCCAACCTGTATAATATGCAGGTTACATATATATAATTATACATATTATGTATAATTAAAAGAAAATCTCAATCATAATTAAATGCTTCTCAATTCGAGATGTACCTTGTATTTAAATACAACATTGTTTTTTTGCTTTTCCGCTTATCGGGGATACTGTCGGTATAAAAGTTATTAACTCACAAAAAATGTCAAAGCAAATAGAAAAAATATTTTGGAGGTTGTCCCAAAATATCTTGAATGTCGATGAAGTGTACATTTGCAAAACCGTTCACTATTTTATGGCAAGTGTTTGAATGATAAGTAAATAAATAATTTACTTCTGAATGTCTTCTAAAAGTGTGAGTTAATAATTTTTAATATATGTGGTGATGAAGCACAGTGTTTGTTGGCTTATTACTTGCTTTACTATGCTAATTTCAGCAAAATTATGACTACGCTTACATCTTCTGTGATGCAAGATTCTTCAGTTTCCGATGCGATCACCATGAGTTGTTAATTTTTTCCCTTGAAACATGCACTTGTGATAATACTGATCGCCACCAGCACACCATTATCATGTCATCACAATTTAATTTTCATATTATATCTGACATTTCAAACCATATATATTTTTTGTCTTTATCATTTTTATTATTGCGTAATCCTATGCTGCTCTTGTCTCTATTTACTTAATTATTTATTTGTAGTTTCTTGAAAGGCTCCACAAGGCTCATAGTTTCCAGTTTTTCTCGAAGACTGATGTATGGAACTCAAATGTGTTTCGAAAGCTGAAATATTTGCTATTCACTATATTTAACTACATTATATTACAAGAAAAGTTATTAATAAAATTATAAATAAAAAAATCAGAAAGTAAGTCCACTAGGAGAGAGCTTCGAAAATGTCACTGGAGGCATCCTAGAATATGCATAGGTAGAGAGAAGGAGGTCGGGAGCGAGACTGGTGGTTCTCTGTGTCTTAGTCATTGCAGACTAGCTGACGAGGGCTTGATGCGAGCCGAAACGTAACGCATGCTGGAGAACTACACAGAGGGGCCACTCGCTAGTCCCGACCTCAATTGACACCCTTCTCTATTGCCAATGGGCCCAGATATGTTCGGTGAGGCCATCGTAAGCTCAGTTCAACACCTTCTGTTTCGTTTGGTGTAATTTTTCATTACGAAAAATATGAATGGCATTTAATTCTCCATTTCATAAGGTACAAAAAAGTAATCATCTTGACTTGATCAGATCAACGCTTCAATAGACCAGCTCAGCGTGTATGCTGATATTGCTGGACATACGTCCCCAATTTTCCTCCAGTCCTATCGGCCATCAGCGGTATATTATTCACATGCCATGTCGTCCAAGTATTCCGACGTAGTGAAAGCCATGTTGATGTTAAGAACGCGCTTGCTCGTGCTTCAACTCTCGCGTGGCAGCAGCCTAACCTAGTGCTATTTCATACAACATTTGATAGAAAGAGGCACACTCTGAGAGGAATAGTACCGAAAAATATGAGATGAATAGAGATGATGTCATGATGCATTCCTACACCTAGTGCTTCACCGTTCGCACCCGGTGTAAAACCGTAGGTCCCTTCGCTTGCCCCTTACTAGGTGGTAGGCACAAATTGTAACGGACTGGGTGGATACTACCGTACTGGATATAAGATGGCCACATAGCAGCCTCAGCTGTGTTCTCCTCTAGTCCAGTATAGCCAGGGAACTCTTTGGTATGGCACCTGCCTTCTCGGAGGTGATATTGGCTGCATGCTCGGAGCATGTGCTTTGGCACCTCTGACTAAGTCACCCATACCGGATTACATAAAAAAATTATAATAACTATTTTTGTAGCCTGAGTTGAGGAATCGCATGATGATATGGTAACCTTATGCGATCTGCGAAACCTGTATAACACAATAAGCACAGTGCTATGAAATTCTTCAGTTTTAAAATTGTCAAAACAATTTCACATTATTGCTTCACGGCAAATCAATTCAAAATAATTAGAATAGAAAGAAACTCTTTATTGCACACAATTGAAAGAAGAAGAGTACATGACAAGAAACAATAAATACAGGACTGTGCAAAGGCGGACTTATTAATAATATTTCCAAAGCATTTAAAATAATACAATTCTAATACGAAAGCAAAATTTGCAGAAAATAAATATGGTCAAACATGTTCAATAAATTTTTTAAATGTTTTTGTGTAGAATATGTAGATGGACAAGCCTTTCTTCCTAAAAATGTGGTATTTTGTTTAAACATTACATTTAAAAGTTCATTATATCAACTGAAGATGTAATTTGTTACCGGCAAAATGTTATTTACACTGCACCATAATATGTAAAGTAAAGCATTAGTGCAAGTAGAAGTGAACACACACTGTGAGCGTGAGCGGTCAGCCACAACCGGCAGTGTCCCCGCTCGGATAGCAAGTGATTTCTTCCAGTCAACCTTTTTATTGTATATTTATAGCATTTTTAAGTTCCATATGTCGGTAATAGAGTATGTGTTAACAAATTGCACACCTATGCAATATCGTATTGTATTGTATTGTATAATTTCATCCATAGGTAGGTAACCTACGCTTGGACATGTCGAAAATTCCGCCAGTTCTAAATTCAATGCGAAGAAGAACTGACAAACAAACTTCGCAAGTCACAATGTTTTGTTAGTACCTTATATATAAGTATTATAATTCAAGTAATTTACAATAATTAACGCATACTACCGCTCACAAGAACATTAATATTTACAGCATAAGCATGAACACTCAAGAATCTGACCACTCTGCCTATTTACATTACCTATATCTGGTGTATAGTGCCATCGTCAATTTTGATACTTCATATATCAAGTCAAATAAAAACAATTAGTTTACGTTTATTACAAAGAAATGTAATAAGTCATATTAAAAATCTAATGATACAAAGTGTATCCAATTATCATTTAACTGGTTGAGCCTAGGTGGTTACACCTAAGTGAGGTCGATTAGAACTGTTCTCAGCGCCATCTATGGTCAACAGTTGACACTACTATATCTACAAAAGGCCATTCTCTGACGGTAAAGCAGCTCGATTGTTTTACCACCGTTAGTAACGAACATTTTTGAATCGAAAGTTGTTGTTCTTTCTGGAGTGCGTCGGCTATCTTTGGAAAAATACTTTTTCGCAGTAAATGTGAGTAAAGTATTTGTTTTTTGCTGTAATTATGTTTATTATGATAGTGTTCTGTGTAACAAAGTATTTTTTGTTAACAAATATTTTTCCTCAATAAAACTATCACTAGGATTTTTTGCAATTTTATTGTTACTTGTGTCACGGTGGTCACCTCTACTAACCACCTTATTTACTGAAATCCTGAAATTTTGCGGCTAACACTGATATTTTTTACTTATTTACATCTCAAACAATCACAATAGCTTACTTTTTTTTTATTTGATAGTTTAATTTAAAGTGTGGCTCAATGAGTACACAATTATCTTTTGACAGCTGTGCAAGTCTGGGATTGTTCAATATAACATTTTATCAATTTCATATTAACACACACACATAAATAAAAATATAAAAGACCACTATTAAATAATATTTCCAAAGCATTTAAAATAATACAATTCTAATACGAAAGCAAAATTTGCAGAAAATAAATATGTTCAAACATGTTCAATAAATTTTTTAAATGTTTTTGTGTAGAATATGTAGATGGACAAGTCTTTCTTCCTAAAAATGTGGTATTTTGTTTAAACATTACATTTAAAAGTTCATTATATCAACTGAAGATGTAATTTGTTACCGGCAAAATGTTATTTACACTGCACCATAATATTATGTAAAGTAAAGCATTAGTGCAAGTAGAAGTGAACACACACTGTGAGCGGTCAGCCACAACCGGCAGTGTCCCCGCGCGGATAGCAGAGCCTCCTCTCATGTTGCAGGGGAATACGAAGTGATCGGGGAGGCGCACTCGCAAGTCCTGGAGAATGCCTCCGAGGACCTCACCGTTAAGATCTTCGGGTTCAAGTACGTGCGTGTCAGGGCCATACTATTCCATCTCACGGCGATCCTGCTCTGTGGGGTGCCGTACCTATTCATCAGCTGGTACCCGAAGCGATCCTTGATCAAGTATGCCAGATGCAGCTTGAGAACGGCCGATTTGATTTGTGGTAAGAACTTTACAAAGTAACTTTCTTACATTTATCTTATGCTATGATGCATTTTGACAACGTTCAACCACTGAAGCACAGACAAATTGTTAGATCATTGAGTCTGTTTTATTAACCCCCGACGCAAAAAGAGGGGTGTTATAAGTTAAAGTGTGTGTGTATGGGTGTATCTAGCTGTGGCATCATAGCTCCCAAACAGATGGACCGATTTGGATGTGGTTTTTTTTTATTAGAAAACTGGTTTAATCGGGATGGTTCTTAGCTATGTTTGTAATCAAGTAATTAAGTAACAAAAAAATTAATTATCTTAAAAAGTGGACTGATTTGCATGTGATTTTTTAAAAAAAGCTTGAAATAAAAGTTAAATTACAAATAAAAAAAAAATCCTGACATTTAAAAAGTCAAAAGTAATTTCCGTTTACTTAAAGGAGTCGGGGGACCTCTAAGTAAAAACTATGGGCTGCGCGGGAATTTACTTAGCCGTCCTTTTAAGTAAACGGAAATTATTTTTTATTTTTGGGGGTCGGGGCCTTTTTAAATTTGTAATCGATACTACTATGACCGTTGCCCGCATGAACTCGCTTCCCTCAACCCTCCTCCTCCTGTCTTCAAATAGCACCATTCTTAAATCTTGTGTCGCACTGCAAAGGTGTAGAATGGGCTCCCGAGGATATCTTCTGCTTACACAATCTCGGCTACGGATGTTCAAATCGCGGGTTAATAACCTTTCCCCAGCGATTTTAGTCCACCTCCAAGCCAGACGGGCACCTCCTCGGGAGTGAAATCGGCTATCCTGAGGCACCGACCTCGTGCACAGCCACCCAGTTTGGGAGCAATTAAAAAAAATAAAAAACACGAGTGCTTCATTAACTCAACTGGCTTATGCTTTCAGTGACCGACAATGAGGGAACATTTCGTATGGAGAAAGTTCAGGAGGTGGACATTAATATGGGAAACGATAAGGACAACAAGCTTCGCTTCTTCATCTACCAGCACACCAGGTTCATATGGCTGAAGGATCAGGGCGTGTTTGTCAACGTGCAAGTTCTAAATGAAAAGATGACCATAAGCCAGCTCATGGAGAATACATCGGGGATTAATAAGCGACAGCAAGCTGAACTGTACGTTACATTTTACACATTTGTTTACATTTTATTAATTATGTTTAAAAGATCCTGCCTTAGGAGGTCACACTCTCGTCTGTTATTCGGATAAGACATAGTTTGGATGGATCGCGACTAGGTTGCCTAGCTATACCATGACCCCAATGCCTTTGGCCTTAGCTTATCTCCAACTCTTTTGTGTGTAAAATTCTGAAAACAATCATGCTTATAAAGAATTCTACTGAATAAGTAATTAATTTTTGAGGTATAGTAGAAAATGTGAGAAAACAATTATTCAATTTTTTCAAATTGTGTCATACCTACTATAGAAATTGCGACTGTTCGAAATTTAGAGAAAATACGTCTTCTATCCGATGACGAAATTCATCCAGGTTCGAATCCTGGTCGGGACATATTTTTTCTCTTCATCTTCGGCATTGCATCTATGAAGAAATATAAAGCGGGTGCATGCTTAGTACTAACGTATAAAGATAAAATATAATGTAAATATCTCAGAAAGTATTGATATTTTCATAAGGGCATAATATGTGGGTTCAATTTGTTGCCTATGACCTCTACTTATCGTACCTTGGAAGGAATACCTCAAATCAACTGTCACCCTATCTGTATAATACAATGTACCTGTATAATACTGGGCAGGGGATGCACCCCTATACAATCGACCTACCGAGGATCTGTAGGTCCACCGGTCTTTTATTCACAGAACCGGGAAAATGTGGAACGCACTCCCTGCTTATCTATTTCCTCCCAAGTACAGCCTGGGGTTTTTCAAAAGGGGCGTGAAAAGGCTCCTGTCAGGCCGGCATGGCATTCGCAATGTCCATGGGCATCGTAAGTCACCTACTCGTAAGTGAAACGATGCCACATGTCGCGCTTTCTATAAAAAAAAAAGTACAATAATCACTGACCTATAATAAATATAGATAGATAAAATACGTTTTATCTAGT
The DNA here is from genome assembly GCA_946902875.1 of Nematopogon swammerdamellus. Taxonomy (NCBI): domain Eukaryota; kingdom Metazoa; phylum Arthropoda; class Insecta; order Lepidoptera; family Adelidae; genus Nematopogon; species Nematopogon swammerdamellus. The sequence goes on from OX336340.1 coordinate 13,087,664, forward strand.
CTAGTGTAGAAAACATACAGTACCAAAACTATGTACATTCAAACAAATTGCAAATTATCCACTTGCAGTACCAAGCTCTACGGACCAAACAAGATAGATGTGGAGGTGAAGAGTTACTGGTCGCTGTTTGTGAATGAGGTGTTCAATCCATTCTACTTGTTCCAAGTGTTCTCTATCATTCTGTGGTCCTTGGATGAGTACTACCATTATGCCGGCTGTGTGCTGGCTATCTCTGCATTTTCCTGTGGATTATCTCTCAATCAGACGAAGAGGGTATGGCATTTTCTATAAAGCATTTTATACCTAGTTTATTGGACGAGACATTGTCTTGAAACTATAACTTTGTACTTTGATGTGCAGTATTTACTTATGCAAAGGTTGACCAAACCGACAAACGTCATTTTTGGCTTAATCTAGATCTTAAAACAAAACCTTTAAACAACAGCAGTGAACTATGAACTCGATTTAGTCATTAGCTTAAGCGTTGTGACCGCACTTAACGGCAGTGGAATTATATTTTTTTTTTTTTTAAATAAAATATTTTTTTTTTTGAAAAAAAAAAAAATGAAATAAAATAAATTGAAATAAAAAATAAAGGTGAGAGTCAAGTGCACTCAACTTACAAAGTACACGCATCAGATTAAAGCAGCTGGTGTATAATGTACTGCATCAACAATAATAACTTGTGCCGTGGTGTGCTCCCCTGCAGTGCACCGCCACATTTGCTGTCTCACCTGAAGGTAGAAACCGGACAAGTGCGAGTCGAACTCGCGCACCGAGGGTTCCGTATCGCCATGGCATGGCTATCGCCACTCACGCCATCTATGGCGTGTCATGAAATGCTTCATATTAGTTAAATGTCATGATTAGTTAATATGCTTCATAATCTATTCGATAGATGGCGCATACACTTTTTGGTTTCTTCTATGGGAACCCCCGTGATTTTTTTACTTTTTCTTATTTTTATTATTTGTTGTTATATCGGCCATAATAACACATATTCTGTGAAAATTTCAACGGGCTACCTATTACGGCTCAAGAGATACAGCCCTCGGACAGACAGACGGACAGACGGACAGACAGACAGACAGTCAGACGGCGTAGGCTTAGTAATAGGGTCCCGTACTGGATACGGAACCCTAAAAACAAATAATATAAATAAATAAATAACTTTCTTTACAAAAATGCAAAGCATATCAAGCAATATCGTAATGCTGGTTACAGGTTTCCCTATATTGTTTCTGTGAAAGTATTCATAGCGACAGACACAGGTTAGTTGTGATAGATGAGTGCGTGGCGGGCGTGTGTTGTATTGCAGCAAAGCATCTCGCTGCACAACATGGTGGTGTCGTCAACGGCGGCGGCGGTGTCGGTGGTGCGGCCGGCGCGCGCGGGCGGCCGCGAGGAGTGCGTCGTGGACGCGGGCCGCCTCGTGCCCGGGGATGTACTCCTGCTGCCCCCGACAGGCTGCGTCATGCCCTGCGACGCCATGCTGCTCACCGGCACCTGCATCGTTAATGAGGGCATGCTCACTGGTAAGACCTGGACAATTAGGCTACCCCAACAATAGTGGATGCACCAGTTGGAGGTACGATTGAATACCTAGTTTACCGTAAGAAGTGGTTCGCCGGCTTGCAGCAATTCATTTAGGGCATACTGTACCTACGTCTCGTCTTCTCATACTAACATAATGGAACGATTACCTCAACACAATTTAGCATAGGATACGCCTTTTTTTTAAATGTAATCGGGTATGAGTGGCTGAGTCGGAGGGGCCAAAGCACATGCTCCGACCAGCCAACATCACCTCCGAGAAGGTAGGTGCCATACCGGAGACTTCCCTGGATTTCTGGCTATACTGGACTAGAGGAAAACACAACCGAGGCTGCTATGAGGCCATCTTACATCCAGTACGGTGGCATCAACCTAGTCGGCTACAATTTGAGCCTACCACTTAGTAAGAGGTAAGGGAAGGGACCTACAGTTTTACACCGGTTCCGAACGGCGAAGCAGCAGGTGTAGGTATGCACGTAAATTTTTTCGTCAGAAAAAACTCATTGGTACACACCGACTGGATTCGAACCTTGGACCTCTCGCATTAGAAGCCGATGCCCAAACCACTCGGCCACCTGCCGCCTAAAACTTTTTTACTTTGTATAAAATTTTCTGTACAAAGATTTAACCAAAACATGGTTACAATAAAAAAAAAGAACACGAAAACATTTTCCTGAATTAACCTAATATGAAAATTAGCACTTTTGCTAGTTATATTGCAAATCTCTCAAGCTTGCATGTAAACGCAAGCTATGTTTTCGAAGAAGCCCTGCGCTGCATTTTTTACACGAGCTATTTCAAGCCAATTTCAATCCCTTGAGGTTTCTCTAGCTTGCATCTAAGCGCACAGAGTGCACCAAGCCATGTTCTAGCAGAATTTACATGTATGTTTGGTGGGATTGCAGTTTCAGGAGTTATTTTCCTTGCGTGAATAGTTTGTTGTTGTTGCTGTTGTTGTTTTGGGGCGGTCGCTGCCTGAATCTGTTGGTCCTTTGTGCAACCCCCCCCCCCCATCTCTTGCTACCCGAGCCAGGCGATGTCCTCAATATAGCCAATGCTGTGAAAGGGCACCTATATAACAATGAAAGTACGGAGGGACCATTTGACTGTTTACCGGTTATGTGTACTGTTTATGCATACATTTAATTTCAGTTTCTGTTCTCTTTCAGGAGAAAGCGTGCCTGTCATGAAGGCTCCTCCCAACTTGTCCTCGGAGATATTTTCCACGGAGACCCACAAACGCCATACACTTTTCTCCGGAACTCACGTCATCCAGACTAGATTCTATGGCAACAATCAGGTACCAAATTTCAATATAAATTTTTTTATAAGTACAATTTTTTTTGTTTGTCGCACGGCTAAGGTGTGAACCTGTATACCGAAGAGTGTTTTTGCTGAAAATTTCAACCTAGGAGTCTTCAAATGTCAAATCAACAAGCAATTCGGGCTTTTTATGAAGCATCATTTCCTTACAGGTGCTGGCTAAAGTTGTACGCACCGGATTTTACACAGCTAAGGGAGAACTTGTGAAGAGTATTCTTTTCCCGAAGCCGGTGGGTTTCCAGTTCTACAAGGACTCTGCCAAGTTCATAATATTCCTGTTCTGCGTTTCGGCTATCGGCATGTTCTACTGTATTTGGCTGTATATCAAGAGAGGAGTAAGTTTAACTTGTTTAATCTCATTAAAAAAAGTTTAGCTGAGTCGGGTCTCATGCAACGAGTGTTCCATTTTCCAACAGTTTCATTCAAAAATTGTCTCAAATGTTAAAAAATGCCTTTGGCATGAATAGCTCATGATAACACTCGATTGGTACAATGTTCCATCTCTAATTGCAGCTTTCTATTACGACAAACTCCTTTTATTAGTTTTACTTTTAATACTTATCTCTAATTTCGTTTTCAGTAATGATTGAAAGCTAATTTGTTAAACTTGTTGATTCGTCAATTGATACTTTTAACAAATTACAAAATTAAAAATATCAATTCGTTAGTTTGGCATTTTCGACAAACACTCACAAGTGTCGCCAGAATGTACCCCATTTGCTTTATTGTACTGCATTTTAGGGTTCCATAGTAAGTCTATTGCAGTTAGTAAATTGTTGTTATAGATCTTCACAATGAAACAATCACAAAATATTTTTTTTTAAATTGTGTAACATACTATTGTTTGCAGAGTTCCTTCACTACAATAATTCTTCGTACACTGGATATCATTACCATTGTGGTGCCACCGGCTCTTCCTGCCGCCATGACAGCTGGTACTATCTGCAGCCAGACTCGACTTAAGAAGAAGCACATCTTCTGCATCAGCCCTCCGAGGATTAATGTCTGTGGAAAGCTTCAAGTCATCTGCTTTGATAAAGTGAGCATTTATTAACCCATTTTACCCATTCATCGACAAACATTGTTAAAAGTCACTCTATATCCGTAAGTAGGCACCTGTCAGGCCGACATGGTATTTACAACCCCCAAACACGACCGAATGTCCATGGGCGTCGTTAGACACCACATGGGTGGCTCGGCGCCACATGTCGCGCTTTCTATAAAAAACATATTTACCTAGCTCAGATCCAGCATGTACCTCGAAAGGGTCAAGTACAGAAAACAATAAGCATGTCAAACATGAGCACAGTTTGGGAAAGAAAAAGGATATAAGTGAGTGCTGTGCCACGTGGAGATCTGTTGTCTGTGCATGAGACCGGTGTGAGTTTATGTACAGTAAAACCTGCTTTATACGATTCCCGTTAATATTGTATTGTATTTGTATATTTATTTCACTCGAATAAATATTATTATTTTATCATTTATTTACACATTTACTTATAGTAATTTTACATATAATGCCTAGTATAAAAAAAACTTATATCTAAAATAACTATAAAAAACAAATATAGGTAGTTTTAGTTTATTTAATAATTTTAATTTAATTGCTTGTAAATGTTTAGGTATAAAAAATACAATTTGAATAAAATAAAAAACGAATGGAGTTTCCACCACCGGCAGCGGGGTGAACCCACGCCACCGATGTTCGGGCCCCAGGGAGAAATCTTCTGACAATGCGATAACAAAATGTTGCATTCAACCCCTTGAGAATCGCTTTAAAAAAAATCAATTGTTATTCCTCTTTCTATTTCTATTCCTATTTATATTTCTGTTCTTAGTCTTATGTATATGTAAGTAGTATAATGTCAGAGCTAAAACCAAATCAATAATTGTTAATCTTGCTCTCAAACTGTATTTTCGACATATTATACTGTAAGCGGTGTATATAATGTTAATAGTCAATAAAATACTGGTAATAATATTTTTAAAAACAAAACCTGCGAAGTTTCTTGCCGGTTCGGTACTTAGTGGGCGTAATCGAACCGAACACCATAAATTGTGACAAGTTCGAGTGCAGTTTTGCTACCTTAAGAACGCTCAATAAAAAATAAAGAATAAATAATTGTGAGCAGACGGGCACGCTGACGGAGGACGGGCTGGACCTGTACGCGGTGATCCCGTGCTGGGAGGCGGGCGACACATTCGGGCAGCTGGTGCGCGAGGTGACTACACTGCCGGCCGCCTGCCCGCTAATGCAGGCCCTCGCCGCTTGCCACTCGCTCACCAGCGTCGACGGACAACTCACCGGCGACCCGCTCGATCTCAAGATGTTCGAATCTACACGCTGGGTGAGCGGTGCATCGAGAGTACCAAGCTTGTCAATCTAGATAAAATCACCATGTATACACATGACTGTGAAGTGGCCCAACAAAACATTGAAGCCCATTTCACTGGTCCAGGAGTAGGGAGCAACACTATATGTATAGTTCGCTACATGTGTATAACCAGGCCAACTGTCATTGTCTCCCTCTACGGAGAGGGGAGACAATGACAGTTGGCTCTGGTATAACAGTTTACAAAATGGCCTTAATGCAGCATAACATTTATTCAGAGGCTTTTTGTGCAAATCACTGTTTTTTTAAACATTTCTTTTAGGACTTTAGCTGTATTAAGACCATGCCAGCTCTTAGGTGACTTACATTTTTCAAACATAAAATTAATGGGTTCACCGATTTCCTCACCGTGTTCAGTGATGGGCTATACCACACATTAATTGAATTTTAAGCGACCAGCTCTATAACGAGTGATTATTCACAATTTCATTAAACTAAGACAATATTCATTGTGAGCAAAAGTTAGAGGAAAAAAGTTGACACAGCGAGTTGCAATTGACGCATATTCGCATTATGTTGGGCTTCCTATGCAGATCCTCGAGGAGCCCGGTCCAGAGAATACTCGCTACGATAACCTCGCTCCTGCTGTGGTCAAGCCGGCCACCACCAACGAGTCCGTGCTGAACAACCTGGACGACTTGGACCCGCTCACCATGGAGATTCCTTATGAGGTTTCCGTTCTTCTCGTTTCCTTCATATAGTTTTGTCATTTATTGTAGCTTTATTTTCACATTGTACAGATCCATCTGTCAGAACATATAAGACCTTCTCCGGTTAATTTGAAATGAAATAATAATCGTTCTTGTGTATATAAGGTAATGATTGGTAAGGGTTTTTTGTTTAATAGATTTTTTAAGATTTTTGCATACAAGCATTGCTACACGAGCTCCATCCTTCCTTACCTATAATAAAATCCAACGTCTGCTTTCTGTCTGTGTGTCTGTCTGTCCGCTTATAACTCGAGAACCACTGAACCGATTTTAATAAAAAAAAATTCTACGGATAGCTTGATTCTTCCCATCAACTATAGGCTACTTACTATCACGCTAAATGGCTTATGAGGTTAGCAGTGAAGTGAAATATGAGAGCGGGCGGAGCCGCGGGCACAGCTAGTACCTATAATAAAATCCAACGTCTGCTTTCTGTCTGAGTGAGTGTCTGAGTGTCTGTCTGTCCGCTTATAACTCGAGAACCACTGAACCGATTTTAATAAAACAAAATTCCACGGATAGCTTGATTCTTCCCATCAACTATAGGCTACTTACTATCACGCTAAATAGCTTATGAGGTTAGCAGTGAAGTGAAATATGAGAGCGGGCGGAGCCGCGGGCACAGCTTGTAGTACATATAATATAATAATAATAAATTGGTTGTGAGGTGGAGGAGGACATCATAGTTGTTGTTATTTATTTGAATTCAAAATGTTTCTTTGATCGGTTCAGCTTTCTTTTTAATTGTTTGTTCTCTGTGGTATTTGCTGTACCTATATAGATTCATATAATGTTTTTATTACTTTTGTTGCTGTTTCTATAATAATAAAAAAAGTGACATCCTCTTATTTAATTTATTCAGAAACACAACAATAGACACAATATTAGTACACTAATATTATATACAGGTAAAGTTTGAAGTTTGGATGTAGGAGGTAATCTCCGAAAATACTCATCCGATTTTCTCTCATTCCAATTCTTTGGCCAATATTTAGAATGGATCTTCAGGATGGACATAGGCTATGCGAGCGAAGCCGCGGGTAAAAGCTAGTAATATAAGTTGGAAGTAAGTTGTAGATTCACACAATTCAGTTGTTGTCTGTCTGGTATATTCTACATTGTATTTTCCAATTTTCTAGATCGGTTTGCTGCGTCGATTCCATTTCTCCTCCACACAGCAATCGATGGGAGTCATCGCCCGCGTTTTGGGACAAATGCAAATGGTCTACTTTGTGAAGGGGGCTCCAGAAAAGGTCGAATATATTTTTAATTACAATAAAAAAACATTCTCAAAGTAAGAGTCCAACATAAAGAATTTAATAAAAAAGATATAGAAGGAAAAAATCTATCGGGTTTAATTAAATGTAATCACATTGGAATATACATTTATCTGCGGCGGGCAGCCGAGTGGTTTGGGCATCGGTTTCTCATGCGAGAGGTCCGAGGTTCGAATCCGTTCGGCGTGACCAATGAGTTTTTTCTGACGAAAAAAATTATGTGCATACCTACACCTGCTGCTTCACTGTTCGGAACCGGTGTAAAACTGCTGGTCCTTTCCCTTGCCCCTTACTAGGTGGTAGGCTCAAATTGTAGCCGACTGGGTTGGTACCACCCTACTGGATCTAAGATGGCCGCATAGCAGCCTCGGCTGTGTTCTCCTCTAGTCCAGTATAGCCAGCAATCCAGGGACGTCTCCGGTATGGCACCTACCTTCTCGGAGGTGATATTGGCTGGTCGGAGCATGCGCTTTGGCCCCTCCGACTCAGCCACCCATACAGGATTACATAAAAAAAATAATCTACAGTTTTACATGGAATCAGAAGTCAGGTTTATTCATTGCATTTCTCAAACTAAAAAAAATGCCCCAAGGCAAGTCATCAAGACAGTCTTTACCACTTGGCCAGTAGCTAATCGTGTATTCCTTGCTAGTTCTCAAATACACTCCGTGTGGAGAACGAGCCCCATAGAATAATATTGTCAATCAGCTCACTCCCAACAAAACTCAGCAGGTGGCGGGAATGTGCCGCTCGGACAGTCTGCCCGTCAACTTCAGCAGGGTCCTGAACGAGTACGCCTCCAACGGCTTCCGCGTCATCGGGCTCGCGTACAAGAAGCTGGAGCGCAAGATGAAGTGGATGGACACGCAGCGGATCAAGCGCGAGCAGCTCGAGTGCGACCTCACCTTCCTGGGCCTGCTCGTCATGCAGAACAGCCTCAAGCCGGAGACCACGGACGTCATTAGGGAGCTCTACCAGGCTAATATGAGGATGGCGATGGTCACCGGTCAGTTGAACATATTGATCATTAATTTGATTTATATTTCAATGTTTGCAATCAAGTGGACAAAATCTGTAACCAATAAAGCTCCCTGAGGTTCGTCAACGTCAATCAACCTTGAGAATATTCAAGGTGCATTGACGTCTATAGATGTGCTCGTGCTTCAATGTAAAAAGAAGTGTTGTTGTATTTCTGTGTAAAGTAGCTGCTAAATCCGCAAGTGGACCTTTGCTATTGAGAGCCGTACACCTCCTTATTATGTTGTTAATAGCACCGGCTATTGCATTACAGTGACTTGATTGTTTTCACATCTTCCGCAATACATCATAATACTGGCTTCTAACGAAATTAACATATTTATTAACACGAGAAATTATAACGTAAATAAACAAAATATATTTACAATTTATAAATTAAAATTAGTTGAACTACAACAGAAAAAAATTTAATAAAGTTTAACTACATACCTATCAAATAAAATTTAATGAGAAATATAACTAATTAAAAAACTAACTGAACTAGAAGTGTTTGTTTTGTGTACAACCAGGCGACAACATAATGACAGCGATGTCTGTGGCTCGAGTATGCGGCATGGTACCTCCGCATCACAAGATGCTGCTTATCTCCAGCGCTCCACAGCCTCTCACCGCTGACCGTCCTCAGCTCATTATGGAGGTAAGTGTATTCTTGCCACATTTAGTACAATCTTATTGCCGCACTCTGCTCTTTCAGGAGATGATATCAGCACCGGCTATTGCATTACAGTGATACCCCGCCTTATTCCCAGGGATTGCATCCCTCGTGTAAAACGGGGTATTACTGTACTTCACCGAAAGCCACCACTCAGACAGAACTAATCAATACAAAACTACATGATGTGTCGCTGTCTATTCATTACAGTGCACGTCAAATCTAAATGCTTACCACCACTGCGACGGCTCGCTGCGTAGTTCCAACTGCCCGCGCAGAAGCACACGAAGGCATTACTTTCTGGGTACTTGTGTAAATTCACATCCAACGTAATAAACCTAAAACGGAATATGACATAAAAATCTTATATAAAGACCTTAACAGGACACTGCAGACTAAACAAACACCTACAAGGAATGACCTTATCGACACACTGGTGTGCAGGTTCTGTATAAAAGAGGACGAAACGCCCATATGTGTGTGGGCCTTTCATCCTCTTTGTAAATGTGATGTGCTCATTCACACACAATAGAAGCCGTATTCTTGGGGGTTATATTTTTAACCCATGCCAAATACAGGCACTCAACCCCAGGAATATAACTCGGTTCATAGCAGAAATCAGACTTGGGGATGAGCTCTAAACTTTTAAGAGATCATAATAGATCTTCCTAGGTCGCAGTGACAACAGGGCTCAGGGGCCCTAACTCTCACACCTTAAATCATAATCGGAGATGGTGAAAACGGGGTAAAGTGAGAAACTATTCTTAATGTTGATACTTACTGATTGACTGCTTCAGTTTGGGGCACATTTCAACACCTCGCTAAGGTTTATTTGATACATTTGGAGCCAGTGTTACCACTACATTGTTTGTTTGAAGTTTTTACTTCACATCAGTGGCGAAACTCCATCCATAAGTGCTGGTTCCAGGTTCATGGCTCGAAATCGGTACATATGATGAGTTGGAATCGGAAGTAGTTGTTGCTGTCTTCGATGTCACTTCGGGCTGCGATTCCGAAATGTTTGAATAACAAATTGTTACGTTCGTCTATAACCGGATTACTCTTCATATACAACTTTAATCACACAAAGATCTTTCCACTCTCGTGTTACTGTGGCATGTAATTATTCTTTTACAGCTCCATTACTTTATTGATGTTCCATTAAACGTTCATCTTTACTTTGCTGCATATCCTTTTACAGCTGACAATGCCAACATGATAGGGTCCAGTTCATGGTGGTATGGCAGCAAGAACAACACAGAGGGAGAGTGAACCGGGCATTTAGATTTGGTGTGCTTTGTACCCATTTACCTATAGCTTTTTCTTTATTATTCCGTAACATGACCTTCCCCAATTAACTTTAATCTGCCTACAGTGTTCAAACCGGTTGGGCACCTTTTCTCCTTCCGGGTTTAAAATTGGATATACTTGATACTCAACATTGACCTTAGTCATCAAATCTAGCTCCTCACCCATTAAGTTTGAATTTGATGGCTCCTAGTGCTCTTGAAAAAATCTACATCCAGGAGTCCGGGGCATTGTTTTTTTTCCCAAGAGCACAAGGAGTCATCAGGGTTTGATGCCTCATGATGTGATGCCGTTGTTAGGTTGTGGGCGAAGGCAGCGTGGGTAGTGCGAAGGCTCTGGTGGGGTCGGAGCAGTACAGTCTGGCGCTAGAGGGTCGCACGTGGGCCACTCTGCGCAACCACTATCCGGAGCTGCTGCCTCTCATACTCGCCAAGGGTGAGCGTTGTTGACTCTTTTTTAGTGTAACCTTTATACTTGCCTCTGTAAACGCATCTTATCAATATTTCAATTCTGTGTGTCTGTCTGTCTGTCTGTTGGTCTGTCCGTCTGTTTACTGAATATTTTTGTTTGATTAATTATCTTTACCAATCATACGTCTAGGACATAAATTTGTTGTACATTATCATATGTTTAATTTTAAATTTAATTTTAAGTACTTATTTGCTTTGTTACAATTTGTAATCTCTATAAGCGAATGTTCACACGTTCTTTGATGTAATAAAGATTCTTTAAACCGAACCTATCCACTCTTATGGCCCGTGCTGACGATAATTCGGAAGCGGTTGGTCGACGCTTCTCAACCATGCGCTGGCAAGGAGTCCTTGTGTCTACTGTGCGTAACACAGTCTCGCTGATCGGACGCGCGCATGCGTACTGTCCTCGCCAAATGGAGAACTTTCATCGCGACTGTCTGAGGTGGCAAACCGCGCGATAATAAATTCGTTTCACCTGACTGTGCAACCACACATAACGGGTTCAAGGTCGCGCGCGCGAGTTTGATACGATGGCAGTCGTGTTGAGTTGCATTGCATTACGTTTTCTTGGAAATGTTTAAGCTTGATTAAAATAAAAATGTGATGATTAATCATGCAAAGTTTTTAGTCTCTTACTGTGTTTGACCCCTTAGTTTCAATTCAAGTGTTCAAATGAATATCCTGTATATTATTTAAAAAAAATTTAATGGAAACCGACACGGTTGGCTAGATCACCTGCAACATCCGTGATGTCAGCCCATAACACCTTATACATATACATAGTGTGAACTAGGTGCCATGTCAGTGGTTTCCTTTGGTAGTGCAGGCTACGCTGAACTGGACGGAAAACACGAACTATTTACATAGCCGTTTCGACCGACATTTCATTCAGTGCGGGTGATATCAACCCGGGCGGGATAAACCCTACCATCAGTAACGTAAGAAGGGAAGATACCTACACTTTTACGTGGAATCCGAACCACGGTCAGCCTCCAATGGTCGAGCAGTCACCCATACAAGTACTGACCGCATCCAGGTGCGGTTAAGTCGATTAAGACTGTTGTTAAGCCAGCAGTCGACTGACTGCACCACTGAGCTACCGAGGCTGAAGATAAACATGTTGCTAAAGAAAAAAAACTGCATCCCTCAATTCTTACGTATATCTGGCGTCAAAAGCATCTTAGCGCTCTTGGGAAGACGGTATGTATATCGTCACGTGTCTGCTGGCGCACAGGAGTGGTGTTCGGCCGGTTTGGGCCGGATCAGAAGACGCAGCTGATCACGGGCCTGCAGGGCGAGGGCTGGGTGGTGGGCATGTGCGGCGACGGCGCCAACGACTGCGGCGCTCTCAAGGCCGCACATATTGGCATCTCACTCTCGCAGGCTGAGGCTTCCGGTGAGCTCTAACCTTGTTGTTGTTGAACTTGTCACAATTTGTTATATCCGCTACAAGTACACCCACCAAGAGGAGCCGGTAAGAAATTTCTCAAGACAAAGTATTTTGGTGACTATCTACATAATGTGGATAGTCACTAAAGCAAAATGAACAATTTAACTTAGAGTTCAGACTAAAATTAATAATTAAGTGTATCAGGTGTAAAAAACCTTTGTAATTTTTTTTATACATAATTTGTATCAATGAACTATGGTGAAGTCTCCACGAACAATATGCAATTTGCACATAGAACCATCTACCCATGTTTCATATAATAAAAAAATGATACAGCGCTTACATACAAGAAGAGGAAACAATAAAATTTATAACAACCACTGAGTTTAAAGTACATTCCGTGTCACTTTTTTTAAATTTTTTTATTTTTATGGAAACTGACACGGTTGGCTACATCACCTACAACGTCCGCGATGTCAGCCCATAACACCGGGTGAACTAGGTGCCATGTCAGTGTGCTTCCCCCTTTGATCGTTCCGGCTACGCTGAACTGGTCGGAAAACACAAATTATTTACATAGCCGTTTCATCCGACGTTTCATTCAGTGCGGTGGTACCAACCCGGGCGGGTTAAACCCTACCACCAAGTAAAATTAGGAGGGAAGGGACCTACAGTTTTACAAGGACTCCGAACCTCGGTCAGCCTCCAACGGTCAGCGGTCACCCATCCAAGTACTGAACGCACCCAGCGTTGCTTAACATTCAATAGCGACAGTTGACTGTCTGCACCACTGAGCTATCGAGGTTGACTTAAATTAGCCTTATGGCTGTATTATATGCGGGTAAACAGTTGATGAAACTGAACACTAATAGCAACAATGTCTCACCGGCGGCAGTGGCGGCACCGTTCACGTCCAGCGAGCAGAACATCAGCTGCGTGAAGCACCTCGCCCTGGAGGGTCGGTGCGCCCTCAGCACCTCCTTCTCCATATTCAAGTACATGGCGCTCTACTCGCTCATACAGTTCTTCTCTGTCCTCATTCTTTACAATGTAAGTTACAAGCTCATTCTTTACCGACGACAAAGACAAAAGGATGTTTATGATTTTAGCAGCGTATGTATGTATGTATGTGTGTAAGTATGTATGTGTCGTTTCATTTGTTCCCTCACAGAGCCTCACAGGCTTAACTAATTTCAACATAATATGTGCCATTTTTGGATTTGTCTCTATATTCCGCGTGGCATAGGCTAGATTTGTTTATTAAAATTCAAAATAGCAGGCGCAAGGTGCCATATTGTCAAACTTTTAACTTTTTTTCTACAAAACTCACCCAGTGGGGTTTTCAAGAGCTTGAAAAGGTGATTTAAAAAAAATTATAACGTGCTTAATGGTTTAGAAATAAAAGGAATTAAATAAAAAATGCATATACGTACATACATACAGACAGACGGCATACTTATAATATGTATAGGGCGTCTACACGTTCAAACATTGGACATCAGAGCAGACATGACAGTTCATGAAATGTAAAATTGTTACAGTGCCGATACGACTAGAAATAACTTTAGTACTGGTTGTTGAAATTCTAGTCCCAAGTGGAGCGCGCGCTCCAGTTTTCGTCGAATACGGTTGGCTCCCAAGTGGAGCGCGCGCTCCACTTATTGCGCGCCTTTTGCGCGCCGCTAGTTTTAATTCATTATCTAATTCTACCAATTTTCTACCAAAACACTCAATACTGGTATCATTTCTTGGTTAAACTTACTAATTACTATTCTCAGACACGACAGGGCAACACAATCACCTTCACACAGAAAATATTTAGTGAAGTTGACAGAAAATAAAATGTCACTTTTGGCAGCTGACATTTCCACTGACCCTGGAATAGACAAAGATTGTACCCGTAAACGTAGTTCGGTATTCGATAGTTCGTTTCAATGCGCTTATTTCGGTATGCGACATGTAAGACGAAATTGTACAGTTTTGGTCAGAAAAAAAAAATGTCGAGTGTGTTTTGTTTTGCCTGGAGTTCAAAAAATCGGTCTGTGCTTCTAAATAAGTGAATCCTGAAGAGTTTGGTATCACTGAACGCGTAATTTCAGTACAAACAAGACTGAATAATGAGTATTGATGGATCGATCGATTGAGGCGGGATATTCGAATTTGTGCGGGAGCGCGCGCGCCAAAATTTTGTGTTTTTGAGCGCCGCTAAAAGGGCCTGGGAGCCAAGGGGAGTAGTACTATTTTGAGTCAAAGGGACTCAAAGGGTTGTATATAAAAACATTATTTTATTTGGAATGAATCATAAATTTTAAAAACTAAAAAATACATCCCGTCCCAGATATCTGAAAGTGGGTCTCGAGAACCCAGGACCTTCGGATTATGTGCCCACTGCTCTAACCACTAAGCTCTCCAGGCATCTCACGAGGCTTACAAAATTCCACTTTACAATCTTTACTGGACTAACTGATGCTCAGTGTGTTCGCTACATGTCACTGTCTGTCCCATAGAGAAATAATGTCCACTCTACCTGCTAATAATGAATAAGTACTTGTGAATTTATTGACACTTATCTTATTAACCTTTTCGACCCACATATTTCGGTACAGCACTGCTTGGTAGTAAAAGGAATAATTTTTTTTTCCAATCTCGAATAGACTAATCTATTAATCTGGTGGTCTTCAAAAGATGTGCCAATATATTAAACTATCACCTTTTTGTCCGCGTAACAGCTGCCATGGCGTCTCACTGAGAGTGGCTTCACAAGGAGGAGGAGGATTGGTGTTATTTGATTTGTGTGCGCAATTGCACTAGTGAACTGTACAGTACAAGTAGGTAGTGACTGAATAAAGGCAATGGCAAACTCTAACTTAACTAAGAAAATAAAAACTCACTGGCGACTCCTTTGCTCCATGGGGGCCCTCGAAGCGCTACACACTATGGTTTTAAACAGTTCATATAGGTAATTAAAATATTAAAAATAAAGGATAGAATATAATAGAAAATCTTTATTGCACATCAAAATTAACAAACAAAGATCTGCGAAGAAAACATACAAAAGAACAACAGAAATATAAAACAAGACAGAAGGTAAGTTACGGCATATGATAGATACAAATTGTTTGCAGGTGTACTCGATCCTGGGCAACCTTCAGTTCCTGTACATCGACCTGGTGCTGACGACGATGCTCGCGATGTCGATGGGTCGCACGGGGCCGAGCGGCGTGCTGTCGCCGCGCTGCCCGCCGGTGTCCCTCGTGGCGCTCTCCACCACCGTGCCCCTCACCCTGCAGGTGCTGCTGTGCCTCGCCGCGCAGCTGGCCGCCTTCTACATTCTGCACACACAGCCCTGGTAATCACACTATACTATCATTATTGCTGTATAGAATAATTTTAGTCCGTGTTTTCTGTCCAGTTCATGCACCTAGTTCAGATAGAAACAAGGCATGATAGGTGAAATAAACCCAATGAAAGAAGTATGGAATGGTCAGATGAGGTGATCTTAAGGGCGAATGTAAATCGTCACAATCGGACATAAAACAGCCTCGAAAATTTGCACCAATGTTTGCCATTTCAACGATATAATCTTCAGTACTTAATGGAAAAAATTTCTAAGGTGTAAATAAAAGTAATAAAAAAGAAAATCGCAATTGAAAACTGTCAAAAAGACTGAAAGGCCCCCTACTAGGTGGTGGGCTTAAATTGTAGCTGACTAGGTTGGTGCGACCGTACTGAAAGTAAGATAGCCGAATAGCAACCTCGCCTGTGTTCTCCCTTAGTCCAGTATAGCCAACAATCGAAAGGGAAGTCTCCGGTAGGGCACCTACATTTTTGGAGATGGTATTGGCTCATCAGAGAATGTGCTTTGGCTCCTCTGACGCAGCGACCCATACGGATTACACAAAAAACAATTATTTAGTATGGAAAAAAGTTATAGATGTAACAAAATGGATGATTACATACACCTTGTATGCCTGACCTTGTATTGAATGCCGTATGACCTTGAACTCGCCTTCAGCTTTATCTCGCTTTAATGTATAAGGTTTTTCTTTATTAGCTGCAAATATTTTGGAAGGGCCACACACCCACCATTATAAACACGTTAAGTAAAAAACAATTTTTTTTAGCATTCGTATTTTCGAGAAATTCAACAAACCATGGTAACACTATGTTTTCACAATAAAAACTGGTCCCTAACGTGGCAATAGGTATCTAAACAGCCAATCACTTGAGCTCATTGACAATCTCCCGGGCGGGCCGTGCCACGCCGCACACCCTGCACGCTGTACAGGAGAGTCAGTGACCTCAAATATACAGCTGTTTAGCTACCTAGTGGCACGTTTTGAATGTGCAGAACATAGACATGCCCTGTCAAATTTCTCGAACACTAAATCTAAAAAAAATATTTAATTTTTTGCTTAACTTGTTTACAACCTTCTTATATTACTAGGTGGTAGGGTTTAACCCGCCCGGGTTGGTACCACCGCACTGAATGAAAGGTCGGTCGAAACGGCTACCTATGTAAATAGTTTGTGTTTTCCGTCCAGTTCAGTGTAGCCGGCACGACCGAAGGGAAGCAAGCACTGACGTGGCACCAGTTCACCCGGTGTTATGGGCTGACATCACAGATGTTGTAGGTGATGTAGCCAACCGTGTCAGTTTCCATAAAAAAAAAACAAAAAAAAAAACAACGGCGGGTATGCACCCCTTCCAAAATATTTGCAGCTACTTAATAAAGAAACACCTTATATAATGATGGTGCGATAAAGTTTATTTGAATTGAATTGAATTAGCACCACTTATGCGTTAGGTACAAGCCGGTGGTGGGCGGTGCAGACGTGGAGGAGGTACTCTGCTGGGACAACACGGTCATCTTCATTGTCAGCTCTTTCCAGTACCTAATACTGGCCTGCGTCTACTCGAAGGGAGAACCCTTCCGCGAGCGCTTCTGTTCTAACCGTAAGCTAAACTATTCGCACTTATGTACTTTTATTCAATAATTTTTTGTTTTTTACGTTTTTTTTTATATTAGCAACCAGCTTTAGCCCGTGGGTTCTTCTGCATCAATGTTAGATTAAAAAAAAAAATGTTTTGTCAAGGGTCGGATAGGGCAAAATTTTATTTTACTTCGAGAAGTGTGTGTGGGATAATATCTATTATTTATTATACTGCATATTATGATTGTGATGATTATGAGGGAGAGAGAGAAGTAATCGTTTATAATCATATTTGCATTTAAATCGAGTTTGCTATTTAACAGAGTCTACCGCGAGCGGAGCCGCGGGCAAAAGCTAGTCTACTATATAAAAATGAATATTTGTTTGTTTGTTCATTCGTCTTCTATGCATTCGTAAACCGTTCATCCGATTACGATGACACTTTGGTGGGTTCTTGTGGGAGCGCCTGGGTAGGTTTCTGACAAAAAAAGGGGAAAAAAAAACAAACAAAAAACCCGAGCGGAGCCACGGGACAAATCTAGTTTTGTATAAAAATGTGTCTGCTGTGAGCAGTTTTAAGTCACAGAACAGAACAATAATGTATACAACAGTTGACACTAATTAAAACGTGTTTAGGAGTATTTGAATGGTGTGTGTTATACTCTATTCACCGAGTCGACCTAGTATGGCGCTCTCTCTGTCCCACATTGGCTACAAATGATAAGGACGAAAAATGAGAAGTCCCCGCCCACGGGCGCATGTATGTACGTGATTGGATGCATGCGGGCTATGCATCCAATCACATGCAAGGCCATATCTCCAGTACTAGGTCGACTCGGCTAATAAAGTATAGTGTGTGTATGTGTGTGTGTGTGTACACAGATTACATGGTGGCGTCGCTGCTGATCTTGTCCGCGTGCACCACCGTGCTGCTGCTGTGCCCCTGGCAGTGGCTCTCCGAGTGGATGGAGGTGGAGCTGGTGCACGTGCCCGACCAGGGCCAGAACATGTTCCGCATCTACATTCTCCTACTGCCTCTCTTGCATTTCTTCTTCTCTTTTGGAATTGAGGTAAACTGTTTATTATAACTTGTTTTATCTCTTATCCATCTAGCTAGAAGCAGTTGTTCAGCTAATGTATTTTTAAGTTATACCACTTTTTGTTTATTGTTTATTGTTTATTTGTATAATTTCATCCCTAGGTAGGTAACCTACGCTTCGATATGTCGAAAAGTCAGCCAGTTCTAAATTCAATACGAAGAAGAACTGACAAACAAACTTCGCAAGTCACAATGTTTTGTTAGTACCTTATAAGTATTACCTATATTAAAGTAATTTACAATAATTAACCCATACTTATGGACCTGCCATACTAATTACCATACATATGGACGTTATGGAAAACATTTAGCTCCTTTAGGCGCGTTATAAAAATGAGGTGCAAACACAGAAGCACTGTCACTTCACTCTCATCGTTGTCACATAAAAATAATTTGTATGTAGGTATTATGCAGTGCTAACGTTGAGGGGGTTGAGTTGTCGATAATTATAACTATAACTTATAACTAGAGATAGGATAATCGGATACATATTTGCTTAAAAGCTAAAAAATATGGAAGTGGCTTCCTTGAAAAAATTATTTAATTAAATAATTCCTGGGATTCCCGGGAACGTTACTATACTATAAAACTTAGTAAATCTATTCAAAATAAATGTTTTTAATACGCTTTTATCATACTAGCGTTCACCCCCGACTTCGTTAAAGAGAATATTTATGCGACTGCGTCACTAAGTATATACCTAGTTACTTTTCGGGATTGAAATTCCAAAAATCATTTTGGCCCACCATTTACCAGAAACCTTCATGTCTGTAAAACTGTATGAGATTGAGCATATAAAGAGTTAGGTATATATTTGGTTGGGGGAAAGACTAATAGAGAGTGTTGTACGCAGGCTGTACTGTCGGACGGGGGCAAGCTGGTGGTGGTGGTGAAGTCGCTAACGCAAAGCAAGTTGCCGGCCGAGGCGGGCTACAGCGCCTACTCGCTCCAGAGCTCGCACTGGCTCGACGCGCTCAAGAACGACGCGCACGTCTGCTGACACCCCTACTACCCGCTATTATTTAACTGTGATATGATTTGATGAAGCCGCGGCTCGGATCTCCTCGCCGCTTCCTGTACTTATCGAACGTTACTTACTGTGCTCCATTGTCTTACTTACTATCAACTTTCTATGTACAGTCTGCTCTAAACGTGGAGATACCTACTGCCTGTGCAACCTTGCCGCGCGCGTCGCGTGCTCTATGCCGCGCGCCGCATCCTACCAAGTGTGATAAGGTTCTGAAGCTGTATTTCTCTTATAGAACTGATTACCTACCGACTCCAGTAGGTTCATTTTATGAAATGTCTCATGTGAAATAGAATGTGTTCGGAAAGTGGTACTTATAGAGGAGACTAGAATTAAGTGTTAATTAAACATATCTGTGCATTTTATAAACATTGTATACAGTATTGAGTATTATCCAATAATACACGTTTGCTAAGCACTTTCTCTTTCAGACTGTTTATAAAGCTGTTTCAAGTGACCTGAAGTAAAATGTTGTCAGTGGTTGTTGATATTGTGGATCGGCGTGAAGTTTGCGTAGAGTTGTCGAGTGAGCCTCGGTGCGTAGCAGTGTTGAGTGTGCTCCTAGAGATAGGCCGGGAGGCAGACAAAGCAGCACACTGTAGCAACACTGATTACAATCTCTATGAGGAGTGTAACGCAGGTGGTTTTCAAGGAAGTATGTATCATGGAGGAAAACAGGAATAGAGTTCTTCCTAACCTTTTTGGTTAACTTTGATCTGTTTGAGTAAATGTATTTGAAAATCATCTGTAGTGTACCAACTCGTGTGGTATAGTGTTAAGTATTGGTGTAGATTTGTCTTAGCTACGTACGAGCATTCTTCGGAATGTATCTGTTCATTACAGTAATCGTGTGCCGGTGCCGTGCTCTTCATTCTTTTTAATTTTTCAGTTTCAGTACATTGAAGTTTTAATAAAGCTAAAATATATTTTAAAGTTTTAAGTTATAAGTTCTTTTCCCAGTAACAGAATAATAGTTGAAAACAGATTTAATATAGATGGGATGATACTTCGATTACTCCGGTCTAGTAGGTAGTTTACCTGTTTACATAACTATTTATGAAACCTGAAACTTTTCTACCTATTTAGCGATATTATTATATATAAATAGGTATTGTAGAATAATTTGAGATTGCCAAATCTAATTAGGAAGTAAGAATATGAAATACACGATACCTAGGTACTGACGATGTACAGTTATTTATTATACAATAATATTTCATTGTATTTATCAAACAGCTATTTAATCTTAAATATTGAATATATGTGTATTGCTGAGGCTCTGTAAACTCTTTGTAATGTCTAATAACAATATATGGGTTAACTTTCGGCGATATTTTGAAGAGAGTAGAAGAGAGAGAGAGAGAGAGAGAGAGAGTGATTTTGCAATACACTTGTGTAATGCCAGAATATGTTTGTTCCATAAGTTCTATCGTATGTCTACTGAATATGAAATGAATATCTCATGAAATCCTTTCATCCAATAAAAAATAGTAATGAAATAAATATTCAATCAGAACAGGCATTTTTTAGAAACAATCGTTGCTATTAGGAACCATTTGATTTGTTTCTTAAAATATGCAGTTGGCTCGTCGTGCCTAGTTTTTTTGAAAGAACTTCATTCAGTTACCGTATAAATGGCATAGAAAACTACACAGGTGTGCCAGCACTGTTGTGTGTCACACAACGATTTGTGCTGAAACACTTATGTGAAATAAAATTATTTGCTTAGAAGAATAAACTTTGCACTCTTTTCAAATCAATAAACCTAGATGTTTTTATAAATGATAATAAAACATTATTTTTTTTTACTTTGAGGCTAATCGAATATTGTTTATTTTTCGCATAATTTGTTTTAAATTTGCATATGGAAGAAAATAATAAAATTAGGTTGTGTTAAATGTATGTACTTACCTCATCTATTAATATTGAAAAACAATTTAAAAATTAAAATGGGCTTGCCTTACAAATTAGTAGAAATTCTTTAAATTAAATGTACGTAGTAATATCAAATATCCTTCCATACCATAGACAAATCTAAATGTTGTGTTAGGGGTAGTAGGAAATTTAAAAATATCATTGTAGTAGCACATAGTAAGATTAATTTTAGAAAGAAAGAAAGAAATAGTAAATTTTTCATAATGCACTACAAAATAATTTCATATATAACATTTTATGAGTTTTCCGCTGCATTGTACATTACAAAATACTTTCGTGTCGGTGAATTACGGCAGAGATACTCGCAACTCTATATATACTAGATATATAGATATACTAGGAGCTCGCATTTTTGACTTCTGCTAACATTCCCTTACCCCTCTATAGCAACACATGCAAACAGCTAGATACCATTTATATGGACAGCGCTCGGTAGGATAATGACCTACAATAGTTTGTGTGTGCATGCTTATTATCTGATAGTTGGAAACAAGTAACTTATTGAGTTTTCAGTAAATTACAACCTAATAATTTGATGTTAAGGTAAGGCAGTAAGTATTCAATGCAGAAATGCAGTGTCGGTATTTTTGATCAATTTGATAAATTTATATAGAAAGGACTCAGGATTAACATGAATTCATTAAGTTAAATAATTCCTTAATTACAAGGGGTCAATCCTATGATCACCGTGACCAGAAAAATCTTAAGAGACTGGCATGCAATATCTACAGTACATTTTCATTGAATACCTTATACTTGGTTGTTTACTTGTCATTAAAATAAAGCAATAATATTCTTAATCAATATTAAGAATATAATTACTTAAAGAATACGACTGCTTAAACATTACACATGAAAGCATCGTAAATGTGAGCTGAAACAAATTGGGAAAGAAAACCCTCCAGTCGTATAATGCGCGGGACGGATCTCGGCGTGTCGTCGCCGCAGCGGGCGACCCGCCACGCGCATACACTATACAAGTACGGTGCGGGTGTGAGGGAGGAGAACACTGACGAGCCGCTGCGGCGGCGACACGCCGAGATCCGCCTCGCGCATTATACAGGACAATCTGAAGTATGGAAAAAATCTTAAACCAATACTGTTAGCGACATCTAGCGAACAAGTTGAACATCCATTAGGACTGCAAATTGTGAAGTCTAGTTTCGGAAGCTTTGGCAGAGTACTTTCCATTGGTAAAGCCATGGACATGTAATTAAAATAGGGTTACCAAATTTCCAGATTTGTCAGGACAAGTCTGGCTTTTTGGCCTTCCGTCCGGACCTTGTCTGCATTTTTATCTGTTCGGACTGTCAGGGTGCGACCGCACATGCTGCACTGCAGCGGCGCGGCGCGGCATGAGTATTATATGTATGAAATTGAAACAAATTTCACCGCGCAGCTGTACGCGGCTGCGGCGCTGTACGGCACAGCAGTCAATTTTTATAAGCAAATTAGTGCCGCGCCCCGTGCCGTGCCCTGATTCTCCGCTGCACTTTCAGCTTTAAGTTGCATTGCATTTGCACTATTTAAAGCTCACACAATTACAATTTTCCGATTTCATTTTGTACTAATAAAATTTCCAAACTTTTTTACGAATGTGAAAATTTCGATATGGAAACCGTAAATCCAAAGGTCATGGGTTCATGTCCCACTTCACATTATCTGGTATGGACTGAAATTTTTATTTCACAAATTTTCAGCTCTAAGTAATGATGCTTACTTGCATGTGTGCTTAAGCAAGTATAAATAAATAATAATGTTTTGAATTTAAAATATTAAAAATTCACATTGCATAACTGTCTATCTCTGTCGAAAACTAGAACCTGTTTGCGCAATGTTACCTTTGTTACTGTTCAATAATTATTGTATGCAACAGCTTTACTCTTGGTCCCTTGTGGAGCATCTGGATCAACTTGTGGGTCAAACGTATGACCCACAGAGCATGAAATTCGCGCGTCCGCCCCTACTAGAGGCGCCGTGAGCGCGATTTCTCTACAACACCGTTGAAGCCTGTGGGCGTGGCCTATGACTTACATATGTGTGTTGTGCGTGTGCATTTGTTTTGTGCGTGTGCCTAACTTGCTCCTCTGTGTGTAGTGTCGATACTAGCACACACACACACATACGAAGCGCTAGCAGCTCAGCGTACGGTTATTGGGTTTCAAATACCATCGCTTAGGGCGCCTCTAGTAGGGGGCCCGGGCGGTAGGTATTTGATGCTCTGTGGTATGACCCAACACCATCAGACAACCGCGCGACAGTTGACAGAGAATTGCTGTCACAATTCGTTGATTTGAAGGTCTGTGGTAGCAGGAGCGTAGAATATGGTTATTATGCGATAACGTGACTCGTACTATTGCTTTATGAAATCTTATTGTTTATAGATATTTTGGTGCTATTTTTTACGTTGAGGCAAATGAAGTTGCTGTGTTCCATTATATTTATGTAGATAATGATTTTGATTTGAAAGTAAGTAGATGCGATTTATGTAAGTTAGTATAGTTTAGTTTAAATAATATTTTGCGTGCTTGATACCAACGCAACGCTGCGTCGGCAAGAATTTTCTGGATGCACTTACGGAACATTATATTTGTATTCGCCAAAGATAAAGGCTATACTAGGGGCTCCCAACCTTTTTCAGAATATGATTCGCCCAACTTGTTTAAGTTTATTTGGGCCTCAAAGCTCAACTGGAACGTGCCTGGCCTGGGCCTGGCACGTGAGCCGAAGAGACGACGACCGTTGGAGTACCCGTGTCCCACACTGGCGGCCGTGGACAGGAAAAAGGGAGTGTGGAAAGACCACCCGCCAGGTGGTACGACGCTCGACGACACCAAGTACATCGGCGGAAAGCAGCTGTTCCGTACTGCTGAAGGGCGGGAGGACTGGAGGAAAAATTGGAGAGACGTATGTCCAGCAGTCGACGCATACACGTTGACTGACTGATATGTTTGGAAGGGAAATTATAAGAAAATTATAAAATAATAAAGTGTGAAAAGTTTCAGAAAATTGGCGAACTATTGCAAACAAAGGACAGACTGGACGGCTGAAGAAGTCATACTGCCTGCAGATTAAAATTCCTACGAGTTATGTGCATATGATTGATTGTGTGACAGAGGTGGTACCGACCTGGCCCAGAACACGGCGCTCAGCACGAACATGGAATGTTAAGCAATCGGTCGCGGCGCGTTCACAGGGCTCGAGTCCAACTCGCTTTGTGTTGAATATCGACACGGTTACCACCTATGTTACCACCTCTGTTGTGTGATGAGTATGAAAGTATAACTTACACATGCGTTGTAAATATATTGTTGTCGCGACGACGACGCGATACGCACCAGGTGTGATAGGACGTTGTGACGCACAGGTTGGGAACCCCTGAACTATACATTCATTCATCACAATGACACTTGCATAATGTAAAAGTATTTAAATCTTTTGTCAGACATTTAACGAAGTCAGCACTTTTGCGGATTCTCATATTTTTTAATCTTCAATATATTATAAGGGGCTGCTAGCAGTACCCAGAGTAGGTACATGCATAATAGGGACCAGAGTGCGAATTTCGAGACATTATCGAAACCAGTGTAAAACTGTATGCGTGCGTGACGAGGTACCACACCAGCGGCGACTCCTCTCAGTTGGCGAGGTTGGCGCCGCCAAACCGAATAAAATGAATGACACCATTAATACAGAAGTATCAGGCTAAAATAAATGTGAAAAAATTTCGGAGTTATATTATTTATGTCATATAATCCACGATTAATAAGATAAAACGTCAATCCCGTACCCGTTACATAATTTGAAATTTCGCGCGCGTCAAACGCGGGCGACGACGAATGACGACACATCAAGGCATTCATTGGCCGGTTGGCTACATTTTGAAGCGCCATCGTATTCCATACAAGGCGGAAGCGACCGATGTCCCCCCCGTCCCGCGCGGACCCGCTGATCAGCCTTTCGAGTTGGCGCAGCGGGGAGTGCATTTAGTGACGCGGTAGCGAGTAGAGCGAGCTAGCGAGCGAGCTAGTGTGTGTGTGTTGCGTGTGTGGGTGTGTGCGCGCTGCGTCCACACGACGAGTAATCTTGTGCTGTGCGAAGTGCGATGCGATGCGACTAGCGAGCTAGGCTAGGTGTGTTGTGTGCGCGTGTGTGTGCGCATTGGCTCGCGAGTTGATAGCTGCATATATTCCGTTATGTAGGTATGGACTTTGTATGGATGAATCCTGTGCAGTGTTGTTAAATTTAAAGTGATTTATTGGTAATTATAATGGCAAACTCCTACCGAGCTATCTACGGAGCACTCAAGGACAAGAGAGACTCAGTAATTTGGCACTCTTACATATCTGTGGAAAAGGAGTTGCTAACAAAATTGAGGAAGAAAGAAGATTTTCACGATCAAGTCATCGAAAATTTCTTGTCTGTGGAACGAAGAGTGGACTTCATGTACAAATAAAATGTAACAATTCAAGCTTGTATGCCTGTCTCGTCGTCGTCGTGCCAGAGGAGACGTCGCTGTTGTCGGCTGCAACTCGACAGCTTTGACATAACCAGTAGGTACCTATCTACAGACAAATAAATCGTAAGTGAGCAAAATAAATCATTTAAACTAAATACTATAAACTATCTATATCGTAATCGTCTTTCAGTTTTTGAACTCATTGTGGTAGAAATAAATTAACGCGTAGGTACCTAAGTTATGAAATTATGAAAAAAAAAATCCTTAGCCAGAGCCAACCCAATATTCAGGACCAGGAGTCGCCGCTGTACCACACCAATAAGTACCAACAGTTCGTGTAATTACAAAATGAAATATAAAATCAGCCTCGATAGCTCAGTGGTGGTATGGATCGACGTGTGATCTTGAAGTTAAGCAGGCGTGGCAAACCGGGCCCGGTAAGAACTGGGATGGGTGACCTCTCGACTGTTGAGGCTGACCGTGGTTCTGATTCCACGTAAAACTTGATCCCTTAGGTTAGGTGGTAGGGTCCGGATCGATACCACCGCACTGAATGAAAGGTTAGGTCGAAGCGGCTATGTAAATGTTTCTTGTTTTCCGTGTAGCTGGCACGACTTGAGGGAATTACTCTCATGGCACCTAGTTCACCGAGGTCTTAAGGGCTGGCTGACATCACATCTGTAGTTCAGTAGGTGATGTCAATCATATCAGCTTCCATGAAAAAAAAAACAAGATGCTACTGTTGAGATTCAGAGAGCACTGACCTGACCTGACAGCATCTACCCAGGGGCCAAGTTGGTGACGCGTTGTCAAGTAAATAAATAAGCCATACACTATAGGCTTTGGGGCTATAAATTGTAAAACTATCAAGAAATCATTTAATGGGCACCTTTAATTATATTTTTATTAAAGGATATATTAGGTAAGTAAATAAATTTCACCATGTCGACGGTAGTCAACATCACAATAGTGTTATTAATTTATGATTATTTTAGGTAGAAGTTGAAAATGAAGAGAAAAAATAATGTTTTTCTCTTTTGAATATTAAATAAATTGTAAGCGACATACTTGCTTAGTACAGAAAATAAAAAATAAGCAAAAATTAAACATTGAAGCAATGCTAATCTGGGGGCACGGCAGTGCCCCCGCCAAGTCGAGCAACACGGCTATACCTATATGAGATCTGAGAAACTCGCACGCGGCCCTATGTTAGACTGTGCTCTACTCCGACTCAGCGGGGTCGAGGGCCTACAAAGGGTACGTATATATGTGTGCGTGCATTTCTTTATGTATGTGTGTACTTATAGAAGAGTACCTATATAAATATGTGGGAATAAACAGTTCAAAATTACCTACACATCTTGTTATTATTTATTCACGTTACCAAGAGACAATTCTTATATTTTTAACCCATGCCAAATACAGGCACAAAACCCCAAGAATATACCTAACTCGGTTCTTAGCGGAAAGGACTTGGGGGTGAGTTTTCAACTTTTGTTTGATAGATCACAATAGATTTTCCTAGGTCGCAGTGACAACAGCGCTCAGGGGCCCTAATTCTCACACTTTAAATCATAATCATACCAAGAGGCAAATGCCTATTTTGTTGTTCACATACCACGTGGATACCCCCCCTCCCCCCTTTTCTATCCACGTGATATGTGAACGGTCCCAGGGAAGGGTGAGTGAGTGAAGCCTTGATACCTACTGTCAAAGAGTCTTCACAATGTTTGGTCACTTCAAAAGTAAAATCAATAATAATACATTTGTTTAAAACAATACTTTTATTACACAGCAATCATGCAGAGTTTTAAATAAATCACCTCCGACCATAGAAGTTGGTGCCTCCGACAAAAATGAATAAGTCCTAACCGCTACAGTAAATTGACTCCATGGTAATGCAATTTGAAAACACAAGGCTAAACCTTCAAGGTAGGTAGGTGGGGTAGACTGGTGGGGGTGAGTACTGCGGGGGTGCTTGCGGGTTGCGCTCCCGGACCAGCAGAGGCGAGCCGCTTGCGCCCGAGTTGCTCGCGTCGCTCCCGCTACCCTGCGCCGGCGCCGCCGGAGGCTTGTGCCACCTGATTTAACAACATTCATACGTATACGATTGGTTAAGAAATATTAACTTACATAGAACCATCCATACACACATCATTCTAAAGTGCAAATTAACATTCAACAAATTATGCAAATATGTTTTTATGACAAGGTTCCATATTTGGTAATAAAGTAAGTAGTAGTAGTAGAGAAATATCTTAGAGTAACCGGAAGTGAATTTTATTTAGCCTATCCTGTGTCCCGTATACTTAGTTAAATGTGCGGTTGTACTAAGTTTCGTCGTATTTGGATGATCGGTTTAAGAGTTATGGAGGAACATACATACATACATACAGATAAGATTTCTAAAAATCGTCAATTTAGTTTTAGTATCATACATAGAGTCCACAAACGCAATATCTCATAAAACAAAGTAACTTACTCCATGCCCATCCCTTACAGATTTATTATTAGTCTTGATTCATAGATTAGATGCAAGATGCATCTAATCTATGAATTTCTGACTATTCGGGTTTTAGTGTAGCTAGACAACAATGTATGTATGTAGTTACTGTTTTCTTCTCAAACAAAATAAAATAAAAATAGAGCACAGCACATACGAGCGAGTGAGTGCACTGTGCGAGTGTACTTATTGTCTATGCACACGTAATAACGTTGATTGAAGTGTATATATGACGTACGGGTGTGAAACATGGACTCTGACGGTCGCTCTTGTCCAAAGGTAAGGTTGAAAGTTGCCCAGCGAGCAATGGAGCGAGCCATGCTGGGAATATCGCTACGTGATATGGTGCGTAACGAGGCAATCCGCCGACGCACCAAAGTAGTCGATATTGGACACCGGGTGGCTAAGCTCAAGTGGCAGTGGGCTGGGCACGTTAGCCGAAGAGACGATGACCGTTGGAGTAGCCGTGTCCTACACTGGCGGCCGTGGACAGGAAAACGGAGTGTGGGAAGACCACCCGCCAGGTGGGACGACGACATCAAGTACGCCGGCGGAAATCAGTGGTTCCGTATCGCTGAAGGCCGGGAGGACTGGAGGAAAATTGGAGAGGCTATGTCCAGCAGTGGACGCTTACACGCTGACTGACTGAAGTGTATATACGAACTGACCAAGGCACGAGGCTGAGGTCGTGGGGCGGGGGCGGGCGGCGGCGCCGCTCGGCGCGCTCCCGCAGCAGCTGGTCGCGGTCGCGCACCGCCGCGCAGCACGCGCGCAGCGTGAAGTAGTACACCAGCTCCACTCCGGACAGCAGCGAGAACCCGAGGAACAAGCCCGCGATCCCGCCGAAGGACACTGCCGCAAGAGACAATATTAGCTTGCGCGTGCTCTCTGTACTGTTTGTTTTGTATGTAAGCTGACGTGGTTGGCTACATCACCGCTAGACTCCTAGACATCACACCGTGTTCATTTATTTATTTTAATGAGAAAGCCTACAGAAACAACAATAATACAATAAATAGAAATAAAAAACTAATTCAGAATATAAGATGTCAAATTAACACGCACATGAAATATGCAAATAAATTATAATAATATATGTAAAGAAATGAGTTTGATAGGGTTAGTTTATCATTCAGCTAACTAAGTAAATGGATAGACCAGTGATAGATAACGAACAACGCCCTCGTGTGAACTAAGTATACTATTAAAAGTATGTATATATAGGTATATAGTACCTACCTAAGTTTATTGACTGATTCAGCATTTGGGAGATAAAGTGTATGTATGTAGGTATATGAATTGTTACCCAGCAGATCCACCCAACCGAAGAGCACCTCTCGCTTGTACCGCACCATTGGCCACGAAACGAACTCCGTCTCCAGCGGAGCCGGCTCGTCGCCGCCCTTACTGTCACTGTTCATGATAATAACGCGCTTGGTCGGTAAGTAATGTAGATAGATAGAAGATTCTTTATTGCTCCAGTAAACTTAAACAGTAACAAATACATTAGAAAATTTACATAAGGTGCAAAGGCGGACTTATCCCTTACAGAGATTTCTTACAGTCAACCTTTGGATGTTTGAGATTCGATAATATAGTGGAATGTAAGTAGGTAGTAGCAATGTAATGTACTTAGGACTCTACCCTAGGAATGGCTCAAAACAATTAAATATAGACCGTTAAATAATTCCTATTGAATGTTGCCAAGTTGAATGACGAATAGAGATAGGTATATCTACTGACTCGAGCTCGGTGAGTTTCTCGACCTCGTAGACTGTGTGAGCGCAGCTGAGCTCGCAGGAGCATCGGCCGACGTCCGTGATGGTGCGCGCGTGTCTACCGATACACGCCAGCTCCCGCAGCGAACACTGCCGGTAGCCATCTATAACAAATCAGCACAGCGCGCACAGGCTTACTTGGCAACGCATGTCCGACCGTGTCTCCCAAATTGGTTTCCTCACTCATTGATCATTGTACAAAATATACAGTTTTTTCGATCAAGTGGTACCTACCTACTATCTTTTTTCATTTTTTTTTATGTAATCCGGTATGGGTGGCTTGAGTCGGAGGGGCCAAAACGCATGTTCCGACCAGCCAATATCACCTCCGAGAAGGTAGGTGCCATACCGGAGACTTCCCTGGATTGCTGGCTATACTGGACTAGAGGAGAACACAACCGAGGCTGCTATGCGGCCGTCTTACATCCAGTACGGTGGTACCAACCCAGTCGGCTACAATTACTAATAGCTACGGCTACAATTACTATTAGCCTCCCACCTAGTAAGGGGCAAGGGAAGGGACCTACAGTTTTACACCGGTTCCGAACGGTGAAGCAGCAGGTGTAGGTATGCACGTAATTTTTTTCGTCAGAAAAAACTCATTGGTACACGCCGACCGGATTCGAACCGCGGACCTCTCTGAATAAAAATAGATAATCTTATTTACTTTTAGACCTATTAGGACTCCAGCACTGACGACCAGACGAAAATATGTAACTGACCGTGTTCCAAAGAAATATACTGTGGGATAGGTGTCGCTATCACCACACTATGCAATGTATTGTGGCAACATGCCCGACGTTTTGACTACAGTTTTTTATGATGGTTGTCTGCTGGATACCTGATGCATTAAATACATCTGGCCGAATAATGTTGTTGGAGCTCACCGATCACCGGATAAAAGTGTGGCACGCATCCGCAGTAGGAGCGACAGAGCTGCATGCGACACTGCCTCATGCAGGCAGAGTACGTGTACACAGTGGATGTCTCCAGGTGAAGCTCGTCGGCGAACACGCAGCGGCGCTGCTTGATGGAGAGCTGACGCGCGTCCGGCGTGGTGTAGGTCTGCTTCACGGAGAAGGAGACCTTCTCGACGTGCCGGTCCCACGAGTGTTGCGGACTCATGTCCACTCCGGCCATCTCCTCCGTCGAGTGAATGTACACCTGCCATGCATGCCCCATTAGCTGTAGTGGGGGCGGGTGTGAAAACCTGCTTGTGCACCAAAATGCATACTAATAAATAACCCTCATACGTGCATACAAACATTCAGACTAAACAAATTAGGTACCCTCCTGTTGGCTTCGCCGTAGTCGGGTACCTAATAAAACGAAGTTTCTATGGGCGACCGGCGGCGGCGGGCCGCGGCGGCCGTGTACCATGCGTCATTATATGAATATCCTTATAACTCGAGAACCACTTTATCGATTTTCATTGTTACATTCTGTCACTTCTCAAGATGGCTATAAATCATACATAACGCTACGTCATCGCCGGCCTGAGCTATGAGCAAAAATGCTCAAGTCGCAAGGGCCAAAAGCTAGCAGGTAAACTATAATAGCCATAATGGCGAGGAAATTGTCAAAAGAAAAACTTTCTTGGAGCAGACTTTCCCACGTAGCAATTAATCACTGTTGAAAAATCAAATAAATATTATCGTAATCCGATCGTAATAGATTGTGGAAATACGTACGTCCATAGTCGTGTCGTTGCGGTACGAGTTGAAGAGAAATGACCACTTAGAATCAGTTTCGTGTATGAATGCCTCTTGAAATGGATCCAGTTGTTCTGTTTGCCTGAAAGCATACAATTTGTACTTAGATAGTAACTCACTCTTTTTAGTGCACGGTTGGTAATTTCGATCCGTATTTATTCTACTAAACTTGAGATCCGTCCTTTTGTCCAGCGCCGGCCAACAGGAGGTAGTTGCCTCGTGGTTGCCTACATGCTAAATCTGACAAAAAATCACTTTTTTATAAAACTTTGGGGTCAGTGCGCCACCTGAAGATATTACTTGAATTTGATGATATTTTGTGTCCTTTACTAAGTACCGCCAATGCATCGATTCTAAACAGGAAATACACAGGAAATCCTAAATTTTAGAAAAAAAATCACTCCACCCTAGTGTATAACGGGTATATGCCATCCATCATTCATACTATCTGGGCTGCCGGCGCGCGCTCCGGGCGGCCGCCCTTTTTGCCCCAAGAAGCCGGTGCTGCTTTTGTCTTCAAAGATAGAAACGATTGCGTCTGCATTAAAAAATATAAAAAAATAATGTTGGTTACCCTAAACATTTAAGTACCTTAACAGATAGACGAACAAGCTCACCATGGCCACTTAGTTTCAGCATGTCGCGAGTTGAAAGCGTAGCAAAAGCCCATCTCAGCGAAGACTGGAATGAGAACCTCACAGCACTCCTCCGCGTCCCCCTTCCACTCGCAGTCGTAGAACAATGTCTCACAGTGCGACACCACCTACGAGATAGTCAACATGCGAGTAGTATTAGTAGGACTTACCACGGATCAGTTCTGCAGATCATTCCTCTACAGAACTGGTAAACTCTGGAACGCTCTCCCTGTCCACATATTTCCCCCCAAGTATAGTCTCGGGCATAGGCGCCGACTACGTGGGTGCTCAGGGGCTCCAGCACCCACGAGGTGTGAGCAGTGGGTGCGGAGCACCCACGACGATAGATATAAAAACTGATCAGTAATAGGATTTGAGCTACGATAAAAGTGCCTTATTTACTTACAAGCCTTTCAGCGGCCACATTTACACATTCGCACTAGTGGCGCGACGAATAGCGAACGTTACTATAGTACTCCTATATTATTCCATACCATTCAATAGAATATAGGGACACTACATGCGTAGGTACATCGTGCAAATGTGTAAATGCGGCAAATGCAAAACATTGTGCGAACGTTTTGCGAATCCATGCTGCCGGGTGCCGGGAGAATTAGTGAAAAATTGGAGAAGCATATGTCCAGCAGTGGACGGCAACACGTTGAAGATGATGATGATGATTGTTCAATAAAAAAAAAATTGCATGAGCACCCACGAGGATTTCTAAAAGTCGGCGCCCCTGGTCTCGGGTCCTTCAAGAGAGGCGTGAATAGGCACCTGTCAGGCCGGCATGGCATTCGCAACCCCCGCGTAAAAGTGCAGTCGGACAATGTAGGCACCTACCACAATATACTGTATGTATGTTTGATTAGTCGCTGCAACAAATATCGAGTTCCATTAGGGCGGCGATGTTTCGGCGTAAAGTGTCACGTGGTACTTTCGAAGGCATCTCTTTATTGTACGTATAGAGAGTGCGAGGAACAGTCTGCTTACACCAAAGACGACTTGCTTGAGGTCGATGAGAGCTAAGCTGTCGACGAGCGTGGCGTCAGCGGAGAAGTCAGCCGCCTGCTCCTCTATGCTGGCGTAGCTCAGCGTGGTCAGCCAGCGCAGCAGCGCGGCGGCGCGCGGTGGAGGCTCTTCGCCCCACGTGCTGCGGAGGAAAGCCTTTTATATTTTGTGAAATTCAGTGCGCAAGTAGGTAGTTACTCATCTAACGAACGTCTGCAAATAGATAATTTAACGATGTGAGCCTTCACTGCGCCTATTTAGTGTGACCATTCCTCGTGTTCTCAGAAAGTTTTCGATTTCTTCACCAAAGTGCTTGAGACTTCGAGGCATAGGCGTGCCGAGGTCGAAACTATTGTTTTTTTGCACATCAACTAGGGATTAAATGGTTCGACCACCTTGGAATTTCTTTTGATCAAATCTGAACCCCGAACCGAAATCCTGGGCACGCCCGTGCCCGTGCGTTAATTCCACAGAAGGATGATTTTAGTAGGTAACTAGGTAGGCACATACTTTTCTAGAAATTCCTGTAAAAGTTGCTCGTCTATCGGTCGCCGATCGCATATTGTTACAGCTGGAAAGGGAACATCCCAGTTGTGGAAATCTGTGTCCAATCCTGTAATATTGGTTCCTGTGTCAGTTTAATGTACGATTGAATCAGTAACAAGCGGCGTTACTACGGACGGAGTCCGAATATGTGGAGTATGGGATATTTATTTTAGGGCTTTAGCGAAAAAGCGTTGCTACCTATACCAGCCCTAGGTATAGTACATTCATACAATCGAGCAAGCACTGATGTGTACGTAACAGCAAGATAAGTAGGTAGGTACGTACCGGTGATGGTGGGGTTAGTTTGGAATTTTTCCCAAAGGCTCACAATAATTATGCAAGTGGCGACAGTCCCGATAGCAGTGAAACTGAACCACATGAATCTGAAATAAAATTTACAACGGAAATTATTAGGTACCTAACCATATAAACCCAATAATAGTACTTATTGGACACTACATTATTTATAATTATTTAGAATAGATTCGGACTACGTGTTCTTTCAGAGAAGGTAAGACGGCGAGCGGCCCGAAGAACATCCCGATTAGGACCAGGAGTTAATACGAGAGAAAATGTAAAAACATTCCTTTAGATTCCAAGATCTCTTGCTAGTTAAAACTGACACTCACTTTTCACAAAAAGGACGGTCTTTTTCAGCGATGTAGCGTACTCCGTGCAAAGTGGAGTTGTCGAAGAACTCCTTGGTCTGGTGTCGGAGGCTGGTAGCCAACAGGGATATAGCGTTCCCGTCGTCCACCGCCTCCGATTTCGGAATCTTGGACTTTGAAGGAGCTGGACCGACTCTCATGTTCGACCTTAGTGCTATCGGAAAATAGAATTACGTAGTGCCTAGAAGCGTTAGTAAAAGCAGTAGGCGAACAAAAGCCCTTGCGTGATATCCTTACTAGATAGTCGAAACCTCGGTCGAAACGAAATGATAACATCGGCAGTAATTGCTACGTTTTAGTTGAATTATCTATGCATTCAACAAAACCTCGAACAAAATCTAGCGTGTAATGAAGCATAATATGAAAAGTTTTATGACTAACACGCAAATATCTACTAACGCGGAGGAGGGGGTTGTTGTCATGGTATTTCTAGTACCTACCTAGGTACCTAGATATCTTAGCCATGGCACGTCATGGGATGGGAAGTAGTCAATGCGGTCTCGACTCTCGAGTAGGAATCATGAATGTACCTACTCGTAGGTAGGCAGACATGCATGCATACGTAGAAGAGTTATCGAGGCGGTCGGACGCAAATGTGACAAGGTTGTATAGGTGTATCTTCGCTTTTAGAGCAGACCATATATTTTATGAATACTCATAGATCAAGAACGTTAGAAAAGAATTAGACTAGAGACTAGCGGCGGCGCCTGTTGCAGTAGCAGCGTCGCCAATGCTGAGGAAGGCGAGAGGTGCGCGGTGCAATCAGGCGCGCACTAGAACTGATTCCTTGTAAACATTAGGGGGGACAGACGGCGGACACTGCTGAACAAAGAACTTGTGTGTTCGGACAAGTTTAGGGCATGCGGAGCTAGGGAAAGTTTCTGGTCCAATCTTTTTCTAACGTTCGTGTCTAAATATTCTCATCGTGACGTAAACGTACCTAGTTATTATGTCCTTTTGTGTATACAGTAATTGTTCATGCGTTATTAGTGGGCATAAAAGTAGGCCAAAATCAATATTATATTTGGCATTATTTTTACGGCAACCTCGTCATTCAGTCAACGTTTATGCGTCCACTGCTGTACATAGTACTCCTCTCCAAACCAGGTGTTAGCATACAAATAGTATACACCTAGATAGATACGTAACAACTTGGAGCAATGAAGTAAACATCTAGGGTTTTATGTAGACAGCCAGCACGTGTATACGTATGTGTGCCTAAAACTTCAAATTGAAGATCAGACACAGCCAATAGCCAGGCGAACAAAATTTCTAATTATTCCTATTCTACATAAACATATAAATTAATTGACATCTTATGAAATCAAAAATACGTGTTTAATTCGGAAACTAAAAAAAGAAATAACAATCAAATTAGAAAAACAAACTAATCACTCGATTCCGAGTCATAACGCCGGAAGTGTGAGCTGGATTCTATCTGGAGATCCAGATCTTGCAGCGAGGTGTCCAGGAGTCGGATTTTGTCGAGCAGCAGCTCCCCCTGCAGGTTGTAGCCAGGCTCCAGCATCCTGCCGCTAGGGTTCAGCTTGAACAGGTACTCCGCCTGAAAACATTGACATCATATAATATATACAATATATACCTACCTACATACATAACTTTACTCTCCTTTTGGGTTCAACATGTCATTTAAAATAGGTACATAATAGACTCGCTTGCAGAACATAGCGACGCGTCCGCTGTGTTCAAAGAAAGAAGAAAAGAAGGGCACACGGCCATCTACTGACTGTGACAAGGTGCCATCTCATGTTTGGCCTTTATTCTTACTCTAAGCACTCTGTGAGCGTCTAATGCGACGGCAAATAAGAATAAACTATCTATCAGAAAAATCATGTATATAGGTACCTACCACAGAGCATCAAATCTTTGTGGTACCTACTAAAGAAATAATAAAGGTAGAGCTTACAAGATAGTCGAGAGGATCGTCCGGCCTGGTGGTGGCGATGTGCAGGAGCGCCGGCGTGAGTGTCGGCAGGATGTGGCTGACGAGGTACGTGCGCAGCGGCTCAGCGGCCACCGCCAGGGCAGCCTCCTCTTCTTCGCGGATCAATCCAAACATCTCCGACTGAAGATCCAACATTCGCAATACATATCCTACTATGTACGAGTAATCATACCCTATAGATATTGTTCAAAATATTAATAGGCCATGCCTACCCAATATTCCATTCTGTCCTGGCGATCCTGAAGCATTCTTTCCTCCAATTCTTTTTGCGCTTTCAACTCTTTCAGCTTTAGTGTTTCCCTTTCGTGCTTCTCCCTTTTCTCTGCTTCTTCTATGCCGGCTGAAACCTCAGTTACATTAT
Organism: Nematopogon swammerdamellus; assembly: GCA_946902875.1. Classification (NCBI taxonomy): domain Eukaryota; kingdom Metazoa; phylum Arthropoda; class Insecta; order Lepidoptera; family Adelidae; genus Nematopogon; species Nematopogon swammerdamellus. The sequence goes on from OX336340.1 coordinate 13,124,416, forward strand.
TACAAATTATCTTGAAGCTTAAACGACATGAAGAGGAATTACCAAGATAGTAAAGTCGATTATCATCGCGCTTGGGTTATCATAATTTAGTTCTCTTTCATATTTCTACTTCCATGTCCGCTCACTCTACCTATGTGTAATACAAATGGTTCAATCTTTAGTTATCCACCAACCACCGTCCAACGTGTATGTTCGTTGAAGCGACTGTAGTGAAATAGTCCATGATCGGTCGTACCAATTAATTTGGCATATCTGCAAGGTTTGCCCATGCGCAGCGTCACGCCCGCATACGGCTGGTTCATGTCGTAGTCGTCGTGATCCACCACCGGCACCACCAGTGGATGAATGTCCAACTCGTCATAGAAGTTGAGAGATGTTGCATCCCGGGTGTTGGCTGCACGGAATTCCGACAGTCGCCGCACCAATGTCTCCTCCTCGAAGCGGGTCCCGCGGATTACGTCTTCCGTCTGGCTCATCATTTTATCGCAAACGAAGTCGTCGGTCGCTTCTAATGATATTACGATATCTGGAGTAATACATTAGGATTAACCAATAATCGAATATAAGTTGATATTCATGTTAGCTTATCTTTTAGCATATTATATTGCTATATAACTACTAGGTACTCCACTAAAACAAATTTACCAACTAACTAGGATTAGGCGGTTTAAAATAATGCAACTGCAATTTCACATAGCATTATGCATGCAGGCATCACCTGGTAAAAGTTGTTTGGCGATATTGTCATACAAGTTTTCATCTTCGTCAAATTTATCATTATTTTCACTTTCTGCATCGTCCCCATCAACGTCGCTCCCCTTTGCGTACACTATAAGTTATATGAGGATTAGGTACATCATTAGATTATAGGTATTTAATAGTTTCTCGTGAATAGTTTTTTGTAGCTTATTAATAATTCTAACATGCGGCACAGAGATCCACAGTGCTCGGGTACCCGTCCAATACCCAGCCTTTGTTCTGTGCTTCGTGGCAGGACATCCTCTGACGTACGTAGCTGAAACAAGCGTCAATGTTCAGTCGTCATAGGAGATCATTATTATAAGTAGGTACCTATCGGTAATGTACAAACTATCTACGGTAAGGTAATTGAGTAGCATGCCTCAAGTTTTACATGGAATGCGAAATATGGAGTAATTCGTGCCCATGACATAGCATCGCCATTGCCATCAATATCTTAACCTAATGAACCCGGAGTAAACATTATAACAAAACCCAAGTATGTCCAGTTCGGTGAACGATCTGACAGAACGCAGAAGTGCGAGGTTTTGTCGTATATCTTCCCCGCCTGCATCCTCTTCATCAGCGTCGCTCACGGCATCTTCTTCAGCCCCCATCTGTGCAGCGGCAGTTGCCTCAGCGGCGGCGGCGTCCATGTGCGCCACGCGCCACGCCTCACAGAATACACATTGCAATTTTATATTTGGTGCATGCGTCCATAAAAAAAAATGCGTGTCGATATCTCCTTTAACTTATGGGAGGGTTATTAGGTATTGCTGAAATCTTTATTATCGCGCTTCGGTTGCAAATTCGTGGGACCAATAGGAACGAAAAATTTAACGATCATTTATCGAAATTCAGCCCGATTGCAAAGTCGAATTTCGAAAAGTGTTCTACAGGCTGGATAGCTCAGTTGGAGGAGCAGTTGATGTATAATGAAAAGGTCATGGGTTCGAATCCCAGTTCAGATATATCTGGTTCGGGCTGAACATTTTATTTCGCAATTTTTCTGCTCTCATTTCCGATGTTTCAGTGTCAGTCATCTTCTACATTAAAAAAAAACAATTATAAACAATGGAAGTTTTCGTACAAACGAATTCTAGAATTAAATGTAAAAGCAATCTAACGTTCTAATACGGCCATGCAACGTCTAATAGGGCGCACGTTCGTTTTGCATTCGACCAAGATTCGCTGTGCGTTAGTCAGTGCGGCGCGGCGCAATCCCGCAGTAAGTAATTAACATTTAGTCGAATTGCGAAAAAGGGACTTATTTGTTACAGAAAACTATGCATAGCCTATGGAAATTAATGTGGCGACTTATGCGACACCCTCCAAATAATTAATAAGAGGAAATTACCAGGTCTTTAGCAATATCCTCATGAACAGTGTAAGGAGATATGTACAGCAGTCCGTATGTCTCACAAATACGCTTGGCCAGGGTAGTCTTACCGACTCCCGGGGGTCCGTGCAAAACCACCTAAAACACATGAATGTGACAATATCTTAGGCGCTGAACAGCCTACGTTCTTTTTGCATGTGAAAATGGACAACGCTAAATTTTGTTTCGTCTTCAAGACGCAATCTCCTACGTTCAGTCAACTTGCACGATTCCATATTGAATCTTATGCTGTCGTCACGAAAGTCTTATTTGACATCGGACACTAGAAGTTGACTTGACATTTTTACTAATAAAAGATGCAACGGTTCAAAAATTTAGAGAGAATACGTCATCGACCCGATGGCGGTATTGGTAACGCGCTGGCGGCTCAAGTCGGAGTTCTAGGTTCGAATCCTGGTCAGGACGTATTTTTTCTCTGCATTTTCGGCTTTGCGAATCTAGTTAAGAAATATAAAGCAAGTAAGTACATACTTACATAGTACTAACAAAATAAAAAATAATACATCAAAAATATTTGTTTAGATCGTCTTGCAGCCTTTTTACGATTCTGAAAAAGATACCTACTTTAAACGGTTTCAATGTTCTCTCCTTCTTATACTGATTCATTAAAATTGGTATGTTCTCTGCAAAAGTGCCTTCAGAAGACCACTGCAAGTCCATCGTCTCCACGATGAACGTAGGTTCCATGCTGATGTTTAGCGTCATAGAGTCATACACTCTTTGCTGTGGGTAAATATTATATAAGTAAGAGTGAGTAAAATATGAGAGTAGACCGCACCTCGCGAACGCGACAGGCCAAAGCCCTACATAGGTGCGCTGTAGCGTTTTAAATCACTTAGGTACCAATTCATGAAACATAAATTTGTGACAGCGCATCTGGCTAATAGTAAGGTTCCTCTCTTTGGGACCCGACCATCGGTAGCTTGGGTCCTCCCCGCCGCCGCCACCGACGCGGCGGTGGAAACTCCGTTTGCTTTTATATTAATTTTAGGTTTTAATTTTCAAAAAATTTAAAATTTATATAAAAAGAAATGAGGAAATAAATGGATGAAAAATAATAATAAAAAAATATGAAATGAATGCTCAAAACTAATAGCCACTGCAAAATTTTTCAAATTGAGTCTAAGAATGAAGGAATGTCAGATGGCTCGCATGGTAACCGTTGTTGGTCCGAACTAGTCCGAAGGTATTCGATTTTGGCTAACTAATATTATGTAACATAATTTATGTTCCTTTACAGTTAGTTCTGGAATTAAAAATGCATCTTCTTTCTGTATGCACTTGAAGATTCCTGTTCCCACTGTTCGTCCAATTGATTTTACAATCTGAAAAATTATTAATTTTATTATAAAATTATTTATGTGAGGTAGGTACTTTCGTTTTAAATAGGTAACCAATCCAACCTCTCTTTGTTTTGTAACATTCTGCTCTACCGCCAATATATAAAGCTTTTTCGGAAAGTCTGCCAACAAGTTGTATATGATACTGGAAGACATCAATGTTTGTAATTAGAACAAGCATCAAATATGTAAATAGGTACTTGATTGCCAAAATGTAAGTAGGTAATAAAATCCATGGATATACGCGACGCTGGCAGTATTGAGCCTTAAGGCTCAATTATTACCAGACCAGGAGATACAAACGACTCACGTCCACCCACAAGAACGTCCACCCACTTCCCAATAAAAAGGTTCCGAGTAGAAAAAGACCTCCAACTACTCCAGATTCTAACATGTTAGCTACCCAAAATGCTTCGAAATCAGGGATGTTGCGGATATTCGCATCCGCATCCGTAAATGCGGAGCATCCGCATTGATTTTGACATCCGCATCTACATTCGCATCCGCATTAAATCGATGCGGAACTCATGCGGATGCGGATGTCGTGCAGGTTGAGACTTGAATGAAATTGGGCGGAGTCCGCGAGTGGCGCGCGCTGCAATTGACCAATAGGAAGGGAATATGCTGTGCGACGGTGCAGTGCAGTGCTGACGACTTTGTTTTCCATTATTATTGCGTCATTTCATTCCGTCACGTTTCGTGTATGCATGCGTGTCTAAACACGCGTGACGACGCGTCTTCTAAGTTGAAAAGGCAGCCAAGTTACTTTTCATTAAATACAATAGCCCAATCTTGAAATTTTCTTACTAAAACTTGATTGATCAATAAAAGATATTAAAAGCATAATCTCTTTTATTGAAGGACTTAAACTAACCGGCTCTTCAAGCAATCTTGTTAACATCCGCATCCGCATCCGCATCCGCGGATGTGAGCGTCCAAAAATCCGCATCTGCATCCGTATCCGCGGATGTCAAATAAATCGCATCCGCAACATCCCTGTTCGAAATAACGAATATTGGAACCTTATCAAAGTCAAAGTCAAAGAGTTTTTATTTCAAATTGCCGTTCTGATTCTTGATATTGATTGAAAAATTATTAATATCATCGTGTTGCATAATATTACATAACAAGCATAAATAAAAAATTCATACAAATAGTTCGACAAGTGTGCAAAGGTTTGCGCCCAACTCCCTAAACTAGCCGATATGGCTGTGCAATAGGGAGCAGTGCTTCACTGGTCCCTTCCCTTGGCCCTTACTAGGTGGTAGGCTCAAATTGTAGCCGACTGGGTTGGTACCACCGTACTGGATGTAAGATGGCCGCATAGCAACCTCGGTTGTGTTCTCCTCTAGTCCAGTATGGCCAGCAATCCAGGGAAGTCTCCGGTATGGCACCTACCTTCTCGGAGGTGACATTGGCTAGTCAGAGCATGTGCTTTGGCCCCTCTGACTCAGCCACCCATACCGGATTACATAAAAAAAAAAAGTTGTACGCGGTTTATTGAACACTTAAGTGCTTAAACTTAACTCTTATTACAATGTTTACTATTAGCAGTTATATGTATGTATGTATGTTTGAGGGTGTGTTTATATATACGTGTTATGTGTGTTATGTGTGTGTGAGGGTGTTTTTTTTTTTTTTTTTTATGGAAACTGACACGATTGGCTACATCACCTACAACGTCCGTGATGTCAGCCCATAACACCGGGTGAACTAGGTGCCATGTCAGTGCTTCCCCCTTTGATCGTGCCGGCTACACTGAACTGGTCGGAAAACACAAACTATTTACATAGACGTTTAGACCGACGTTTCATTCAGTGCGGTGGTACCAACCCGGGCGGGTTAAACCCTACCACCAAGTAAGATTAGGAGGGAAGGGACCTACAGTTTTACGAGGAATCCGAACCTCGGTCAGCCTCCAACGGTCAGCGGTCACCCATCCAAGTGTGTGCAAAGTGGGTGTGTGAGGGTGTGTGGGTGCATGTATGTGTGTGTGTGTGTTTTATTTTATTTATTTATAAAAAAAATTTTAAACTCCGTTTTACCTATTATCTAATAATGTCTAAGAGATGTTCTGTTTCCTCATAGTTATATGTTATTAGCAATTCATGCATCGTTTTTACCCTCTCTCTGTACGTCATATTTTTTATATTAGCGGCCTGATCAATCTTATTGTATAGAAATGGTCCAAGGAAAAGTCGAAATCTTTGTGCGTAGCGAGTTTTCGTTTTTGGGACCGGAACCGATTATGGAACCTGAGTTAACCTGACACATCACTGCCCTCTCTTCCACTCTCATGCCTTCATACATGCTGGTCGGTTACGGATACTACGCAATACGCACTTGACCCTTTTCGACCACATGCCCAATCTGGTCTAGGTAGGTGCGTGCGTCTAGGCCGGGTGACCCCTAAAGACCCGACTTTTCCATTCACACTCGCTCCATACTCAAGTATCTTTCGTTAATGTCATTAGGAGTAGGTATACCTACCTACTCCTAATGACATGATAATGTCCTAACGATCTTTCAGGCCATAACGCTCTCGCACTACACACGTCAGCCTCGGTAGCTCAGCGGTGCGGTCGGTCGACTGTTGTTAAGGAACCCTGAGCGCGGTCAGTACTTGGATGGATGACCGCTGACCGTTGGAGGCTGACCGTGGTTCTGATTCAACGTAAAACTGTAGGTCCCTTCCCTTCTCACCTTACTAGGTGGTAGGGTTTATCCCGCCCGGGTTGATACCACGGCATTGAATGAAACGTCGGTCGAAACGGCTATGTAAATAGTTCGTGTTTTCCGCCCAGTTCAGTGTAGCCGAAATGAAATGAAGGGAAGCACTGACATGGCACCTAGTTCATCAAGGTGTTATGGGCTGACATCACGGACGTTGTAGGTGATGTAGCCAACCGTGTCAGTTTCCATAAAAACAACTGTTTCTCGGTCTATTCTTCTTAACGCACGCATTTCCACAGCATTAATCCTGCTTTCATTCTTCGTCTGTCCAACGGTCACTCCCGTATATACTGTTCTGTACTCACAAAGGACCTTCAACCTCTAAAGCACAGACGTATCGTTGGGTCATTGAGCCTGTTTTATCGGTTCTACTATTGCCGCTGCTCTGACGAATTTGCTTCCCTTATCCCTCCTCCTCCTGTTCGCCTTCGCCAAACTCGCCATACTCTCGCGGAACACCCCTTTGTATTCGACAGAAGAGTTCTTCGAATTGCACGATTTTCTAAATCGTTCTTGTGTCGCACTGCAAAGGTGTGGAACAGACTTCCGGGGAATATCTTTCCCCGTATTTCTACAATCCACGGATCTTCTAATCGCGGGTTAATAGCCTGTCCCCACAGAAATTTGTCCGCCTCCAAGGACGGCACCTCGTCGGGGGTGAAATAGGCTGCGTCTGAGGTTTCGACCTCGGGTACAGCCGCCCAGTTCGGAAGTATAAAAAAAGGGCCAGCACACTATGGACAGCCAAATGATATTGGAATTATATAAAAACATTGACTTCTCTGCTAACCTCATAAGCCATTTAATGTGATGAAAAGAAGCCTATAATTGATGGGAAGAACCAGGCTATCCGTAGAAGTAAACTGTATTAAAATCGGTTCAGTGGTTCTCAAGTTATAAGCGGACAGACAGACATACATACAGACTGAAAGCAGACGTTGGATTTTATTAAAGGTAAGGAAGCTGAAGATGCAACAAACGTGGCCAAATCCGTTATGTTAATGAGTGGTACTGCATTGCTGCCTCTTCCCAATATCGGTAGCACTGGCTCGTTCTCCCAGCCCTTCTGGAACCAGTACTCCAGCACATCCTCTCGCCCGCCGTAAGTGATGCCCGCGTTGACCACTATACCCCTGCCGAGTCAAAACACATTGCACCTATAAGAGAGCTCCGTTTCGGGAAATCTTCATGATATAGTTACAGTAAGTAGTTATAGCAAACCGGACGCATATTTTAAAAGTCTACTACGGGAGTTCGCGAAAGCCTTTTTTTTTACTTTCGAGCGACTTTAAGGAGAAAGGAAGTATTGTGATCGTCCAACATTTCGAAGTTGAGATTTCGATTGATTTGGGCAATATATCTGCCAAAGATTCCAAAAAAGTGGTTTTGAAAAACATGTAGGTGTGTGTGTGTGTGTGTGTTCAGCGATCTTGCGCCTCAACCGCTCAACCGATTTCGTTCAAAATTCGTATTTAGTAGTTTGAAACGATTATCTAGGGCAGCGGTTCTCAAACTTTTTTGGTGACGGAACCCTTTTGGAAAGCGAAATATTTGACGGAGCCCTAAAATAAAAAAAAATTAGTTTTTGTGCATTCTTTATTAATAATCATATTACAATGTAACAGTTACTTTCATAATATTATAATAAAAGAGAAAAGCAATAATTAAATATCTAATGGGAGGTATGCAACTGTGACGCCGCGCCGTGACGTCTGCGCAGCCGAGCTGAATCAACCCAGAGAGGAGAGGTGTATTTTTGATTTTTTTTTCTCTCCTATTCTCGCGGAGCCCCCACAGAGGTTTCGCGGAGCCCTAGGGCTCCGCGGAGCACACTTTGAGTATGGCTGATCTAGGGGTACCTTTTTTAGTTTTTTTTAATTCGAAAAAATAAGGGTATCGAACGAAATCATTTGTATGACAGCTGTCATACAAATGATTTCGATAAGGTCGATTTTCTCAAAAATGGCTCTAACGATTTTTATTATATTTTCCACATAGAAACCCAATTACTAGTTTAAAAAGATACCGTTATCTGTTTTTCCAGGAAAACTCAAAAAAAGGTGGCTGCCATACAAACGAAGGTTTCTTTCTATTAAATGTTGCATACAAAATGTTTATTGCGAGCGCCTAACTAATTCAACGGAACTGTCCTGTCGTTTTGAATTTCGAACATAAAAACGTTCAGTTCGCCAAACAAGCGAGAAAGTCAGTGGGGTATTACCATACCATTTATTATTAATAGCTTTTATTTTATTTGGCGATAACCGGACTAGGGAGTTCAACGGTTTGACATACTCCCTTTTATGCTGTGACTGACTTGACTACTAATCGAACGATTACTTCGACACAATTTGGCATATGATAAAAATAAGGTAAAATAGGGGCAATTTTATCAAAATATGTTTTCGTAATTTTAGTTAGTAGATATGGGAAGAGACATGAAGCTAAAAGGTCTTCTTGGTAGTTAGGTAATTTCTATCTATTTTTTCCAACAAAAAGCGCAGACATTGTGTTTTTTGATCTTTTAAAACACATTTTTATTACCATAGATAATTTTTTTTCAATCTTTTTGAATACGCGACCCCTTTACAGGTTGAAAAATTCTCGCGACCCCCTTGGGCCATAGACAGAAAAAAGTTAGTAATTTAAAACACTACGTTTATGATTTTCTCTATTTTGGTACCTATAGGTATTCATTATTTTACTATGTGAACTGACGTTCTCTTCAATTCAACATTAAAAATAAAAAGAAAAAGAAAAATAGACTTCTATTAGAAAATTATTGGATTGTTAACATTTCAAGAATAGCACCACGATGTGACAAATTTTTGAAAAATTAACAGGCTCATCCTTCTCACTGAAATTGTGTAGTGTTTTATTGTAGTGTAAAACCTTGCCTTTTTCCTTTTGCTGGCGACCCCCCCGAGTAAGGCTTCGCGACCCCCCTAGGGATCGCGACCCACAGATTGAAAAACACTGGCATAGATGAACGATTGAACCTACCGGAAGTTAGCTTTATACTTCCGCGACAGTGACAAAGTTTCATTTTCTAAGTCCAAGTGTTCCTTGTAACTGGGATGAGGCCGTCTCTTCCGAAAATCCATCTCAACAAACGGCATGTCTGGTACATCCTAAAAAAAAACTATATAAAATACACTGAAAATAATACTATAAATGTTATTGATTTAATACTAAAAGTTCTCCTCCTTTTACGAGTTAAAATTCTCGTTAAAATTAGTCACTAAATATAGAAGTTGATTTAAATAATAAAAAAATTCAAAAATCACATTAAATGAAATAAATGCATACCGGATCCAGTGGTTTGGTGAGAGCCCAAGTCATAACCGTTGAGACGAGTACAAAGTGCCTCTTCTCAGCCCAACCGCTCAACTCCTCACTTTGTTTGATCAGAAGATCCTTTAGTACTAAATACATTTAGGCCTACGTTAATATTAAACATTTCACACACTTGCGTAAAGAAAGATTTAACTTTTTTAAACATTTGATAGGTGGTCAAGTGTAAATAGGTTTAAATGTAAATAACTTACACTGAAGAAAAGTCTTGACTGTTTTGACTTCGTTAAAGTCGGAGGTAATATCGAAGACTACGAAACCTGCACTTAAAATCTGTCCGAAATCATCTTTGGAGATAATTGTTTTAACATTATCAATAAGACATGTTTTAGGATCTGTCACTGTACCTGTAAAATCGTATGTACTGGAAAAATCACCATAAAATAAAAAACAAAAATTGGGTACATGTATATTTTTACCCGACTTCCAACGCAAAGGAGAATAACGTGTTTCACTTTAATGTATGTATGTAGTGTTGAGTGAGTGGTTGAGTTTCTTCGTGCCCTCATAAAAGTATAAAAAAATATACTACCTACACATTATGGCTAGTTATAACAACAAAGTAATAAAAGAAAAAAAAAATTAAAAAACCTATTGCTAATAAAAAATATGCAAACAAGGAAATATCAGTAGAAAACGCTGTAGTCCGGCTAATAGATGTATTCGAAAAGGACAAGGAAAGGATCCCGACTGCAGCTACAGCTGCAGTTTTTTATTTTTATTCTTTCAATATTTTTAAAGGTTGTTTAATTTGTAAAAAAATTGTTCATACTTACCAATAATTTCATAAGACTGTGGCACTCGGATCATATCAATGGAAATGGCTTCTACTTCTTCATCTTGAACATTCTGCGATGATTGGCGTGAGAGCGTAGCAGCGTCGTCAGTACTATTTAAGAATTTCTCCACTTCCTGTACACAGCAGCAATATTTAAGGATACAATACAGAATCATTATTACCTACGTACATTGATATATCAATGTCTACGCATTAATTAGTTTCCGATCCAGTTAATTATTTTATTATCACTGAACATGAATCAGGGATCTCCTTGTTATTTATGATACCATATAAGTAGGTAGGTACTTCGAAGGTAGGTCGCTACTCATTTTTTAAAGGAAGTAATTTTACTAACCTTAAGAAAGTACTTCCCATGATAAGAGTCAATATTATTAACGAAAATGCGTTTGGATGAGAAAATGTAATCATCATTTGATGTATTTTCTGAAGTCATCTCTTTATTTAGGTGAATTGTCTATAAAGTAACGTGATGATTGATAGGTAACTTTGAGGCAAACATGTGGTTATATTCTCTTTGGCAAACATAACATTTTCTGATCACATTTGACATTTAAAATTTTTTTAACCCCTTGCGTTCAGAAGGGTTCGTCCGGCCCATATACCGTTTATTACCGTTGCGTTCCGAAGGGGCCGGCCAGCCCCCGCTGGGCGGCGCGGCGTCGAAAAAATAGCTAATAGCGGTTTCAGCCTTTAGTTTTTCTTATTCAAACGATTCGCTTTCCTGGCGTCTAGGGAGAGAATCCCCGCCCGTACAGTCCGTTCTCGGAACTGCACTTCCGGCATGGAGTTCTCACACCTAGGTATGGATGGATGACTGGAACCCCCATCCTCTAAGTAGGAATTCCCCGCAAAGAACCAGTAAATCTGCTTTCTTCTTTGCGGAGGCTCAATTGCTCAAAGTGAGCCTCCAGGAACTTTTTGAAAATTATGTTATTGAATGGTGGAGGAAACAAACATCGAAGAAGAAAATTCTAAACGAGAAGAAATCATAACAATGAAGAGAGAACGCAAGTAGAAGAAAATGCCAATGCGAGCACCAAGCCACCGCAAGATCTGACATTGTCAACTTTGCGAAAATGAAAAGTTAGCCAGATCTCCCGAAGTAGTTACTCGTCGATCCCAACTTCAGCGCCCAATTAGTATGCGTCTCTAGTCTTCAGTCTTCAGTACCCTACTCATTGAGCAGATCTTCAGCGTTTTCGGTCTTCAGTCTCCAGCTGATTGACCACATCTTCGGAGTCTAATTAGGATGCGCCTCTCCAGTCTTTAGTATCCTACTCATTGATTATTCTCCAATGTTCAGCCTTAAGTCTCCAGTAAATAATTACTTACTCATGTACAGTCTTCAGTCTCCTGTAAAGCTGCATACGGCGCCCAATTAAACGAGCGAACTTTTTTAAGATTATGTTATATTTTTACTCGTTCTCGGGACTTTGGGAGATCATAAGACCTTTTAATGGTATTAACTTAATCAAATAATATTTTTTCTAGAACAAGGATACATCGTAAAATTCAACAAATTTGATTTCGTGCTGATACAATCATAAACAAAATAGTTACAAGGGTTTAAAGCTGGGATTTTGGTAATTTTCAAAAATAAAGAAAAAAAATCGTATCTCGATACCACGTGACATCTGACAAAAGGTATCATGGGTCAAAACTTTGCAAATGACCTCACTTACCTACAAAAAAAAATTTGTCGGTCTATGTGCCGAACATTCTGTATAGAATCGGAAGTGGGTAATAAAAACTTCACACAATGGTTATAATGTTGGTAGAATATATTCCTATATGTAATGTAGGTAGGTACCTACTATTATAATGGTATTTAATAGAGTACAATTATCTGATTACAATAATACATACCAGCTTATTTCAATAGATCTAAGTAGATGACCTAATTAACCAACTGAAGACAAATACTCTTCATGAAGTTAATGGTTTTTGTTATTGTTAGGAAACAATTTATTAGGAGTTCATCAGCGTGGCTGGTTGCAATATTCTAAGAATCCTAACTAGTATTTAATCATCCCGGCATGAAGTGGCAATGTAGGTTTATATCGATCTTTGTGTTTACATAATTATTTCCTAAGGGAAGCACTTGCACGACATTGTGACAGGAATATGCTTCAATAGACTGACATTTATTAAACACAATTCTAGCCTGAAATGTACCTCATCTCAATCAACAAACTGAGCATTGCTTGAGCGTCCGCAAACATTAAGAAACAATACAACTACAGCTTGAAATGCACCGTGCTCACGGGGCTACCGCGAATCTACCGTACATTCGGCTCTCATTCGCTCGCTCGCATTAGGCCCCGCGCGGTCGCTAGTTTCGCCGAGGTCGCCTCTGGGCATGAAAACTATTTTGAAGCATATAAAGAAAAAAAAATTTAATTAAGAAAGTAGTCGGGCTGTCTCTGTCTATTCGAATCCAACTACACGCCCGAATTTTTAGCATTTGCTACTGATCTTTCCTTGTTTCCTTAATTTTTTTAGCAGTCGGGTTTTTCGCAATGTACTTTTTTTTTATGTAATCCGGTATGGGTGGCTGAGTCGGAGGGGCCATAGCGCATGATCCGACCAGCCAATATCACCTCCGAGAAGGTAGGTGCCATACCGGAGACTTCCCTGGATTGCTAGCTATACTGGACTAGAGGAGAACACAACCGAGGCTGTTATGCGGCCATCATACATCCAGTACGGTGGTATCAACCCAGTCGGCTACAATTTGATCCTACCACCTAGTAAGGGGCAAGGGAAGGAACCTACAGTTTTACACCGGTTCCGAACGGTGAAGCAGCAGGTGTAGGTATGCATGAACGTAAATTTTTTAGTCAGAAAAAACTTATTGGTACACGCCGACCGGATTCCAACCGAGGACCTCTCGCATGATAAGCCGATGCCCTAACCACTCGGCCACCCGCCGCTTACTTACGAATTCCTTACACGATGGACAAGAATTATTTAAAAAATTTCCCCTTTGGACACATTGTTCAAAGGGGAAACAGGTTGTTAAGGTCGGAGCGATGCACAAACACTATGAAATTATCTTTCAAACTCAAGACATAACTTAGGGAATAAGTTTCGTACCACAGTAAAAAAAATTTCAAATTGCATACTCTAATCTGAATTAATATGTTGGTCATTTTTAAACCAACATAAAACAATCATAAGTACAAATTATTCAGATGTGTCTAGTGAGATTACCTCAGAGAAAATTAATGGAAATTTGGAAAAAATATGATTTAATTTCAAAATTTGGGTTCCCATATTCCCAGCAAGTAACGATGGCCACAATCAAATTTTTTTTTTATGACAGTGCAAAGCTTTAAAGTTTATACCTACCGTGATACCTACTTATGTATAATTTGTCAAGAGGAGGATAATTAAAAAACAAAATTATTACTTAAGCACCACAGAAAAAATTTACAAAAATGTAGGTATAACATGCCTTCTTATAATTACAGTTTTCAGCATTGATCTCAGTAAATGCAATCAACAAAGTACTGCCAAGTAACGAAACAAATGAAGATCCACAAAATAAACACGAACTGCACGTTTTGTACCTGATTTTAAATCTACCCAACTAATATGACAACATCTATTTGTAAGTTTGGCACATCGGCAATTATTCAACACCATACATACTACAAGGCACTACAAGGCAGTTAGTACTGGCAGTAGACTGGGCACAAACACGCTTACTTCTACGATAAATATACTTATTTTAGTGTTTCCCTTAACAATACAATATTTCGATTTAATATTATTCTGTTGCACACGGAATGAAATAATTAACTTAATTTAAATCTTAATACAATGTATTTGTATATTTATCTAATCTACGAATGTTCAGGAGGAATGGTCGAATTTAAACAAGTTGGAATAAAAATTTGCTTGGATCGGAGCCAGAATTATTTACTTATATTATATATTTATGAATTAAAGTAACTGAAAGTGGTATAGAATTGTTATACCATTATATTTAGCTTTTTGAGATATTTAAAGTAAAACTTAAGTACATGTACAATTCCTTCTAAAAATAGGTAATTATAGGTTAGATTTACCCAGACATAAATTAGTTTTCAAATAAACTAAAAAACCTAAATAAAAGACATATTGAAAAATAATAATAGACATGTCTCTAAATGCTAGTATGAGAATCATATATTTGATCAGAGTGTAAATTTTTAAGACAGGTAAGACATTTGCAGAACAAGCACAATATAATATTTATATGAAGTGCAAAGGCGGACTTATCTCTTAAATATTTCTTCCAGCCAACCTTTGGATGTTTGAGAGTCGATTAAATAGTAAAATGTAAGTAGGTAGTAGCATACGAGAAACAGTTTTAGGTGTTTTTTGAACAAGGTAAGAATTTGCTATAGTGCCACCAGGAAGTTATGAATTATGATACATGGGAAATATACGCAACTGTCTGCATTCCTAAGGGACGTGAATTTTCGGTCGAAAGTTTGTCGATAAGTGTAGGTAATAACCTAATTATCGACAAACTTTCGATCGAAAGTTCACGTCCCTTCTTAGGAATGCAGGCAGTGGCGTACATTTGCCACGTATCATAACTTCCTGGTGGCACTATAGTGAATTCCACAGCCGAGCTGCGTGAAAAGAAAATTAGTTTGTATAAACACCAGCTTTATGAGTAGAGATGGCTAGAATATTGTCATTACTTGGCCTAAGGGCGAACGGTGTCGTCGGGAACGATGACTCTGAAAATGGGAGGATAGATACTCGGAAGCAGAAGGGTTGTTGATACAAGAATAAAGGAAACTAATGCCTGTAGCACAACGAAACGAGGAAGCGGACCGCGGACAGGAGTGTTCGTTACGTTTTCGTATCGTTTTCGCGTAATAAATCTGTTTGATCAGTAGACCAGGTGCGAACGGAATCTATTCCATTTTGATGTCGCACAACACACTAGTACGCTGTGTTTTGTCACAAGATGCAGATTTTTAAAATACATCAGGTGTGCTTCACATTTCACCTACTATTTCAATAGCAATATCGGTCCAGGCTGCGGTCTTCTTTTACCCAACTATGGCGAAGCCAAATTGAGGGTAATTAATGTGTTTGAATGGTTGTATTATATGTATATAGGTATTTATGTGTGTTTGGATGACTGTAACTCCTAAATTACTTATCCAATTTGTATATTTCTGTGTCATTTGGTTTGTCTCAATTATACGAATAAAATATACTACACTTTATGGCTGAGAAGTAAAAAAAATTCAATAAAAAAGAAAATGTTACCAAACCCGATAAAGAAAAACAAGAAAAAAAAATGACTGAACCGTTTAAACAAATTACAATGAACAGAGAACCCGACTACAGCATTTCATACTGCTTTTGACTTGTTTTCTTCATTTTTCATAGTCTATTTTCATAACATTTTTACTTTTATGTTTTTAAAGTTGTTACGCTTGTTCTCTCACTGCTTGTATAACATTTTCTATAAAAATATTTTTTTTATAATTTATAACACGCGCGAAACACGGAAAATCTGTCAACACGCAGAACTCGTCGCGGACGCAAGGCGAGCTGGTTTAGCACGTGGAAGTGTTGTGTGAGACGCGGCATTCAAAATCACGCTAGACAGCGTTGCACGTTTAGTTTCGGTTCGCTTTCGCAGCAGTGTGCTAAAGGCGTAAGTATGTAGAATTTCTGCAGGCACGGATTGGGATACACTTGAGACGTCTGCAATATTCTTGAGACATGATTAGGTTAGCATAGTTAACATTAAGCATAGTTAAATCTCTTAAAAAAATATAAACATGTCATTTCATATGGCAACACCATAAAAATATAAACTGATTGAATAAAACTCTTGAATAAAAATCATAATCACAAAATAAATTATTTCTACTAAAATACTTTTTATAAAATAGTAAGTCACAAGCTGTGTCCAGACCTTTGTTGGGCTTTCTACTTACCTACTTTTTTTTAAGCTTTTCTGTATCACTTCAGTTTTTGTTTTATTAAGTATGTTAATTTTCTTAACATTAAGTTTCATTAGGTACTACTTTCATATTGTAACCATGTGTAACTTAGCTTTAGTTTTCTAGCATGTAAGATTCGGTTATTTATTCATATATTATCAGATTAGATAATATATTTATTTCATCATACAGAACGCACAAAGTTAACAATAGTTCCGTTCTAGCAACCTAAAATATCATTTAAGCAAACATCGTCTGACAGATTTCAAAATGTTCCAGAGTAGCGTTAAAGTTTATCTTTTAACATTTAACGTTTATTTCGGCCCCACCGACGCCGCTGAGCCGCCATGCGGTCCTTTCAACTTTGGCCCAACTGACTATATGGACACTTCCTGCGACGGACAACTCGATGCCAGGACAAAATCACGCAGGGCTAACTCAACCCTGTACAACTGAACGTGGGGCGGGCTGAAGTTGCAAAGCATGTATTTTTTTTCAAATATACTCTATCAAAGCAATGACTGGCATCCTTTGGGGTATTTATAGCTGTCAGTTTGTTATACCTAACGGTCAGTACAGGCGGCAACTTTAAAGGTAACATAGCTAGGGTGTGGAACTGTCTTCCGGCGAGTGTATTTTCCGAATCCTTTAAACTGGGTGTCTTCAAACGTCGTATTAACAGGCTAGACAGCCTAGCAACAGTCCGCAAATCTGCTGGCATGTCACCTATAACTGAGCGTGGTTTAGCGAGGAGAGGTGATTTTGGCTCTGTCGACTGCGGCACCGTGGGTCTGAAGATGAACCGGGACAAAACCAAGGTCATGGCGACCGAGGTTATGACGGGAGGACAAATCGTTATTGACGGAGAAGTGATCGAACAGGTTGAAGAGTACGTATATCTCGGTCAAATTCTGCGGCTTGGTAGACAAGGTCTGCTAAAGGAGGTCGAGAGAAGAATTCAACTGGGTTGGGCTGCCTTCGGAAAGTTAAAATTAATACCGCCCCGAGGTCTGATCTTCCGCAAAATTTAAAAACCCGTATATATGACCAGTCTGTCCTCCCGGTTATGACGTACGGGTGTGAAACGTGGACGCTGACGGTCGGTGTTGTCCAAAGGTTGAAACTTGCCCAGCGAGCAATGGAGCGAGCCATGCTGGGAATAACGCTACGTGATATGGTGCGTAACGAGGCAATCCGCCGACGCACCAAAGTAGTCGATATTGGATACCGGGTGGCTAAGCTCAAGTGGCAATGGGCTGGGCACGTCAGCCGAAGAGACGACGACCGCTGGAGTAACCGTGTCCTACACTGGCGGCCGTGGACAGGAAAACGGAGTGTGGGAAGACCACCCGCCAGGTGGGACGACGACATCAAGTACGCCGGCGGAAAGCAGTGGTTCCGTACCGCTGAAGGCCGGGAGGACTGGAGGAAAATTGGAGAGGCGTATGTCCAGCAGTGGACGCTTACACGCTGACTGACATGACATGACATGACTGCGGCACCATTGGTCTCTCGGAACAGCCACCAATGTTGGTTTACATAAAAAAAAAACATAGGATTCTTCATCATCAGCCTGTATCGGTCCACTGCTGGACATAGGCCTCTCCCAAGGCACGCCACCACACGCGGTCTTCCGCTCTTCTCATCCATCCACTCCCGGCTACCTTTTTTAGGTCATCTGTCCACCTAGCCGGGGGGGCGTCCCACGCTACGTTTGCTTGTACGTGCACCCGTCTACCCCATCGGTTGTCAGGTCTACGACAAATGTGCCTTGACTGTGATAGGATCCTTCAGTTCAAGGAAAATGTAGATGCTCTCGAGTATGTCCAGTCGCAGATGCGTTTAATTTCAAATTCTAAAGTTAACTGTTCAATTTAGTATGAAGGTTGCTGAAACAATGTGTTTGAGCGCAATAACAGGTGTTCCAGCGACCTGGCGCTACGATTGCATTGCCATCACAGCACTCACAAGTTCCCAGATGGCAGCTAACATTTCATTGACATAAATGCATATTCAGTCAACGACATTTTACAAGTGGACAGGCCCTCGTCATACATTTTTTGTAAAAATAGTCTTTCTCTCACAGATGCACACTAAGCTAAAATTTTACACAAACATGTAAAATATGCTAGAATAAGACCTGCAGACGCAAACGCCGTGCACATAAACATATAGTGAGATAGGAGTTCTTCTACTATTGCAAATATCTAAACAGCGTAAGTGATCAAGCACATTATTCATAACTTACGTTTCCGTTCTGAGAACGGAGATAAAGTAAGACGGTTAGATGTCAATTTGATATGTATGAGCGAGACAACGGTTGTACGTTCCTAATGTCCCTCGCGCGATTCGTCTCCGCCTCGCCAGTCACCACTGACAATAAACCGAAAAACATATAGCTATCCTTTTCATGCTCACATTCTGTTACAATCGTATTTGAACAAATGAGACTTGCGCGCAAGGTGCAGCAGAGCAGGGTGTGCGATGATTTAAAGTGTGAGAGTTAGGGCCCCTGAGCCCTGTTATCACCTGACCTAGGAAGATCTATTGTGATCTCTGTTTGGGTATGCTATGAGCTCATGGTTTGCGTGCCCCAAAAAAAAAAATCATTGAAAAAACACGTTTCTTGTATGGGAACCCCCTTAATTTTTTAATTTTTCTATTTTTTATTATTTGTTGTTATATCAGCCATAATAACACATATTCTGTCAAAATTTCAACGGGCTACCTATTACGGTTCAAGAGATACAGCCCTCGGACGGAGAGACGGACGGACAGACAGACAGACGGAAGCCTATTAATAGGCTTCCGTACGGGATATGGAAACCTAAAAACGACCTAAATAGGTATAATATGATTATGTAGTTATATGTATAATTTCTACCTCAAATGTAGGTACATATATTAGAATTTATTCATTACATAAATGCAAAGCCGAATATATAGAACACACATAACTCTATGAAGAAATTACCTACATGCTTAGAACTAACATACAAATAAAAATAAACGAAATATTATTATTTGAAGTTTATGTCGCTTGTGTGTGGTTGATGAGTGATGACAAGCATTATATTTATGTACATACATATATATTTCTATATTTTAAGATATAATTGTGGATTTCATTAATAAAAACCCATATAATTGGTTTGTTTGGACGGAATAGTTGAGACATTATAGTTTAGCACTGATTAATGTCCGAGTCAAGATAAGGCCACTTTATTCTAATAAAAAAAAAACTTAATTTACAATTACATACATTTAAATAAATTTTCAGATTATCTCAATAGGTGTACACAAGAGTACCAATATGATAATACCTTTCAATGTGTAAAATTACAGGACGGCAATTTCGTGGCGTGTAAAAATTATGTATCTAGGTAAAATATATGTTCACTAGAACAAAATGTGGTATTATTGATGAGAGTGAGCTCTGCAATGTAGCTATAATCTATACTTGCTGATTGATTAAATAAAATGTATGTGATGATCAATGATGGATAGCACATTCATATCATCACATGGTCTTGTACTCTAGTCATGGCTGCTGGTTACCTAAAAAAAAAAAAATCGGATTAGCAACTTTCTTTATGATTGTTTATTTTATTTATAGACAACTGGCACGGGTGGCTGTGCCCAAAAGTTCAAAAGAATATTAGACACAACCAATATCACCACTGCTCGCGAGACTCACTCAGAGAGCCGCCATGCCAGCTACAAGGCGGACAAAGAGGTTGTTGTCTAATTTGTTAACTCTCTTATAGACAACAATTTCTTAGATATATATATAAGTAGTTATTCCTGCAGACTGCAACATGAGTACAGTAGAGTTTCACTAATCCGTCTGGCACCCTACGCCACCGTTCCCTCCGTCCACGCCTCCACCGCAAGAAAAAAACAATGTATTTATATTGGCGGGCGGAGGGGTATTGATTTACACCATCCACCTCTGCCGGCAGCGCTAACACGGCCAGACTCAAAGGAAAATAAAAAAATAATTTTGAATTTTTATTATTTGTTGCATTTGTCACCTTTTTCCCCTTATTATATTCATTTGTTTCACTCGTTTGCAATTATTACGGGTGAAAGAGAGACGCACTTATATGAGCGAAAAATCTAGCCAGATTTTTCGCTCATATAAGCGAAAAATCTGGCTAGAAAAGCACGTGAAGGAGAAACATAGCGACAGTGAAGCAGGGCAGAAAGCGCCTGTAAGTTCTCCACCTGACACTATTGACAGAGTACAACCTCACACGTCACAAAGTGTTGTGCAACCTTCCTCTCACCATGAAGCATTTTCGCCCAGAGAACGACTAAGCTTACCGAGCATATCCGAGACCACTTGGAAGCAACATGATCGATGCCTAGCCGAAAGACTTGACCTCCCAGGCTGCAGGCAGAGTCCCGAAGATCAGCTGTATGACTTCCAGGGAACAATTTACAATTACTTCTCCGAATTGTACCCTGTTCGCTATCACCACAACCCAATGGAAAGAGAAAACACTTTCAAAGCAAAGCTTAGGAGAAGGAAGAGAGAGTTGATAAAGCAGCTAAGGAAGGCTAAAGCCTCAGGAGACAGAAATCTATGCCACCAATTAGCCAGAGCGATGAGATCTATCCTAAAACTCATCCAGAAAGTATCTGAGCAAATTACGGTTGCTGGCAATGAATTTCGAAAGGCTCAGAATATAGCAGCTTTCGAGAAGAACCCCTTTTATTTCGCCAAAAAAGCTTTTAAGGAACAGCAGGGTACAATTAGGTTAAGTACGGACGAGATGTTCAACTACTTTAAATCCACATATACCACCCCGGAGGCAGATATAACTTACAGGGATCCACCAGCTCCAAAACCCAAAGAACCTGCTCTAGCATTTGATGCTGATTCACCGACGATGGAAGAGCTGGAATACCACATAAAAAGGAAACCAAATAGTTCCGCCCCGGGACCCGATGGCATACCATACATCATATACAAAAAATGTCCATCAGTGCGGAAACACATGTTGAACATCTACAAAAGAATTTGGACGAACAGAGAAGTGCCAGACTGTCTTGGTAAAGCCGTGTTTGTTCTTCTACCAAAAAAGAAAGAAGTTACTGATCCCAAGGATATTAGACCTATAGCCCTTACGAACACAATTTCGAAAATATTCTTCTCCATTATACAGGCCAGACTACTCAAACACATGTGTACCAACGACTACTTACCGAAGAAGTACCAGAAAGGTTTTCTCCCAAGAGTTGCAGGGTGCCTCGAACATAATTCTTTGCTGACTGAATGTCTTAGAGATGCAAGGAAGAATGAGAGACAATTAACTGCCACGTGGTTAGACTTTGAAAACGCCTTCGGTTCGGTGCGCCATGAGTTACTATTAAAGGCGCTAGAGTGGTATAATGTGCCACCTCTGATCTGTAATATAATAGCCTCCTACTACAAAAAACTTTCCTTTGTAATACAAGTAAAAGGCGAAACGGAGAAGACACCGGAAATTCGTTACGGCATAGGACTTTTCCAGGGTTGCTGCCTCTCTCCTGTCACATTTAACATTGTTATCAACATTCTAATTGATACGCTTGTCGTAAAAGAAAAGAAATGGGGATACAGGTTCAAATATGGAGACACATATATGGCGGCCATCCTGGCATTTGCGGATGATATTACGCTGTTAACCCGCAATCCAAAACAAAATCAGTCGCTTCTTAAGGTGGTGGATGACTATTGTGAATGGACCAAAGGGATGAAGATAAAACCAGCGAAGTGCTACTGTTTGAGCTTAACCAGGAAAGGTTCAAAGTTTACCTCGAGCAATCCAGGTTTGACAGTAGCCGGAAAACCAATCGCAACCGTGGCTGATGAAGCTCCTTTTAAATTCTTGGGCAAAAGGATCACCAGCAGAGGAAAGGAGCATCCTACTGATGATATTGTCCAACTTTTCGAAGAGAGCCTCCGCCAA
This sequence comes from Nematopogon swammerdamellus, assembly GCA_946902875.1. Classification (NCBI taxonomy): domain Eukaryota; kingdom Metazoa; phylum Arthropoda; class Insecta; order Lepidoptera; family Adelidae; genus Nematopogon; species Nematopogon swammerdamellus. The sequence continues at coordinate 13,146,702 of OX336340.1, forward strand.
ACTGACAATCTTCCCCTCCTGGGTACACAAAAGGCATGGATTTACGATAACTACCTGACATCAAAACTTTCATGGCCATTTCTCGTCTACGACTTCACAAAGCAAAACCTGACTAAATTAGACTCGTATGTGACCAGATTCCTGAAATCATGGTTTGGACTGGCTCACCCGGCTGACTCGTCAACGCTATACAGATCTCACAATAACTTTGGACTGAACATTAAGAAACCGTCGATATTTTATCAAAAGGCGAGAATAGCCAAACGATGTATACTCAAAGACTCCAATGATAGCGCTATTCAAGCCTTACCCAACACATCACTATCAGATGAACTGGAATCGAGACTCGACTTCTACAAATCATTCCAAGTTGGTACACGCACCAATAGATCTGGATTGGGCATAGAAACAGCAAAGTCTGATAAAGAAATACTGAAAGGTTTTGCTCAGGAGGACATGGAACAAGGCTTCAAACTTCACGCCTTAAACCTGGAAATGCAGAATGATTGGCTAACAGTGGGTGACTTCTGCATCCCTCCTGCATTGAAGTGGAAATCCATAATATACAACTGGTCCCCTGAGCTGCTTAAGTTCTACTTAAATGCATTCCAGCTTACTCTCCCCGACCCGAGTAACCTAGTTAGATGGGGGAAATCTACAAATAAACTATGCCCGTCATGTAAGGAGTTCGTAGGCACGGCCAAACATCTGTTATGCGGATGCAAAATACTACTTGAGCGAGGCCAGTATTCCTACCGTCATGATAAAGTCCTCCAAATCATCAGAGAGGCCATCAACCTGTCAATTGCACGGACCAGGAAAGGGCAAACCAGTAGCGGCTTCCAGAAGGTCAACTTTGTGAAACCTGGAGCCAATAAGCTGCCCAAAGATAGGACTAAACCTTCTTCAATTTTGGGAGCAGCAAAGGATTGGGAATTGTTGATGGACACACATGAGAAGCATTACCAAATGCCTTCGGAAATCTGTACCACAGCATTAAGACCGGATATACTCATATTCTCAAAAGCGACAAAGCATGTAGTACTTGTTGAACTTACAGTTCCATGGGAAAGTAACATACCGAAGGACCACAACATCAAACTTAACAAGTACTGCAACTTAGTAGACCGGATTGTGAGAAACGGATTCAAGACTGATCTCTTCGCTGTGGAAGTCGGAGCAAGAGGACTACCAGCGAAGTCGCTCTACAGTCTCTTCAAGAATCTAGGGCTCCCAAGATCGACGCTAAGCTCATATATGGAGAGAGCTTCGAAAACGTCACTGGAAGCATCCTACAGAATATGGATAGGTAGAGAGAGGGAGGTCGAGAGCGGGACTGGTGGTTTCCCCGCGTCCTAGTCAACGCAGACTAGCTGACGAGGGCTTGAAGCGAGCCGAAACGTGAAGCATGCGCGGGAAATTTAGAGTGGCCACTCGCTAGTCCCGGCCTCGATTAATACCCTCCTCTACTGCCGATGGGCCCGGATATGTTCGGTGAAGCCATCGTAAGCTTAGATCCACACCTTCTTGGCGTGTTCGCGCGGCAGCACAGACATCAAAGCGACGCGACGCCATGCCCGCACCGCCGCTGTCTACCTACTTAGCTTGTGTATTGTCTTGCATGCATGCAATGCAGTGCGTAAATTAGTTGGTGTTGCTGGATGTAAGATATGCCGCATAGCAGCCTCGGTTGTGTTTTCCTCTAGTTCAGTATAGCCAGCAATCCAGGGAAGTCTCCGGTATGGCACCTACATTCTCGGAGGTGATATTGGCTGTTCAGAGCATGTGCTTTGGCCCCCCTGACTCAGCCACCCATACCGGATTACATAAAAAAAAATAGAAATTTTCGTCATTGTTCAAGGTCGCACGTTGCACACACACACACACACACACACACGCGCGATGTGTGTTGGTGCAGCACAATATAGTATATTAAATAAAAGGAGATAGGTACAAAGTTTACACCACTCTGCTCAATCGCCAATTGAATCGACAGTGATTGAGTGCTACCCTGTTAGCGCTGGAAAAAGTACGAGGTATGACATATTCACTTTAGAAATGTTGTATTTTTTCGAATTTATACACCAACCCAACAAACTAATTACTGAAAATAAGAAACATTTTTTTTAGTTGAAGTGTTATTATTATACTTAATTAATTTAGCATTAATTATTTCTTCAACATTGCCAATAAAGTGAATCAGATCAAGTAGGGCATATCTTCTCCTTTTTTTTAGAAGTTAAACACCTATGTTTCGCTTTGCATACATATCTCCTTATTACTACATTACTGCTTTATTTACTTTGAATTTACCTGTACAATCCAGTAATCCGAACATTCCAATAATCTGGCCCATTCCAATAATCTTTATATAGTGCCGGATTAGTGAGACTCTACTGTACTGTCAAATTCAATGAAAATTAAATTAAAAGCATGCAATAATACTTACATAAAAGTTATTTCAGAGTTGTGTTGTGATCACAGACTTGCGATGTATGATGGTTATTTCTTTTTCCCCATGACCGGAAGGAGAGCTGGGTTCGGAAGTGACCAGCCACGGCGACAGTTGTGATATGGGCTGAGTCTTGGGTGTGGAGTCCTCCACCGCTGGAGTCGGTATGATTTTCGTCTGGGACGCAGGTGGCTCCACCACCACTATCGAGACATACTGAGAATTGTTCTGAGTAAGAGTCTGAGGCTCATTTAAAATTTTAGGCGACGGTGAGGACGGGAGGGGCAAGTTGATGTTATTCGATTCGTTAACGATCTTCACTTCGCTCTCTCTCGCCTTCAGCAGGTTATTGCACTTGAGTTGACCGGGCGGAAGGGCCTTGGTAGTGGAGGGGTAGCACTTGGCCTGGTTGTTGGGCAGCTCCCGATCGGACGTGGACTCGGCCGGCCCCTTCCTCGCCTCATTCTTGGAGTCCTCCTTGTTCAGTTGCTCTTTCACTAAGCTCATGAGGAGATCGTTCAAGGGGTTCATCGCCACCACCTCCGGCTGCGGTGAGCAGCTGCACGACGGTTTGTTTAAGACGAGCGGCGGCAGATTAACACTCTTCTTATCCTCATTCACTAGTTTCTCACATTTAAAGAGCACCTTGTTGCTTATAGCATCATCTTTCGAAATGGCTACTTCCACCAGCTTGTCCTCCTCGCAGTGAACTGATTTGGCGCACTCTGATACATTGGACATTTTGTCTTCTGCAGAGGCACTACCGATGGATCTGTGAGACTTGGCGCTGCTTTTCCGAGATAATGTTCCATTGCTATTGTCCGGCATCAATGACACTAGGCCGGAAGATGTAGTCGGGATGTCTGGGTTAGTTTCGGCCAGAAGACCTGGGGTCTCTATTTTAGTGACTTGCTTCTCTCGCTCTCGGAGAACGTGAGATTGTCTCCTAGCGAATCGCTGGCTGGGTCTTCTCTCAAACTGCACGGTCCGACGCGCGCGATTCTGCTGGGTGGTCTGGTATTCCGTTTTTCCCGAATATTGGAATCTCGAGCCCATACGGAAGAAGTTTTGCCGTGCCGATGGTCCCTTGACTGGAGCGCGCAGGCGGAAGAATGTATGGTGCTCGACGGCGCACTTCCAGAGATGTTTGCAAGCTTTCTCATTGTGCAGCCGGAACACGAACGTGTGCTCCTGCTCCCTGCCCTGATCGTCGTCCTCAACCACCACCAGCGTAAGTTTCTTCTTCTTAAAATCCAATTTGCTTATTTTGGGCCAGAAGAACAACCCGATCTTTTGAGGTCCCTCGAATACCAAAATGCCAGTTGGAGTGAGGCCCAAGTGGTACTCGTTGCCGTCTTTCCCCAGGACTATGTGCATGTCGACGCCGTACATCTCGAGCCACTTGGCCTTGTTGAGGTAGTTGACCTCGGCTTGCGCTGGCGTCATCGTCTTGCACTTCTTGTACTCATCTAGAATCTGGATCTCCATCTCCTCGGTCTGGCTGGGGACAAAACGGAACTCGGAGACGGTGGCGGGTGTGTGTGTGCTATCGTCGAAGTCTCCGAGCTCGGACTGCAGCGCGAGGGCAGCCAGCTCCACGGCGGTCTGGTGCGGACATTCTAGCTTACTTTCCAGGATATCCTTCTTCAGCTGAAGGAAGAATTGGTAACGAGTTAATTCTTCTCTGAGATTATTGGGCTCCGAGGAATAGAACTTGACGCGGAGGCGGAGGGTGTACGGGGGGCCGATCTTGACTTGCTTCTTGATGGCCTTGGTAGGGTCAAGCCAGTGTTTCACATTGTTGGTGTCGGTGAATTGCAACCCAAAGTAATCCTTTTCTATAAGATCCAGGGAATAGAACACTTGTTCATACAGATCTAGGGCGCTGGCTTTCTTGGATAAGTTGATGGACAAGTCGGTGTCGTCGAGCAGTATGACACGACATTGAATGAGATTTTTGTTGATGTTAAGTTTTTGCCCTTGTTTTGTTCTATTTTGGCTTGAGGAGCGGCCTCTTCGACTGAGGAACCTCAACATTTTGCTGTGCACTCAATGCTTAAAGATAGAAGTTCCCGAGAGCTGAAAATAATGACAAAAATAATTTTACGTCATACATATACAACAAACTATGGATTAGGAAAACATATAATACTTAAATTGTGCTAACTCAAGTGTGTAATATGCCACAGCATATTAGTTAGTACATTATAGCTTCACTCTGTAGGGCTTCATAGTTGCGCTGAATACACAGTAGCCCGACATTCTAGTTTATTGATACATACATACATAGCGTCACCCCATGCGCGGCTATAGCACCGTTTTCCAGGCTAGGTGCAGGTGAGAGATAACCAATAATTTTAGGCATAACACTCAGAATGCACGGCCTCACATTTTAATCAACGCATCAATAAAAATGTAGGTGATATTACCGTTTCTCATCCTTGAGGAAAGGAAAAATGTAAGCAGCAAAAATTATTTACAATAACATGTGGCAGTATTTTAATTTTATTTCATAGGTTATTGATTCATTTATTATTATTTAAATTATTTACCTATCTAAACTTGTATGTTGGTATATAAAGCAAATTGTGTTGCTTGTAATAATTATATTATTTTATTTTTTTTTTCTTTATTTTTCAGGAAATCAACAGCACAAGTTATACAAATTATACACATAGAATGAACACTTACGATGGCCTATTAAAGATTTCCATAAGGGATTGCATTAATTACGAGCTAGGAAACATGACATATGGAGATATAAGAAAAAATGAAAAAAAAAAAAAAAAATAAACTGTGGTTATTAATGCATGTGATACTTATTCGCTCATCAATGTCTTTATAATCTCATTTCTGAATTTTGATCTAGATAGGTGAAAAATGTCAGTATCAGCAAATAGATCATTGAAGTTACGTACAATTCTAGTGAAAACTGAGTCCTGAGCATAGTTGGTGTGGTGTGCGGGCTCGTGGAGGAGAGCTGTGTGACGTGTACGACGCTGTGGGACGTTTAGTCCCACAATCCCCACTAGTTCAGTGCTATCCAAGCGTCCGCGCACCACATCAAATAGCAAGGTAGTATCTGCTAAGAGTCTCCTCTCTTCAAGGGTAAGTATTTTAAAATTCCGGCAACTCATAATGTAGTTATTCTCTAGTGGCATCCTAACTTTAAAATTCAAATGTTTAATACATTTTTTTTGTATCCGTTCTAAACGTAATTTATGAATATCGTATCGTGGAGACCAAATTACACTGGCGTATTCAAGTGTACTACGGACGTAGGCAAAATATACTGTCTTGATACAAGAAATATTTGCGAGTGGATTACACACTCGCAGAACAAATCAAAGATTTTTATATGCTTTATTACTGATATGATCAATGTGTTCTATGAAAGTTAATTTATTATCTAAAACTACTCCAAGATCACGGACAGTATTAATTTGGATAATATTGGAGTTATTTAAGGTATATGTGAAATGTATCGGCTTCTTTCTGCGAGTGAAGCTAATGCTTTGACATTATACATAATTTTGTATTATGTTGCGTGTTTGGGTTATGTAACTGAAAATAAAACAATGATTTGATTTGAGCTCGAAAGGGGGTGACACCTGAGACTGAACAAGTTTTGTTCAACAACTTTTTATTTTGAGAATATTATTTACCTTTTTCCACTTTTTTCATACAAAAGTAATGAAAAAATGGCAAGTTTTTAAATTTGAAAAACTAAAGTACTAAATTGGTAATTATAACAGTTCAGTTTAGCATACCCAATCAGTTTACGATGAAATAAAAAAAATTACCACTTGACACAATGTATTAATCACTCAAGCGCCGGCTGGCCGCACTGTGGCTCGGGGCTGGCACAGCCAAAAATGGCTAAAGCCATAAACAAAATGAACATTTAAAAAAAGTGCACAAGGTGCGGCGGGCCAGTGTGGACTGGCGGAGCAGCCGACTTTTGGCAATAAAATACACACTTTGGAATATTGGGATAAGGCACAATTATACTTCTAAATAAAAGTGAAGATATGCCCTTCTCGATATGATTCACTTTCTCGCCAGCTTAAAACAAAAAATAAATGGACTTTTCAGTCGATACTTGGTGACGGACGCATATTCGTGCGAGAATTCGGCACGCCACCACGCCACCACACAGTTTTTCGAAAAAGCGTATTTCCCGTAACCCTTCCCGTAACGGGTCGCACGCGCGAAAAGGGTTTACGGACACAGAGGGCGCGGGGGCCGACACTTGAGAGGTTAAACAAATCGGTAGTTCGTCCCTTTTTTCCCAAGGGATTTGGATAAAGGAAAAAGTGTAAAAATATGTTAGGTATCTGACGAAAGCAAAAATCTAATGAAATTAGAAATAAAAACTAAATTTAATTCCTGCATTACTACTTTTTTTATCTACATATCTATCTGCAGACAGTTACTCACACGATAGTGGGTCAACCATTGGTCAACTAAATAATTACTAACATTCAATCAGAAAAAGAGTGTACCTACCTACCATCTTCGTAGGTTTATTTGAGACTCACAACTGAAGTAGAACCAACGAAAACGAGAAAATTAACCCTTCGCGAAACAATCTAAAAAAAAATATGTAAGTACTACAATCCGCCCACATCACAAAACACTGACAGACAACTGACATACACCTACGTATTCTTTGACTTGACTTGACACTCACTCACTCACTGGACCATTGCCACGAGCGTCTCTTTGTAGTAAGCACTATCTTTTTTTTTTCTTACGGAAAGGCAAGGATAGTGTGACCGTATAGCCATATGACTTATTTTTTTATTATTTTTCTCATTTGAATTTGTTGCACCTCATAAAAAACATAAAGGACCACAAAACACTGCTATTAGAAAAGACCTAGCCTACGGAAATCCAAACTGGAGCCAAAAATAAAAAAAATAAAATTTCACGAAAAAAATTTCATACAAAATGGCGACTTCCGCGAATTTATTTTCAATAGCGACTTAGGATTGCCACTTCTCCGGCGCTGCGGGAAGTGCATTTCCGCCGTCCTTGCGTAACACCGCGCAGGCACCCATGCTCGCCTTCGCAGCTTTGGCTTTTTGGTCGCCTGCGGCGACCAGCCTCAGCCGCTCCGGCTCACACGGGTGCCTGCGCTGTGTTACGGCGGACGGAGGCTGCACTCCCTACGCGCCACCGGCTTATAAAAACACTCTAGGGAAAATAGCCACACTAACAGGTTATGTCGGGGCGGTGGATTTAGTTTACCTCCATTGTCCTTTCAAATGTTGTCAATCTGTACGATGAACGACGAACTTGCTTCGCTTCTCGACTTTCGTTATAAGCGTTGTGCGTGGGCAAGCGCGTGCGTACTGATGGGTCGATCCCGGGATTAAATCTTTATGGGCGGGATTTTATCATAAAATCCCGGATTTAATCCTATTCTAGGACCGAATAAGGATTTTATGTTTTAAGGTTAAGTATGTGAAGTTGTTCTGTAATATGAGCGAAATTTTATCATAAAGTCGCGGATTTAATCCTATTAGGATCGAATAAGGATTTTATGTTTTTAACTAGCTTTTGCCCGCGGCTTCGCTCGCGTGAAATTCGTATTTCAAAAGAAGAAACTAAGGGCGAGGCCGAAGGCTGAGCTGCGTTTAGGTTAATGATAAATCTTCTCGAATAAAGTATGTTTTTAACTAGCTTTTACAATAGGAGAAAAAAAACTACGTTCCCACTCGAGTCCAAGCAAAAGCCACGGTAGGCTACGTGGGGGGACGGGGGGTCTAAAAGAGGACAAATTGAAACCACGTGGTTTATGGACGCTCCCTTACGAGGTTGTAGGCTCAAATTGTAGCCGACTGGGTTAGTACCACCGTACTAGATGTAAGATGACCGCATAACACCCTCGGCTGTGTTCTCTTCTAGTTCAGTATATCCAGCAATCCAGGGAAGTCTCCGGTATGCACGGGCACCTACCTTCTCGGAGGTGATATTGGCTGGTCGGATCATGTGCTTAGGCCCCTTCGACTCAGGCGACCGGATTACATAAAACAGTATTATTTTTAGTATTATAGTTTACTAGCTTTTGCCCGCTCTCGTGAAATACGTATTTCAAAAGAAGAAAGTAAGTTATAAAGGGCGAGGTCGAAAGCTGATAAACCTTCTCGAACAAAATATGTAACTACTGACGAGGCCGAAGGTCGAGCTCCTTTCAGGTAAACGTTATTTTTCTCGAAGAAACTAAGTTACCTATGGCGACGCCGAAGGCGGAGCTCCCTATAGATAAGCCATATACTTTTTCAAAGAGGCCGGCGAGGCCGAAGGCCGAGCTGCGTTCAAGTAAATGATAATCCTTCTCAAATAAACTAAGTTAATGCCCTGCCGAACGCCGAGCTGCGTTCGCGTAAACGATATTCTTGCCCTTATTTACTTACTTTCATCGAGAAATATATCGTTAACTTGAACGAAGCTCCGCTTTCGGCCTCGCCCTTAGTTACTTACTTCGAGAAGGTACATGTTTCGTATCGGTGACGTCATATTTAGCTCACATGTATCCTAACTTGTACCATAAGAATAAGATAAAAAAATTAGGATCGAATCAAATTACAATTTTGGCTTTCTATAGTATGTGGAGTGCGCTTTTATATGCACCCACCCGCGCGCTGCGCCGCCCGCTCCACCGCGCCGCCCGCTCCGCCGCGCCGCCCGCTCCTCCGCGCCGCCGCGCCGGCTCGCTCATATCTGATACTTACTCGCGGTAAATGGCGCGCGGAACATTTCAGTTTGTTTGGGAACCACATCTTAGCGTAGCGTAACCAGAACTGAATTTTATTTAGCCTATCCTCTGTCTCATATAGTATTGGTAAATGTGCTTGTACGATGTTTCATAGAATTCAGATGATCGGTTTAAGAGTTATGGTGGAACATAAATACACAGAAAATATTTCTAAAAATCGTCAATTTAGCTTTAATATCATACATAGAGTCTTATACCTCAGTATCTCATAAAACAAAGTAACTTGCTCTATGACCATCCCTTACAGATTTATTATTAGTATTGATTTAACAAATATCGGTAGATTATGACCTCAAATCGTTATTTTTTAACCGACTTCAAAAAAAGGAGGCGGTTCTCAATTCGACTGTATGTTTTTTGGTCAAACATGACCGAAATTGGTAGATCTACCAAAAAATCGGTACCTAACTTTTTTCACACTGTCACAGTCACTGAAAAGACTCGATTACCGACCTTTTTCCTCTCTCACATCACGGCGAAATGTACGCGCGCTCAAACGACCACAGATATTGATTATTTTGTGAACATAACTAGGGAATCATGCATTCAAATTAAAACCTGTGGAAACATTATTTATCTAGATATAGGTATTCATCCAGTAAAACAATTATCTACATACCTACTACCATATTATGCCTTGTACTAATGAAAATAACTCATTCACGATGTTGAAATCTAATATTAAAATAAAATCCTATTTCGTAGGATCGAATGAGTAACTTTCCCCAACTTTCCCAATAAAATCCCTATAAAGTCTCGAATAAGGATTCGGTCCCAAATGGGATTGAATCCTTGCCCATCAGTGCGCGTGCGTAGTAATTTTTTTTCAGCAGCGTCAGCCAAAGAATATTATACTAGCATCAGCCAAAGAATATAATACTAGTTGTAGTTGTAATTAATAATCTGTGTAAAAAAAAAGTTAGTGCTTACTACAAAGAGAACCCGTCCCTAGTAGTATTATATTCTTTCTTTGGTTTGGTTGGTCGGTCGGTGTGGTGTGGAGGGTGTGCATGGGTGTGATCTATTATATTCTTTGGGTGTGATCATGGTGTGATGTGAGTACTCTTTGGATGTGAGTGATCAAAAAGAGTTTGATTGATCCATGTTTGATCCCTCTCATATCTTGTTTGTCCCAACACAGATAAAGTAATTCGTGTCCGTAGGCGACGAAAGCGAGGTTCCAGCAAAATAATTCAGGAAGATTTGGTGGTTGATTTGCACGCACACTTCTTTCTTTATTCAAAGTAAGTACCTACGCTACTTTCATTCTGAAGGCATATTCCCTTTGGTGATCGGCAGAAAGCTCGCTACTGACCCAAAAATTGCAGTATTTTGTATATTTAGCGCCTATTAGTTGTGTCGTTAAGTAGCATTTATTACAGAATGCAGAAAGATCAATTCAGTAAGCAGTGGTACTGAGCATAACCTTACTTTTGTAATTTTCGAGATAATCATTCATAGGCAGGCGCCAGGCGGTAAGTACCACTATAGGGTAAATGACGCAACGCCTTCTTCCCGCTTGAAGCACGGGCATGGATTAGTAGAGGGTGGCCTCGCTAGCAAATTGCTGGTAAAGCCGAATTGACACGGTAAGAGTACACCTGGACAGAGCGGGCTCGGATACCTACTCGGACGCTACTCGTATCGTGGCAACCGAGCGCACTCGTACGACCGCATCCGATCTGTGTTGACTCGGACCGCATTCTATTCTTCCTAGCTAGCTTCCTAGAAGCAATCTAAAATGCCGTCAATCCAAACCGTCATAGATTGCATCTAACACAGATGGTAAAAACATGGATATGGAACTCTTTGGTACCCGAAAGCTACTTTCTAAGGTTGAAAAACTATTTCCAGTTGCTAAATAACGCATAATTATTTGTAGCTTGATTCTTGTAGGTAGAGCATTTCTCGTGAGGGTGTCATTTTTCTGTATTTGTGGTGTTACTTTTTATAACAAATATTAAAATTTTTCACTGTTGAGCCTCAAATGATTCCTGTATGTACCTACCACAGAGCATCAAATACCTACCGCGCGCGCCCCCTACTAGAGACGCCCTAAGCGATAATATTTGAAACCCAAAAACTACACGCAGTGCTGCTAGCGCTTCGTATGTGTGTGTGTGTGTGTGCTAGTATCGACACTACACACAAAGAGGAGCAAGTTAGGCACACGCACAAAACAAATGCACACGCACAACACCCATATGTCATCATAGGCCACGCCCACAGGCTTCAACGGCGTTGTAGAGAAATCTCGCTCAGGGCGCCTCTAGGAGGGGCGCGCGCATTTGATGCTCTGTGGTACCTACCTATCTTTATCTTCGATTTCAACTTACGAAGAAAATTATCAGACGCACCCTGCTCCTTACGCCTTAAAATCCAATTGCGGGTCCAAATTATTCTATTTTTTTCTTGTGGTAGTGATTTCCAACTCTTTCATCAACATGTCTGCTACAACTTCGACTCCTTGCAGCAACAGATCAGTCTAGCCATGTTGAACAGAGGACAACAATGATCTTGAAAACGGGAGCTTGGATGTGGGTATCCCTGTACTGTACACTCGTATGAAGCTGACTTGTACGAGAGCACTCGGTCCGGGTGATCTGATTGTGTCAACGCGGCTTTAGCTTATTGTGTAGACTGAATAAAGAGGAGAATTTTAGTGAAATAATTATTTGCAGGAAATGCGTAGTTTTGGAGATTTTTTTTTTTAAAACATATTTTTCATACAAAATAAATTTTCGAATTTTTTTTTTTTAAACTGCCGAAACATTCACCCATACCACTTCCCTTGTTTTTACATACATTTACAGTAGGCGCTCGGTAATCTGGCACCCAAATTTTTTCGCCTATGCCGGATTGCTGGAACTGCCGGATTATTGGATTTGTATAAAGCATTTATGTATGTACATTATGTGGCAACTACGTAATTCAACAAAAAAAAAAACAGACGCGTAGTTTGGCTGTCAAGGTCGGGGCCGGACTGAGCGCGAGAACAAATTTTGCTATGCTCACCCGAATCCCCCCGCTCTATAATCTGGCAGTAGTGCCGGATTATAGAGCGGGTCAGCTGAGGCTAAAAATGCCGGACTACTGGGCGTGCTGGACTGTCGAGCGCCGGATTACCGAGCGCCTACTGTATATTCAAAATCAATGTTCTGGTGCCTTAAAAAAAAAATAGTATGAAAAATTTATTCTGTATGGTAATTTTTGTCTCTCTCCAAAATTACGCATTTCCGGCAAACAATTCTTTCACTATAATTCATCTTTTAACTCGGCCTACACAATATTATTGTTAAATCCTTACCTATAATAAAATCCAACGTCTGCTTTCTGTCTGTCTGAGTGTCTGTCTGTCCGCTTATAACTCGAGAACCACTGAACCGATTTTAATAAAACAAAATTCTACGGATAGCTTGATTCTTCCCATCAACTATAGGCTACTTACTATCATGCTAAATGGCTTATGAGGTTAGCAGTGAAGTGAAATATGAGAGCGGGCGGAGCCGCGGGCACAGCTAGTAATATATATAACTTAAAGTTTACTAGCAATTTGCTAGCAAGGATCCTGTCTACTAATCCACACCCGAACGCACAGTTGTAGGTACTAATTGAAATCTTTTTCTAATCTCCCACTGACAAAGTTGGATACATGATTCTTGGAAAGGTAGATGAAAGTGAAAGTTCTGTGGTGTTTGTATTATCAATAGGAACATTTAAAATTGTTATGTTTACTTTTCCTTCTTTTGCCAACTAATTTTACAAGTTGACATCCACAGTTAACCGCTCAGATGTCGGCGCCGGCGCGCGCTAATCTCTGTAAAATTTTGAAAATATTCGCACCCACTATTAGTTACTCAAGGAGTATACCTAGCAAATTTAGTATGCTTATAATTGTTACAAAATTTCGTACAAATACCTTACTGACCTCGGTTTTGACTACAAATTGTGAGTTGAACATTGTACTCCACAAATTAGTGAGGTAATTTTTTTTTTCTATTTCACATACACGCAAATCTATAAAAATCTTCAATGTTAACACATCCACTTATAAATATTGTATTCTTTCGAATTTATACACGAGCACAACAAAGTAATGACTAAAACAACTGAAGAGTCCGTAAATTTTTTGTTCTAGCTGGCACCAAAGTAGCAAAGTAGCAATCAGATCAAGTAGGGATATCACTTTTATTTAGAAATATAATTAGCCTTATCCCAATATTGAAAGAGTGTGTATTTTAATAAGACGAAATTTGGCCGCGCCGCCGGGACGATTCTGTCCCGCCGCCACTTTGAGGATGATTTCGTCTTACCGAAAGCTGAGCGGTTAAATAATGCTTACAAAAGCATATTATAAAGTTACAATATATCTAAAAGTGTAGAGATAGTTGCATAAAAGGGACAATCCGTTCTGTGTTGGCATTGGTAACTGGTGTGTGTGTGTGTGGAAGCAGATGCCAGTAGCAGACGAGATCCAGTCATCATGGGCGGACGAGGTGGAGCTGGACCAGGGCGCGCTGCCGCCGCCGTCGGAGGTCTGTGAGAACGGCCTCAAGGTTGTCACCGAGTATAAGTACGACAACGACAACAAGAAGGTCAAGATTGTCAGGACATACAAGATCGAGAGACGCGTTGTTTCTAAGGTGAATTGTGTTTTTAACCCCTTGCATTCAGAAGGGGCCGACAGCGAGAGGCCCCCAAACCGTTTACTATCGATGCGTTCTGAAGGGGGCGACCGGCCCCCAATGGGTGGCCTCGATAATATAGCAAATAGCGATTCATTAAATTTTTCTTATTTAAACCAGTCAATAGTTTATTTATGGTTAAAAATCCTTGGGATTTTCATCAAACACACGTTAGTAAAACTCCGCCGTCACACAGAAATTTTACTGCTTTCACGAGCTTTTGCTTTTGTTTTTCGAGCTTTGCTTTGCGAGATATCTGGAATGGACAATTCTTGTACTATAATTCACATACCGTATTTGAAGAGTATGTTTATTTAACTCCACTTGATATGCAATTTGTATGGGTAAATTGTCTATTTTAGGTTAGGTTAGACAAAATGTTGAACGTGTTTTATTTTTCCTGGGGATAAAAAAAAAGTTTTTGCTTCTAAATAAGTGAATCCTCACTTGTCACATGGTTTTGTAGGTAATTTCATTGGCTTTATATTATGTGCCAATAGAGATTGGTTGATCTGACTTCATAATTTTTCATGGTGAAAGTGACATGGAACTACATATAGCATATGATGCATATTGAAGTGTGGGAATCCAAAAGGTTAATTTCTTATTTCACACTAAAGCTTAACCTAAAGTCATGGGAGGTAAGCATTTTAAAAACTGGAGCTCCATGGGTTACAAATATATTTTTGTATTGCAGAGCATTGCCAAGCGAAAGACATGGTCCAAGTTCGGCGACTCTGTGAGCGACAAGCCGGGTCCCAACCCGGCCACCACCAACGTGTCGGAGGATGTGTTCATGCAGTTCATCTCCAGCAAGGAGGAGAGCACCCGTCCAGACGACTCTGATCTCGACGGACTCAAGGTATACCTACATACTATACTGCTTTACATTTATTTTAAATCTTAATACTTTTTCATGGCAAGATTCAGAAGGGGCTGGAATACCCCATATTCCAGCCCCTTCTGAATATGGCGATAAATTGAATATAAAAAAAAAAACACTTTAATCTAGGTAGTTTTTGGAGTTGTGAGAGGTGCTCGACCTTTCTAATCAGATGTGTGGCTTGAATTGTGACCACTCACCCGTGTGATTGCAAATTAGGAAATTGTCAATTCTTTGATTGCTGCAGCTGATGAAAATTGTACCGCAGTGCGATTCCTTGCTTTCATTTATAGTCAGATTATAACCGTTTTATTTCCAAGAGTTGTTCTAACAATAAGGTTAGCACATGTAATGAAGCAGTCGTATGGTTTTTTCACAGCCTCAGACAAGCAGCGTCATCTACAAGTGCCGTACTTGCCAGGGCGACCACTGGACTCTGAGTTGTCCCTTCAAGCATACTCAGATGGCTCAGACTAAGGCCGGCGAAGCTGCTAAAGCAGCAGGTAAGTCAATAATTTCAAATCTGGTTTAGTTTCTTAATTTAAATATTCTTAATAAAAAATAAACAATATTACTACTCTTTCAATTTAAACTGAATGATCTTATGTTTTTGTAGCAGATTCAAAGATGGGGGCAGGGAGCACCAACAAGTACGTGGCGCCGTACCTGCGCGAGGGGGGGGCTGGGCGGGGTGCGCGGGACCCGGCCGCCATGCGTCGCGACGACATCGCCGCCATACGCATCTCCAACCTCAGCAACTTCGCAGCGGAGGCCGATCTCGAGGATCTCGTCAAGGCCTTCGGGCCCGTGCAGAAACTTTACTTGGCCAAGGAGAAGGTTGAAATGTTTCTGTTCATAATGCTGCTCTATTTCATTATCTGATCTGACGTTTATGAAAAACTTTCACAAAAGTAATGTCAAATTTAAGTGAACTTGGTTTTAGAACGGATATTATCTGCTTCCCCTTTCTGTGTGGTGTTCAGCAAGTAAAAATAATAGCACCAAGGTTTTTTCTGTTTACACAAAAAAAAATTTCACAAAAGTAATGTCAAATTTAAGTGAACTTGGTTTTAGAACGGATATTATCTGCTTCCCCTTTCTGTGTGTTGTTCAGCAAGTAAAAGTAATAGCACCAAGGTTTGTTCCTTTTACACAAATCGCAAGACACACCGAACACATTAGAGTTGTACTAACATTACACTACTAACATGCGACTGAGCGAGCCTGTGTAAAAAAGGACACAACTTCATAAACCAGAAGGACAGGACACCATATTATCAAGGTCAGACAAGCGTAGTAGCCAGCCCACATTATCTACCCATATTAATGAAAAATGTTTATTTTGCAGAGCACCGGGCATTGCAAGGGCTTCGCATACGTTCACTTCAAGTTTCGCGCAGACGCTGCAAAGGCCATTCAAACTCTGCACGGGCATGGCTTCGATCATCTTATTTTGAACGTGGAGTGGTCCAAGCCGCCAGCAAATAACTGAAACATTCTTCCTTTTTTTGTCAATGAGGGACATTAAACTTTTGTGAACTACATTATTCTTTTTCTGATATTTCCTCACACATTTCAGTTGCTTTTAAAATTTTTATTATTTTCAACCATTGTCGATCGCAATCAAAAAACATTGTTTCGCCTACAAGGCGGCGGCGACGGACCACTCTGACATTGACACATTGAATTTTTTTAGGGTCCCATCGCAGAATTTCGAAAAAATTTGACGTTTAGGGACCTACCACGTGGATACTTTTTGGGCACTATTTGACTCACCCCTCCCCACTTTTCACGTGGAAAATGCCTGTGCCTGTTTTCCTGTAACTATGTGACGCACTTTAAAGTTTAAGGTTAAAAAATGCGTCATTTTTGAAGAAAAAGGCAGGGAGCTGAATGGATGAAAAGTAGTACTAGCAAATTTTGTCATGTCAATAAAATTTAGGGTAACATAAAATAAATGGCTGAGGCATAGCGTACGGCTGTGTGTACCTACTCACGCGAGCAAGTGGCTAGCAACAGCCCAGTTCACGGCATGGGGAGTTAAAAAAAAATCCACGTGGTCCGTCTCTGTACCCCCAATCTACTGTGGACAATTGTGGACATTTCCCGACCCACTCCCCCCCTTTACTGTCCACGTGATATGTGAATGGTCCCTTACAGGTTTTAATTTATTTTTTATTTTTAAGAACATGATGCCATACGACGAAAGGGCAATAGACTAGCCACCTCTCACCTTGGCACGGTTCTTCCAGTTTTGCCATAGATTATTTCTCTATGAGTTTTGCAGAAGGTAAGGCGCCATTCTTTTTGCTTGACAATAAAATTACTTGTATCTACTTTTTATACTTTGCTAAACGTTCTATCCGTCAAGATCTAGTTCTAGTGATTTTGTAGAATGTTTTGGTTTTGTAGAAAAGTGATTTTGGAATTTATTGTTTTGTTATATTACACACAAAATATATTTTTTATGGAAATCCAAGTTTATATTTTTTGCCAAGTTGGCAAATAGATATTTGCTGAAAGTAATATTGAAAAAAATATAATATGTGGGTGGGTATAGAAACAGCAAAGTCTGATATAGAAACACTGAAAGGTTTTGCTCAGGACATGGAGCAAGTTTTCAAACTGCACGCCTTGAACCTAGAAATGCACTGGCTAACTGTGGGTGACTTCTGCATCCCTTCTGGATTGAAATGGAAATCTAATAATATACAACTGGTCCCCCGAACTGCTTAAGTTTTACCTAAATGCATTTCAACTTACTCTCCCTGATCCGAGTAACCTTGTACGATGGGGGAAATCTACAAATAGATTATGCTCGTCGTGTAAGGAGTTCGTAGGCACTGCGAAACATTTGATATGTGCCTGCAAAATACTACTTGAGACAGGCCAGTATTCCTACAGTCATGATAAAGTTCTCCAAATCATCAGAGAGCCCGTCAGCCTCTCCATCGCACGGACCAGGAATGGGCAAACCAGTAGCGGCTTCCAGAAGGTCAACTTTGTGAAACCTGGCGCCAATAAGCTGCCCAAGGATAGAACTAAACCTTCCTCAATTTTGGGAGCAGCAATGCCTTCAGAAATCAGTGGTACCGGACATACTCATATTCTCAAAAGCGACAAAGCATGTAGTACTTGTTGAACTTGTAGTTCCATGGGAAAGTAACATAAGAAGGACCACAACTTCAAATTAAACAAAGACTGCAACCTATTAGACCGGATAGTGAGAAACAGATTCAAGACTGATCTCTTCGCTGTGGAAGTCGGAGCAAGAGGACTACCAGGGAAGTTGCTCTACACTTTCTTCAAGAACCTAAGCTTGCCAAGATCGACGCCATAGTAAAAGGAAACGAGTAGGATAACTAACCATTTTTAAAATAACTACCTACGCTGCGCCGAGCCACAAGGGCTGTCGCAACACTTAACACAATTGACAGGTAGTGAGCCCATTATGATGGAAATGCAATTCCAGAGAGAAAGAAAGAGAGAGAGAGACAGAAAGAGAGAGACAGAAAGAGAGAGAGAGAGAGATATAGAAAGAGAGAGATAAATAATAAATATATAAATTAAATATAAGCGGGGGGCGACCATCACTGACTACAAGCGAGGATAGTGAAAACGTAAGTAGTGGTTGTGTACGGACAGCATGCGCTGGCACGCGCTTGTGTGAGTGCGAAAGCGGCGCGCTTGTTTGAAGATGGTTAACTAGTCTGTTTAAACTATGTCGCGGCGCGCGGCCTTAGAGCGGCCGACTATTAATTATTAATATAATGTGTTGTATTATATTATTAACTAGCTGAGCCCGCGGCTCCGCTCGCGTGAAATTCGTATTCCAAAGAAGAATGTAAGTAACTAAGGGCGAGGCCGAAGGCCGAGCTGCGTTCAGGTAATCGACAAACCTTCTTAAGGAAAGTAACTAACTAAGGGCGAGGCCGAAGGCCGAGCTGCTTTCACGTAAACGATAAACCTTTCTCAAATAAAGGAAGTAAGTAAGGGCGAGGCCGAAGGCCGAGCTGCGTTCAGGAAGACGATAAACCTTCTAGAAGAAAGGAAGGAACTAAGTGCGAGGCCGAAGGCCGAGCTGCGTTCAGGTAAACCAAAAACCCTCTTCCGCCTTCGGGCCTCGCCCTTAAAGACTTCCTTTCTTTGATAGAATATAATATCGTTTACTCAATCTATTTATTTCATAAAAATAAAAAAGTAATATTAATAACTAAAGAATTAAACCTACCTAACAAACATTAAAATAACTATCAAAACGGGCATTTTCAAATGTTCTTAGAGCACTTGCGGCATTACCCCGCTGGATGGCAAGGCTTACCCTTTGAATGAAGTACATAAGCCCTTGATGGCGGGACACCAGTTGCGTCAACCAGCTCAAGCCTCTTTTGGCTTCACTGCTCCACGGACCGAGGGTTTCAACCGCAAACTCAACAAATTCGAAATCTTGAATTATATTTCTATATTTGCTGCGTTTGAGGCTCTCCGCCCCAGCCTCGGCCGCGCCAGCCGCTCTTGAAGATGTCCTAACGTGACTTGGAGCCAATGTGAGAACAAAAGTGGCGTCCCACATAAAAGAACTACCCTTAGTCCATGGCACTAAGGTGATAGCATCGGGCCTCTTGCTATCCAGCCGGGAATAACCGCGAGGTTCTAGGATGCACTGTATATTTGCCGTTAGAAGCGTGGACTTTATAATAAAATTTAAAATAAATTAACTCAATCTTAATATTAATTAACATTATTCGAGATGGTTTAGCTTCTTCCTGAACGCAGCTCGGCCTTCGGCCTCGCCCTTAGTTACTTGCTTTCTTCGAGATGGTTTATCATTTGTCAGAACGTAGCTCGGCCTTCGGCCTCGCCTTAGTTGCTTACTTTCTTCAAGATGCTTTAGCTTCTTCCTGAACGCAGCTCGGCCTTCGGCCTCGCCCTTAGTTACTTGCTTTCTTCGAGATGGTTTTTCAATTATCCGAACGTAGCTCGGCCTTCGGCCTCGCCTTAGTTACTTACTTTCTTCTAGATGGTTTAGCTTCTTCCTGAACGCAGCTCGGCCTGCGGCCTCGCCCATAGTTACTTACTTTCTTCGAGAAGGTTTATGGTCTTCCAGAAACTCAGCTCCGCCTGCCGCCTCGCCCTTAGTTACTTTCATCGAGAAAGAATATCGTTTACGTGAGCGCAGATCCGCCTTCGGGCCGGCCTTTAGTTACTTACTTTCTTTTTTTTAAATACGAATTTCACGCGAGCGAAGCCGCGAGCAACAGATATATAAATTTTATTGCACCAATGACAGCGACATAACTTCGACTTTCAATTATTATTTTTATTTATCAAACAATTTGTCACCGGCCAGCTCACGTCGAGATGACAGTTCTCCGTTGTCAACATGACATTTCAAATTGTTTTTTACCTTTACTTTGGATTACGTGATTTTTATTATATTTTTTAATTATTATGTTCATCCGGGATATACACTGTCACTATAAAAAGTTTCGTTAAATTCCGTTCAGTGGTTTTTGCGAGATGCGCGTACAAATAGACATTTTTGCATTTACGATTTTATGATATGTATAGAAAGAATAGATATGTATAGACTATTGTGTTCAAGTTATAAAAAAGAAGAACTGTCATTTTCGTTGTATCTACTTATTTTTAAATTTCGAATGAATATTTTATTCAAATTGTATTTGCTGCCAGTTCTCAAGATATAATTATGTACTTTGGACTACGTGATTTTAAACGCGCAATCATGTTTATAATTGTTATTTTTTTTTTATTTTTGTAATTTTTTTTTACGTATTATGTTAACCCGGCATATAAACTGCCACTATACAAAGTTTCGTCTAATTCCGTTCAGTGGTTTTTGCGTGATGCGCGTACAGACAAACAAACAAACAAACAAAAATTTTAAAAACTGTTCTAACATGTTCAGTATCTCATTTTAAGCCACCCTGGTTAGTTTTTTTCCGAATACATTCAATGTACAGACTTTCTTACCTCTACGATTTTATTATATGTATAGATAATCTTATGTTATCTTGATTACAATACCTATGCACTTTAAAACTTTATTATACCTATTAAAAGAACTGCAAGAAAAACTTGTGGTGAGTTGATAACAGGACCTGTTAAAGGACCCTGCTCGCCCTAGGCTTAGATTTTTGTAGGACCCACCCCTCCCACGCCGCCTAGCGCAGGCGCGCTAGGCGGCGTAAGTTTGCATGGCGCGATGGCGCCGCCTCCTCTTCGCCTCCGCGAC
This sequence comes from Nematopogon swammerdamellus, assembly GCA_946902875.1. Classification (NCBI taxonomy): domain Eukaryota; kingdom Metazoa; phylum Arthropoda; class Insecta; order Lepidoptera; family Adelidae; genus Nematopogon; species Nematopogon swammerdamellus. The sequence goes on from OX336340.1 coordinate 13,167,762, forward strand.
ATCAGGAATCCTGACACAGGATCATCGTCATCAGCGCCGCGAATTTAGAGTATTAGCTGCACTACGCAAGTCCTATGCTGCGCCCCTAAATCCTAGCACCCTAGGCTAGAGCCTAATCAGCCCTGGTAAATCAGGGCCTGGTTGATAATGAAAAACATACACATTTGGACATTTTTATATTCAACAGTCAAAAACATTCACAGACTAGAAACAATTCGATATCATCCCACATAACGACTAATAATAACTTCGAAGTAGCTTACTTTTAACTGTAAATGATACTGCAATAAATTATTTACAAAACATAAGTACACATCTTTTGTGAAATATTGAAAAGCTATCTGTCAGATCAGGACAAGTTGTTAAACATGCTGTTATGTTTGATACATTTGAACAATAATAAAAATACACACGACCAGCGAAAAATTTACCCTGGCCCTGGACTAATAAATTCTCAGGGCACGTTTCCTATAGTTTTAACCCCTCACGCGTCGGACGCCGTGCGATTTCCGACTCCATGCGCGTGTATTTGCGGCCGCGATTCGTTAATAAGAGGAAATTTTTTTTAGAAAAAAAAAATGTACACTTACAGGAAATTTGGCATTGTTATATCGTTACTACAACTCACAATTTGGAATTTAGGTATCTATACCTTACCTTTGTTTTGATTCCACATTGTGAGTTGAACATTGTACAAACATTTCACTTCATAAATACATAAACATTAGGATTTTTTTCGATTTCACACACATGGATAAAAACCTCTAATCATAACACTTTCACTTCAGAAATATTGTATTCTTTCGAATTTATACACAAACAAAATAAACTAATGACCATACATCGGAATCCGCGGGGCACGAATGATTCAAGGTTGTTTAGTGATGGGACAATGTATCCACAAATATCGAAAATCGATCGTTATTTTAGAATAATATGAAATAATTGTCGATGTTTTACTAAGAGTATTTCTATAGAAAATAAGATATAATAAACAAATGTTGTATTTACTTTGTAGGTACAATACAAATCTGTTCAAACCACAATATTAGTTTTATTAGTATGGAATAGAAAGAATTTGATTTTTTTTACCAACTTACACGTGTTACATCATAATGATATTGAAGACTTTTTTGTTACTGTTATGAAACTGAATCGATTAGGTTATAAAAATCAACCACCAATTTTTTTATTAAAATACCTTCATAAAAAATTTTTTTATTTCAAAAAAGCCCAAGGTCCAAACATTTTTATATAGGTTTTACTCCCTATATGATACAGAACCCCCCTTAGCGTACTATGAACAAATTTTGAAAGACCTTACATAAATATGTATTATATTTACTTAATCGTTAACATAAAGTATACATGTTTATATAAGTACTGTAGGTATATAAGTATTCAGGTCTGAAATATGACATGAATAAAATACAATAAACAAATAAATATGAGTATCGATAACAGTGTCGATTGTTTATTGATCGCCGTAGTCAATCCCTAACAAGGTCGTATTCGTGCCCCGCGGATTCCGATGTCTGCTAATGACTATATAAATACCAAAAATAATTTTAATTTGTGGCGACGACGGTGCACAGTGTCAAATATGACCTTAAAATCGGACACGTTCTTTTTATTTCAGAAATTAATAGATTTAGTTATTTAAAATGCCAGAGTAAAACTCCCCTGCCTCTGCGACTTTTAGTTTACGAGAAATAAATTTTTGAAAATTACACTTTTTTAGGTTCGGAAAAACGAAAAATAATTCTACAATTAAAACTAAACTACTTATTTAAATTTCACTCAGCCTTATCAAAGACCCTTTCGAATATCCACATTTTAAAAGTTATTCGAGGCTGTGAAAGTTTACAGAAATCTAATTATATATTTTTTTTATTTTATTTTTTTTCTTTTAGATCCCGTAGTAGTAGGCGGAGATTTTTATACCGAAAATAGTTCCCTGTTTCCTCTGTCCGTTAAAAAAAACCGACGCCTAATTCCATGGGTTTAAGAAGTTACAGGAGTTATTCGCTATGGGCTAGGGTTGTTACTAGAATGAATAAAAATTTTCGCATTTTTTATTTATTTATTTTTGACATTTGATTAATTTTATTGTATTGGTGATTTCTTTTAATAATAATTAGTTTGTTTTGGTTTTTGTTTTTGTTTTTTTTTTGGTTTTTTTTTTATGGAAACTAACACGGCTGGCTAAATCACCTACACTACAGCATCCGTGATGTCAGCCCATAACACCGAGAGAACTAGGTATGCATGCCATGTCAGTGTTTCCCTTCATTTCATGTCGGCTACTATGTTTAAAATTGGGGAGGCGTATGTCCAGCAGTGAACACATACACACTGACTGACTGACTGACCAGTCCATATACATCCACTGCTGGGACCATATCATTATTTTCCGGAAAAATAAAAGATTTTGTAAAGTGCCAACCCTATTGCCCGAAACTTGATAATTGCACTAAAATGAGCATAACTTCTTAAACCCATGGAATTAGGCGTCAGTTTTTTTTTTAACGGACAGAGGAAACAGTGAACTATTTTCGGTATAAATATCTCCGCCTACTACGACGGGATCTAGGAGAAAAAAATAAAAATAAAAAAAAATTAAAAAAAATATAATTCGATTTCTGTAAACTTTCACAGCCTCGAATAACTTTTAAAATGTGGATATTCGAAAGGGTCTTTGATAAGGCTGAGTGAAATTTAAATAAGTAGTTTAGTTTTAATTGTAGAATTATTTTTTGTTTTTCCGAACCTAAAAAAGTGTAATTTTCAAAAATTTATTTCTCCTAAACTAAAAGTCGCAGAGGCGGGGAGTTATACTCTGGCATTTTAAATAACTAAATCTATTAATTTCTGGAATAAAAAGAATGTGTCCGATTTTAAGGTCATATTTGACACTGTGCGGTGTGATAAATTTGCGCACGAACATGGTGTTCGTGATGTACAAAATCAACAAAAATCCGTAAATGTTTTGCTCTAGGCTGGTGCCAAATTGAATCAAATCAAGTAGGGTATATTATATTCTAAGGAAGTATTATTGAGCCTTATCCACATATGGAAAGAGCGTATATTTTAATTCCAAAGTTGGCCGCGCCGCTGTTCCGTACGGGTGGAACGCAAACATGTGAGTGGGTAATAACACATTTTCTCCATCAGTGACGAGTGGCAAAAAAAATTATGTTTACTCATTGTCCTATTAGTATAATCTTTATCCACAACAAAGATACAGGGAGGCCAAAAGTACCTTGAGTTGCTTCGAGAAAAGGATGGTACGGCCGTGTTGCTTGACTTGGCGGGGGCACTGCCGTGCCCCCAGATTCCTCAGTGCAACATTTATATTTTTAGCATGTGCAGTGTTCTGACACGCTGTGTGTTACTTTAATGCCACGCTATAGGTTTCAAGCATGTAACACTTTTGGTTGTTAGCCTAGGATCTGATTGGGCCGGTGCTACTCAAATTCTAGGTAACTCAATACATTTTGTGGTTTCTTTTGATACTAGGTTTCTTAATCTAATCATTCTCATTTCCTGTGCAGCAGTTACTAAATACATTAGTAAACACCATTTAAAATTTGATTTACGAATAATTACTTTTTGTGTATAAATACATAGAAATATGCTCAAATACATTTTTACAGTTGCATCAGGTGTCTATATATTATCTATATCATACTTCTCGTCATCACTGTTGGGCTCGTATATTTCAGCTGGGGAGTGTACCTCACCACAGAATATGACTTCAACATAGTGGAAGTAGTCGATGGCGGTGCGGGTGAGGGCAGCTCCAGAGAGGAGGCCGAGTGCGGTGCCGGCGAGCGGGCGGCGGCCGACGGAGCTGCGCAGCACCGCCCACAACAGGATGGAGCCGAGGGACCACAGTGTGCCACCCAGGAAGGCCCAAGAGAAGCGGCGCGCAGGCGAGGCGGCCGCCACGTGCGGCCGCGCCCACAGCCACAACCCCGCGCCCCCGCCTGCACCCAGTACCAGCACGTTGGTGATGTCACGTCGCGGGAACAACCTAGAGAACAATTACATTACTTCTAGTTATTTTGTCATCAGTTGCAGCATACATATAAGAAATAGATTGTGGGAAAAATATGTTTTTAGGCTTCCAAAAACAGTGGGATTGAAAATAAATTAAATATCACACGGCACACTCTTCACCTCAACAACATCTAACAAGGAGCTGGTACACCTGCATGCGGTATACAGAGAGGTATGCGGTATCCTGCATGCGGCTATCCCGTCCCGACATCTCGGTACACTTCTAGAAAACAATTTTCAAAGAATTGCTCCACAACCTTACACTTTCGGTGCACGTTACCGCTGGAACGCCGCCGTTTCGCACTGCACCAAAAATGTACTGAAACGGCGCGGACCACAGTGGCACGGTGGCGCGGTCGGCTTTCGGTATTAAATTACCCTCTCTTTAAATATGGGGATAAGGCTCATTTATACACCATTAAGGGAAATGCTTTAAACAGTGTGAAGACACAAAGAGATTTGGGTGTCACAATTACAGAAGATTTAAAATGGGAGACACACATTATAACTATGGTAAAGAAAGCAAACTCATTGCTGTATACAATAAACAAAGCTTTCTCCCATATAACCCCTGAGCTTTTCCTAAAGCTTTATAAAACCTACGTCCGACCTATGCTAGAGTATGCATACCAGATCTGGAGTTACTACTTTAAGAAGGATATTGACCTGCTTGAACGAGTACACCGTCAGGCCTCACGCACTCTATGTACTTGCGCGCGATAACTACCTACCGCCCGCCGGGCCGCCGGCGACCCATAATTCATTGGGCTGTCGACAGCCGCGCGGAGCTAACCTACTACGCGAGCGCGCGCTCACGCTACTGCTTCGTTCGTACCCTGTGCTCGTACCTACCTATACTTAATTAAAGTTGACATGGCTTCTGTTAGTGGAAGTTTATGTGCAGTAGATGGATGTAAATCCAGCAAGAGCAGAGATAAAAATCTTTCTTTTTTCCATTTACCTGCTGATGAAGAAATGTGAGTATATTTGTTTTCTTTGAGCAATAATTATTCTAAAAAACCGACAAGTGCGAGTCGGACTCGCACACGAAGGGTTCCGTACCATCGTACAAGATTTAACACTATGTACTTTATTTTATATATTTTTACTATTTGTTGTTATAGCGGTAATAGAAATACAGCCCGCTGACAGACGGACGGACGGACGGCGGGGCTTAGTAATAGGGTCCCGTTGGCACCCTTTAGGTACGGAACACGGAAATAGGTATTTTGGTTTATGTTGTGTTTCGCTTGAGTTTCGGTATGTTCGATATATCTGTCTGTTTGTTTGTCTATCACAGTCACTTTACGATTTTTGTGCATACAGCTGACATTTTGTGATTGTTGAGGCAATTGTAAGACTACGTACGACGCAACAGAACGGAAAACAAACGTCCGTTAAGATGGGGAAATTTGAAAATAGGGCCCTATCTAACAGTAAAAAAACATTTTTAAATCTGTGCTGTAGCTCGCGAACAAACATTCACACATATTTCCTCTTTACAATATAATGCATTGATATTTTTATCGAAAGTAGCAGCCCTAGCGTCACCGAGTTTGCTTCAAGGCCCCGCGTCCGCGCGCAGCTGCAAAACAATAATCACTTTACGCTCTTTCGTTTAGGTACATTTTCGCACGCAGCGACTGGCGACTATTACCTACTTTGATTTGATTCACTGTGTTGCCAACCTAGTATAAAAAATTTACGAACTTTTCAAATTGTATTCGCAAGTATGTTCGCGTGCGAATTCAGTGCACAGCCGCCGCAAATAAAAATTATTTTTGCTGTTTTTACTAATTAGTTTGTTGTGTTTGTGTATAATTGATTCCACTTGTGTGGACACTTTGGTTCCCCTTGCACATGTCTCTCACCACCCTCACTAACATCCACACTACACAAATAACTAAAAACTTTTTCTGCTCAGCGATACACCAAGCTACCCCCCTCCCCCTCCGCCACCTGCCAGTATCTATAACCACCCCAGATTTTATTTTGATACAAGCTTTAGCCTGCAGCTCCTCTTTTTTTTGTCATAAACATTCCCCGACTCGCACACAACAACGAAACTAAAGTTTCACTGTAATCGGATGATAGGTTTACGAACGCATAGAAAACTAACGAACAAACATGAATTTTTATAAGTATAGTAGAACCTGGACTGTTGCTCTATTTATCGAAGTTCATTCGGCACATTAGAAGCTAAAGTAAGCAGAAGGTTTATTACTGCTGTTGTAGACAAATCAGGGTGCACAGTAGAATGTATGCTTACCTGAGCATGAGGTGCGGGTTCATAACACTGACCGAGAGCGTTGTATAACTCACTACACCTTGTATGGGTATGTAGTAGTAGAGGATGTTGTCCCGAGTGAACGGTGGCAGTCGGACTTTGCCGATAGTGGAGTTGACGTAGTCCACGGCGCCCGCGGGGCACGCCGGCAGCCACACGCTCGACACGTGCCGACTCAAATTCGCTACAATTCGTTCGAGCGCCTCCATTGTGGAAATTGGGTGGGTAGGTTCAATGCTACTGACCGACTAGGCTAGACCACGAGCAGTGTCTACTGTGTGGGTGCCAAACATTATTTGGCAAACGATCGAGGGACACGAATGAATGTATTCAACTTTTTTAGATATTACGTAGAAACAATATGGAATGAACTCAAAACAGCGCAGAGAAGTATTCAATTCAATCAAACTATTTGATTGTTAATAGAAGGTCGCCCGCCAGCAGATCCGCATGACCTAACAAACCACAAAGAGGATTTTTGGGCTTGTTGGATGGATCATTGAGAGCTCGGGCGGGCGGGGCGGGAGACGAACAGCTGTCAAACAAAAATGTCATACACCGATGTTGTTGTTAGTTTTGTTGTTTTCTTTTTTTTTTCCAATGAAGGCCAACAATTCAAAGCGAACGAAGCCATTTGAACCAAGAAGTTTTCATTGACAAACACAAACAAATAGGCCAAAATCGTTCAGTTTTGTTTGCCAGCTGAAGTGTTCAACTGCTGCTACCTGTTTTATCGCTTATTATTTTGAAAGTAATCTAGTAAAATAGATAAAAAACTTTTGTTTTCAACTGATTTGTTTTCAAAAAGCCTATCGCTCGCTGTAAAGAAAATAAATACTTACTTCGGTAAGTACTTGCTTTATAGTATATAGGTACGTCTTTATTACATAATTATAAGTCGGTTTTATCAACCAATCACTGTCCAATGAAATTCATTGTTATGTACGTTATGTACCTACCTACTTTTATGAACATTTCGCTTTTGAAAACTAATCGAAACCCTAAAAGTTTTTTCGAATCAATACACAAAAAACATGAAACAAAAACAGTATTTCTCTATGGTTTTCATACAAATGTGGATGGCCACGCCACGCCCCAGTGTTTCGATATTTCTGTGTAATGTTTCGAAAAAAACATTTGCAGGAGACGCGGCAAAAACTTCAAACCAAATTCTTTTCCATGCAGCAATCTCTTCAAATATTGAATGAATACAAAGAGAATAGTGTTTCCCTTTCAAAAGTAATGCCAGTGTGGAGAATGTACAAATCGGGAATTTTACTCAAGTTACCATACTGTATCAAGTAAGGGACCGGACGTCGTCGTCGACGGTAACCTTCGGCGCATAAATCACGTTCATGCTTGACATGGGGTTTTGTATTAAATCTTACAGTAGGTAGAATAGACGGCACGTAACTTGGCCTCTGTGCGAGAGGGACGGCGTTATACGCATGCGATCGTTGGTATAACGCTGTCCCGCTCGCACAGAGGCCAAGTTACGTGCCGGGCAGTATACACAGTACTCTGATATTTTCTTTTCTTTAGAGTTTCGAAGTTTCACTAAACTTACTCGATGATTTTAATGGCGGGAATTTGAAAACTATTTGTGGGAAGGTGAAACCACCCATGAAATAGGAACCCTGTACTCATTACCTGAACCTGTAGAATATTCGCAAGCTATGTAGTTATTCAAAATAGCAAGTATGTATGGTCTATTACATATTATACTATATGCATAAAACGGTGTAGCAGCAGGACGCGGCGCGCCGCCGATACGACTGCATAATATTGAACTGATTTAGGTAGATGAATGTCGGGCGGGAGTCGTCGCGTTCAGGTAGAAAAGTGTAAATTTTACATATTATAGGCACGTAGGTAGGTTTGCTTATGCAGACTTTCCGTGGAATCTGCTAGTGTAACTTGAATCCTCGGTGAAGACGTTTGTCTGGCGATTTTATCGCCGCACATACAATGGGCTTGTGTCAGCACATCGCGAAATGCACGGTTCGAATTCCGTTCATCTGGAAGTTACGAGGAGATAGTTTTAGGCATAGTAATAAAATATATTTGAGAAGGTTTTTCAGTACTGTAGTTGAGAAGTCGGAAGCCGTGGATGGGCTGCCGTTTGAAAAAATTCCAGGACCGAAAAGCAATCGTTTCCTCGGAACATTGCCCAATTATCTTCCTCTCATCGGTGAGTCAGGTTTATAATTTCCAATTATGTTTTATTTTGTAATGTTGTTTTTACAGATTACATATTTTAATCGCCCAAACTCATAATCTATCTACCTACAGTAAATAAAAATAAACAATTTAGGTGAGTACCTACAGTAAGTTTTTTATAAAGCATTATTCCTGCAAAAAAAGTTTCCTAATTAAGGCGCCGGCCCTTAGTTTGGCCATGATTTTGTTTTAATTCCTCGATTTAACCAAAATCATCCCATTTTTAAACGGTTTTTCATCGTGAAAGTTGTAGGAGCCAGATACGAGAAGCATTAAAAAACCTGCCAAGTTCGAGTTGGGCTCGCGCACAGGTTCCGTACCACCTCACAATATATGTGTTATATATTTACCAAAAACATTTTGTTTTATTTCATTCAGTTCGTATCCGAGCCCGGTTCACATTTGGCTGGTTTTTGTTATTCATTGTTTTATTTATGTTAGAATTTGCACTATAATCATATCAAAACGCTTGTATGTAGGTTTTAACCGTTTTTACGAACAAACAAACAAAAAACGTTGAAAACAAACACATTTATTGATGGGGACCCCCCTAATTTTTTGTTTAGATTTTTTAGGATAAAGCATTGAATTTTGGAGAAATTTAGGGAAACTGGCAAAAAAAAAATCTAATTTTAAACGCTCTCTTCAGTCTCATAGTAGAAACCGCCCCATACCAAAGTTGGCTTGTCTTGCCACTGCGGCAGTTCATTCTGTATACTGTTCTTCTCGTTGGAGCATACGGGACCTTAAATAATAATTTGAAAGTCGTCAAGATTATAACTAGGTACAAGTATTTTACTTATGTTATTTCAGGTGAATACAGCATGAACACTTTACACAAGAACGCATTCCTGAACTACCAGAGGTACGGGCGGCTTGTTCGCGAGAGGATCACGCCGTCGGTGAGCCTCGTGCACGTGTTCGGGCCTGGCGACATGGAGGCCGTGTTCCGGAGCGAGGGCAGACACCCGGAGCGCAGGTCGCATCTCGCTCTCGCGCACTACAGGGCGCTCAAACCGGATGTCTACAGCACGGGGGGCCTTCTGTCCACGTAAGTACAGATGCTGGAGCGGAGATACTACCCGTAGAACCTTGTGTACTGGAAACGGAACGGCTTATAAAATAATGACGTTATGAAAATAAAAGACAAAAGCGAATTCTGTTGTCAAATCAACAATTAAAAGTGTTCACTTTTACTATGTAATAGAAACGGTCCCGAGTGGTGGCGCCTGCGCAGCAGCTTCCAGAAGCACCTGACCAGCCCGCAGAGCGTAAAGAGCTACGTGGCTAAGACTGACCTCGTGGCTCAGGAGTTCGCGAGTTGGGTCCAACAGAGGCAGTCACAGGGGGACATTGATGACTTCCTGCCTCTCCTAAATAGGTTATTCTTAGAAAGTTAGTTCATTTTATAATGATTGATTATATAAAAATCACAAAACTTCAGGATACCTACCATCGAACTGGGGTAAAATATTTACCTTCCAATGGTCTTGATCAGAACAGAGTTTCAACAATGTATTTCGGTAAAAATGTCCATAAGTACCTACCTAACTTCAATCAGCAAAAAGTATTATAGAGACGAGAAAGGGAAAGTATGTAATATCAAGTACCTAAATTATATGATAGGATATTTAATGATAAGTTGTACGAATGACAAAATACTTAATATACTTATTTGTATTTCAGCAATATCATACGTGACTTTCGACGTACGCCTGAACAGCTTTTCACCAGAGGAGCAGGATGTCTCTTCTCGCTCCAGCAATATAATTTTGGCAGCGTTCGAGTCCAACAGCGGCATACTGAAACTGGATCATGGTTTCTTGTGGAGATTCTTCAGCACGCCGTTATACAGAAAGATGAGCAAGTCCCAAGAGTATTTAGAAAAGTATGTTGCTATGTATTATTATTGTATACGGTAGTAAAAAACCGGCCAAGTGCGAGTTTCCGTACCACCACGTAATTGGTAGTTTTTTTTTATTTGGTGTTTTAAGTTATAGTTTGCACTATAATCACCCTAAGTTTGACGCTTGTATATGTAACCGTTTTTACGACAGAGCAAACACAAAAACACGTTGTAAAAACCGGTCTCTTGTATGGGATCCCCTTAATTTTTACCCCTAATTTTTTTTCATTACTTGTTATTATATCCGCCACTATAACACATATTCTGTGAAAATGTCATCCGGCTACCTATTGCGGTTCAAAAGATAGAGCCAGGCAGACGGACGAACGGCGTAGGCTTATTAATAGGCTTCCGTACGGACCCCTAAAAAGAGCAGAAACTCGAAATTAATGTAATTGTATTTCAGATTTTCAACAGACCTGCTCGCAAACAAGCTGAATTTCTTTCAAGTTGCGCGACACGAGTGTCCGGGCGACAACGCTTCGTTGCTGGACCTATTCCTCCACCTACCCAATGTGGACATGAAGGACATAGTCGGCATGATGGTTGACGTTCTGATGGCTGCTATTGATACAGTAAGCTATAGTTCGACACAAAACCTTGCCATTTAAAAGTAGGTACATACGAGTAGATATATTAGCCAGCTTAATCAAGATAATCACAACAAAATTTAAAAATACCTAATTTGTAAGTAACTTAATTCTATGTAAAATAGCAATCGATCGCCTGCAGAACAAAGAATGAATAATATATATAAGTACATATTATTATAAGAAGTATACCTACATTAAGTATTCCATTTTACAATTTTACAAATTCAGGAAGAACTATCCACAACGAATAATAAATCCGCTTTCTATTAATTTCTATTAATTAATTCTTAAAAAATTTCCAGACATCTTATTCTACTAGTTTCCTACTGTATCACCTGGCTAGGAACCCCAACAGCCAAGACAGTCTGTTCAAGGAATGTCTCGAGCTCCTGCCACAGAAGGATTCGTGTGTTACGAGCGAAATAATCAGCAAGGCAATCTACGCCAAGAGTTGCATTAGAGAGAGTTTGAGATTGAATCCAGTTTCCATTGGAGTGGGGCGTGTACTGCAAAAAGACGTTGTACTATCTGGCTACCATGTTCCGAAAGGGGTGAGTTTGGCCCTTATTTTTAACCCCCGACGCAAAAGAGGGGTGTTATAAGTTTAACGTGTGTGTGTATGTGTGTATGGGTGAATGGGTGTGTCTCTCTGTAGCATCGTAGCTCCCAAACGGATGGACCGATTTGGATGCGGTTTTTTTTATTAGAAATCTGGTTTAATCGCGTTAGTTCTTAGCTATGTTTGTAATCAAAGTAATGTTCAAGTCCATATTCCTAGATGTTTGCCGTTGTGACATTAGTCTAAAAGTGTCGGGCACGCGACAGTTGTAGCTAACTTCACAGCGCAAAGTTGAGTGATCCGATTTAGAGCAAGTATTTACCTTTCACGAAGTGGTTTCATAAACAATTCCGACTTTCTGATATCATTCAAAATGACGGTTCGATGTTGCTAAATGATCTAGTAGCTTTGAAGAGCCAAACTCAAGGCAATGCAACGAGTGAGTAAAAACGTGCTGGTGACGGAAGATATGGCCTATTCGCAACAACAATAGAGTCCAAGGCGAAACTAGCGTCTCGAAAATTAGGGATCCTTTACCGATGTCGGCGATTTTTCACGCCGGTCCAACTGCTTACACAGTGTAAGCAGTTGGACCGGCGTGAAAAATCAAGCACAAGTAAGACCGGTGATGGAATATTGCAGTCATCTTTGGGAGGGTTCCCCTGAGCACCTTCTTTCAGCCTTGGATTCTATTCAGCGACGAGCCATTCGCCTCATTGGTGACTTTGTACTCACAAAGAACCTTCAACCTCTAAAGCACAGACGTATCGTGGGGGCTTTGAGGCTCTTTTATCTGTACTATTATGGCCGCTGGTAGCGGCCCGCTGCTCTGACGAACTTGCTTTTCTTATCCCTCCTCCTTCTGTTCGCCTTCGCCAAACCCGCCATACTCTCGCGGCACACCCCTTTGTAGTCGACAGAAGAGTTCTTCGAACTGCACGATTCTCTAAATCGTTCTTGTGCCGCACTGCAAAGGTGTGGAACGGGCTCCCAGGGAATATATTTCCCCACTCCTACAATCCACGGCTTTTCAAAGCGCGGGTTAATAGCCTTTCCCCAGCGACATTAGTCCACCTCCATGCCGGACTGGCACCTCCTCGGCGGTGAAATTGGCTGCGCCTGAGGCTTCGACCTCGGGCAGAGTCACCCAGTTCGGAAGCAATAAAAAAACAGGGGGAGGAACGGTCTCTTTACAATAGGCGCCGTGTGGGGCCGGTACTTTAAAAGAATAGCCCCACTGCATCGCTCCCCGTGTATGACGTAAAAGGCGACTAAGGGATATGACTCCCTTCTTATATTACTAGGTGGTAGGGTTTAACCCGTCCGGGTTGGTACCACCGCACTGCACTGAATGAAAGCTCGGTCGAAACGGCTATGTAAATAGTTTGTGTTTTCCGTCCCGTTCAGTGTAGCCAGACCGAAGGGATGCACTGACGTGGCACCAAGTTCACCCGATGTTATGGGCTGATGTCACGGATGTTGTAGATGATGTAGCCAACCGTGTCAGTTTCCATAAAAAAAGGCGCTGGTGGAGCATATGGTTTATTTTGATGCTTTGGTGGCGGAGTGTATGGTCTATCCTATCCTCTACAACAGGGGAGGATACGGGTGCTCAGGATACAGGATATACTTTGAAAAATAATTGAATGGGAAACTTGTTCACTGAATAAAATTTTCCACCTATTCTTCAAGAAATATACATAAAGTATTAAACAAAGATTATTTTCGTGTAAACAATCTATAACTTAGCAGTACCTCTTTCAGACGGTGGTAGTTACGCAGAACATGGTGTCCTCGCGTTTGCATCAGTATTGTGACACTCCTTCAAACTTTAAGCCAGAACGTTGGCTGAGAAATAGCGAAGAGCATGAGAACATTCATCCTTTCTTGAGTTTGCCTTTCGGATTTGGGCCGAGATCCTGTATTGCAAGAAGATTAGCAGAGCAAACAATGTGCGTTAATCTATTGAAGGTATGAAATGAATCGATACGATATTACGGCTCTCCAAAAAAAAAAAAAATCATAATGGTACCTATAATATCCAACTGATGTTCTCACTGTTTCAGATGGTGAGACACTTTCGACTAGATTGGTTAGCTGGGGAACTCGACGTTAAAACTCTGTTAATCAACAAACCGGATGGCCCAGTGCAGTTAAGAATGACTGCGAGAAAAAATTAAATGTATTTTATTTAATGATTGAAATGAATAAATATAACAATGTTTTGTGGAAAAACTTAAATTATTTATTAAATTAAGCACATACTTTAATACACATAATTACTATTAATTACTTACATATGATTGGAGTACATAGAATAATCTCGAGCAATATTTTATTATTTACATCACAATGTACGATTTGGGACCAAAGTTTTTATCGGCGGATATTGGTATATATAACTTTGGATATATATATATAGATATTTGGCGCCTTTTTTGGATTATTAATGAATGAATGGATGTGCTTTTATCATATTGATGTTTTTCTAAAACAGTTCCGGTGCCGTATACCTTCCTTCTAATGTACGTGCTGGTGGCTGAGGATATGGTCTTTCCTCCACTACAGGGGAGGATATGGGTGCTCCTTTACAATAGGCGCTGATGGCGGAGGATATGGTCTATACTCTACGACACGGGGAGGATATGGGCTTTCGTTTACAGTAGGTGCTGGTGGCTGAGGATATGGTCTATACTCTAAAACAGGGGGAGGATATGGGTGCTCCTTTACAATAGGCGCTGATGGCAGAGGATATGGTCTATACTGTACAACAGGGGGAGGATATGGGCTTTCGTTTACAGTAGGTGCTGGTGGCTGAGGATATGGTCTATACTCTACGACAGGGGGAGGATATGGGCTTTCTTTTACAGTTGGTGCTGGTGGAGGATATGGCTTATCTTCAAGAACCGGGGTTGGTGGCGGAGGATATGGCTTATCTTTAAGAACCGGGTTTGGTGGCGGAGGATATGGCCTATCCTCTACAACAGGAAGAGGATAAGGGCTATCCTGTACAGTAGGCGCTGGCGGAGGATATGGCCTATCCTCTACAAGAGGGGGAGGATACGGGCTTTCCTTTACAATAGCCGCTGGTGGAGGATATGGCTTATCCTCTACAATGGGGGGAGGATACGGGCTTTCCTTTACAATAGGCGCGGGTGGAGGATATGGCTTATCCTCTACAATAGGCGCTGGTGGAGGATATGGCTTATCCTCTACAATAGGCGCGGGTGGAGGATATGGCTTATCCTCTACAATAGGCCCTGGTGGAGGATATGGCTTATCCTCTACAATATGCGCAGGTGGAGGATATGGGCTCTCCTGTACAGTAGGCGCTAGTGGAGAATATGGTTTCTCTGCAATTGCAGCAGGGTACGGTTTGTCATCAGCTATAATAGGCTCCAATTCGAATGGTAGGTACTCATCGGCTTGCAAGTACGGCGGTATTGTCTTCACATCATCCTTGGGTGTCGGTGTTTCCAAGCCGACAAGTAATCGCCCGAAAAGAACGTTATTTCTTCCCAGTACATAGTAATACGGATCATCTCTGGGTATTCCATCGGCTTGTGAGTGAGCGACAGTGAGCAATCCAGTCGCTATTAACGCCGAAAAAACAAGATTAACTCTCGTCATCTGAAATTAAACAAATTTGATCAGTCGAATCAAATTGATGAGGGCTACAAAATTGTGCTAAGCGTTCAAGACAAAAATATGTAGGCTGAAATACATTTATACACAGTCTAATGATTTCAACGAATTTGGGAGATTATGTAAATATCTAGTTACTGTGTAGTGTGTATTCGAGTATAAACATAATGTCAGTTACTGCTTCAGTATCTGTTCGAATACGTTGATTAAATCTCAGGTGGTAGTATTTATTCATAAATAATGCAGATATTTACCTAAATAATGTATTATAAATTTGATAAATAAAGTAATAACCTTTAATAAAGTAGTAACTAACCTTTCACGAAGTGGTTTCACAATCCATTCAAACGTTCTGATATCATATCCGTTATAAGTCTATTTCAAAATGACGGTTTCGATGTTGCTAACTGATCTAGTACATGCTTTGATCATCCAAACTCAAGACAATGCAACAAGTGAGTAAAGACGCGCGTTATATTAGCTTCGTATTGCAAAATTTAACTGGTTAATTTACTAACCCTGCATCTGGTTAGGTTGCCTGTGTTGATTGGACAAGATGTTTTTGGTATGTATTCATTGCAAACTTAGGCAGCATTTAATGTAATGTCCGGTCGAGTGTCCGGTTATACCGTATCGCATTAATGTTTACAATAACGTTTTGTAATTTTGTACACAATTAATGCGACTACCTTAAATTAGATAGAAATAATATAAGGATTTCCTTATATTAATTTAATATTAATTTTATAGAAGAAAGGAAATATAATATTTAGAGATATAGAACCAAACGTAAGGCTTTCATCGAATTCACGTCCAAATCACGAATCACGTCTCTGTAAGGCATAAGTCCGCCTTTGCACCTTATGTAAATTTTCCAATGTATTTGTTACTGTTTAATGTTTACTGGAGCAATAAAGAATTTTCTATCTATCTATCAAAATCAATATAGGTAAGTAATAAATAATAATATCAAAATCAACACAGGTACTGGAACTCTGCAGCCAACGCACATTTTCCTTCAACAAACTAACAGTAAAAATATAATAGGCATTATTGAACAGAAATAATACAAATAATTGAAAAAAAGGAAAATGTAATTAAAAACAAACATACCACACGCTGTATACCGACGATCAGGTTAAGCAGAGTAATCGATGTTGTGCTGCTAGAACTCTTGTAAATTACAGCACAATACCGACAACCGGGTTTAGCAAAGTATTAGGACAAGATCAAGCAGCAAGTAAGGTACAAAGACCCACCTGCTGCATGACTCGATGGAAGGATCGTACCAAACTGATACTGATACTGAACTGAACTGATAGGTGGCCCTGCCTGTCGCCCTTTAGCGCGGCAACTAAAAACAAAACAACAATATAATCATCAATTCGCACCCTCAGACATATTATTAGAACAAGAACAAGAAGCATTTTTGAAAGAAGAAATAAAAAGCGGTCAAGGGCGAATGAGGCTCGCACAAATTATGGTTCCATACTAAAACAAAAATATGTTTTTCCCCGAAAATATTACATTGTCCAAAAAACCTGCAGTTTTCCTGTAATACATGGCTGAGTATCTACTAACCCTATGAAAGTCAAAATTTTAGCTTTAGAAACCTAAGAGAACAGGGGGACGGGGACGGTCATTATAACCACTGAACTTAAAATTAAAAAAAAAACTGTTTAAAAAAAAACATTGAACCTGATCTTGAGTAGAAGGCGGTACAAAAGCACAAAAGGTGTGCTTTTATACCGCCTTCTACTCAAGATCAAAATATTTTTTAATAATTTTTAGGGTTTGAAGTCGGTTCAATGTTTTTTTTATTCACTCGTTTTAGTAATATCACATAATATTAAAATTGGTTGACGGGAAGTGGTTGATTGAAAAATTCCTTGGTGTGAAAGTGATCATCCCTTAATTTCGCACCCTTATTGGGTGGTATTCTTACAAAAACAATTATGAAAGGACCACTCTTGAGATATAACCTACTCATGAAAAAAATAATAATTAAAATCGGTTGACAATTGGCAGAGAAATCATGTACATACACACACACACAAAATCTTTACATTTAGGTCATCCAAATGATACCCCACACGATGGTTTAGTTATAACTTTTTTTTATAGGTATCAAATTGGCCCCCCATATTAATGTAAAATATTTTTTTATCTAGTTTTTGACAAGCGATTTAAGTGTGCGTCATGAAGATCTATCATTATGCCAAATTTCGAGTTTCTACGTCACTTAGTTTTCGAGAAAACGTCTGTGACAGACGGACGGACACCGGAGTGATCTTATAATGGTTCCGTTTTTAGGGTTCCGTAGTCAACAAGGAACCCTTATAGTTTCGCCATGTCAGTCCGTCTGTCTGTCTGTCTGTCCGCGGCTTAGCTCAGAGACCCTAGTACTAGAAAGTTGTAAGTTGGTATGGGTATACAATACATATTAATAACGCCGACAAAGTGATAAAATAAAAATTTTGAAATCTTTTTTTTTATATAGTATATACCCTACACGTAAAGTGGGAATGCATTTTTTTCACGTCTACGCCATCGTGTGGGATGTCGTTGGATAGGTCTTTGGAAAATATTGCGGGTTTGTGAAAGGACTTTTCGATTTAGGGATCCGTTTGCGAATTATTAAGCTTTTAAGTGCTAATTTTTGTTAGAGTCAAGTGTCCCCACCCCCTGCCAGCTAAACGGTTGTTATTATATATGTGAAAAAATTCACAGCAGTAGTATATAAGTATATCGAAATTATAAGGAAAACTATAACAGCTAAGTAATCTGTACAGGTTGACGAGTAATAGTCGACCAACTTATAAAATGTACGGACGACAGCCATCATTTCACTGTTGAAGAACTTTTTCAAATTAACATTCATTTATTTCCCCTACAAAATTATACAAATAATCAAATAATTTATTTTGATAGGGTTCCGCAACTACGGAATCCTACACTGCGCGTGGCCCGACACGCACTTGGCCGCTTTTCCTTTTAAGGTATACGTGTTCGTATTTAAATAGGCATAATATATCTTTATTGTGTAAAACTGTTGTTATTATCTCAACCGAACTCATTCACGTCGTCATTCACTAAAATTCTCACCTGAACAGTTTTTCATTATGTGGTTTTACCTTTAAATTCAAAGAAAAACTGTTGGAATGTCATTACTATAGTTAAAAAAACTTATACTACAATTTTGCATTGCACGCTTTTTGAAGTTACCACAGTATAACAACAACAATTTTAGCATTTTTACCATTGAGCATAAAAAAACATATGTAAAACTGTTGTAACACGAAATAAAGTGCTAAATGGAAAAATGTATTAATATATTTTTCAGGAGAACCGTAACCATTTTTTCAGTAATATCATGTAAAATAACATATACTTACATATTTTTTATATGGATAGCGCCACATGTTGCATCGTTTCACCTTAAAGTAGGTGTCTAACGATGCCCATGGATATTTTGTGATGCACGGGGATTGCGAATGCCATGCCGGTCTGACAGGAGCCTTTTCACGACCCTTTTGAAAAACCCCAGGCTGTACTTGCGAGATGGAATAGATGGGCAGGGAGTGCGTTCCACATTTCCCGGTTCTGTGAATAAAAGACCTACAGAACCGGTTGGTCATCCGTGGTAGGTCGATTGAATATGGATGCATACATGCAACCTGCCCAGTACGCGTAGTGTGGAGCTGGAATGGGGATGGCGGAATCGCGTTAAACAGCTCTTCCGAACACTGCCCATGAAATAGATAGAGGATAGAACACACTTAGGAAGCCGTCGTCCCTACTACGGAGTTGCAGTGGTTGTAAGTCTCGGGACACCGCAGGGTCACCCACCAGTCGCACGGCACGACGATGGATTGATACTAGCGGCGCAAGCTGGTATTTAGCTGAGCCATCCCACAAGTGCGAGCAGTACTCCAAGCAGGACCTAACCTGTGTTTTATACAACGTCAGTTTTTGGCCCGGCGGCGTGAAGTACCGCCGCAGTCCGCACCTCGTTCAGTACGCCCAGCTTTTTTGAGGCCAGCTTGCCCTTGCCATAATGTGGCGCCGGAAGTTATTATGTTATGCAATATTAAGTATATATGTTATTATGTATTATGTTAATGTTAAGAAAATACATTTCAAAATTCACAGAAACTCGATTATCTCGATACTACATTCTCAAGTTATGACAGTCTGGTTCTGAGGGTGCGAATTTGTCAACAACACAACATTTCAGTAATGTAATGGAAAATCAATCTTATACTTATAACACAATCAATCACACTCAATCAAAAAACCCCCGACCCTTAAAAATTCAAAAATAATTACCGTTGACTTACTTAAATTTCCGCGCAACTCTGAGTTTATTTTATTTACTTAACGGTCCCCCGACTCCTTTAAGTAAGTCAACGGTAATTATTTTTGAATTTTTAAGGGTCGGGAGTTTTTTAAATTTTAAATTTAACTTTTATTTCAATCTTTTTAGGTTTACGTATCCCGTACGGAAGCCTATTACAAAGCCTACGCCGTCTTTTTTGTCTGTCTGTCCGTCCGTCCGTCCGTCCGTCTGTCCGAGGGCTGTATCTCTTGAACCGTAATAGGTAGCCCGTTGAAATTTTCACATAATATGGCGGATATAACAACAAATAATTAAAAAATATAAAAAGCACCTAGCACCCAATATCGCATTTTGCAATACCGCGTGGGGTCGGTACTTAAAATAATAGTCCCACTGCATTTTCCCCGTGCATGCCGTAAAAGGCGACTAAGTGATAAGGGCACGATGTCGTGCTAAAGGGCAACAGGTTAGCCACCTCTCACCTTGGCACGGTCCTTTTACCGAGTCATTCAGCAGGTGGATCTTCATGCATTACATGCTGCTTGATGTAGTTATCTTGTCCGAATACTTTGCTAAACGTGGTGGGCAGTGTTGCGCTGAAATTTAAAAGAGTACTTGCAGCACAACGGCGATAACTCTGTTTACGTCGATTGTCGGGATATAGCGTGTGATATGTATGTATTACATACATATAATGTATGTATGTATCGCATTTTGTTTTCGAAAAACATGTATTTTTGACTGATGTATACGGCGCGGCGTATTGTTGATTGCGCACTGGCAACAGCAGGCGACCTATCCATGGTAACTGTATTACTAACATTTTTGCAAAGAAAAACTGTTTGACATGTTTTCGTTAATTAATAAATTAATTAATTTATGTATTTCCTTAAATTCCCAGTGAATTTACACTCACGGTTCAGGGGAGTTTCAATCGCCGATACTAGTCTGACATATACAAAAATTACTCAGTCTTAGCGATTGAAACTATCCCGAATCGTTAGTGCGGTTTTCCGCGAATAGACCCGCTGTTGGATGTCGTGTCTATCTGACTAGACAGATATTAGAATAAGTGGCACTAGTAGGGTTCCCATTTATAAACAAGGAATTATAAAACAAAAACAGCACGAGACGAAAAAAAAACGTAAAGTGCGTAGAAGTACATAAAAGAATAAAAACACAATTTTCTTCTTGTCTTCTTTTCAAAAGAAGACAAATACATTTCATAAGGTGCTTTTATACAGTTTGTTTTAATTTCGCGAATTTACTAATTAGTACTTTGAATTTTGAAAAGATTTCAACCGATATATTATACAGTATAGCGAATTGCGACATTTTAGTGTAAAATATTTTCTATTAAGTATTTTAGTTAAAAAAAGTTCAGAATACCTACTTAAAATTTAATGTAGGTAATAATAATAAAATGTTTCTTTATTCAGGTACTCTACTACTTATTTCAGGTAATAACATATTTAACAAAAACCTCGTCAGCCTCAATCGCTCAGTGGTTCAGATGGTCAGCGGATGGGTGATCGCTCGGCCGTCGGGAGGCTGACCGTGGTTCGGTTTCCACGTAAATCTGTAGGCCCCCTTCTTACCTTAATAGGTGGTAGGGTTCAACCCGGGCGGGTTGGTACCACCGCACTGAATGAAACGTCGGTCGAAACGGCTATGAATAATATAGTTCGTGTTTTCCGTTCAGTTCAGTGTAGCCAACACGACCGAAGGGAATCACTGACATGGCACCTAGTTCACCCGGAGCTATGGGCTGACATCACGGATGTTGTAGGTGATGTAGCCAAGCGTGTAAGTTTCCATAAAAAAACCTCGCAATTCGTTATACGAGTATCTCTCTATATAACTTTTTTCAAATTGCAAATTCGTAAATACATACATAAATACATATATAGCGTCACGCCTGTTTCCCAGTGGGGTAGGCAGAGACAACGGATCTCCACTTGCCACGATCCTGTGACACGTCTGCCGCCTCTTCCTCTCTAAAAATGATCTTCGTAATAAATAGCACCTAGCACCCAATATCGCATTTTGCAATACCGCATGGGCTCGGTACTTAAAATAATAGTCCCACTGCATTTTTCCCCGTGCATGCCGTAAAAGGCGACTAAGTGATAAGGGCACGATGTCGTGCTAAAGGGCAACAGGTTAGCCACCTCTCACCTTGGCACGGTCCTTTTACCGTGTCATTCAGCAGGTGGATCTTCATGTAATTACATGCTGCTTGATGTAGTTATCTTGTCCGAATACTTTGCTAAACGTGGTGGGCAGTGTTGAGCTGTAATTTAAAAGAGTACTTGCAGCACAACGGCGATAACTCTGTTTACCTCGATTGTCGGGATATAGCGTGTGATATGTATGTATTACATACATATAATGTATGTATGTACCGCATTTTGTTTGCGAAAAACCTGTATTTTTGACTGATGTATACGGCGCGGCGTATTGTTGATTGCGCACTGGCAACAGCAGGCGACCTATCCATGGTAACTGTATTACTAACATTTTTGCAAAGAAAAACTGTTTGACATGTTTTCGTTAATTAATAAATTAATAAATTAATTAATTTATGTATTTCCTTAAATTCCCAGTGAATTTACAGTGTTACATAAACATTCTAAGGAGTACAGAATGTAAATTTAAAATTACAGTATACCTGTATGTACATAACGATACAAGAATAAAATTACAAATGTAGTAGGTAAGTATGTTATTTAATTGTATTCTTCTCTTCAAATATTTCTTACGTTATTGTAAATCATTCTGCATACATTATTTAATAGTATAAGTTACATTATGCTCCGGAATCTAACATTTGAAGAACGGAATTTTTAGAAGAATAAGCTCGGTGGTCCATATTCCTTCGCGGGCGGCCCCGACGGTGGCGGGTATGGCGCAACAGGTATTTCAGGAATGATTATTCTCGTTGGTGGTTCATATGGAGCGAGCACTGGCGGCGGTGGTGGTGGGGGCAGAGCCTTGATCTCCGGAGGTCCATACACTTGCGGAATTTCCTTAGGCGCTTCGTATGGAGCTATTCTCGCCGGTGGCGCATATGGGCTCAGTTCCGGTGGCGGCGGAGGGGGAGCTAATACGATTTTCTCAACAATGGTGGGAGGTCCGTAGATTTCTGCTGGTGGTCCATATTCCTTTGGGATAGCTCTCGGTGCTTCGTAAGCAGGAAGTTCCGGGGGCGGCGGTGGCGGGGGCAGAACCTTGACCTCCGGGGGTCCATACACCTGCGGGATTTCCTTAGGCGCTTCGTAGGGAGTGATTCTCGCCGGTGGTGCATATGGGCTCAGTTCCGGTGGCGGCGGAGGGGGAGCTAATACGATTTTCTCCACAATGGTGGGAGGTCCGTAGATTTCTGCTGGTGGTCCATATTCCTTTGGGATAGCTCTCGGGGCTTCGTAAGCAGGAAGTTCCGGGGGCGGCGGCGGCGGGGGCAGAACCTTGACCTCCGGGGGTCCATACACCTGCGGGATTTCCTTAGGCGCTTCATAGGGAGTGATTCTCGCCGGTGGTGCATATGGGCTCAGTTCCGGTGGCGGCGGAGGGGGAGCTAATACGATTTTCTCAACAATGGTGGGAGGTCCGTAGATTTCTGCTGGTGGTCCATATTCCTTTGGGATAGCTCTCGGTGCTTCGTAAGCAGGAAGTTCCGGGGGCGGTGGCGGCGGGGGCAGAACCTTGACCTCGGGGGGTCCATACACTTGCGGAATTTCCTTAGGCGCTTCGTAGGGAGTGATTCTCGCCGGTGGTGCATATGGGCTCAGTTCCGGGGGCGGCGGAGGGGGAGCTAATACGATTTTCTCAACAATGGTGGGAGGTCCGTAGGTTTCTGCTGGTGGTCCATATTCCTTTGGGATAGCTCTCGGTGCTTCGTAAGCAGGAAGTTCCGGGGGCGGTGGCGGCGGGGGCAGAGCCTTGACCTCCGGGGGTCCATACACCTGCGGGATTTCCTTAGGCGCTTCGTAGGGAGTGATTCTCGCCGGTGGTGCATATGGGCTTAGTTCCGGTGGCGGCGGAGGGGGAGCTAATACGATTTTCTCAACAATGGTGGGAGTTCCGTAGGTTTCTGCTGGTGGTCCATATTCCTTTGGGATAGGTCTCGGTGCTTCGTAAGCAGGAAGTTCCGGGGGCGGTGGCGGCGGGGGTAGAGCCTTGATCTCCGGGGGTCCATACACCTGCGGGATTTCCTTAGGAGCTTCGTATGGAGCGATTCTTGCCGGTGGCGCATATGGGCTCAGTTCCGGTGGTGGCGGTGGCGGCGGTAAAACTTTTACTTCTGGTGGTCCATATACCGGTGCTGGTGGTCCTTCCTGCAGTGGGTACGGATAGTCGGCGCTTGCTATTCTTGCAACTCCTAAAAGGAGTGGGAGAATAGCGAACAGCTTCTGTGAACAATAAAGATGATTGAAGAACATTAACAAACATAATTGCACTTAGTGCATTCTTACTTACATATAAGGTTTCGGTATATGTAAAATAAAATAATTTAAATTGTGAGTTAAAAGTTTTCTTTGCGTAAGTACTTACCATGGTGCTGTTCTTGTGGTCAAAGTAATAATGAAGACTAATTGAACAGTGCATAGTATTTATAGGTACTCATCAGCACGTTGAGTTAACATGTTTAGGATCTGGTCCAAAATTTACGAAACATGACGGATGTCAAGTAACCACATGATTAGTTTGCAACTGGCTGTACGTTTGGTTAATGGTACGTTTTCAATTAAAAAGTAATTATGAGATCAGAATTCCGCGTCTGTTAAATTATACCTATGAATGCGTGCATAATACAAGAAATAGATTCTATCCTTATCGAACGAGGATGAGCCATGAACCCACTTCTGCTGACATTATGTCCTGCTATAATGACCAGCGACATGACACAATTCATAAGCTCGGTTCAGAAATTTTAAAGCAAACCCACCACAGGCAGACTTTGCGTCTTTTAACTTTAATAGTGGAGAATAAGATGTATTTTAGTAACAATATCATGAGTAGGAATAATATGTTGTACTTACGTGAGGATTCTTCTTCAGGATCAGAAAACGCTTATGAATACGTTCTTTGAACATGTGGGTAGTAGTGGGCCGTCGTACCTGTTCAGGAAACGGATTCCACATGTGAGCTCCATATTTGACTGTAAATGAGTACGTATAAAACGAATTTGAGTGAGCTGGTATTGGTAGGACATACCTGAGCAGCCCGGGAGCAGCTCCCAACAGTAAATTAGCATGAAATAGCGTCTTGAGGTCTCAGTGTGGACAATGGCCCACCCGCCTTCCCAAGACGCTGGGCAGCAAACAAACAAACAAACGGCGAAAAGAATTGTAAGTAGCAAATTTTAACGTCAATATTATTTCGAGTCACCTACTCGTTAGAGTAAATTTTGAGACATATTAACGCTAGCAGAGTTTTATTGTTGCAGAAAAGAGCAATACGTAATACTAGAAGGGGCAAAATATGACGCCCACTGCAAATCCTTATTTTTAAGCAACTTCAAAATTTGAAAAATTCGACACGTATTTATGTAATATTATTGGAACTGCAATATATTCACATATGAAGGGTACAGGGGAAGAACGAGCTCAGTCACAAAAAGTAAAGTTTACAGGAGAGCGTTTTAAAGGATGGAAACGGTAATAAAAAATCAAGCGTTTGAATTACACACTTAATATTTGGTCACGTACTGGCATGTCTACTCTAGTTTTAAATTTAATTATAGATTTGGAGACCTTAACTCCTTAACTCTGTGGGAAAAAACAGGCTAAGTCCCTGGACAAAACCTGTTTATCCCCTATAAATTGAAGTTGATTTATATGAAAATAAAAGTTTGTGTATATTTTCATAATTTTTTATTATAGAAATTAAGGCAACTACCAATTACGACAATATTTACATATATACTGAAAGTTCTCCTAATATCTTGAACCATATTCATATTATTTTCTATTTTCCTTGAAATGGTGAGAAAATACTACAAACCGCATCCACAAATAACAGCTGATTTTGACGCAAGTGACAGTACGAAATTACAATTCATTATTTAGTTGCCAGTGTTAAAAATAAAATTATCTTGCCATTCGCACTTTATAAATAGTGGGCAAAGCTCCTTATTCCTCTGTATAGGGATTTTTACCACGCCGATTGTGGCGGACTGGGCCACTTTATCGCCAGTTGCGCTCGACCAAAAGATAGTATTGTGAAAAATTTTCTACAAAAGTGCATCAATAATTCGTTTTAGCAAAAAATGGACTGAGACCGTTCTTCCCCTGTGCCCTTCATATGATAATCTATTAGGGCTTTCACACACATCTACAAAATTTTATAGGTGTATGAATGTTTGTCCACGCGTTAACTATTGATCGGATTGAGACCATTATTTTTCAGACTTAACAAAAACAGGAATAAGATAATAACAAAAATTCACAGATTTGATACATTACATGACCTTCGGGTACATTGAAAATGACTTTTAGGGCTTATTCAAATATGAGAGTATAGTGATTTTTTTATGTTTATATGTTAGTACTGTGGGATAGGTGTCGCTATAAGTACTAAGCACGTACTCGCTTTACATATATTTTTAATTAGAAAAATGCAAATCGAAAATCGTTGGAAAAAATACATCCCGACCAGGATTCGAACCTGGGTCTCTGGCTTGAGCCGCCAACGCGATAACCAACTAGACCACCGGGCCGTTACATATTCTCTCCAAATTTTCGATCGATCGCTCCTTCATGAATTGTATTGTATTGTTTATTGATCATTCATATGGCAGTTAGACTGCTCTCGAACTTGTCACAATTTATTCTATCCGGTTCGATTACACCCACGAAGAAGAACCGACAAGAAACTTCGCATGGTATTTTTTAAACATATTCTTACAAGTACTTAGTTACTAGCCACCGCCCATAGTCTATCTAAAACACAGCTTGAGAGCAAGATTAACAATTTTGCTGAGAGTTCTGACTACAAAGACTTCTTAATTAAGTGAATCAGGTGTAAAGAGCCTTTGTTAAACTTTGATACGTAATTTGTATCAACATAATTATGTTAGTATATTAAACTACAAGGTAGTATAATTTTATTGTCAAAAATTAAAAATTAAAATATATGAATATTTAAGATACTTACTTGAAGTATCAAGTTGTCAGTGGGTTAATAAAGTTGAGGTACTAATGGTACCTAGTCAAGGGCTAACTAATTATGCAGTCAGGTTATATGTAGGTATATATATATGTTTATATATAATAAAATCATAAAAAATTTATTCAGAACTTAATAATTAATGACCATTTAATTTTCATAAAATATAAAAAATAAATACTAATAACTAAATAATTAAAACCTAACTAACAATGTATTATCATTGACAAAATTAACCTAATAAATAAATAAAAAAAAAAAATACTAAATACTAACATTTAAGATTACTGTAAGTAAAAAACTTCGTCCAATTCCTCCGACTCCGCCACAGTACCCAATACGCTGGCTGCGTTGCCCCTTTGAATGGCTAGGCCTATTTGCTGAAAAAAGAAAGACTTGGCGCGTCGGTCACCAGACTTATCAATAAGGAGCTTTCCTAGGACTTTTCCGTAAGTCCTTGCGTCGGGTGACCACACGCCAAGTGTTTCCACAGCAAAGGCCAGGAATTCGAAGTGGCCACGCAAGCCAAGGTATTTTTTAAATTTCTGGTTTTGTGCACCTAGAGCGGCGGAGCCAGCGGAATTGGACGAGCCGGCAATATGGGTAGGTGCGAAGGTGTCAGCACACGTCGCGTCCCATACTAAAGCCTTTCCCCGGCTTCATGGGACTAAGGTCATGAAGTCAGGCCTCTTTCCGTCGTCCCGACATAGGCCTGGTGGTTCCAGCGGACCGGGAAAGTCCGTTGTGGCAAGGGCCCTCTTTATAAGCAGATTGATGTAATAAAATGTCATACTTGAAGTATCAAGTTGTCAATATGGGTTAATACAATTATTGAGGTACAAATGGTACCTAGTCAAGTATTAACTAATTATGCAGTCAGAACCTCAAGTTATCATTTTATCAGCTGAGGCCTCCTTTACAGTGTAGTAGGCTTTCCTTGCAAGGGTAGATTTTAAGTGTTTCTTAAACAAAGTATCATCAAGATTTTTTACCTCTTCGGGTATTTTATTATATAATCTAATACTATTACAAACAAAACTTTTCGACATTTTAGATGATCTGTGCTTCGTAATTTGAATATTATTTTTACTCCTAGTGTCATGCTGGTGAATATCGGAATGAAGAGTAGCGTTCTGCATATACTTCCTAGCATAGCAGATATTTTGATAAATATGTACACTGGGTAATGTCATGATTCCTACTTTATGAAATACATTTCTACAAGAGTCCCTGGCTTTCATACTGAGTACACAACGCAATGCTCTTTTTTGAAGAGCAAATATTCTGCTAGATTCCGCTGCATTTCCCCAAAATAATAGTCCGTAAGACATAAGACTATCAAAGTAAGCATAATAGACAGTTTTAGCAGCTTGCATACCACATAGTTCTTTGATTTTTTTAATGGCATAACAAGCTGCACTTAGCTTACCAGCAAGCGCATCAAGGTGCGGTCAAATATTACACCTAAAAAGGTTATTTCTTTGGATATGTTCAATGTGAGTTCTTCTGCAGTTTTGGCAATTTCTTGGTTAACAATACGTCTGTGAGTTCCAAGTGCAAAGTGCATAACATTTGTTTTATTTACATTGAG
Source organism: Nematopogon swammerdamellus (assembly GCA_946902875.1). Lineage (NCBI taxonomy): Eukaryota > Metazoa > Arthropoda > Insecta > Lepidoptera > Adelidae > Nematopogon > Nematopogon swammerdamellus. Next base: position 13,196,134 of record OX336340.1, read on the forward strand.
CAAAAGGTTATTAGAGTCAAACCACATCTTTAATGGTTGTATAAAAAGAGATTTATTTGATATAAAATGAATACAAAATTAAAATGCTAAACATGATGATGATTGTATTACATCTATAAAGGACTCACGTAATTCAGTGACGTTTTTGTTTTTCAAAACTACTGATATATCAATAGTTTTGAATTATGTCGCATAATAGAGTATAGTGATTCGCCACCAGTGAGCTAAAAAAACTATTTATAAAAAATATAATAACCGACTTCAAAAATGTATGAAATAAACAAAATCGAACCCTTGAGTTGAAGGCGGTGCAAAAGAAGGCTACACAAAATCACAAAAGGATATCATCCACTCACATGTTTTCTTTCATCCATCATTTTTGCTTGCCTTAGCACCGCCTTCAACTGTAGGGTTCGATTTTTTTTTATTTCATAAATTTTTGAAGTCGGTTTAAATTTTTTTTTAATAGTTTTTTATTTCACAGTTTGTTTTAGTAATTTTTAGGGTTCCGTACCTCAAAGGAGGAAAAAAACGGAACCCTTATAGGATCACTTTGTTGTCCGTCTGTCTGTCTGTCTGGCTGGGTGTCTGTCTGTCAATACCTTTTTCCTCAGGAACGGGTAGAGGTATAAAGTTGAAATTAATATCAAATACTATGGTCTACGTTTCCTCGGAGGTGTAAAAAAATTAAGCTTATAGGTCCACGCAATCACTAGATACGCCCATTTAAGTGACATATTTTGCTACCGGCAAACCAAATCAAAACCTATAGAGTACTTCCCGTTAACCTAGAATAATGAAATTTAGTAAGAAGCAAGGTCTCATAGCACAAGTAAAGGAAACAATCGAAAATTGTAAATTTATAGTTATGTGACATTAAAAACAATTTTTGTTTGTTTCGTATGTCAAGGTCCCTTTTTCTCAGGAACGGATCAAGATAACAAATTGAAATTAATACGAAATACTAAGATCTACGATCTCTTTAAGGTGTAGAATACCAAAGCTTCTAAATCAACGCAATCAAAAGATACGGCCATCTATGTCATATTTCATACTCGCAAACTCACTCCAATCAAATCAAAACCTATAGGGTATTTCCCGTCAACCTAGAATCACAAAATTTGGTAAGAAGCAAGGTCTCATAGCACACGTAAAGGAAGAAATCCTAAAATTTTAAACTTGTAGTTATATGATATTAAAAAAAAATTGCTTGTTTTGTGTGTCAAGACCCTTTTTCTCAGTAACGAGTCAAGATATCAAATTGAAATTAATATGAAATACTAACGTCTGTGATCCCTTCGAGCTATAGAAAATGAAAGCTTCTAAATCAATATAATCAAAAGATACGGCTATTTATGGGAAATTTTAATAATTGCAAACTCACTCAAATGAAATCAAAACCTAAGGGTACTTACCGTTGACCTAGCTAGAGTAATGAAATTTGGCAAGAAGCAAGGTCTCACAAGTAAAGATAAAATCCGAAAAGGATTGTCGTTATGTCATATAACAAATATATTTTTGTATATTTCAACTTCACGAATGCCGCACAGTCAAAAACCATTGCTGTAGTGTGTATTTAGGCGGTTCGTGATTTTCCAAAACAATTATTTTTGTACATACATAATACCTACAAATATATTGAGTGATGCTGATGATACGGAACCCTCGGTGCGCGAGTCCAACTCGCACTTGCCGACTTTTTTAGCTATTGGTGTACTCGGCGGAATCGCGAGGCTATTCCGCCTCGCTTTTATTTCGTTCTTTTTGGTAATATTACATAAAAAAGAATAATCGAAATCGGTTGAAGTGGTACAGAATTATTCGCCATGTGCCAAACTGCAAATTTGAGCGTGTTGCAGTATAGTGCTGAGGTATCGACTTGCTTATGTTTTTATTGCTGAAAAAGTCCACATCAAAAGTTTTGCTGAAGGTAACCACAAACCATAGTTTTTTGTTGATATTTAAAAAACCGCTGAATCAATTTCGATAAAATTAAGATTATATGGGACCACCTCTGAAGTATGACCTAAGAAACAAAAAAAGAATATTCAAAATCGACCTTGTCGACGGAGTGATCGCGTAACAAACATAAAAAAAAAAAACATAGTCGAATTGAGAACCTCCTCCTTTTGAAGTCGGTTGAAAAGCGCATATGTATTGTGTAATTAATTACATTGTAACGTAGTAGTTTGAGGTAGCCAGAGAGAGTGATACTGACTGGCGGCTCGGCGCTGTGCGCGTGCGAGTGAGGGGCTTTTACGCCTTCAGTACGCGGCGTCGGGCATACTTCGGGGGTAGGAATCACTGTCAGTTGTCCTACATCACATCACACGAACCGAGACGTGGCCGTTTTAACTTTGACAGCTGTCATCTGAAATGAAGATCTCGACGAGATCTATCATTTATCGCAGCACATGACTAGTTTAGAATTGGTAGCTTCCGAGATATAGACGTTTTAATTTTGACAAAATTTACAAAAAATTTCAAAAATAAAAAATTTATAAAATTACATTTTAATTCTTAGTTTTTAAGTATATGCATACAAAACCATTTTAAACTAGTCACACTGAAAGATAAAGAAGACTCGTAACTCGCGTAAGTAACAGAAATTATAAAACAAATCACAACTCCCAAATTTTTCACTTTTTTCAAAAAATTAAAATAAAATACATCCCCAGATATTGAGTCAATCTACAATATAAAAATATAAAAGTTTAAAAAATATATTTAGAAATGTTTATAAGTGTCCTTTTTAAAGCCCTTAAAACCGACTATTTTAAGCGTTTTTGCGATTTTCTACTAAAACTCTCAAACTTTTTTAATTTTTTTACCATCTTGTAGCCCTCATCGATACGCGTCATTTGACGCCCTGAATACACTGAATACGTGGCCTTAAAACTCACGACACCAGGGCGAATTTGCACCCTCGCTGGAAATCGGGGAATCGCTTCCCGTATTGAGAGCGTTTTCCGGAGTATTTTTAACCCCCGACGCAAAAAACGGAGAGGTGTTATAAGTTTGTCGTGTGTGTGTGTGTGAGTAAGGGTGTGTGTGTGTGTGTATGTGTGTCTGGCTGTGGCATCGTAGCTCCCAAACGGATGGACCAATTTGGATGCGGTTTTTTTATTAGGAAGCTTGTTTAATCGGGATGGTTCTTAGCTATGTTTGTAATCAGGTAATCAAGTAATTAAGTAGTAAAAAAAATAATTATCTTAAAAAGTGGACCGATTTGAATGCGTTTTTTTTAAAAGCTTGAAATAAAAGTTAAATAACAAATAAAAAAAAACCCGGGAATTTACTTAGCGGTCCACCGACTCCTTTAAGTAAGTCAACGGAAATTATTTTTGACTTTTTAATGGTTGGGGGTTTCTTAATTTTTAATTTAAGTTTTTCACATTTAGAACATGTAAAGATCGCGTGGGCACTTTGATCAATTCGAACTACTTCGCTTCCATTGTTAATACTTAGACTCTAGCAAATTATCCCTAATTTTGGCCACATAGTGAATGATTTGTATGACATGTGGTTGGAAAGGACATAAACTAGCAAACTAAAAAACTTTTTAAAAGAAAACGAAGCTCTCAATTGCGTAAAGAAACTCTATGTATGGCATGGCAGCGCATTTTTTTTACGTATTTTGGCATCAGTTTCTTCGAGATCCGTTCAGTAAACTCCAATATATCTGCATGTGACCGACAGACAGACAGACAACAGAGCGATCCCATAAGGGTCCCATTTTCCGCAATTTTGCGACATTACCATGAAAATGTGAAAAATGGCCTCTCGATGTATAAAGTAAATTTACTAGGGTAGGTACTTAGAAGAATTTTAGAATAATGTATTAGAGTTAAGGTCATGTTAGTTCTACACAGAGCAACATAATATACTAAACTATGCTGTGCTATGATAATATGTTGGCTGGCACCCAAAATATGCGAAAATCCTTTGCGTGAAAGATTCAGAAAGGGATGTGTGGTGAAATAAGCAACATATCTTTATATTTAGAATTGTATTTTTTATCTTTCTTTGACTACTTATGGCTCCTGCCTGCTAGCTTTATATACTACAATATTAAAATACCTATGTATATTTATTTATAAATGTTTTAAATTATGTATTTTTTGTATGTTCGCTTTTTACTACATATATATTTAAATAATGTATTTATATTTACACACTATTATGTATTGATGCGATAGAAATAAACTGAAGCACATGATACTATACAGTTATGTGAACTATCTATCTATACCTTTAAGCTTTCGGTACGGTGCTATCATTTCTACGGTTGCATTGTCCGGGAGAGGTGTATGGGGATACCTAGTTTGTAAAGAATGCCGAAAGCATTAAACTCGCCTTTTGTGACCTTTTAAAGGGTGTACAATAAAGAATTTTTTGAATTGTTATTTTTCTTTTAGATCATAATTACCTATAAGGGATTAAGGAAACAAAAAACAATTATCATACTTCCGTATTATAATTTATTTATCTGATCAACTATACTTACCTCATTTAAAGTAATAAATGAAACATAATAAAACATGGAAGCAAACATTTTGTTTCTTGAAATTTTACTCAATAAGAGTGTACCTGGCGCCTGAAATGAACTGTGATGTAAAACTGTGGATGCGAAGGATAACATTAATTTGAAATTGTTCTCAAACATCCTCATATTACAATTAAATTAGGGGCTCATCATCGGATTCAGTTTTAATTTCTGTAGATTCAACTATTTTAGTATCGGTAAGTATCTCATTCGTTTGAGGAATTTTAATTTCTTCTGCCGCCGGTCTGACGACTTCCACTGCCGGTACTGCTGGCTCATCATCATGCACTTCCATGGAAGATAGGGGAGAGACCAGGGAGACAATTGGATTAACCAGAATTGCTGAGTCTGCGATGTCTTCCTTAGAAATATCTAATGGTGGTGAGGATTCTTTCGTTAGTAGAGGAATTATTTCAGGTATTGACTCGTTTTCAACAATAGGTACGGGTTCTTTGATCGCTGAAGTGTCTATAGAGGGCAATGGATTTTCAGATGGCTTCGAAATCTGAACTGGTACAACAGATAATTCGACATTGGCATTAAGATCACTTTCGGGAATTGAAAATGGCTTGAAAATTGCATCAGGTAAGAATAATTTGTTCTCAGATGACGAACCGAAAGTTGATACTGAAGAATACGCAGACGGAAAGAGAGCTGAATTAGGTACGACAGATGGGGAATTTAAGCTTATTCCCCAAGAGCCATAATGAGGATGCAATGGTTGATGGTTATAGTTGGGGATTGTACTAACGGTTTTGTGCAGGGATATAGTGGGATCGTGTATTGCGTAGTGCCAAGAAAGTGAAGGCGATTTGTCCGTTGATCTCCATGCACTGTTGAAAGCCGTGCGCCAAGAAAATCCTCCAGAGGTTTTAGTAGGCGTACTGCTCCACGAAACAGACGAGGCCGGAGATAGAGGAGTTCTGGTTTGCGGTACATTATTCCAATGCGTCGAGGCGGTGGAGAAAGATGAAAATAGGGGCTGTTGTCTCCACGAATAATGCCAATTCCCGAAGCCAGGAGAGTCAGGAACAAAGCGCCATGCTGCGTGGGCTGTAGTGTGCGTAAACGCCGTTGTAGCCATCAAAAGTAGTACCCACAGCATCATCTGAAACAGTACACGTAATTTAGCGACTGTAATAATCACAGTTAACATGTTGTTTCTTCAAAATAATGCATCACACAATGGGTTGATAAAAGTGAAATCTAAATTGAACCTTGCTGCCGAGGCTGTTGCGCACTCTAGGAGCACATATATTTAATTAATTGGTACCGAGATATTTTCGGACCTTATATAAATTTATGATAAATTAAAATGATATTATTTTCCGAAGTGAATTTTGTGGAGAGAAACAGGTTTTATAACGATGTGGTTATGAAACAATAGATGCACAGATAACATCTTAGTCAATAATCAGCACAAACAATGAACATCAATTTACTATCAATACTAATAATAAATCTGTAAGGGATCTTCATGGAGTAAGTTACTTTGTTTTATGAGATACTGCGATTGTAGACTCTATGTATGATAGGTAGGTACTAAAACTAAATTGACGATTTTTAGAAATCTTTTCTGTATGTATGTTTGTATGTTCCTTCATAGCTCTTAAACCGATCATCCGAATTCGATGAAACTTAGTACAATCACATTATACTATACGGGACAGAGGATACGCTATATACAAATAAAATTTAGTTCCGGTTACGCTAAGATGTGGCTCTCATACAAACCGAATTGTTCCGCCCGCCGAAATAAAGGTACGGTAGCGGGCTTACTTACTTTCTCCTTTTTAAATACGAATTTCACGCGAGCGAAGCCGTGGGCCAAAGCTAGTATTATAATAAACTAGATGTTTCTGTGTCTGATGCGATAGAAAACGTCAGTGACGTCATCCCATGTAAATTGATTGAGCGATTTTGAATATTTTCGGCTTTATTAATTACTCAAGATAGAGAAAAAAGAAAAAAAACATACCTACATATTTTATTACTGCATTTTATTAACTAGCTTTCTTGTCTGTCTTTTTATTTGTCTTCGGTACAAATTTTGCAATTCCTGATGAGGTAGATATTTGAAACTTTAAATATAGCTCAGAATTGGATCACATACATACCTACATATCATACACTGTGCTCCGACAATCGGGGTAAACAGAGTAATCGGTGTTTTGCTGCAAGAACTCTGGTAAATTACAGTATAACACCGACCACCACGTTTAGCTGGATGACAATGCAATATTAACTCGTAATAGTAAGGATTATATATAAAATTCTATATATAAACGTTTATAAAAATACTTTTTATTTCTAAGGTCTACACTCCTAGTATTATATAATGCATGCGCCCCACGTTTCGTTTTAAATCTAAATGGGGCTAGGAGAAATTACTTTATACTTTTTTGTCCGTTTTAAAAAATTAGTTTAAAACATTTTTTTTATTACCTGAGTAATGATTTATATAACTGTACGTAAACAGGCGCCAAACACATATGTATATCAGTGTGAGGATATTATAGATAGAATGGAATAAAATATCGTTTAATTCCTCATTAACACAATAAGATACAGAACATGTAACAACATAGAACTGGGAGGAAAAGAGAGCCAGCTCAGCTTATGTGCTGCAGCATTCTCGCATTGCAGCGTTGCTGGTCTTCAGCTGCTTCCAGTACACCTGGGCATGTAAAACAATTTAATAATACCAGCTATCATCACCTTAGAATCACACGCACTTATGAAACAAAGTATACATTTTGTAGTTAAAAAAATTTAAGCGAAAATTATACCTATGGACTTTACAAACATAAAATTATATAACATAGATGTTGATTCTATAATAAATAAATAAATAAATAAATTTAACAAGTACGAGTAGTAATCGCGCAATGAGGCAACTGCACACAAAAAAAAAAATACAATGTTGAAAAACACATTTCTTGTTTGGGTTATGTATCCCTTAATTTTTTAATGTTCTATTTTTATTATTTGTTATTATATCCGCCATAATAACACATATTCTCTGAAAACTTCAATCGGCTAGCTATTACGGTTCCACAGATACAGCAGTAGGACAGACAGACAGACAGACAGACGGCGCAGTCTTAGTAATAGGCTTCCATAATGGGGTACGGAAAACTAAAAACTACCAAACAGGATATAATAAGGAGACAAAAATATGAACGAAACCAAATCAAAGTACAACGTGGTCAATTGCATAAGATAAATTAATTATTACACTCATTTATTCAACCTGCAACCTGTGAATGCAATGCCTGTAGAATAATTTCAAAGCGATGAATATAAAAAATTCTAGCCCGTATTTGTTACAATGTATTTATCTATTTGATGCATTCATGGTGTTATTCAGATTTTTGAATAATTTTGTTTCAGTCATTAGTTTTTAGGTTTCCGTACGGAAGCGCGGAGCCTATTACTAAGCCTATGCCGTCTGTCTGTCTGTCCCATCCGTCTGATGACTGTATCTTTGGAACCGTAATAGCTCGCCGGTTTAAATTTTCACAGAATAGGTGTGTGATGGATGAAATATATATAACAACAAATCATAAAAAATATAAGAACAAATAATCATAAGAAGAAAAAGAAAAAAAATTAAGGGACGTCGTCGACATGCAAGAAACGTGTTTCTTCAATATTATTTTTGCTGCGGCTCGCACTTGCTGTTTTATGTTCTGATGATGCATTATAGTGAGTCATGCACGTTTACAGGAAATTTCGTGCTTTTTTCCTTTGAAAAGTGAAAGATTAGGAATCGTTAAATTTTATATTTTACTGGTTAATATACAACATTCAATAAATAACTATTCTATGCATGTAATTGTGTGGTGACAATCATATTTAGAAGATTCATTTGCCGTAGCCGTCGATCCAAGGCGAGAGAGTGGGAATTGGTAGCAGAGGCAGTTTTTTCCGAAGACTTGTGTCGTGGTGAAGTTCGGCAGCAGCTTGTTCTGTCGTCGTCTCGTACTCCTGGACCTTGCGTCTCTTCACCGGCATCCGACGACGCACCACGGAAGCAGCCGTACTCGGCACCGCGGTCTCCGTCTGCACCGCTTCATTAAGAACCGAATGACGAACGAGGGCCTTCTCCGATCGACTGCGAATTCTGTCGACTTCCTCCGCCATCGCTCTAATTGCGAGGAACCTCTGCTGCTGAACATGCGCCGAAATCTCCGGAGCGACGCGGTCTAGTTGCGGCTTTCTTTCCTCGATTACGAAGACCGGCGGCGGAGGGGGCGGGGGCGGGGAAGGCGGGGACGGCGCTCCTCTAGTCCTCTGAGTGGAAGTGTCGCGTTGCTCTGGTTCCGCTGTGAACCTGCTGGGAAATGCTCTCGTCCTCTTGCGGATGTAGCCCTGGATGTTGCCGTCGGTCTCTAGCACTTGCGGCTTGACGCCTATGCGGTTGGTGCGCGAAGCGAAGATGAAGTGCGAGTTGGGGTTGTTCAAGAAGCCCGCTTGGAATATGTCGTCCGAGGCGTCGAGGGGGGCCAGCTCCGGCGGTACACCCGGCTGATAAAGTGGCTCCTGGACCGCATCGGCGCGAAGTAACTCTTGGCTTGCGACACACCCGAAGGTGTACACGGCGGCGACGAGTATAGCCCACATTGTATTCTAAACAAAAACAATCCATTAATTACACTTCGACATTATTTGCTTCTGTGCCGTGTAAGTAAGTGCGACTAAGGGATATGACTCCCTTCTTAAATTACTAGGTGGTAGGGTTTAACCCGCCCGGGTTGGTACCACCGCACTGAATGAAAGGTCGGTCGAAACGGCTATGTAAATAGTTTGTGTTTTCCGTCCAGTTCAGTGTAGCCGGCACGACCGAAGGGAAGCACTGACGTGGCACCAAGTTCACCCGGTGTTATGGTCTGACATCACGGATGTTGGTGATGTAGTCAACCCTGTCAGTTTCCATAAAAAAAGTAGTTATTCGTAATTTTAAAAGGGGTAGATACTGTTAACAGAAGGCCGCATGTGTAAGGGCTAATATAGCTAATACAGTTCGATAAAGTGAGTAAGTTTAACAAATACTGACCTCGTTACGTGATAGGTATCAGTGTCTCTATGATGTAATGGAATGAAAGGGATTGCTATTTATAATGGCCGAACGAAGTGGTAAGTCGTTAGGTGTTTAATCTATCACCTACTGCTACTGCAGCGCCTGACTAATGTTGTGGTATTTTGTACGATTCCATATTGCCATTTATATACAAGAGCAGCCGGTTCACTCATTACATTTGTTTAATCGCGCTGCACATTATTTTTTTTTATGGAAACTGACATGCTTGGCTAACAATATCCGCAGTGTTCACCTTGGTGAACTAGGTGCCATGCCAGTGCACAAACCGATTACATGCAAAAATAAGAAAAGTTAGTAAGTATTAGTAACTACGGTACCTACCTTCGATAGCTCAGTCGTGCAGTCAGTCGACTGTTGCTATTGATTGTTAAGCAACGCTGGGCGCGGTCAGTACTTGGATGGGTGGTCGCTCGACCGTTGGAGGCTGACCGTGGTTCGGATTCCACGTAAAACTGTAGGTCCCCTTCTCTTCTGACCTTACTAGGTGGTAGGTTTTATCCCGCCCGCGTTGGTGAATCGCACCGCACTGAATGAAACGTCGTCGGTCGAAACGGCTATGTAAATAGTCGTAGTTCGTGTTTTCCGTCCAGATCAGTGTAACCGACATGAAATGAAGGGATCACTGACATGGCACCTAGTTCAGGCGGTGTTATGGGCTGACATCACGGATGTTGTAGGTGATGTAGCTAACAGTTTCAGTTTTCATACAAAAAATGAACAGGTGATAATAGGAATTGTGAGAGTAGGTACAATACATGGATGAATTTATTAAATTATTCAATAAAGAACCAAAAATACATCAAGAGTTTGTATTACGTCACTGCTCGATGAAACTCGAACTCTTTGAAATACATGTTCGAACACCCGGTCACCCGCCAGTAGTCTAGTGAGAAACTGGATCATTAATGATTTTCACCTCTTGGGAGATTTTGAGAGGAATATCGAGGTTTAATTTGGAGGTTCCAAATTATTATATTTTATTAGAGTATTACGGTAGGTACTTATCATTGACAGTGGAATACGTACCTTATTACGTCTTAGTCGGCGACCGACGGTCAGAGTTCCGACCCACCTACTATATGTAAACTGTAATTTTTCAGTATTTGGAATCGTAACGTGACAATAAAAACAGATTTAGTTAACAATGTATTTATTTACATAAGTTAATTCAGTTGCTAGATACTACAATAAAGAGATTAAAACTAGCGAAAATGACGAAAACCGAAATTTGTTACTTTTTAATACTGGACATTATATACATATCTACATATAAATAACGTGCTTCCTTTCTGGATACACAAAATGACCAGCATAGTGATACCTACATATGACAATTGTATATACATATGTAGGTATATACAAATATTTATTCAATGTTATTACCACATAATATTTTAAGTTACGAATTATATTTAGCGTAAATCAATTTTATTTTGTTTGTCTAAAAAAACCAAGCCGTTTTATGGAGCGTTGCAACAAGTCGTCATTACGTTATACGTAAATGGAATTATTTTTTATCATAGTCGAAAGTTACTTCGAGCTGTATTCGAGTACAACTCTTCGAAAGCATCGAAATAATTTTCTTCTCGTGATTCGCAATTTTTTTTATTCCACTTTTAATGACAAATTATTCGTAACCTCCATTTTATTTTATAAACCCACTATAGTGTTATTATACAATTACACACGACCCTCATAAACAAAATGATTCATGCAGATAAGCTAATACAAGACTCCAAATATTGCGCGAAGAGAATTGCACAAGCCGGTGTACAGTGTCCCGGCAGTCGTTGATCGCCCTTCCAACTAAATATGGCGTGCACATTATAACGGCGAGAGAGATTTCAGCAAACTCGGAAAGCTCGGTTTGGATTACTTCCAGCGACTTATACGGCGTGGCGGCCCACGCCGAGTTGCCCATAGCGACGCTACATACATATAATATGTCGCACGAAGTTTATGTGAGCCGGGGCTCCGAATGATGCGGTCAGCGAACTCAGAGGCTCCTTATCGGGCCTCCCTCGGAAGGAACACTGGACGATCTTGGCAGTGAACATTTTATTGATTTTTTTAGCTAATATTAACGGTACCTTAAACTTGAAATGTATCAGCGATACGATATTGGAGGAAATCTCATATTTTATAGGCATCCTCACAGTATAAGCATTGCACTGTGTTATGAGTACACAAATATACACACACAACTGTACGTATATTTCTAAATAACATCGGACCTTTCTTAAATAACTTAAAATTACAAATAAATTAGAACACTTTTTAGTAACTCGTAGAATGTCATATTTACTATGATTACGATCACTTGAACGATTAGATACACCCTAACTCGTCTATCAACTAGTACCTGTTAAATGTTAGATAATACAATTCTAAGTCATTGGCTAAGAAATCGGTTCGTTCGAACGTGTTCGATCGACTCTGCGATCGTCGCATTATACGCTACAGGAGAGCGTGCGTGTTTAGAAACACCGCGCCTTACTAAAATTTTTAACAAACGACTGAGATCCCAAACGACTTCTAATGCTTGATACTGCTGTGATGGCAATGTGTTATGACCTCCATCTACGCACGCCACTTGCGACTAATGATATTTCAGACGTGCAGTCAGATGACACGCCCGCGGGTCGGTCAGAGAGGGCGCGGGTCGTAGGGCGTGGCGTCGTGACCGACGTATCTGTTGTTCTTGCGGACCTCGAAGCCGGAGGCGGGGTCGGCGTTGTAGTAGATGACTCGGCGGATGCCGAAGGGGTCTACGTAGCCGAAGCTGCCGGTCTTGGCGCCGTCCGGCTGCGGTCCCTCCTCCTCGTGATACTGCTTGGGCAAGTAGTAGCGGAAGCCGCCGCGGGTCGTCACACCCGCGCCGTCGTACTGCGGGAACTGCGGCGTGTAGCCGTCGCCGAGCTGCAGGGCGCTCGGCGGCGTGAAGCGGTGTCGCGAGGTGCCCACGCGACGCCTCCACTCGCCCGAGTGCCGGTACGAGTTGGGGTTGAAGTAGTCGAGGCGGCGGTACGGCGCGGTGCTGCGCGCGCCGCCGTAGTCGAGCTCGTTGTCGTCGCCGGCGCTCGCTGGCGGCGCGGGCGGCTCGTAGCGCGGAGACGGCGGCGCGTACGTCGAGGACACGTCGTCGGCGGTGATCGGCGCCACCGTCGGGCGGAAGTCGAACCGCGGGTCGTCCGAGGACGAATCGATCGAGTTTGGCGACAGGTCGACGGCCGGCGTGTAGGTGGGCACCGGCGAGTACGTTGAGGAGTGATAGTGAGACGGCGGGGGCGGCGTGACGGATACCTCGAACGGGAAGACGGGCGCGGCGAGGCTAGAGAGCGCCGGACGCGCGGTGGTGTGGGCGCGCGACGCTTGCACCGCAGAGGCGGCGTGCGCCGGCGCCGGCGCAGGAGTGAAGCCGTAGCCTGGATCTGTTGGGGCACTCTTCGCTATTTGTAGCGAGTCCTGTAATGAAAGGCACAGAGTCATCAAAACTGTTTGTTTTATTATAAGGCTGTATAAATCGTCTCAAACGTGACGAAAGCATGCTTACAGCGATGGAGCGCTCCGGGCCGACGTAGACGGTCTTGGACTTGTATATCCGGTAGCCTTGGTCGTCGGCGATGTAGTCCTGGAGCCGCAGGTAGCCGGCCGCGTCCACCCAGCCCGTCGTGCCTACGCCGAACATTGCAATGTCTTGAGCATGTCTGACATTCAGGATTACATACATATCACATGCTGTATCCCTATAATAGAGGTAAGCAGAGCAATCGGTGTTGCGGTGCAAGGACTCCGGTAAATTCAGTACAACACCAATCACCACATTTAGCAAAGTATTAGGACAAGATAAGTATCAAGATCATTTTCAGGAGTATAAAAGTAATTTTAGCCACTGGTTAATCTATCTATAGTTACGCACCAACGACGGAGCCATCTCTGAGGCGGCGCTCCTTGCGGTACTGGCCGTTGTTGGTCTGGTAGATGAAGTATCTGTCGCCGTCGCCGTCCGTCTGCAGGTGGAACTGCTGGTCGGCGCCGGCGCCGCCCGCCGCGTCCTGCCGGCCGCTATACCCGTCCAGTGACCCTCGCGCCGCGCACGCGCACCACGCCACCTACCAACAAATAATCACACGCCTTATTTTTACACGAAATTACTTCGTACGTCGACGGTATCAAAAACCTTTGCTTTAGAAGGAGCCTAAAAGATTAGCATTAGAACAAACAATCCGCGGATACAATTCCGAGTCCTCATTGTTTGTGAATCACAATGAACGAGGCGCAGCCTTGCAGCGGACAAATTGTGTAGAATTAGTGTCCACTCGGGACAGCCTTAACTTCCACGACTTAACCGCAGCCTGCGGCTTTACGATTTTCTAGAAGTAGGTATATTCTACATAGGACACAAAATGTTAGCTGCTGAGTAAGTTGGAGATCTATGCGTCTAATAATAAAGATGTTTCTTGAAAGTCAATGGTTTGGGGCTTAGAGAAATGGAAGGCCCTGTCTGTCGGTTGTTGGATTAGAATTATAAATGATAGGTTGTACCGCAAGCGTGGGAGTTGGGATTGTTCTAGGCGGTGTGCGATAGATACAGCTGCACCGCGCGTCGGGCCTTTGACGGCTGCCTATGCAAATGTATGTTAAAAGTGTCAAGGGCGCTAAAATCCGACGCTATGATCAGAAACTAAAACAACTTCAACAACGTGAAAATATAATATAATTAGATTGGCATGTAGGCCTAAGGTAGCAAGAAAGATTCACCGATAAAATAAATCAAAAACCTTATAGTTAAGAGCATCGTATACTGCGAACCGTTTTCAAATTTCTAATTTTCTTCGTCGTATTGCTGTCGCTGTGGGCCGCGCCGTTACCCACGCACGTGAAAAGGACAACTGCAGCTCAGAATCAAACTGCCTACAAAATATTTGTGAATCATCATTCAGGCGAAGTCTTTTTTCATGTCTTTATTCTTCCTCAATTTAAGTGATAATTAGTTTTTGCTATTAACGAAAGCCTACTGGATGTCCCTATGGCTTAATTTTAATTTTGTTTATAGTTTTCCATATAAAAATTAATCAAATATATTTTATTTAAAGTGAAATAACGAAAAAAGGACAACATAGGGTCATAGATATTAATAATATCTTTTACACACAAAAATTTTAAAATGGTAGTGCAAGATTTACGGTTTGGAAAGAGACTTCCCATGGTGTATGACAAAAGTGAACTTCCCGGTTCTCTTAATACTAAAACAAGGTACAATTTTATAAAAGAAAACCCCAAGGTGGCGGGGCGCATTGATGTCTTTTAAAGAAAACCCCAAGGTGCCGGTGCGCATTGATGTCTTTTGAAGAAAACCCCCAAGGTGGCGATGCGCATTGATGTCTTTTGAAGAAAACCACAGGGTGGCGGTGCGCATTGATGTCTTTTAAAGAAAATCCCAAGGTGGCGGTGCGCATTGATGTCTTTTGAAGAAAACCCCAAGGTGGCGGTGCGCATTGATGTCTTTTGAAGAAAACCCCAAGGTGGCGATGCGCATTGATGTCTTTTGAATTAAACCCCAAGGTGGCGGTGCGCATTGATGTCTTTTGAAGAAAACCCCAAGGTGGCGGTGCGCATTGATGTCTTTTGAAGAAAACCCCAAGGTGGCGGTGCGCATTGATGTCTTTTGAAGAAAACCCCAAGGTGGCGATGCGCATTGATGTCTTTTGAATTAAACCCCAAGGTGGCGGTGCGCATTGATGTCTTTTGAAGAAAACCCCAAGGTGGCGGTGCGCATTGATGTCTTTTGAAGAAAACCCCAAGGTGGCGGTGCGCATTGATGTCTTTTGAAGAAAACCCCAAGGTGGCGGTGCGCATTGATGTCTTTTGAAGAAAACCCCAAGGTGACGGTGCGCATTGATGTCTTTTGTTGAGCGCCCGCTTCAGCTCGTATTTTTAATCTTTCTATTATCTTCTTACTAGCAGTCGCTCTGTCCTAGTAAATTTTTTGTGGCATGTAAGTATAACGACCTACTTATTTTAGTTCATTTTGTATTTTTCCCTTGAAGAAAAATGTGTTTTCAAAATTGTATTTTTCGCGGCGGGGAGTCAGAGTAGGTGGTATACAGTGTACATTGTTTATTTAATGGAAACAACTGGTGAACTAGGTACCATGTCAGTGCTTTCCTTTGATCGTCCGGCTACACTGAACTGGGCGGATACCGTGTGGGGTCGGTACTAATACGACTAAGGGATAAGAACAAGATGTCGTGCTGATGGGCGACAGGATAGCCACCTCTCACCTTGGCTCGATCCTTGTCATGCTTCGTGCCTTACTTGGTGCTTGATACTTATCTTCTCCGAATACGTTACAAAACGTATTCGGTGTTGTGCTGTAATTTACCAGAGTCTTTGCAGCACTGCACCGATCACTCTGCTTACACGATTGTCGGGATATAGCGTGTGGTATGTATGTATGTACTCGAATGTGTGTACGGAATGGGATCTCCAGTTTTACGTGAAATCTGAACCATGGTCAGCGGTCGAACCCCTTCAAGTTCTGACCGCGCCTAGGTGTGTTTAAGGTCACGAACGGCGGCGGTCGATCGAGCGTCCACTAAGCTACCGAGGCTGACAATTATAGCGTACGTTCAGGAAAGGTGACATCGCCGTCGTCTTGTTGACACTTTTGCAGAAACAAAGGGACACCCGTTATAACAATATGTTTGTAAACAAACAACATTGTACCCGCTCGAAAATCTGAATACGTGCGTGTAAAACGTAAACTGCCATTTAACGTCTTCCATCGCTCGGCTAAAAATAATCAAGTGAACAGTAGAATTTTGATGTTTCTTAGACAATAGGTGCTAAGTGAGGAGACAAGGCCGAAGTAACAACATACAGAAGGACGCAACTAATAAAGCCTTATGTAGACATTGTTATCGAAATGGGTCATTCCGTTAATAATAAATTAGATGACCTCGAACATGATCGATATTATTACTTATTTATTATTGTTCAAATAAAATCTTTTCGAATGTACTTATTTGCCAAATAACAAATTAACAAATCATTGTGTTTCGTGTGCTAAAACGTAATAAGGTATAAAGCGAATTAAATATTGCTACTTTGACAATACTGATATTTTGTATGGTTCATTCATCACTAGGCTATAAAAATAAAAATAAATTGAACAATAAACTTTTATAACTATATACATAGGTATATTATGTTACTTATATTTCTCAACTTGCCCACATTATTCAGCGACTGTTTAATCAGTTTCATTGTACAATAAGTCAACATACATTATTAATAATAGATAATAAAAGAAGAATTAATATTATAAAATAAACGTTATTACATAATAGTACACCAAACATAATATCTTGTTTATCTATTATTTCTTTAATTATCTAATTGTTGAGAGTGAATGAAATTCCTAGAACATATATTAAAACATTATTAATTGTCTACAGGTCATTGTCATTCATTGCCCACATATTAGTGGAATCGGATGTGTTTGCATAGAAGGGCATCTTTCAGTAGGCCACAATGATGTATGATCTGCCCACGACTTCAACTCGCGGCCTTCTCCTGGCAATGACGACGCCTCTATGAGAATAACAATTGTTGTAAATTGTGACCCACTCGTCTGTTTGTGATGCTACTCGATCTCCTCTTTCGATACAAACTATTAGTGAAGTCCTAATAAGCGAATGGTGTTCTAGCTAGATGCTAGTCGACGACGGACGCGGGCAAGTTCACCGATAAACAAAACAAAAATAATAAAAAAAATAAATAATAAAGAATAGGCACCCTTCAGGCCGGCATGGCATTCGCAACCCCCGCGTACGACCGATATTTCGATAGGCGTCGTTAGACACCTTATGGGTGACTCGGCGCCACATGTCACGCTTTCTATAAAACAAAAAAAACCTACATAAAAATTTAACTGTTAAAAATGATATTTATTTGGAATTGTTTACTAATAAACGGCTTACGTCTTCAAGTAAGCGGAATGGCTATAGTATAGCTATACCTACTAATACATCTATTGCGTGAGCTAGGAAGCACATACAGATGTTGAGTGATACTTTTAAACTTAAAAACAGATGAATACTTACTGCGACGAAATTTTAGACTAACACGTCTTCAGACAAGGAAATATGAGAAAGAGTTTAAGAGAGAAAAATTAACGACAAACTACGACAGATAAAAAATGTACAGTCATGTAAGAGGTACAATTGATTGTTCTGACCATACAGCATGCGGCGTCGAGCGATGCCAGTCACGCACGTTGTGACCTAGTGAAGCACACGAACACCACAGTCCACAATGGACCAGACAAACTTCACTTGAATTAGGTAGAGTGGTTGAAAGCACGCGTGTCGCTTCTCACGCGGCACGAAGGGGCGCGAGGCAGGCGAACAGCTGGATAATCACAACCTGTGCCACGCGAGACACGTTCCATTTGTAAAAACTGTTTTAAAAAACATTGCGCCGACTTCAAAAAACAACTAGACCTTAAAAGTGTTTATTTTGATTCATATTCGGACCCTTGAGTTGAAGGCGGTACAAAAGCACAAAAGGGGTCTATCAATTTTCAGGTGTGCTTTTGTACCGCCTTCAACTCGAGGGTTCGAATATGAATCAAAATATGCTTTTAGTTAGGTTATTGTTTATTGTTAAAACAATTACATAATAATATACATATACACAATTAACAAATAATATTATTTAACACTTTTAATTTCTAGTTCTTTTTTGAAGTCGGTGCAATGTTTTTTAAAACCGTTTTTTATTTCACTAAAAATAGTTTATTTCACTAAATATCACATAACAAGTTCTGCGTAGAATTGGGCGTTAAGCCGACGACGTGTTTTTCCAGGGCACACTTAACAGTTCATATCTTGAAAATTACTGAACCGATTTTGATTAAACTTGCACTGTTCCCTAAGTTGAAGTAAATGTAAGCCAATAAAAAAGAATTATCACAATCCGATTAATAGTTTCGGAGAAATGCGTGGACAAAAATACATAAATACAAACATACATACATACACTTATTATATTTGGCACAACTGTTTAGAAGCCCACATATACTAACATATACGAATATTGTGCAATTCTAACGATATTACTGGCGGGTTATTATTATATGCGGGTCGAATTGATAACCTGTTTTTTTGAAGAAGTTGGTTGAAAAGATATCTTGTTGAAAGAAACCCTCGACGAGACTTTGTAGCTTTGACAAGCTTGGTGTAATGAGAGTTTTTCATATTTGTATAATAGTATTCAGTGATGAGTCCGCGTTCGGCGTCGCAGAATAGTGATATTCTCACAATATAGTACATAACATGTTTATGTTATCCTTGCAACTTTGTATAGTTGTATAGAAGTCCTTATTCGTTAAGTCGACTAAAAGCCAAATCATGATACGTGGTAGTTATAGGTACGGTGTCCTCACCAGTATTCCCAGAATGTTATTATTTCTGCCTCTTGAAATCATTCCAAAAATCTACATGGACATAAACTAAACACCTCACATCGGTGTGCGGATCGGGTGTGAGGTTGTAAGTAGATCGCGGTCGACCGTTTGGACAGTACAATCTACGTAATATAATATACCTATATACACGTGGAGTGGTGGCTAGCATGTTGCCCTTCAGCACGGCATAGTATAATATTCTGCCGATGGTATAATGTTAGGATCAATTGTTTTAATGTGCTCGCTATTTAAATATCCTAATATGAACATTGAGCACAACACCAATGTACGAGTATCTTTACACGTTTTACGCCATCTACGGAAATAACACCAACAAGTCCCAAAAACAGCTGTCCACATACATGACACATTACAGATTTAGCATTTTTAATCCATTAATTTACTTCGTGGAATGGAGACAACAAACTCTGACAAGGAACTTCAAAAAATTATACATTACAATCGACGTACACTTGTACAACAATACCGATATATATTCGGCGACCATATTATATTGTTTGATGAGCAATGTACACATGTGATATTAGCCCTCACCAAAAACAAGCCAGTTTTAAACGAAAAAATTAAAAACCAAAACGATGACGACTTTCAGATGACATCACCAGCGACCACCGCCGCTGCTGCCAATGCCGTCAGTTCACGTTCGATTGGAACCTAGACAAACCAGTGTGTGTGTTCAGTGCGAAATACCGGTCTGCCTTCCATCCATACGAACACTACTTTCAATCGAGATTGCGATTTGAAACGAAAATTGCATAACTACGCACGGTAAACCGCCTTTTAGTATTGCTAACATCGCCCTGCCGTAGGCTTATCCGGCTGTTTGCCGTAACGCAAAACGTGACGTGCCCTCCGGTGCGCTTCGATGTAGTCAAAGGAGACATTACAAAACTTGGGGTTCTGGATTTCAGTGTGGTAGACGTGAGGAATGTCTAATATTATATGGGAACACAGACGGGAGCCACATATTATGTCGCATCATATATTTTAAAGGTTGAAAGTTGCCCAGCGAGCAATGCTGGGAATATAGCTAAGTGATATGGTGCGTAATGATGAGGCAATCCGCCGACGCACTATTGAACCCGGGTGGCTAAGCTCAAGTGGCCGTGGGCACGTCAGCTGACGAAAGGACCACCGTTGGAGTAACCATGCCCTACACTGGCGGCCGTGGACAGGAAAATGGACTGTGTGAAGACCACCCGCCAGGTGGGATGACGACATCAAGTACGTCGGCGGAACGTACAGCTGAAGGCCGTGAGGGCTGGAAGAAAATTAGAGAGGACATATCCAGCAGGGGACTCATACATACACGCTCACTGACTGACTAACACATATTTTAACGAACTTCACAAACAGTTCCGTTTATTGCGAAGAGCTTCAACATCCAACAGTTTACGCATGCATTTTTTTTTTATTTTTTTTTTATGGAACCCAACTCGGTTGGCTACATCACCTACAACATCCGTGATGTCAGCCCATAACACAGGGTGAACTAGGTGCCATGTCAGTGCTTCCCTTCATTTCATGTCGGCTACACTAAACTGGACGGAAAACACGAACTATTTACATAGCCGTTTCGACCGACGTTTCGTTCAGTGCGGTGGTACCAACCCGGCCGGGATAAACCCTACCACCTAGTAAGGTAAGAAGGGAAGGGACCTACAGTTTAACGTGGAATCCGAATCACGGTCAGCCTCCAACGGTCGAGCGGTCACCCATCCAATCACTGACCGCGCTCAGCGTTGCTTAATAACAGTTGACTAACCAACCGCGCCACTGAGCTACCGAGGCTGACGAATTTTTTGCATGATGCAAAAAATTCATTCGAACGAACGAGCGTTTTCAAATATTTTTTGACCGTCGTCAGTTCAGGTACACTGGCTCGGTACAGACCCCACGCGGAAAAGCATAGTGATTTTTTGCCGTGTTTGAATATCGTCGCTACCTACATACATCCCATTGGCATTGTGACGGGTATACGTAGAAGTACGCGGGCGGACATATGAGCATAGAGTAGTCATAATTTACAATCGAGACAAGATCATACTAAGCTCAACGAGACGATAATTAACATCGCCACCCAAACAATGCTCAGTCAAAATTAATAAATGTGCTCCAAGGTCGCTGGGACCTTCTGACATAAAACAGCTGCTAATTTGATTTTTTTTTTGGCAGCAGCTGTGCCGTGTCTTATTCTAAATAATGAGCATTCAGCAGCTTCCTCTATCCCACGTTAAGGTGGGCACTATATCGTCCGTACAAGTACTTGGAACTTGATGTTACCTATCTGAGAACTTTCCTTACGTTTTGGTAAATATAAAATTTTATCATCTACTTGATCGTTTTATGTTCAGCTAGTAAGAACATGAAACCTTACCAGTAACACTGTTTACAAACTTTTTGACATATAATACATCTCAGACTTCGGGTTATATGAAGTGGCTATGGGATAGGGTGGCATACTCGAGATTTGAAAAAAGGAAATGACATATCAAATATGACGTATCTAGTTAAATAGTGACAAAGGGTAGCCATGTTGGCAAGGTCTTTCCATAGTTGTGCGGTAGGTAGGTAACTGTCTCTGTGCCTCGTTGCTGCTTGATCATTGCCTGAACCTAATACGTTTCCAAACGTGGTAGTCTGCGTTGTGCTTTAATTTCACAGAGTTTTTGCAGCGCAACACCGATTGATCTGCTTACTCCGATTGTCGGGATACAGCGTAGTTAAATAATGGCATACCCTAACGGCCGTGGAGGCGGATTGACATAAAATTTTTTTTGACAGCTGACCAGAGTTCGTCAACATTTGAAAAATGTAACATCAGCAGAGTCTGATGATTTCGGACATCTAGGTAGATAGGAAAGAAAAATTACCTCCACTTGATAAGGGTTCTAAACTATTATTTTTTAGAGTTCTAGAGATAGATAAACGACAAATAGATTTTGTCAGCCTCGGTAGTCAGTGGTGCGATCGGTCGACTGCCGTTCGTAATCATAAGCACACCTGGGCGTGGTCAGAACTTGGATGGGTGACCGTTCGACCTTTGGAGGCTGACCGTGTTTAGGATTCTACCTATTCCAGGATGTAACCCACCCGGGCTGGTACCACTGCACTGAATGAAAGGTCGGTCGAAAGTCTATGTAAATAGTTCGTGTTTTTCGCCCAGTTCAGTGTAGTCGAAACGGTCAAAGGGAAGCCTGACATGGCACATAGTTCACCAAGGTGTTGTGGGTAACGATTAGCCAACCATGTCCGTTTCCATTAAAAACAAACAAAAAACAAAAATTAAATGGAAGATGAGCTGACGTATCCGAATATTCCGAATGAGGGATAAAATACATAAAGATGCATAGTGGATCATATTGACGTGGAACATGATTCACGACCAGGGCGACGCCGCCGCGCCGGCGCAGAACAGTATGACCGAGTAGAGCGTGCGCTGACTATTGAGACCATACATGGTCAAGGTTTTCCAAGTAGTGTGAGACAAATACTGATCACCTCCCCGCTCTTCGAGGAAGGAACGAATCATTTCATTACGTTATTTCCGACCTTTATTTAGAAGAAGTATATACATTTAGTTAATTGTGTTCTATTAAATGTTTCCATCCATGAGACGCTACTGCACTTATTTAATTTTAAATGTTTCATAATTGATAGTAAAAATTGTAAATTCATCCTGCAAGAACGAATACTACTGGGCCAAGGGAAATTTGAACGCTGTCACTGCCAGTCTATGCATGATGTGTATAGAAATGAGATGTTCAGTAACGGACGCGACGGGGTGTTATTTCCAAGATTATCATTGTATAATTTTGTTCATCTACGTGTTTGCTAGTACGTGTAGTATTGTTCCGAAATTTATATCTGGCTTTTTTTTATGTAATCCGGTATGAATGGCTGAGTCAGAGGGGCCAAAGCACATGCTCCGATCAGCAAATATCACCTCCGAGAAGGTAGGTGCCATACCGGAGACTTCCCTGGATTGCTGGCTATACTGGACTAGAGGAGAACACAGCCGAGGCTGCTATGCGGCCATCTTACATCCAGTACGGTGGTACCAACCCAGTCGGCTACAATTTGAGCCTACCACCTAGTAAGGAGCAAGGGAAGGGACCTACAGTTTTACACCGGTTCCGAACGGTTCTGCATTTTATTACATTTAAGTGAGAGTTCGTTCGTTTCGCGAGGTTTGTTAGAACGTTTGTCGGAGCTTCTTATGGGGTGTGGAATTTTTCAGGAAATAACTTTACGTCTTACGTAAATTGCTCAATAACTCATTACGGATTGATACAATTACGATGCCAAGTGCGCCGGTTGAGTAGCTACCTCATAAGGAGCGGATTACTTATGCGCATGCGCGTGGGCATTCTGGAATGTTGCCGCTATAGATCACTGTATTTGTTTCAATACTATGCTACATACCACGTTGTAACTTTAGCGAGCGATCAAATATTACGCAAACTTTCTGAGGATTGACTTCCGAATGGTTCATTAACGTTATTTAGTACTTATGTGAGTATTGTTTTATTATCGGGCGTTTAGCTACCTTCTGTTCAGAATAAAATAAGTGAAACAGTATTTTTCACCGAGGTCACTAATGTGCATGATCACTACTCCAAGCTTGTACCTTCTTCTACAATTGCCATAAACATGCGATACGATAATATCACGTAATCCGTGAACATGTTTAACAGTAGCTATTGCAAAAACAAGTTTACGGGAGTGTGGATACGGACACTTTGATTATTATATTATATTTCCCTGCTTTGACGGTCGGTAGGTACTTGAGGTTCGTGGGTGGCTCCCACGCCGCAACGACGACGGCGCTTCGTGGTGCCTACAATCGGACTCGCCCCGGCTGCAGTCAGATCGGTTTCGCAAAGCAACTCAGCCTTGAGCCTGCCTTGGACGTTACTCATGCGGCTAAGAGTTGCGTGCAATTGTAGAACATTTTAAACATAAATCTCGGCATTCGGGATTCTGGATTGTAATAAAAACAAAATAAGACAAATTCAAGGTGTAGTGTGCTACCACGACGTAGGTGTACGAATGATGAATAAAGAATTCGGTGGTCATGGGACATTAGAGTGAACATGAATGAAATATTTGAAGACGGTCAATAGCAATTTATTGCTTTTGGCCAAAGACGTTTCGGTCGTCATGCTCCATCAATACAAAAGCATAAGTATTATGATGACTTCTTAGAAGAGTCATGAAACAACTATGAACTCTTACTCGTTCAATAATGTAGGATCTATTTAGTGTCCCATTAGATTCCACTTCTAGATTCCCTTCTGTTTCATTTTCAAATATGTCTCGTATGAAACAAAAAATTAAAATAAAAAATCTGCAGTACCTATACATAATGTATATAGGTTTATAGATATATTATATCTATACGACTGAGAGGAACGTAACCGCTGTTTGAAGCAATACTCAACAGATAAATATTTTGAGTGTGTAATATCGTAATACAAGAGAGAAGTGGAATTGTACCGGAGAGCGCCGCCGCGCGGCACGCCGGGTATCGGAAGTGTTGGCTAACGAGAGTTGTGACAATTCGTCGACTAATAAGGCGGTGACGAGCGTTCCGTAGCTGGTGCTCCGGTCGTCGGTGGCAGCTGTCTGTCAAGCTTTATGGAGAAAGTATCTACGAGAAGTCGTTGGACAGGGACCAAATGTACACTGGGTCCCGAGCATGCGGTTAAAAAACAAGTTAGTCGTGGGAACCACACGCTTCATAAACTTATTATATAGCATAGTCAATTATCGTTGGTTCGATTATTTTCGAGAGTAGACTTGTGACCTGTTGACATGACGATCTGGTCAAGTTGTCCAGGCATTTAGAATTTAAACGTTTTCTCGTATTTCAAAATTTAATTTTCAAATTTCCATCTGCAATGTTAAGAGGAGTTCATCGATAATAATTTTTATTTTACGTCTTCGCAGCGTAATACCGCCGAAAAAACTTCTTTACTCGATATTATAAAGCTTCGTATCGTGTTATTCTTGCATGCATTTTTTTTGGTTTAGGATAGGGTAGTAGAGTTCTTCTAGCTTAATGGACTGGTTTCATATCAATTAAATTGTAGTGCCGGTTATTTTCTTTAAAACGAATCCAAGTTAACATTGCCTAGACGAGTAATTCAAACACGTTATGCGATGGTGAGTTTACAACAGTTTAATAGCCATGCCGGGCCAGTCTAGATCAGAACTTGCTTCACAAGCGGGACAGCAGCTTGACGCAGAACATGAGGTCGCATGTAATATTGCAAGAGCATGACGTAAGCGCGGAGGTTTTAAAGTGCCATGGCGCCCTGCACGGTCGGGAAAGGAGCGGGGGCGGGAACGTGAACAGGCGCGCGCGTGCGGTGAGCGTCGTCGACGGCTCCGATGACTACGACGAAGGTAGCGCGGCCGGCCGCGACGGCGGTGTTACAACTAAGTGTGTAGTTGTAAACACACTTCCACCCTAACACACTAACATTACTGAAATACCTAGGTTTAGGTAAATATTGACTATTTTGTCTTCTCTATTTTCAGTTGAACTGATAATAATAATAACGATCGCAATGCTTCTTGCTCGTTTTCTACTGAACTGTGCCAATCAAACTAGAACATAAAAAAAGCGACCAAGTGGGTGCCGGGCCACGCGCAGTGTAGGGTTCCGTAGGTGCGGAACCCTATCAAAATAAACGATTTGATTATTTGTATAATTTTGTAGGGGAAATAAATGAATGTTAATTTGAAAAAGTTCTTCAACTGTGAAATGATGGCTGTCGTCCGTACATTTTATAAGTTGGTCGACTATTACTCGTCAACCTGTACAGCCTACTTAGCTGTCATAGTTTTCCTTTTAATTTCGATTGTGAATTTTTTCACATATCTAATAACAACCGTTTAGCTGGCAGGGGGTGGGGACACTTGACTCTAACAAAAATTAGCACTTAAAAGCTTAATAATTCGCAAACGGATCCCTAAATCGAAAAATGCTTTTCACAAACCCGCAATATTTTTTCAAAGACCTATCCAACGACAAACCCACACGATGGGGTAGACGTGAAAAAAAATGCATCCCCACTTTACGTGTAGGGGAGGCACCCTAAAAAAATATTTCAAAATTTTTATTGTACCACTTTGTCGGCGTTATTAATATGTATACCCATACCAACATACAACTTTCCAGTACTAAGGGTCTCTGAGCTAAGCCGCGGACAGACAGCCGGACAGACAGACAGACGGACATGGCGAAACTATAAGGGACTACGGAAGTTGACTACAGAACCCTAAAAATCACTCTGCGACATTTTGGGTTCGTTATAAGAAGCCAATCATACTTTTCGACATATAAATGTGTAATGTAATACATACATTAATTTCTGGTTGGTTAATTGCGGGTTGTTCTAACTTTTGAAGGCATACCTTCATGGTTACTCGCTAATCGCCACTAGGCAAATTGACTTTCATCACATCACACTCAATAATAAAATCGAAGGTTCTCATCGGCCAAAAATTTGTAAATTTGAATATGAACAGGATAAATCTAAAGTCATGCATCATTCAATGACAGGTTTCTTTCAGGATTCTCGTGCAGTGCAGGTTTTGGTGCAGGCGATGTGGCGGAGCGTCAGTGCCGCGCCGCCTCCGCCGCGCCACCGGCATGCGGCAGGTCATTAGCGGCTCGGCAGAATGAGCGCTGTTCAACTGTGATGTGATGAGGAGGTAACTACTTAGCGGCGAAGCATTATCGAGCACATTGAAACGACTCACTGGGAGCTGATGCCACTGCAGTTATAATATCTTCTGGGGGAATCTGAACTTCACTATTAGTTAGGTATATTTAAAACTATTCCTATTTTAGACGTTTCATTTTCTTTTGCTGATGTAGATATCTTTCTTACTTGTATTATGTATTTTCACGTATGTATCTTGACGGACTCGTTACATAATATTATAGTTGATGTTTGCACGCATTGTCGTTTAATTTCTTTTTATTTCGGTTAATGGAATTGCGAGGGAATTGAAATCCTAAGTGTAGGTTCAGCGATATATATTATGTATATTAAACTATAGTTATACCTACGGTTCTACCGCAGGATATACTAAGGCTAAGCTACAATTATATTCTTCATAGCCTAGCCTTAAGATTGTTTACTTTTGATTTAAGGCTCCGATTTATGCTCAATTTAATTTCATTCATACATAATCATTCGAATTAACTATTTGGATATCATGCAATGACGTAGCGGCGAGGTTGTGAGCTCTGCCGAGATGGGGCGGAGCTAGTGACACGGGCGTCCTCCTGCATGACAATGAAAGTGAATTGTAGCGGAGGAGCAGCTGGGACAATGCGCAGGCACCGCCGCGGCGCGCGGGGCGTACCGGTCGTGGTTCTCACGCGCTGCGTGCGACGAAAGTCACTGGCGTAATGTTGCGGCGGGCTTACATGACGAGACTATCCGCGAGCGTAAACAAAACGATGCATTTCTACTATGTGTACGTACATACACATTGTTTTGTGAGTTTGTTATTTCTTTTCTATGAAGAATTGAAAATTGTTTGTGTAGTTTTTATTTTGTTTTAGTTTGGTCTAGCTACTTAGCTTCGCTATTAGACATTTGGAAAAGTCAAAGGGCTGTTCCGAAATTTGAAAGGTGATAACATTTAGCTCTAAGCAATGTTTTTTTATGGAAATGACCTAAACACCTTGGTGAACTAGGTGCCTGTCAGTGCTTTCTTTTGGTCATGCCGGCTACACTGCATTGAACGCAAAACACGAACTCTTAACATAGCTGTTTCGAGCGATCTGTTTTCATTCAGTGCGGTGGTATCAACCCGGGTGGGGGGTTAAACCCTACCTTGTAAGGTAAGAAGGAAAGCGACCTACAGTTTTACGTGGAATTCTAACCACGGTCAGCCTGCAACGGTCGAACGGTCACCTAACCAAGTTCTGACCACGCCCATGTGTGCTTATGCACTTGTTTGATTCTCTGATTATAATTATGAAACAATTTATTGGCATCGGCACTGACTGATGACGAGCAAAACACTGTCCGATGGATTATGTCACCATGTAGCCGCCACCGCGCGCCGCCGCCGCCGCCGTCGCCACTGAATCCGGCCGCGATGCTAACCTCCGAGGCTGGATGGCGCGCGCGCTGGCGCGGCGTACTCACCCGCGCGACCGCCGCCGCCGCGCGCTTGCTCTTTTTTTTTTTTATGTAATCCGGTATGTGTGTCTGAGTCGGAGGGGCCAAAGCACATGCTCTAACTCGGAGGTGATATTGGCTATCACCTCCGAGAAGGTAGGTGCCATACCGGTGACTTCCCTGGATTGCTGGCTATACTGGACTAGAGGAGAACACAACCGAGGTTGCTTGCGGCCATCTTACATCCAGTACGGTGGTACCAACCCAGTCGGCTACAATTTGAGCCTACCACCTAGTAAGGGGCAAGGGAAGGGACCTACAGTTTTACACCGGTTCCGAACGGTGAAGCAGCGGGTGTAGGTATGCACGTAAATTTTGTCGTCAGAAAAAACTCAATGGTACACGCCGACCGGATTCGAACCTCGGATCTCCCGCATGAGAAGCCGATGCCCAAACCACTCGGCCACCCGCCGCTTAAATCCGGAAAGTGCTCTATCCGGAAAGTGCTCAGTACCCTAATCACGAGATTTAACCCGGCGCATGCCTACGTGGGCATCTCATACCCAAGGTGTTTTATTTTTTTAAATTTACACAGAAAAAAACGATTTTGCCAGTCCGCATTCTCAGTAGCTGGAGAGTGGGAATTTCTTTGTCGCCTGCACGCTAAATCGGTGTCCTCCGGTGGCTTGGGATGAGTAGACGTGGAGACAAAGTCGCGCGTGGGTATGAGATACCCACGTAGGCATGCGGCGTCACCTTTTTCGATAAACATATTGTTTTATATTATACATTGTTTTCTATAATCTTGATTGATTCAAGTTTTATCAGCACAATGGCCGAGGAAGAACAACAGAGACGACTGCGTGAACTGTTTGATTCTGTTCCGACGGACACAAAGTCCGATTCAGAGGACGAGGACGAAAGCGACCACCTCGCTGAAAGATCACCTCGGAGAACCATAATATCAGCCAACATAAAAGACGGCAAGATACACGAGATGTCAAGAGTGTCCAACGAGTGAGCGCAGGAAAAAAAACACACCTGCTTATCCTGAAACGAGTCGATAAGCATGGAACACGCCAAATAAATATGGCAAGATTGTGCGGATGTTTATTATAGATAATTTTGACATAATGCACAGAAACATTTCAATGTATTAGTGCTTATTTTTATGGTGCCTATAATCTAGTTCCAAGAAATGTTTGCTTTTCTTCTCTAATATGTATTATAATTAAAATTTTCGAAGAAATATTTGAAACGTGCCAAAATTCCAAAATTTTACGTCCTACAGAATATAAAACTTAATAAACTTATTAGTTTCTACTTATAGTATTTTATTTTGGTATAAATGAAAATAATATGAGTTAATTAATCAGAACGCAATATAATTTTATAATTTTTTTTCTTTATTCTTCATTATGTAGTGATAAGAATCTTGGGTATGAAATACCCACGTAGGCATACGGTGTAAGTATTATCACCAGGCATGCGCCGGGTTAACCTACACCGCGTACTACGCTACGCCGCCGTGTTGTCCGCCTCATTTTGTATGGAGAAACGGAGCAGCAGCGCCTCTAGTGATAGATTTGCGAACTTCGTTCTCCATACAAAATTATGCGGAGGACACGGCGTAGGTTAAATCTCGTGATTAGGGTACTGCTCCGCCTCTCGCTCCAATCGGCTATTGTTTGCTTTTTGTTTCCGCGCGACAACCCGACACATTACTGAGTGTTGCTTTAATTCGCAGATTTATGAGATTAGATCTATTGTTTTGTTATTTGATACCACTTGTGAAATGTTTATTTTTAAACTATACAACAGAACCAAATATTCTGATACATAAAGTAGACTATATACACACATACATACCGCACGCTGTATCTCGACATTCGGTGTTAGCATAGTAGTCGGTGTTGCGCTGCAAGTACTCTTGTAAATTACAGGACAACACCGACCACCACGACGTTACGTTTGTTTCATTTATGTAGCATAAATAGCCCTTAGGAGTCGTGCACATTTTATAACAATTAGTATAAACTTTGTATCAAACTCTTTGTATCAAAAGTTTGTATCAAACTCTTCGAAACAGTCTTAATAAAATAATTAAATTATAAAAACCAATAAAATTTACAGCGTCAAAATCACAAATTTAAATTCCAATATCGGTCAGTATCACTGTAAATTACAATTAAAATCATTATTATATTACATTCTTTCAAATAAAAAAATGGGTGTGACGTTTATTCATTCATTTTACATTTTAATAATTTTACTTATACAAATATTACATTATACAAATACCAATTTATTCGATTCAATAATCTAAGAATAAAACCTGATCGGATTGCTACCACACACTGAATGAAATACCATAAACAAAAACAAATAATACATTTCATTCACTAATATACACTTAAAACATTTAATAAAAATTTAAAACTCCATTATAAAATTTATAAAAATATTTCGTCAAGTTACAATTAAAATTAGCAATGTAAGATAACTATCAAGCATCAAGAAAGGCACGAAGACCCACCTGCTACACGACTCGATGGAAGGACCGTGCCAAGGTGAGAGGTGGCTAACCTGTCGCCCTTATGCACGTCATCTTGTCCAAGCGGCGGGTGATCGAGTGGTTTGGACGTCGGCTTCTCATGCGAGAGGTCCGAGGTTCGAATCCCGTCGGTGTGAACCAATGAGTTTTTTCTGACGAAAAAAATTACGTGCTACCTACACCTGCTGCTTCACCGCTCGGAACCGGTGTAAAATTGTAGGTCCCTTCCCTTGCGCCTTACTAGATGGTAGACTCAAATTGTAGGCGACTGGGTTGGTACCACCGTACTGGATGTAAGATGGCCGCATAGCAGCCTCGGTTGTGTTCTCCTCTAGTCCAGTCGAGAGTCCAGTATAGCCAGAAATCCAGGAAAATCTTCGGTATGACGCCTACTTTCTCGGAGGTGACATTGACTGGTCGGAGCATGTGCTTTGGCCCCTCCGACTCGACCACACACACATACCGGATGACATAAAAAAAAGTTGACTAGAGCAATTATAAACAAACAGTATTTTTTCACTCATGTTAACAAAAAAACAATGAACTTTATCGATACATATCTACGATGAAGGGTAACTAAGGCTTGGTAATATTTGGTTAATTTCAGAAAAGTAGGTCAGCACAGGTATGTAGGTAGGTATTGCTTTTAAATCGTTCGTTAGATCCGGCTTCACAACACTGACGTAATCCTATCGTAACACCTGCATAGACTTAAACGTTTATTGCACTATAAGGGAGGGCACTCGATGCAGCAGAGTTAACTGCAAGTTGTGAGGTGAAGCACTTATTAATAAGGAGGTCTTTCAATTACAACTTTATAGATGAATATTTTAAGCCTGGAAAATCGTGAAAGCGAAATCCTTGAAACAACAGTTGAATTACTTTGTGGGCGTTTCGACGGTTCCAGCGAGCAGGGAGTCAATGCATTTTCTATATATGTATTTTATTTATACATAGCCTACGTACTAGGTACTGATATTATGTACACACAGTTTAGAGAATTAGACATAATATACCGCACTGAATGAAAGGTCGGTCGAAACGGCTATGCAAACAGTTTGTGTTTTCCGTCCAGTTCAGTGTAGCCGGCACGAACGAAGGGAAGCACTGACATGGCACCTAGTTCACCCGGTGTTATGGGCTGACATCACGGATGTTGTAGGTGATGTAGCCAACAGTGTCAATTTCCATAAAAAAAAGGTAATAGTGGCAGCTGGAGCCTAGTGGATAAGGCGATGGACTCCAGATCCTATCGATGCGAGAGATCGTGATGTTTGACTCCTAGGTCAGGTGTACTCGGTGTGCTAATAAATATTTCGGAGTTTAAAATATTGTACGTCACTCCGCGAAGAAAGTGAAGCGAAGAGCACTGTGAGGACTGTACAATGACAAACGCTAAAGGGTTTTGTGTATGCGCATGGTTGACTGAAAGAAATGCAATTCTGGAGTCAACCTTCAGGAACAATTTTTTTCATTTGCTTTCACCTTCCACACGCAGTTGAATGCTGTGTATCTGCTTGCCATAATCATCGTCGTACTGGGGCTGCAATAATTACACGAGTCAACTTGGCTAATTTCGTTGAAGCTATGTGCGATACCGGAACTATCATGACGCTCTTGCACAAACACGGAAGACTTATGAGTAAAGTAAATGCACACAAAATCCTTAACGCGCGCGTGCGCAAGATAGTCGAGTTCTGTCAGTCTCTACGTGAAAACGGAAAATATTGAGTAGGGAAACATATTCCAATTGTCTTTGTTCAAGTCTGTTTCAAGTCTGAAATGTTCGATGTATCTTTTGTAAAATGTACTGAATAAATCATTTGGAATTTGGAATATTGGTAAATATATTTCTAACTTCACATCAGGTTCACATTATATCACATTCACATAGATATCTACATACCTTCATAATGAGCCCTTTTAGGTTTGTAAGTAAGCTAGTGTGCTTATTGTTGGCGTACTACTAAATATTACTAGTACTACTAAATATTTTAAGAAGTTTGATGTTCAATTTTACTCGTTATCCTATATTTTTAATCGCTAAGGCTCGATCATTCGTGATACGTACACTCTGACAAGTAATAAATATTACGTAGTGTTTTTTTATTAAAAACGGTCTGTAAATTATTACAAATGCTACCAATAAATTACTATAATTTGTGTTTCTAGTGGTCGACTTAGGTCCACTTGCACCGAAATCACTTTTAAATCGATAAACACTCATTTAGTTAAAAGGAGTTTAAATCCATAACTCGCTACGTAATATACATACATGCATACACACAATACATACATACGCTCGAAAAACATAACCCTCCTCTTTGCTTGGCGCAGTCGGGTAAAAAAAGCTAAACAATCGCCAATTGCGCTCAGTTCTCACACATTTTCTAACTGCGAAGTGTGAGCCGAATATAACAAGCTGTTCATCACCCTAATTAGATACGTCAGCAATGTCGTGACTAAACTTGTGATTAAACCCGTCGATTAGGTAATCGGAAATTAACCTTATGTACATATCGTAGGAGTCGTAGGTATGTGATAATTTTTTTTCACTATTTTGGAATGTAACAACCTGACATTGTTTATGTAGGTTTGTGGGGTAACATTTTGTAAAAATTTATTAATATTTGCAAATCACAATATGTAATGCTCACAGTTTAAAGATTTTCAAATTATTTCGAGTTACCTAATATTGAAACTCGATAATCTTAAGTTTCACTTTAAAATCAGTAAGTAATTCTAGTTCAGTTCCAGTTCTATGTACTTATTCGAAAAGCTCAAACGAGCTATCATTCGTTTACTTTGTCAACATTTGTTCTTGATTTCTGAGCATCAGGTGTTGGCTATGCTGTATGCCGAGGAACACTTTCTCCTAGGCGACAAAAAATCATAGAGCGATTATGTTTCTAAACAGTTACGCGTGTGCTACCTTTCGATTGTGTTAACGTGCATGAATTGCAAATCGATAATGTGAAATAATGAAGCTGTATGGCGGTGACAGGTTACAATATGGCTGTGACCTACGTATCCGATCGGAAGCTGCGGGCTCTCGTACGTATGATGTAACATGTGTTACGACGAGGACGTGCGAAACACGCGAAGGTATTGGAATAAATTAAACGGTTCATTTTTCAATACACTTTCACGTTTAGGTATTTGGTATTAGGTATTTTAGAGCTTGGGAAATCGATTCGATCCTTCCGTAGCTGGAGATTTATGAGTAGCTATCTAGATGCATTGGTATCGTTAAACTGATCTGAAATGTACTCGGCAATGAAATAAAATACCTATGTGGATAATTGGAAGATTACCTCAGAAACATAACGGCTTAAATATAGCATTAGATTATTTGGGAGGACCATACACAAATTGAGAATTCGTTCAGTTTCTCAACAGATGACCCCATTGAACCCATTGTAAGAATTTAACTGGAAATGCTTCAAAACAGCAGCAGGTACCATATAAGGAAGAGTGATGTCGGAGAGCTAGTCGAACCACTTTTACCCACGCGACGCAAAAATGGCACAACCGCCTCGGCGAAATGTGCCTCGGAAATTATCTTGTCGAGTCGAGTTGTGCAAACTGTGTGTGCGTGATGTATGGCCGGTCGGACGCGGTGGCAGAGTCGCGTCGGCGCGGAGGAGCTTCCTCGTTCAAACGAGTTCGTTCAGATTTAATTTGTACGCTATTTGTCATTCATCCCGCACTAATAATTTGAGAATATTTTGAAGCGAAGTTTTTGTACGGACGCTCGGCCGCCTGGGAGTAAAATTAGAAAAACAAAACACGGCTGCGTCATCGTCATCACATACACATCATTTTTGGAATGTAGGTATTTTGCAGTTATGCCGGATAGATAAGCGGTAATTCGATAGCTATTGCACCTAGTTTAGCAGTCGTCTCCTTCATAGAAAAAGTGTCGCGCAGGTGGACACGAGTCAAATCCCGAATACTACGGTTTTTTTCCTTTCACACATTTCTTTTTGCCACATCAAACTACACATGTTCTAGCCTCGGTGAACTGAGATAAGCCTTGGTCGTGCGTGTCGACTAGACTAGACGGGCGGAAAAAACTAATTACTTTCTTAGCCGTTTCGACCGACCTTCTTTCAGTGCGGTCGTATCAATACAGACAAATTAAATCCTACCACCTAGTAAGGATTATCGATCGTTCAAGCAATATACCACTAATCTAGCCACGTTAGGCTGGTAAAATAAAGAAAAAAATCCCGACTATGTAAAACGAAGAAAACAAGAAAAGAGGGGCAGTAAAGCTCTATTCGAATCCTTCTGGGTCTGACGACACGCCCGGGTCGTTAAAAACAGACTACACGTAGTGGTTTTTTTATTTTTACCTTATATTCAATTTTTTTTACATAGCGTCACGCCGGTTTTCCGGTGGGGTAGGCAGAGAAAACGGATCTCCACGTGCCACGATCCTGACACACCTCTGCCGCCTCTTCCACTCCCATAATGTTCTTCATACATGCTCATCGATTACGGGTACTACGCACTTGACCCTTTTTTACCCGAATACGGCGAAGCCAAAAGGAATGGTTATGATTTTTATTATTTTAGTTCTAAACCATAATGTAGAAACCGACTGATAAAGTTTCAAAGTTTGACAATATGGCGCCTACCGTATGCCATTTAGATTTTATTTTTCATGCAGTCTATGTTTGTTACTCACGGTAATAAGACAAATGTTAGACACCTCATTCACGAAATGCATTTAGCCGTTTTGGAGTTACGAGAGAATAAAGAAATTCAACCACTTAACCTTCTGAAATATTTCTATTTCTTTATTTTATATACAATTTATTGTAATTATTATAATATAAATATTAACATTAATAATATTGATTGTATTTTATATTTTAATTGAAAATTTATATAGTCTGATTGTTATCTTTGTTGTACTATTTTATGGCATCGTAAGGTTCGATGTGTGCTTGACCATCTTGCTTTAATTAGCTACATAAAGTGCCATAAATACCTCGTAATAACATTTACATACCAATTCAGAAAATTAGAGCATACATAATATTTTCCTCATTAAGATACCTAGCCCAAAGCTCACCTAAGCTATGGACGAGGATAATTCGATTGTGGTACGCTCCAACAACCACAATATAAACCTTCGCAAATCGACGCATGACAAAATGAAAATAATTGACCTACTTGACAAGTTGAATGTGGTCGTGAGACATCTAATGGCGGGTTGCGATATGACAGAACACAATAAGCGCCTGCGCTCTAAACAGCATTGTCATCTTCTGCGTTTATCATAATTACTTTCGAAGGTTATGCCGGTACCGGTACGAAGCATTCTCATATATAGATCGAACGTCTTGCTATCGTTTAATGCGATTGATTGCTTCCTCTTGCTTAATTTTCAAGTGAAATATAACCCGGTTGCAAAAGAAAATGTTTCATGATGTGTTAAAACAAAGTAGGGTTAGTGAATTAGGTACTTCAGAAATACCTATGTGAGACTGAGAGGTATGAGATATGAAGTAAAACAATTTTTTTTTTGGAAGCACGACATATATGGCGCGCGCCAGACTAACTCAGAGGTGTAGTCCGACGGCGGCGGCAGCGGCGCGGCGCCCACGGGCATTCGGTTATTTACGGGGGCTGCGAATACCATGTCGGCCGGCTAGGTGAACCTTCACATCTGTACATTGGAGGAAAGGAAGCAGAATGCACTCCGCATTTTGACATTGAAAATGTCTTTTGGTTCGTTCCAGTATAGGCCCCGATTTCACGAAAAAGTACGATCCCCTTATATCTCGGAGAGTTGTGAAGATATGATATTCAAAAAAGGCTCAAGACGCGTATTCATGAGAGTTGTAAGGTGCAAAAAGAATGATTATTATTAAAAATATAATATAAGGATATAAAAGATAAGAATAGAAGATGCGTCGCTTTACGACGCATCTTCTAACCTAACCTATATTCCTATATTCCTATATCCAACGAGCCTAAATATGGTGGATTTATCAAGTGTAGTTTAGGAGTTCCTATGGCTTCCTTCCGGCTCCATCATCAGGACCCTGGAAATAACATATGACTAGAGTACTTGCGAAGACAAATCCAACGAGCCCAAACACTGATCTGAAATGGGAGCCTCACATATCAGAGCTCGTCAAAAGAGCCAACTCTCTGATATACCTGATTAAAAGGGCCTTTCATGTCTTGACACCGCCTACAATGCTTAAAATGTTCAAGTCATTTGTCCGCCCTCTACTGGAATATGGGTTTCAGATCTGGCAGCCGTACTTCTCGAAAGATATTCAACAGCTAGAACGAGTCCAAAGAAAATTCACAAAAATACCACGGGAGCTACGACATCTTAGTTACGAAGAGAGACTCAAAGCGCTAAATCTGCCCTCCCTGGAAGCTCGACGCCAGAGAGGGGATCTAATAGAGGTGTACAAAATTCTGACATGTAAATACGATTGCCCTGAGCTGATCCAAATGTTCACATTGAACCAAAACGTTCATCTTCGAGGCCACAGCATGAAACTAAGTCGAACAATCTTTAACAGCAATACTCGCAAACATTTTATAACAAACAGAGTGGTGGACGACTGGAACCAACTTCCAGAGGTAGTAATAAGCGCACTTACTACCAACCAATTCAAAAATAGACTAGATAAATATCTAACAAATAAAACATAATCTCAAAAAGAGTGCTCAAGAACGAAAAAAAAAATAAATTTTAAGAAAAAAAATCTAAGATAATGACGAAAAACAACAAAGTTTAACTGGATTTAGACGTATCAGCCTAGGCTGCCTGTCTAAAATAAATAAATAAATAAATAAATAAACACGATGGGCTTATCATGTGTAGTTTAGGAGTTCCTATGGCTTCCTTCCGGCTCCACCATCAGAACCCAACTAACCTTTTCCTTATCCCGACTTTCTCGTGTCGCTCAGCGACAATATTTTTTCGAATTCCGTAGATTCATTTTCAATGTGCTCGATAGTCGTGTAAGGAACGAAATGTTTCGATCGCTTCAGTAGGGCCCCCATTTTCACTGAAAGTGTGTTTGCCCCGTGATATGCAGAGGTTTAAGGCCATGAGGACGTAGGAGGGCTCAAAAGACGCAGAATTTAAAGGGCTGTCAGATGGTGTAAAAAATGGTGCAAAAGTCGAAAACTTTTTTTTAATTGAAAAAAAAACCAAAAAAATACCATGATTTTTAACACCTTCCCCCCGAAATTCTTCGATATCTCATGAACGAGGTCGAAAATCGAAAAACAAAAAAAATACCCTAGAGATATTGAGACGGGGATCATTTTATGTCATTACACTTTTTTCGTGGGAGTGATAGGGGAGGCGGTGGGTGTACCTGGAGCGGCGTCTTTTTATTGATTTTCGCGGTAACTCGGGTGTCGTGGCCCCGTGGAACTTGGCGGGTTTGAGATACGAGGGTGTATTAGGGACTTGAAAAGACGCGGAATTTTAAGAGGTTTTAGATTCTATAAAATTTTTTTGGAAAAGTCGAAAAGTTTTTTCGAAAATTGAAAGAAACTCCAAAAAATCTACGCTTGTTTAATAGCGACGCATCTTCTAACCTAACCTAAATTTAAATCTTAAGATTTAGGTCATCAAACTTAACCTAAATCTAAATATTTTTCGGTCTAAATTTTAGTTTAGATTTTTTAAACAGTGTTTTTTTGGTTTTGAAAAAAATGTTTTTGGAAATTAAAAAAAAAATTAAATTTTCGATCAAAAAATTACGCGTTCTTACAGGGCTTTAAAATGGTACGACGCCTTAGGTTGTAGAGGTACCTAGGCGGCGCATGTGCGCCGCCTAGGTACCTCTACAACCTATGGCGTAGCAGGTTCGAGGTACGAGGGCCCACCAGGGCTCAAAAGACGGTGGAATTCGAAGGGCTACAAGATGCCGTAAAAATATTACAAACATATTTTTTTATTATATTACAAACATTTTTTTTTTATCATTTATTCGTAGCGGATAATCTATAATAGCTAGGTTAATTTTCAATGTCCCTTCAAGTCGTGTAGAGCACGAGATCTGTGATTTTTTTTTATATAATAAGGTATTGGTGGCTGGCTGAGTCGGAGGGGCTAAAGCGCATGCTCCGACCAGCCAATGTTACCTCCGAGAAGGTAGGTGCCATACCGGAGACTTCCCTGGATTGCTGGCTATACTGGACTAGAGGAGAACACAACCGAGGCTGCTATGCGGCCATCTTACATTCAGTACGGTGGTACCAACCCAGTCGGCTACAGTTTGAGCCTACCACCTAGTAAGGGGCAAGGGAATACATTCAAGGGCATAACAATAAAAAATAAAAAATAAATCTGTTAATAAAAGTGGATGATGTGGAAGTTGCCCGCCCGCTGAGCGGCATCCTCGTCCTACATTAAGTAACCCAGCTCCACAAACTTTGGTAGTTGGTGCGTCGGCGCCTACTACGGCGCGGCGCCGCGCCGCGGCCGCTATTGTTCTCCTTTCTGTCTACATCTCGTGCTCGAGATTCGATCGTACAGCGTGTTCCACTTTACTTCATTCGCTGCCATTACGAGAATTACGATACTAGCTACTCGAGGAACCACGCGAGCCGTCTCGGGCCCCGCCGCCGCCGCCTCCGCGCCCGCCGGTTATTCCGAACTGACTTCTATGAGGTGCAGTCGAAATCTCATTTCTTTTTCTTATCATCACGGATACTACATGGATAAAATGGAAATATTAGATTTCATTAGAATTATTGTATGGTTTACGGAACTTTATGACGAAATTATCTTAAAAAGGCAAAATATTATAATGTCATGTTACAAATTCAGATTGTTCACAAGCAGTCACAGTCATAATAAGTCATACGTATTACTAACAAAATGAAAGAAGCACGACATCGAGTGAAATAGCGAAGATTTGCACTCTCGTAAAAATTGACCTTGGATGCTAGTGTCCAGATCTCGCGGCCGCCGCCGCCGGCGTGCATTGCGGAGCCAAGTGCGACCTACGTATTGTTGGTTGGGTCATCGTAACTTGACCTCAAACATTAG
Source organism: Nematopogon swammerdamellus (assembly GCA_946902875.1). Lineage (NCBI taxonomy): Eukaryota > Metazoa > Arthropoda > Insecta > Lepidoptera > Adelidae > Nematopogon > Nematopogon swammerdamellus. The sequence continues at coordinate 13,236,029 of OX336340.1, forward strand.
GTTCGAGTACCCTGGCAGGAGATAACATTGTCTCACAAATTCGGTGTACAACCTTATGAGGCCGAGCCGCCGCCTCTCCGCCGGCAAGACAGAAGCTATGCGCGAGATTTGTAATACAATTTACACAATGAAACTAATACAATTTTCAAGGATTCTCGCTAGACTTTCTCTGGGGACACAGAGTCAGTTTTGGTTTAATCAATTAGAAGTAAAATAAAAAGTACCTTTTGAATCCGGGAGTTGAAATAATTTTCCCGAGACAGGCGTAAGTATGTCTAGTCTTATTTCTGAAGACTTATTGTAATCCAGTAAGACATATTGATCAATCAAAAAGTTATTTAACATAGCTTTTATACGCGGCTTTGCTCCCATAGCCATCTCGTATGTCCATCATGAAGGTCCTTTCTAAATACTGATCAAATAATTTTTAAAATCGGATGAGTATTTTCGGAGATTACCCCCTACATCCAAACTTACAATCTTTACCTCTTTATAATATTAGTCTAGAAGTGTAGATGATGCTGATCCCTAAGTACACTACGAGCCTGATGTGGCTTATTATAATTAAAGCGAGAGGTTTTCCAATACGAGCGCATGATACACGAGCTTAATGAATTCGTTTATATTTCACGAAGTAAATACTTAGGCCCAGAAACAGCGATTAGCTGAATCTTGGATCTACTCGTACGGTTTTGCCTAGATGATCGCAAAAAGTTAACGAGGTGTTTGAGAAGCGGTGCTGCAGCGGGGCGGAGGCGGCGGTGCGGCGCTCTTGTCATCAGAGCAGCACTGCAATGTAGAGACGTGTCACGGTCATCGCTCATCAATCAATCATTAATAATAACATAACATGCTGATTAATCAGCGCGTATGGAAGTTTGATTAGAATAATAGACTATTTTAATTTATCCTATGAACGCTTTTTCTACAGTTATGCAGAGTGAACTGTGAACTGGGAATTATTATTTTTTTCGTTTCCATCCAAGGGACATAATGATTGTTGGCGATTCCCTTGAACGTATGACTACTAGAATAGAATAGAATTTATAATTTTTAGGCTAGGAGGAAAAGGGAGCCAGCATGTTAACTATGAAAATGCAAAAAACTCTTACTCTACGCCTATCTAAGAGGTAAGTCGTGTAGGTATTTTCCGCGGTTTTCATTATTAGTAATAATGTGGTACATGATGCTGGGATACAAGGAAACATAAATTACTGCGAGAGTTCTGGTTTTACATTATTAAAACGAAGTGTCATTGAAATTATAATATTATTATAATCAGTTGCTCGTTAACCCACAAGCCATACACTTACATTATCTACTATAAACACATGGCGAGGGCATATGGTGGAACTGAAATCGAGCGGTTTTATCAGTGCTTTGTGCAACTTTACTTGACTAATATGTATGTCATTATTGCGAAAACACCAGGCTGGCAACTAAAATATCAAAAACATGATCGAATGCGTTCAATGTTTAGGTATGTACAACACAATTTATTTGAGTATTTATTAGATGTCTGTGCGATTATGATAACTCTAATGAATATTGTTAAATGTTTATCTAACCCAGCGTTAGATAAACGTGTTCGTTAAAACGTGTCCCAATAAAATGCAGTCTGATATCTATCTATATATATACATATAATAAAATCGTAAAGGTAAGAAAGTCTGTACATTGGATGTATTCGGAAAAAAACTAACCAGGGTGGCTTAAAATGAGATTCTGAACATGTTAGAACAGTTTTTAAAATTTTTGTTTGTTTGTTTGTTTGTCTGTACGCGCATCACGCAAAAACCACTGAACGGAATTAGACGAAACTTTGTATAGTGGCAGTTTATATGCCGGGTTAACATAATACGTAAAAAAAAATAACAAAAATAAAAAAAAAATTAAACAATTATAAACATTATTGCGCGTTTCAAATCACGTAGTCCAAAGTACATAATTATATCTTGAGAACTGGCAGCAAATACAATTTGAATAAAATATCCATTCGAAATTCAAAAATAAGTAGATACAACGAAAATGACAGTTCTTCTTTTTTATAACTTGAACACAATAGTCTATACATAAGTATCTATTCTTTCTATACATATAATAAAATCGTAAATGCAAAAATGCCTACTTGTACGCGCATCTCGCAAAAACCACTGAACGGAATTTGACGAAACTTTTTATAGTGACAGTGGGGATTAACATAATAATTAAAAAATATAATAAAAATCACGTAATCCAAAGTAAAGGTAAAAAACAATTTCAAATGTTATGTTGACAACGGACAACTGTCATCTCGACGTGAGCTGGCCGGTAACAAATTGTTTGATAAATAAATAATAATAATTTTAAGTCTAAGTAATGTCGCTGTCATTGGTGCAATACAATTTATATATCTGTTGCCCGCGACTTCGCTCGCGTGAAATTCGTATTTCAAAAAAAGAAAATAAGTAACTAAAGGCGGGGCCGAAGGCGGATCTGCACTCACGTAAACGATATTCTTTCTCGATGAAAGTAACTAAGGGCGAGGCGGAAGGCGGAGCTGAGTTCAGGAAGAAGAAAAAAAATTCTTGAAGAAAGTAAGTAACTAAGGGCGAGGTCGAAGGCCGAGCTCTATTCTGGAAGACCATAAACCTTCTCGAAGAAAGTAAGTAACTATCGGCGAGGCCGCAGGCCGAGCTGCGTTCAGGAAGAAGCTAAACCATCTTGAAGAAAGTAAGTAACTAAGGCGAAGCCGAAGGCCGAGCTACGTTCTGATAATTGCAAAAAAACCATCTCGAAGAAAGCAAGTAACTATGGGCGAGGCCGAGCTGCGTTCAGGAAGAAGCTAAACCATCTTGAAGAAAGTAAGTAAATAAGGCGAAGCCGAAGGCCGAGCTACGTTCTGATAATTGAAAAACCATTTCGAAGAAAGCAAGTAACTAAGGGCGAGGCCGAAGGCCGAGCTGCGTTCAGGAAGAAGCTAAACCATCTTCAAGAAAGTAAGTAACTAAGGGCGAGGCCGAAGGCCGTGCTCTATTCGGGAAGACCTTAAACCATCTCGAAGAAAGCAAGTAACTAAGGGCGAGGCCGCAGGCCGAGCTGCGTTCATGAAGAAGGTAAACATTTTTGAAGAAAGTAAGTAACTAATGCGAGGCCGAAGGCCGAGCTACGTTCTGATAAATGATAAACCATCTCGAAGAAAGCAAGTAACTAAGGCCGAGGCCGAAGGCTGAGCTGCGTTCAAGAAGAAGCTAAACCATCTCGAATAAAGTTAATTAATATAGTTAATTTTGAGTTAATTTAATTTAAATTTTATTATAAAGTCCACGTTTCTGACGGCAAATATACCGTGCATCCTAGAACCTCGCGGTTATTCCCGGCTGGATGGCACGAGGCCCGATGCTATCACCTTAGTGCCATGGACTAAGGGTAGTTATTTGATGTGGGACGCCACTTGTGTTCTCACATTGGCTCCAAGTCACGTTAGGACATCTTCAAGAGCGGCTGGCGCGGCCGAGGCCGGGGCGGAGAGCCTCAAACGCAACAAATATAGAAATATAATTCAAGATCGAATTTGTTGCGTTTGCGGTTAAAACCATGCATCGGTCCGTGGAGCAGTGAAGCCAAAAGAGGCTTGGGCCTCTGCTGGTTGACGCAACTGGTGTCCCGCCATCAAGGGCTTATGTACTTCATTCAAAGGGTAAGCCTTGCCATCCAGCGGGGTAATGCCGCAAGTGCTCTAGGAACATTTGAAAATGCCCGTTTTGATAGTTATTTTAATGTTTGTTAGGTAGGTTTTAATTCTTTAGTTATTAATATTACTTTTTTATTTTTATGAAATAAATAGATTGAGTAAACGATATTATATTCTGTCGAAGAAAGTAAGTCTTTAAGGGCGACGCCCGAAGGCGGAAGAGGGTTTTTGGTTTACCTGAACGCAGCTCGGCCTTCGGTCTCGCACTTAGTTATTTCCTTTCTTCCAGAAGGTTTATCGTCTTCCTGAACGCAGCTCGGCCTTCGGCCTCGCCCTTACTTACTACTTTATTTGAGAAGGTTTATCGTATACCTGAAAGCAGCTCGGCCTTCGGCCTCGCCCTTAGTTAGTTACTTTCTTTGAGAAGGTTTATAGATTACCTGAACGCAGCTCGGCCTTCGGCCTCGCCCTTAGTTACTTACATTCTTCTTTGGAATACGAATTTCACGCGAGCGGAGCCGCGGGCAACAGCTAGTTCTAAAATAAAAATGAGGTTTTATTAGATATATTTATTGCTTGAATGATTTTTACAAAGATCCTTCGAATAATAAATTGTTTCAGAAACTTGATAAATCTGTCTATTTCAGTCAGGTTGCATTGACTGCATGCTGGCAGGATCCGGTAGAGCGCCGCGGCATGGAGGCGGCGGCGGCGGTGCGCGGCGCGGCGGATTCACCGCGCATCTCCAGATGATCGGCGACCTTGACCGACATCGCACCGTACCACCCCCGCCCACCACTAGCTACCGCTGCTGCCGCCACCGCGTCACACTGACACACTGCGCCGCGCCGAGACTCGAGACTAGATGCCTCAATCACTTTCCATCTCGAATGCTCCTCCCTCATCTCATAACTTTTTGCACCACACAAGTTGATCGGTTTATTTTTATTTCGCAAAGTACATAAGAAATTACCTAACTGTGCAGTTTCTGTAGTTATTAAATAACAATTTTGTGCAAATTAACTGCTGACTTCTGCTATTACTCGCGCGGAATGAGAAGGCACAAGAATCTTGTCGCCGCTAATTTTACCCGACTGCGCGAAGCAAAAAGGAGGGTTATGTTCGAGTGTATGTTTGTATGTATGACTATTTCTGTGTCAAGCCCTGTAGCCTAGACAGCTTGATTGATTTTTAAAACTTATGAGGTGTCGTTGGATTCGTCTCACTCGCGCGAATAAAAAATGGCGGCCGTTAGTAGCTATATTATTTAAAGTTTGAAAATAGTTTTCCTCCAAGCCACATCCAGTGGGTATTATTGTCAAGAGCTCGATAATACGATTTCAAAAATATATCACACTAAAAGGTTTGAAACTAAAAAAAAAAATTATGAGACCGGGCTGCTAAAAAAATGAAGGAAACAAGAAGGCATTAGTAGAAAATGCTGTAGTCGGGCGTGTAGAAGGATTCAATTAGACAGATAGCCCGACTACAGCATTTTCTTCTGATCTTTCATTGTTTCCTTCATTATTTTACCAGTCGGGTTTTATAAATTTTGTATTTGATTTTCTATTCTGTTGAAATGGATGTGATGATGACGTAGTCCTGTCTCCGTTTCCGCGGAAGTGAAGAGCGCGAGAGGACCACGTCGTCACATCCATTTTGAAATGTGATTGTTGACAAGTGAGTGGTTCCTTCTCATCCCTCGCGAGTGATGAATGCATGTCCTAGTTTACATTCTTACTGTATTTAGTTTTGTGAAACGGATATAGTACACGCAAGTTTTGACACAAATAGAAACATGAACCTGAGAGAAATGTCGTGGTTCTAATATGATATTAGTGAGTGTAATTTGGTGACAACGACCTCGCGATTTAGTTACAGTTTATGCAAACGAATCGATTGATTCTCGAGTGGTTTTTATGTAAGGCTTACACAGATACTGGGAGTCGCAAAAACGGCCAGTTTCGTGAATAGTTTCTTAACATTGGCACTCAATTAACAGCCGCTTGACTGCTAGCGGATCTAAGGTCGCGGCACGGCGGCAAATAGATAAACATTCAACGAAAGATCGCGATTTGAATGACTGCACATATCTGAGCATTATTTAGTTGAAGAGCCTGCGTCAATGGTACAAGCTCGGGACGCGGTCTCTTTTCCGGGCTGCAGTTTCGAAGGCGGAGATCACCCTAATGGTAGCGAACCTTCGTTATAAGATGGCGCCCTAGGCAGGTTAAGGATAGTGCAAACGAAAAAAAAAACTAGTGCTTCCTGATTAATGACGGGCGTACCTAATATTTATTTTTTATGGAACCTGACACGATTGGCTACATCAATCATCACCTACAACATCCGTGATGTCAGCTCATAACACCTTGGTAAACTAGGTGCCATGTCAGTGCTTCTGTTTGTTCTGAATTCTGTTTCCTAACATTAAGCACTGACTTGACTGACACACACGCTGGAATTACCGCGGATTCGCACCAATCGATTCTGCAGATCTTTCCTCTACAGAACCGGTAAACTCTGGAACGCTCTCCCTGCTCATATATTCCCCCCCAAGTACAGTCTCGGGTCCTTCAAGAGGGGCGTGAATGGGCACCAGTCAGGCCGGCATGGCATTCGCAACCCCCGCATACGAGTACGACCGAATGATCATGGGCGTCGTTAGACACCTTATGGGCTTATTCCGCGACATATGGCTCGGTGCCATATATCGCGCTTTCAATACAGTACGCGGCAGTAAATAATGTAATAATAATACACTTTATAAAACTTAATGTGTGGCAAGGGCGGGCTTATTGCCTTAGGCAATTACCTCCAGTCAACTCCAAAATGTACATCGAGCTTTAGAAAGAGAGCATCCGGTTGTAGAGCGTCCTCCCAGTCGCACGAACTCGCGACAGGGACGACGGCGCTCTGCAACCGGATTGTCTCTTTCTAACGCTCGATGTACATGATTTATTCCCGCGTACTGTACTAACATGTGAAAATTCCTTAAAATAGTACTTTCTCAAGGTTTAATTTGCTGTTTCTGTTGTTTATTTATTGATGGTTTTTCATTAATTTGTTGCCATTGTTATATATCGACAAGTTTCCTTACGTCATTTAGCAATCAGAACGGACTCAAGCGCAATATTTTGTTTTATAAATGAGAAGATGAGACAAGAATAGTATAACCAGATGGTTATTTGTATGGTTGGTTATGTTAGGGTTGCGTGTAGCGCGTAACTCTGCCAGGTCTCTTACGAAAGCGTTGCGTTCGGCAAGTGGTCGTTAGATTCGACTGCTCCAATTAGTAAGCCTATCCTAATGGTCAGTGAGTGCAGGCTAGCGGAGACTGGAGGCGCAGTATGGCACAGTTCACACGCACTCAGGTATAGCAGACTGTGCTGTAACACCTTGCAAATTAAACGATACTGCTTCCGAATACATTATTATATTATTTTTAGGTTCTCGTTTCGTAATTTCTCCACTAGGCTTGAAGTGATAGAAGGAAAAGCACACGCAATGAAAAAAAATAGCGGTTCAGTTGATAATTCTGTTAACTAGCATCTCTCCCCGTGTATGTCGTAAAAGGCGACTGAGGGATATGACTCCCTTTTAATATTCCTAGGTGGTACGGTTTAACCCGCCCGGGTTGATACCAGCGCACTGAATGAAAGGTCGCTCGAAACGGCTATGTAAATAGTTTGTGTTTTCCGTCCAGTTCAGTGTAGTCGGCACGACCGAAGGGAAGCACTGACGTGGCACCAAGTTCACCCGGTGTTATGGGCTGACGCGGATTTTGTAGGTGATGTGCCAACCGTGTCAGTTTCCATAAAAAAACTGGGTTATATTTGTATGGTGCGACAAATGTGTTTCGCTGGAATTCTGTGAAAAAAACTCTCAAGATACTCATAGATGAGATCAGTAAGAGTGTCTGGTTTATATAAAAAGTAAAGGTTTATAAATGTTCTCGCTCCCAACTCTCTAGTTCTAGTTATCTAGCTTCAACTTAGCACGAAGTTCGCTTTGTCATATTGAGCATTCGAGTATAGTTTTCATCATACCTAGATATGCGGCAGTAACATTGTATGTAGATTGTGGTTTTGCTCGGGAACGGTTCCGAGATCCGCGATAGTGATCTAGCTCGGCGCTTGTGCAAGACGCGTGCGCGAGCGCGTGCGCGGCGCTCCTCCTACCCAGCAGTGATCCAATAATGTGGTGTAGCGAGCCTTTGTCTGCGGAGGCGGCTGGTCGGCCCGCACTCGGCGCGGACGCAGCCTGGGGCATGTAGGGCACCGCAGCTGGACGCCGCCGCCGCCGCGCCGCCGCCGCCGGACACGAAGTAGGAACACTTACTTTCGCTTTCTGAGACAATCGCCTGCCTTGTGAGGCTTGAGCTTTTATTCTTTCAATCTACACTAATATACAGAGGTGAAGATTGTAAGTTTGTAAGTTTAGATGTAGCGTGTAATCTCCGAAAATACTCATCCGATTTAAAAAAAATCGGGGTGTGGCTGTGTCTTGGACACGGCCGTGTGTTTTACGTGAATACGTGTACGTAACGGGTAATATTTTCCTAGAGCGTATTACGTAACGAATTCTTTGATCCTTTAGCTATCGAGTGGTGTAATTAAATTTTGAATGTAGATTATAGATATGAAGCTCCAACACCAAACTGTATCACCCGATTTTGTTATCATCAGTTTTCTGGATTGGCTCCCACTATGAAAGCAAATTTAAAGACGTATTCACGTCAACAATTCTTTGACCAATATTTAGAATGGACCTTCAGGATGGACATAGGCTATGCGAGCGAGGCAGCGGGCAAAAGCTAGTCAATTAATATACTACGCGAAACTCAGCTTATACTTTTAAATGTTACTTGAGCGATTTGACTCAGCGGTTACAGATCACGGTCATGAGTTGGATTATGAACGATTGCATCATCGTCGATGAAATAGTATCGCTTAAGGATGTTGATTATATCTTTCCAATCAATAAGGCCTATAGAGAATGAGAACGCACGTGGGTGGAGTTTCGTACGGTCATAACACGGCTAATTTCAGTTAGATAATTTAACCATTACGAAACTGTGATGGATCGGGTTTATAGAAAGCCGGTTTCTCCATAATTTGGTCACATTGACACTTTAGTGTCGTTTTTAATTCTTCTTAATTGATGGGCATTATTTGGGGGAATTTTGTGACATCAACTTTACGAATGTTGGTATTTATCCAATATTTATGAAGGATGAGAGCACCACGTTCGCTATTGGCGTTACGTCTTCATTGTTTTACAATTCTTTCGCAAAATCATTGTAGATCAAGTTGCTGCTTATCTATTTCCCGTACGTTTGTTAAGCAATAGTAGCACATGATATTTGAAATGAGACCATTTCCTGATTTAGTTAGATGTTGTACTTGGGTCACACATTATTTTGGTTCTATCATTATTTTGTCCAAAACGCCACTGCAACTGACGTTCATGATTCACGAATTTCGCGAACTAGTAAATCCATACGAGCGAAGTATACATATATGTTAGGTACATGTAGCAGAATTTCAAACAATTGATTTCCCACTTACACTAACGAAGACTTAAGTACTAGGTAGAAACTATAACCGGTGCTAAGTTTGAACTTCCGAGGTGCAGTCAAGGCGACTTTTTCGCTGAGAACTGGCGGCCGCGCCGCGGTCGTGTCGGAGTAATGGTCTCGTAACAGCGAACGAGTCGGGGAACAATGCGCATGGGAAATGTCGCCTCATTCTTATATCTGCTCACATTGGTTTTGTGCTAAACTTTTTCTCACAACAGACAGATTGTGCTGTGGTGGCGTGTGCGCCTATGTACTACGAGTACCACTTACCAGTACATATGAACTAATTTGAATGATACGAATTTTCAATATTTCCCTACGTACTCCAGTTTTGCTATAGCAGGCCGGAGTGCAAAGACCTTTTAAATTTCCGCTTATTTTGTGTGTTTATTTTATTTACTTACTGAATTTAGGTGAAAATAAAAAAAGGTCATGATCGTACAAAGCAAAAACTGGTTTGGTGATATAAAAGCCGACAAGTGCGAGTCGAACTCGCGTGGATAGGGTTCCGTACTATTCCGTTTTCCGTGAGAACTTGAATAAGTACTTAGGATTTTCTTTTAGGTTTTCCTGTAAACTATAAGAGAGGACCTATATTCCCTATTTTGTTTCATAATTTTAGACTAAGTATTTTCGTAGATAAGGTGTGGGATGTTCCATTTTCGTATATTTTCTTAAATATCTTTTAAACTATGCATTTTTAAATTACAAAAATGTATTTGTATTTCGAATTATCGTCATTATACCACAATCGTTCAATATACCAGATTCCATTAGCGAAAGCTGTGCATAAAACCTACAGTAAATACTAATCACTACTTCAATTGCTATAAGTCAAATGTCTAATTTGCTAAGATTGAAGCCGTTCGCTAGGTTATATCACCGGGCGTGGTCGCTTCCGACGTTGCTTCCGACGGACAGTATGCGGTCTTTGTATGAGCGAGCCCAATTAACCGGACGAACGTAACGTCAGCCGGCCCGATTGCATCGCGCTGCGTAACTTCGATCCGAAATATGTATTTAATAAAGGCGGTCGTGTTCCGGAGGCACGCGGCACGTCTAGGAGGCTACTTTCACTCTCGAGACAAGAGCAGCGTGCGCGCTTCACGCAGTCGCAGTCCCGCTCGCTCCGTGTCCCGAAAGCTTACAAAAGCGTGGTTACTTCCGCACTAGCTAGACCAATGATATTACATTAAAAAAGGGGATATTAAAATTATTTTACATATATCATCATTTAGCTAGACGATAACGGCACGGCAATACCACGGCACGAGCACGGCACGGCAGCAGTGGAGACAAATACCGTGACGCCATGGCGATATCGTGGTCGTCGAGTGCGATTTTGGAGGATTTCCTCCAAGAGTGCGATAGCTGTTTCTTATTTTCATAAATCACATTAACAATTTTCGCTCTGGCAGACCATGGCCACGGACCACCGTATGCCGTTGCGAAATTTAATTTATTTTTGTCTCCACTGACGCCGTGCCGTGCTGGTCGTTGCCGTGCCGTTGTCGTCTGTTGAGCAAGCAGCCAAGCAGGTCTCTGAGCTTGAATCTAACAGATACTCGTATAATTCGATAGTAAATACGTGCATACATCGACGACATATTGGTAGATGCGTGTCGTGTGTGAATATTACAAAATAAACGACCACCGATGTACAAAATCCACTACAGAAGCGTATCAAGCGGCAAGCGTCCCTACAACATGATTAGTGTGTCGTAGTTATACGTATGGAATATGCATGTGCGTTTACTTACAACTCTTGTTTGCATAAAATAAGCTTAGTCTCTGACCGAGTACCATTTAGTTGTAGTGCACTTGCATATAGACTACTTTCCTTTTTTAAATGTATGTACACATTATGTACAGTTTTGTACAACCAATTTAAAGTTTTGTACAGGTGTTTTATGTCTTATTTAAAAAAAAATTATATTGCACTACAACTTAATACTGAGCAAAAAATTAAAAACCAGACGAAAACCACTGTGTAGGACTCAGTGAGTAACGTACAGTTTTGTACAACCAAAATAAAGCTTTGTAAAGGGTTTGTTATGTCTTATTTAAAAAAAATTGCACTACACCCAAATGCTGTAGTGGCAATTTGTTTATTTCGTATAAAATTTAAGGAAACTGCTTTATTTTAAAAAATGTGCACATTATGTACATTTTTGTACAGCCAACATAAAGTTTTGTACAGGGTTTGTAATGTCTTATTTTTAAAAGTTTAAAATTGCTGTACTACCAGAAGAGATTTTAATCCGAGACAGATGTGCCATCCCTATAAATGAACTTGGTAACATAAAAAGTAGTATTTAATTAAGCCCACGGATATAGCCACCGTATCTAAGGTAATTAAAATTTATTATATCTTTACATCTGCTAATTATGTGACAGTGTCAATGTCACTGATCTTGCAAGCAATCACACTTTTTTTTTGTTGAGTGTATCCCTTCTTCGGGATAGGCAAGGGTTTCTCTTTTTCTTAAATAAAAAAAACCTCAGTATGTGTTCTGAGAGCGTGACGCCGCGCCGCCGTGTTGTAGAGTCGGTCGTAGCAAGGAGGTCCGATATGAGGTCACAAGGATGCACGATGGGGTCCATCCGCGGCCGCATGATTTCACGGTAGGTTAGATGCTAATTAGTTACGGTGACCGTTCGCTAATCGTGTCTTCCTCGTATGATGTTTTTTGTAAGTGAATAATTAGGTAATTTGTATGGCTCGAGCCGAACCGAGTCGAGTCGATCTTCGAAGAATGGACGTCACGGGGCATTATGAATGGATTTAGAACATAATACAACCTATTGCATTTTTTTGCTCTAACCTTGTGAAAACAAAGATTCAGTGCTCGGGCTGGTGGTGACGTGTTTGTGAGAGTGTTTGAGTTATCTTTCAGTGTCTACTTAGTTATAATTATATGGAATCCTACAACATATGGCATTGTGAAATGTCTATTGCCTACATAACGTACGTAGAGCTCACACAGAAAGAGCTATGAGAGTAAACGCAAGTTTTTTTAAGTAAATTTAATTTAGGAAACAGAGGTACATATGTCAGGATTGTCGCAATTTCTCTATCTATCTCAATCTCTCGTCGACTTGCATTGTCATACAACGCGACCGGAGCCGCGGGCTCATCTAAATAAGCTCTATAAATAAATTTATAAATATCTTTTGAAACTTACCAACAACACCAAGCCATATATTCGACTATGCATCTTGCATTGGTCCGAGTACTGGGTGTGATATCACTCAGGCGCGGATCTGAAACAACATTAATTTATATTTGTTTTATTAAATTCTCTTCATCCACTGCTTTCACAGTGCATGTCCTATATCTTGCTCTTTGTTCCGCCTAGGAGCCCCCACCCCAATCCAAGAAATTGATCAGATTGTTCATCAAGATATGCTGTCATCAATTTTGTATGTACGCCAGTTTGCTTCTGGAGAATACAAATTTTTACTTCTGCTTTCAATAAACGGCTGATAATGTCTTAACATTTTAATCACCGCTTCAGTGCAGACAACGACTTAGGATATAATTTTGGTTTTCGATTTCCATAATTGCATATAATATACATTACTATTATGTATTTCAATCTTTTCGTCGTAAGAGCGGTTGATGATATTTACGAAAGCAGTTGTTACAAATAAACGGGTTTATAATGTCAATGCTTTCCAGATCTCAAGTGGAGTTTATAGTGCACTTGACGAGCAGATCGTGCGCAAAGAGTTTGTATTACGTCGCTGCGCTCCTATATAGAGCGACCCTATGGGCACACAGCTACGAGAAAGAATGAAGCCCGTTGCGCGGTGTAGTGCGGGCAGGGGAATGACGTTCGGCTCCTACTCGGGCATGCGCGAACGGAAAGCGTCCAAGCGTAGAAACAATGTATCTCTTATTTTGCAAAATTTAATCTTTATTGTAAGTGAGGTGTAGGTACCTTAATATTATATTGAATTCTTACGGTGCTTACTTTTATTACTTTATCCTATTACTTTAAGTGAGCTAAACTTGTATGTATATATTTGTTTCTCGGAAACGGCTCTAGCGATTTCGACGAAATTTAATTGTATTTATATAATGTTACTTTTTCAAGTTTATTCATCTACATAGATAGGTGTAGACACCAAGCAAAGCTCGATCGCTCAGGTACTTGCCATTATGAAAGATTCGTATTTACGACAAATGAGTGAAAAAAAAAAACATAACATAACAAAAGTTTTTTAAATCAAAATTTATGAATTTTCAAAATTCAACTTTCGAATTAAAACATGATTGGGTCTTTATTTGGAATTTAACTAAACCTCACACAAAAAGTTGCGGATTATGAGTTATCTATCACTACTACATTACTATACTACGAAAACGCAAAGGATGATGGTGTTCGTAAATTGTTCCAAAAAGTCAAGTTTATATTGAATATCACTCGTTTAGGACTTTAATGTGGTTCAGATAAAGGCTTTAAAATTCCATGCACTCTTTTTCTTCTCTTTTGTAAAGAGAGAATTTTTTTTCTTCTGATAACCTTGTAGTTCAGGCAATAAAGGAGGTGTAGAGTGCGTGAGCAGGGTCAAAAGCGATTTCTTCAGAAACCTCTGTTCGGGGTGCTTAGGGAGTAAGCATACTAAAAGGTCCTGGCGTCGACAGTTAACAGTTGCACCAATTTTAAGATTTTTTGTAAAATTTCATCATTTTCAGAAAAAGTTGTTTTGGTCATTCCTGAGTCACAACTATCGTTTGTTACACCTATGAATCATCTAATAATATGTCACACTTGAAAGCGGGTTAAATGCAGTAAATGAAAATCATCTCACTTGAAAAAATGGAAAATAGTATTTTATAGATGATAAATAAAAGTTTGTTATAAGGTAAGTAATGTTATTTTATTTTAATAATAATTCATTGTTTTACTTCCAAGAAGTTTTCATCCTCTTTGGACGTGAGTGCCCTGGTAAGGGTTCTTCGTCCATGGCATCTTCATTCTCAGTGGTGGGTGGTTCTTGATGAAGGGCCTCTGCGTGCTGTTTACTTGCGCTCTCAGTCTGTGGGAGCGAGCTAATTTCAGGCTTTATATTAGCCACTGACCTCATAAACGACTGGAAGATGTTGAGGGAGGTCTGTCTTGCTGGTGCCCAATACCATTTGAGGAAGCACATCTTCCCAGCCTGTTCAACCTCGCCGTGAGTGGAGGCGGGGTTGCAAAAGATCACTGCCGCTTCCTTGATGACTTCCGACTTCAAGTACAATTTTAAGAAGCCCACTTTACTTCTCCTGAAAGTTGCAGATGTTGTGTCGCAGCCGGTAGATGAATAGGATGTATTCAAATCTACGCTGCTGCATCTCTTGGGTGGACAGTTCTATTGTTTTGGTTTTTCCTCGGCCGGGTTTCAGTAGCGGGATGTCTTGGGTGGAAGGAATCGGCACCAGCAAGACAGACCTCTCTCAACCAGTACCGCTTCCAGTCGTTTATGAGGTGAGTGGCTAGTATATAGCCTGAAATTAGTTCGCGCCCACCAACTGAGAGCGCAGCTAAACAGCACGCAGAGGCCCTTCATCAAGAACCACCCACCACTGAGGATGAAGATGCAATGGAGGAAGAACCCTTACCAGGGCCCTCACGTCCAAAGAGGATGAAACTTCTTGGAAGTAAAACAATGATTTATTAAAATAAAATAAAATTACTTACCTTATATATAATACACTTATTAATACAATTATTTATTATCTATAAAATACAATTTTCCATTTCTTCCAGTGACATGATTTCCATTTACTTCATTTAACCCGCTTTCAAGTGTGACATATTATTAGATGGTACATAGCTGTAACAAACGATAGTTGTGCCTCAGGAATGACCAAAAGAACTTTCTCTGAAAATAATGAAATTTTACAAAAAATCTTAAAATTGGTGCAACTGTTGACCGGCTGGAGATAAATTAGCATATGTATACACACGTTTAAAGGGAATTAAATTCTCTATAACTTCTTCTTTGACACTATCTTTCTCAGGTGAATAGTTTAGACGATATGAAGGAAATATGAGGTAAGAATAATTTTTTCGAAAATTTTAACTTTTCCTAAGCGTGTAGCTCGAAAACGGTTCGGAATTAGAAAAAAGTGAATAGAATAAAAGTTGTAGAGAATTTTATGAGCTTTCATTCGGTAAAACACAATTTTTATCTACGGGGCACTGTTTTCGAGATCGCAGCGAAAAACCCAAAAGCGGGACCTTATTTGGAACTATTTACATAGCCGTTTCGACCGACGTTTCGTCAGAGCGGTGGATCCAACCGGGCCGGGATAAACCCTACCACCTAGTAAGGTATGAAGAGAAGGGGCCTACAGGTTAACGTGGAATCCGAACCACGGTCAGCTCCAACGGTCGAGCGGTTACCCATCCAAGTACTGACCGCGCTTAGGGTTGCTTAAGAACGAAGGTAGGTATATGCGTGATTTACGTTAAGCTCATTCCATTCGTATCGAAATGGCGGCCATTTTTTGAAAAAATAAAATGCTTCATATCATAATGATACCTACGTGAACGAACATGCGTCGTTTAATAAAGTAACCGAGCTCTAAAGTCCTTCCATAGAGTATTGACTTTTACTTGGTTTAAAAAAAAATACACGAAAGATCATATCTGCCTCCTATTTTGGAACTTTATCATCAATACCTACTAATAATAAATCTGTAAGGGATGGCCATGGAGTAAGTTACTTTGTTTTATGAGATATTGAGTTTGTAGACTCTATGTATGAGACTAAAACTAAATTGACGATTTTTAGAACTATTTTCTGTATGTATGTAACTATCTATGTTCCACGATAGCTCTTAAACCGATCATCCGAATTCAATGAAACTTAGTACAAGCACATTTACCTATACGAGACATAGGATAGGCTAAATAAAATTCAGTTCCGGTTACGCTATGATGTGGCTGTCATACAAACCGAAAAGGTACGTGGGCGGGCTTACTTACTTTCTTCTTTTTAAATCCGAATTTCACGCGAGCGAAGCCGCAGGCAACAGCTAGTACTACTTAAATTAAATACGTAATCACATGGATTATTATATAAATATTCAGGAAAAAATATGATTTAGACTTAGCACGTTCTATAGGAAATCCGCCACCGCCGTCGCTCCCGGTTAAAATATCACCAAAATACCAATTTCCTGTGGAATCTTAGACCATTCACGATTCTAGTCTACTTCTTTGAGTCAGATGTGCAAATTAAAACGCAACAGTTGACCATTTTGGCTGAACTTTAGGAATAAAACTAAGAAATTGCTCCCTCTGCATCGCGCGACGAAGCACGGCCGATGACTGCCGATCGGACCCGACCGCGCTTCGTGGCGCTCACCAACGAAGCTTCACCTCACCAACGCTCACATTCTCTCTATAAAGGAGCGCAGCGACGTAATACAAACTCTTTGATCGTGCGTTATCTCAATATCACGCTGTCATAATACCAGGCTCAGAGAGTCGCCCACCCGTGCTAAAGACATAGCAGAACTAATTTAATTCTTGGGCTTCGGCAAAGGCGTAGGTAACCATCGTTATCAGGTAGGAAGGTTAATGTATAGGTAAACCTACGCTAGGAACTAATGTCGTGCCGAAGAGATCCCCATCTAAATAATCTTCCTTGCGACTACCATTATTACCACGTTTTAAATGTTCTTCGTATTAATTGAAATGAAAATGAAATGAAATGAAAATGATGTAAACTTACACACACAGTACATAATAAAGTGTTAGAATAAATACTCACTACCTACTGACCACATAATTATTACACTTTGAGTTATAAAGAAGACAATATACAGTCAACCTAAGAGAACGTTTGCACTGTACCGACCAAGGCTTGCAGACGGCTCAAAGAGTCGTAGTGTGCGTTTAACGTAAGTACTTAGTAAGTAAGTAGGGCGTTTTCACGCGTGTGTGGCACAAGATTGTTCCAGCACTTGGTTGCACGGTACCTGACTGAATAACCCCTTGGGATCTGAGACATGACGCGACACGATGAGAACTGGCTGACGTGGCTTGGTCTTGGTCAAGTGATGCATATCCCGGAACGAGGTAAGCTTTTTCATGAAGACATTTTGGAATTTTTGGACGACTTTGTAAATCTGACCTGCAAAATGGAGAACTCGCCGGGTTTTCGTTTTCAGGATTCCTTTTTCATTGAGGTAAGTAGTGATATGTGTACGCCGCGGAATGTTCAATCAGAAACGCGCGCAAGCATTTTGCACACGTTGTATTTATTGCCCGTGAACCCGTGCGTGATGTCTTGGCCACGGGCCATATACGGTATCACAATAGTCAAAGGGCGAAAGGACCAGAGCATCAGTTATCTATATTCTTAACTTTTCTGAAAGGTAGGACCTAATGTTATAGAAAGTACATTAAGCCCGTAGAAGGCTGCTCTACCTTGAAATTTATATCTTCTTAGTATAATAATTATACAACCGGTTATTGGATGAAAAGAAAAATACAACAATAATGCAAAATACAACTAGATAGGTAATAACAATTTTGAAGAAAAACATAGCCAAACAGAATTAAATTTTTAGGTTCATACATACATACATAACACACGCTGTATCCCGACAATCAGGGTAAGCAGAGTAATCGGTGTTGTGCTATAAGGACTCTGGTAAATTACAGCACAACACCGACCACCACGTTTAGCACAGTATACGGACAAGACAACTATCAAGCAGCAAGTAAGACACGAAGAACTCACCTGCTGCATGACTAGGTGGAAGGACTGCGCCAAGGTGAGAAGTGGCTAGCCTGTCGCCCTTTAGCGCAGTATCTTGTCCTTATCCCTTAGTCGCCTCTTACGACATGCACGGGGAGAGATGCAGTGGGGCTATTCTTTTTACGTACCGGCCCCACACGGTACAGGTTATACCTCTCATAACATAGCTTTCTTTCATCCAGTGGGTGAGTTTATATTGCCCTATGGAAATCTCTTCCAGCTCACCCATTCCATTAGATATAAGGGCACGATCACAGAGCACGGAATACCCCCGCCCGCCTCCTAGAGGCACCCTAAGCGATAATATTTGAAACCCAATAACTGGACGTAGTGCTACTAGCGCTTCGTATGTGTGTTTGCGTGTTAGTATCGACACTACACACAAAGAGGAGCAAGTTAGGCACACGCACAAAACAAATGCACACGCACAACACACATATGTAAGTCATAGGCCACGCCTACAGGCTTCAACGCCGTTGTAGGGAAATCGCGCTCAGGGCGCCTCTAGGAGGGGGCGCGGGCGGGGGTATTCCGTGCTCTGTGGGCACGATTAATAATTGTTCTTGAAAGCGGAGCTCCCTGTTGATCACGAGTCCAAGGTTCCGAGGCCATCGAATGTAGAGTTAATATTTCCAGATTTTTTACATTCAGATTTGGTAGAATTAGTACTAGGTAATTTCGTCTGGCAAAAAAAAACCATTATTAAAATTTCTTAAGACGTATTTTCCCGGTATACGCCGGGCCTTTCAATCACTTCACAGCTCTGAAACCTGAATGAAACTTATGAAGTAATGAGTTTCATTAGTGAGTATCTTCTACCGTCATTCACATTCTGTTTATTTTTGTCCATTGCACGGCGTGTCCAGTGTGACCGTGAGCTACTTGCTGCGTTTAATAATTTACGACGTCATGACAATTTTGGTAGGTAAATGGGCCTCTAACTAGACGCATAGACATGGGCATGGGCAAGTAATGTTATGATCTACTTTCAGCAAGGTTGTGCGTGGGTGTGTATGAGGCATAATCGGAATGCGACGGCGAGCTGCGCCGGCGCACACCCGTTCTTGTCCTAAGAGGGGGACGACATTGACGGAAGATTATTATCGCCTCGCCAAGCACAGCTCTGTAAATATTGTGCGATCAAAACGGACTGCTAATACGTAGATTAGTGAATGTCAACGTATAGCAAAAACATGTAAGAAAAAAAAAAAAATCACCGATATCGGTAGAATGGTTTCGTAGTTTCAACATTATGTGTACCTTTTTCATTCGTTTTGCCAAAACTTTACATCAACTAGGAAATACATCAAGTATCAAACTTAGTATAACCGCATGCCTAACACTGGGATTAAATTACCATTTCATAACCTATGTATTTTATTTACTAATTAGTACATGTAAACGAAGTACATCTATTTTGAACGAAATCGGAAACTACATAATATAGTCGGATATAGGTAGAGGTATGTACATAATCATAATCAGTGATATTCATCCTGCCACTTCTGGGCGCCGGCTTTGTGCTCTCCTGTATATTCTTGTTACTTTTCATGTCCTGTTTGTCTTTCAGTTGAGTGCAATAAAGAGTTTCTAATTCTATTCTGATTCCAACTGGTGGAATTTGACAAATCTGCATAATGCGGTAGCTAGAAATGAGAAGACGGATGGATATTAAAGAAGTTCGATTACGTCCATGGCTCGCGTGCAATTACCCGCACGCCCGAGGTGAATGCCTAATGAAACCGTACATTTATAGAAAGTATCGAAAACAATACATCACCGAACGACAGTGAAACTGGACAGAACGCGTCGTGAATGTTAAGCGGATATTACAATGGTCGTGTTAATAACGTGGGACTTCATAATATGTGCGAGTGAACTAGACACTGAGAGAGCGATGGCGAGGGGCCGGAGGAGAGGGGTTAGCAAGGGGGAAGAGGCAAATCTTTAGCAGACTGCAAAATTTGTTGCACCCGAAGTACATAATATAAATATTGTTTTAAATAATTTTGATGTGACACCGTTTCCCCACGCCCAGAAAGTAATGATGAAAATACTGAAATTATCTTCTTCCCATATAAATACGTTATATCAATACCGTCAGTATAATTTTTTATTAAAGTATTATTTTTATCAGTATTATGGAAATATGGTGGTGCAATGTTGGTGGGTGTGGTGAATGTTATTCCCCTAGACAGGCGCCCTTTTAGAGACCACTAGGGGAAACAGATGTGCAGGGCAGTGAAAGCGTTCCACATATAATTATAATATGGTGTAGTGAAGGCGATTTGAAGGGATAAGTAAGGAGGTTCTGCCGGTTCTGGTCCACCCTTGACTACTGCGCCGGTGGATGGTGACACCGCGGTCCATGAGGAAGCTGGGCTAGCGTTCGGTGTCGTCGTTACTGCGGTCACAGCTATCGGCCGCTCTGCGGTCGCCTCTACATTCGATACTTTACCTCATCCGCGGGGAATTTCACATTGAACTTCAGCAGGACATGAATAAGACGGATGTGATCTAACGCTTGCTTTAACCGAGAACAAATATGTCAGGATTATTTTTAATAACATAAATAGGGTACAATGTGGTTGATAGTTTGTGGTTACGTTATAATAAACATACATACTTACATACATAGCGTCCTCTTTCCCAGTGGAGTAGGCAGAGACAACGGATCTCCACGTGCAACAATCCTGACTGGCCTATGCCGCCTCTTCCACTCTCATAATGTTCTAATACGTAATCTTAATTATTTGTTACCAGAACTACTGAAAGTGTAAGACATACATAACCATGAGCTGTTAAAGTATAACGTTATTTTAGTAATATAGGCGTAGCATTTTTATTAACATCCGAATAAATTTTCTGCATTTTTATGTAAAATTTTACAAATTATCAGCATGTTGTCGCATATGTACGTAGGGTGAAACTACACTTTCTGCAGACATTTTTAACAATATTAAGAGCGTGCCGTGCAAAATGACAGGCGACGACGGTGCTGCCACTCAAGTAAATAATATATTATATCTCTTAAACAAAGCCATAACTGGAAAAAACAAGCCATGAAGATGTAGTTGATTTTGATTATGATATTCTAAGATACTGGAAACAGTTTTGTATTGCTCTGATTATCCATAAACATAATATCGGATTACGGTGGCCATCGAAATCCGTTATTATGACTGTGCATAAACCGAGCACTACAAAACTGTTTTCATTATCTTAAAATATAATAATCAAAATCAACTACAGCTCCATGGCTTGTTTTTTCCAGTTATGGCTTTGTTTAAGAGATATATATTATTTACTTGAGTGGCAGCACCGTCGCATAATGCCAGAATAAACTATAGCATTGTTTATTGTTTATATTTTATCATCTCTAGGCACACTTCGCTCAGATTTGTCATATTCCGCCAGTTCGATTATGAGTATCACAGCGAAGAAGAACTGACGACAAGAAACTTCAAGGGATTTTTTTTCAATGTTCACTTAATCTACTTTACAAAATTGTTTGCCAATATCTAAACACGCATATCACCAACCATCTCGAAGTACTCCTTTACTCATCATCCAAACTACACACTTCACAATTTATGTCAGATTTAGTAATTCATGACAAAGTGACAATTTTTTTTTAAATATTAAATTATATGAAGTTACTAGCTGTGCCCGCGGCTCCGCCCGCTCTCATATTTCACTTCACTGCTAACCTCATAAGCCATTGAGCGTGATAGTAAGTAGCCTATAGTTGATGGGAAGAATCAAGCTATCCGTAGAATTTTGTTTTATTAAAATCGGTTCAGTGGTTCTCGAGTTATAAGCGGACAGACAGACATACACTCAGGCACTCAGACACTCAGACAGAAAGCAGACGTTGGATTTTATTATAGGTAAGGAAAGGATTATAATCTATTCTTTATTATTCTTTATTCTTTATTATTCTTTATTCCTTATTATTCTTTATTCTTTATTCATCATTCGTATGGCAGTACACTGCGCTTGAATTTTTCCTGATTAGTTTTTACAATCCTATACCTACCACACTTCCACTTGAAGCAGTCCAGTATACCTAACAATAATGATCTGAGGTTTTAGGCTTTTGTCCTTTAGCTGTGGTTTTAGTTCATAGATAAAATAGTATCTATTTACGAGAGAACGGATTAATATGGTGAATAATTTGATGTATTATGCGTGATCGATAAAGCATAAAAATATTTTGATATTGTGTAGAAGGATTATTATATGACATGTTAGTCATGTCTAGTTTACTAATTACCTACGGCAAACCACACACGGAAACATTAAAATAATATTATAAAGTATTAATTAGCAATCAGTGACTAAGCTTAGCTCAATGTTCCGCCATAACAATGTTTTTGTTACGAAACTTACGTAATTCTTCTTAAAGTAACGTCTCACGCATTTTTTAAATACATTATGTATCTATGACATGTTGTGCCGGCTCGCTTCGATACGTGACGATGGAAAAAAGTCAAGCCAATAGTTTTATAGCGAGTTTTGTGTTTTTTATAGCAAAAGAAATAGCAAGAAGTATGATGGTGATTAGCATATGATACTCTTGGCAACAGTAGATTTATATGAAGGATTTTGAGTCAAGTTTACTAGGTATTTTTAGCGTGGTACCACTGGGTGTACAACCTGGTGGTACCACGGGCAATAAACGATTTTGTTGTTGATGTATATAGGTATTTACCTTCGTTACCAGTGTTACTACCAGTATTACTACCAGTAGTAAAACGGGGTTATCAAATAATTTATTGCTGAATTAATTTCTCATCAAAAAATTCACTAATGATAACTTTAATGAAATATTCAGTGTGTATATTGTACAGTTTATTTGCAAAGATGTACACTAGACTTCCTCTTTTCTTTTATTAAATAAAGCGCAGATCACAGAGCACGGAATACCCCCGCCCGCGCCCCCTCCTAGAGGCGCCCTGAGCGCGATTTCCCTACAACGGCGTTGAAGCCTGTAGGCGTGGCCTATGACTTACATATGTGTGTTGTGCGTGTGCATTTGTTTTGTGCGTGTGCCTAACTTGCTCCTCTTTGTGTGTAAAGTCGATACTAACACACACACACACACATACGAAGCGCCAGTAGCACTGCGTCCAGTTATTGGGTTTCAAATATTATCGCTTAGGGCGCCTCTAGGAGGGGGCGCGGGCGGGGGTAATCCGTGCTCTGTGCCGCAGATGATCCAGAAACTTTGCGTATATTTACCTATAATCTAAGATTATAATATATATAATAATTAAAATATATAATCATGTCTGTCGCTTATGATGAGTAGAGCTGAGTCGTAGTTTATCTTTTCATCCAAACGGCTTTCCCGGGTTGACATTAGTAGAGTACAATGATGTTGGAGGTTGCAGATTGTATGGCGACATCGAATATGACAACGGATTTAAAAATTCTTGCAAGTTTCTAACCGCTATCTTGAGTTGAGCGATTGAAGTGAATACTTGGGGGGCTAGCCTCTCACGATAATTATAATTGAAACCCGCGAGGATGTACTTTATAATTTTCTGTTCGTCCTCGACATTAGCTTTTTTTGCTAATGTCAGTTTAGAGTACACATACTCTAAGGGATCTGCAGAACCTTGTGTTGAAGTCACCAATTCCAATAAATAATCGGCGCTCATTGAGAACTCCTGTTCGAAGCGCAGTTTCGTCGCCTCAAAAGTATCTTCTTGGATTGATTTAAAAAAAAATGTAGAGCTGGTCCTTCCAAATACAGAGCCAACGAATTCTTGGCCTCCTGGGACCAGGTCATTCGAGCTGCTAGGGCGTCGAACTCCCTGAAGAATTCACCTACGTCATCCTTACTATGACCGAAAAATTTAAAGGCAGACATTTTGATACGTAGCCTTATACAATCCTGAGGTGCGTCGACTGCTCTCAATGGTAGAAACTCTCGCTTGCTGCTTGAAGTTGAAGTACCATCTTCCCGGAACGAAACCGGCGCTATTCACCACTTACGCTGATGCTTCCTCTTCCAGCGAATCACTAGCGTCTTGATTATCTGTTTCTCTATTCAATAAAGCACGTTGAGTTGTCCCAGAAACTTCGCATATATTCAAACTATACTAAATATCACAAAACTCAGGAAGAAATCTACGTAGGATCTACTCTCATGTCAAGTATCGAGTCGAATGTTTTCATAATAAAACGCAAGTGTTCAAGAGTGATTTGTTTCGAACAACAATCTACTTATAAAATATTCAAACACCAAGCAATATGTGGCCTGTGCATACACCGCTCACAGATTACTAATAAATAAGAAAAGGAAGACTGTATGAGACATACAGTACAATATAAATTGCGTAATGTCTAATTAAATCAACAGGAACTAAATACAGAATATCAAAATTTCGCACGTATGTTCAAATGCTTGCCGCTACGCCTGTTTTTTTCGCATCAGGTTTTTTTAATTAATGTGAATCGGGCTTCAGCCTTTGGCTACTGATTGATACTTACTAAATTAAACATAAGTATCTAAAAAAAATCCACGTTTCCTGCCGTATTATTCTCAGGCCACGTTCGCGGACGGCATTAGCCACAATGTCGATTTAGCAGAATCGCAGGCACGTATATCTTGAAACGATGCGTTTGTGATCGTTTGTAAAAATAATAACTGCTACTTATTAACAGACACGATGGCGGCGGAAGGCAGGATAGTTTAGTTAGTGAGTCCATCGTTAGCAAGCTTGGGAGCAGTGTTGCCAACTCAAATTTTGAAATTCTCCTAGATTGACTTCGAAAATCTCCTAAAAATCTCCTAGAAAATTTTCGTCCTCCTAAAAAATTCTCCTGTTATTCAAATTATAAAAATTTCACCACATTTTTAGTGTTCCTTATACGTACGGGACCATATTACTAAGCCTAAGCCGTCTGTCCGTCCGTCTGTCTGTCTTACCTGTAAAGACTGTATCTTTTGCACCCTGAAAACCAACCAAGTGCGAGTCGAACTCGCGCACCGAGGGTTCTATGTCAGTCAGTCAGTCTGTCAGCGTGTAAGCGTCTACTGTTGAACATACGTCTTCAATTTTCCTCCAGTCTCGGCCTTCAGCGGTACGGACCACTGCTTTCTGCGGACATACTTGATGTCGGCGTCCCACCTGGCGGGTGGTCTTCCACACTCCGTTTTCCTGTCCACGGCCGCCAATGTAGTACATAGTTATTCTAACGGTCGTCATCCCTTCGGCTAACGTGCCCAGCCCACTGCCATTTTAGCTTATCCACCTGGTTTCCCATATCAATTACTTTGTTGCGTCGGCGGATTGCCTCATTCATTACGCACCATTTCGCTTAGCTATACTCCCAGGCGCGCCCAGCATGGCTACTTCCATCGCTCGCTGGGCAACTTTGGAAAACAACTATAGTCAGAGCTCACGTTTCACACCCTTAGGTCATAAACAGTAGGGCGCACTGGTCATAATATACACGGTGTTGCAGTTGCCCCCGTAATATGTTTAACTGACATAAGAGGGTTATTCTATATGTGAAACTGAACAACTTCTGTAGCGAAAAAAATGTTTTTGAAACAAAAAAAAATTATTTTTTCCATATAAATTTTAAATACCTATTTGTACACAATGTACAAAATGTATGGAGAAAAAAAAATTTTTTTTCTTCAAATTAAAAAGTCGTAGAACAAAAGTTGTCCTATTTCACGTACAGAATCACCCCCTTTCGGGTTTTACGGTTGGGGTTGCAACACCGTGTATACAGATTAGACGTCGGGGCGAATTTTAAATTTCCGCGACAGCGCTACTCAGTTGAATTCCTCCCTCGACCTCCTTAAGCAGATCTTGTCTACCAAGCAGTATTTAACCGAGATATACTATACATACATACCTACTCTTCCTTCAATCTGTTCCATCACTTCTCCGCCAATAATGATTTGTCCTCCCATCATAACCACGATTGCCATTCTAACCACCACGTAATTCGTCTGTTTTAATTATTTTTTTTTAGTTTTTAACCACACCAAGTTTGTACGTATTATTAACACTTTGTACGTATTACCGTTTTTAAGTTAGAGCAAAACCAAAAATTTTTTTTTTAGAAAAAAACACGTTTCTTGTATGGGGAAGCCCTTAATTTTTATTTATTTTTTCTTATTATTTGATAGGATGTCCGCCAATAATAAATAAGTGAAATAACACATGATCTGTGAAAATCACAACCAGCTACCTATTACGGTACAAAAGATACAGCCGTTAAAGTAGTGCGGACTGACGGACAGACTGTCGACGTAGGCTTAGTAATAATACTGATTATTACAAAGAATACATGTAAATAACATTGATTGATAACAAAGTGTTCGTTCGGTTAGGCCCGCCCGGTAGTCGGCTTGTTGGTCGATCAATGCACGCACACACTCACAGAGTGTCACATTATCCTACCTGAAGAGCAAGAAGGGGAACCTTGCTCTTATCAAAAGAAAAATCCTATGGTATATTGTGTGACTTCAGAAGATGGTTGGTTGATTCACATACAATTTATTCATTGTGTTGTCACCGTACATACCGACATAATATGTTTTTGTTACTAGTAAATATATGTTTCTCACTCCTAAACCTTCTCCTGTAATGATTTTCTTTCTCCTAGATTTTCTCCTACTCTCCTGACAGGCAAAAACTTCTCCTAACACCGCTGAAATTCTCCTGAATCTAGGAGAAAATCTCCTAAGATGGCAACACTGCTTGGGAGGCTGGCAGGCATTTCAATGACCACGTTAGGACATAATTTATGGGCCGCCAGTCTACCCACACGCGGTTTGTCTAGTATAGCGGAGGGCGGATATGAACAGCAGGACTTTGCGCAAGCACGACCACGGCCTCACTTGATTCATTTCCAGGGATCTTATGGAGTCATTCATTAGTCACCCACTCGTACTATGCACAGGCTGTCATATTATAATAGAGGAAAAACTGGAAACTTCATTTTTTTTTTCTGGAAGTTGGCTACATTACCTACAACATCCGTGATGTCAGCCCTTAGCACATGCTTAACAACTTGCTAAACTAGGTGCCATGTCAGTGCTTCCCTTTGGTCGTGCCGGCTGCACTGAATGGACTGAAAACACGAACAATTTACATATTATGACTGGGTGTGCTTAAGATCACGAATGGCATCGACCGATCGCTAAGCCAGACCATAGTCCTTTATCTTTTGTACCAGAATATAAAGAAAACACACACTCGGCCCCCCGAGTCAATGTTGCGATCTAGAGACAGAATGCGGTCGATCTTGTTTTATTATTGAGTTAGACCGATGGAATAGTGTTAGTCAAGTTATTTATATTACCTATATAAAATTGTTCGTTTGCACTGCGATAGTTTGTACAAACAAAAAAAAAGCTTGTAAAAACAAGAAGTCCTTTGAGGTCAATATAAGACGCAGAGAAGTGGCTTGACTTGTTAAAATGAGGATCCTTGGAACACAGACTGAGGAGTTCGATCTTGTTTCGTGAGTTGTTGTTTTCTATTCATTTATTATAATTATGTTTTTTTATGTAATCCGGTATGGGTGGCTGAGTCGGAGGGGCCAAAGCGCATGGTCCGACCAGCCAATATCACCTCCGAGAAGGTAGGTGCCATACCGGAGACTTCCCTGGATTGCTGGCTATACTGGACTAGAGGAGAACACAGCCGAGGCTGCTAGGCGGCCATCTTACATCCAGTACGGTGGTAGGTACCAATGCATGTTACCATACCATGCGGTGGTAGGTAGGATACAATTTGAGCCTACCTATTAAGGGGCAAGGGAATGCAGCAATTGCAAATATGTGCAGAAAATCTTCTTCCCACGGGAGGTAAGGAAGGAAATGTTAGTTATTTAGCTTTTTCTATGACTGATACAATAGATCTCGTTTATCCGGGTTTCATAATAATGGTATCAATTTATAGAGATGGGAACAACGATGGGTTAAAAGTAAAAGCTCATTGTGTAAGATAAATAAATTTGCTAATTTGCGTTTTTGTCGCGATGCAACTATGCGCGCGCGCGTGCGGCGGTGGCGGCGGCGCGTGCGGCACGCGACGCGCCGCGCGTCGATGATGCGCGCATGGTAGGCAATGCGCGAGCGCGCACGCACGCAAACAACGAATATATCGGTCAGCTTGTCGGACGCACGCTCTGCACTCGCCCGCATTACTTCCTGAGATCTTCCTTCCGCTTACCTGCCACAATGTGGATCGAGTGGGTCTTTGATGAGCTGAATTTTAATTCATATTCATGGCATGCGCAACCCCCGCATACGACTCAATGTCCATGGGCGTCATTCATTCATTATACACCTTATGGGTGGCTCGGTTCCACAAATAGGTGTTCTGTGGTTCCACATGTCACGCATTCAATAAAAAAGAATCAGTCATACCCATTAATTTCAACGTAATTTGTAATATTATATTGTATATAATATGGATAGGTAGAGAGAGGGAGGTCGAGAGCGGGACTGGTGGTTTCCCCGCGTCAACGCAGACTAGCTGACGAGGGCTTGAAGCGAGCCGAAACGTGAAGCATGCGCGGGAAATTTAGAGTGGCCACTCGCTAGTCCCGGCCTCGATTAATACCCTCCTCTACTGCCGATGGGCCCGGATATGTTCGGTGAAGCCATCGCAAGCTTAGATCCACACCTTCCTTCGCCGCCGTTCCACTTGGCAATAAGTGTCCTACCTGAGGTCATTGACTTTAGACGAATGCTATGATGCCGGCTCCCTGTTACATGCCGCCGGAATATAACTTGCTGCCATAGAGATATTATACCTACGTCTATGCTTGTTTCCGACCGAAGAATTCCATTTTGCTATGTTAGTTGTTTAACCTAACATCTTCAAAAGTACTTACGTATGTATGTATATATTCTTTATTGAAAACCAATATATAAAAATTTGGTACAACAGGCGAGCTTAATGCCGCGAGGCATTCTATTCTAACTAACCTTTGGGATGTGGGAGAAGTACATGCAGGCGAACAAGAATAGTATACGTGGCAATGTGTTAGACTGGAAAAAAATAAAAGTGGTGTAATTAGAATACCAAATTGTTAATTTTTCTTATTTTGGAGTGATAAAGTGAGATAAATATAATAAGTAATGTATTACTTAAAAGCGTTAAGCGCACAGCATGATCTCGTCCCCCCTAAAGGGTACAAAGGGACGCGGTCGGGCGGGATTACATACGTATTGGAATTACAAGACGTACATACTCAAATCGTACTCATCTCGTATTATGTACATAACGTGACATGTTTGTCTAAAGCCGCGTCTCCTTTCTCGAAAAATTACACAGAAATATCGAAACATTGGGGCGTGGCCATACACATTTGTATGAAAACAAATGTTTTTGTGTAATGTTTGGAAAAAAAAAAACATGCGCAGGAGATGCGGCTTAATGATGAGTGAAATAACGTGTTGGTTGAGTAAATAAGCTCTGTAATGATTAAGTGACAAATAATGATCGACATTGGAAAATGGCCAAAGGAACATGTAATGCAATGTAACGATAATGGGATAATAATGAACATGTACGTACAGGTCGACACAACATAGCAAACTCACTTGAAATAGCAACCCAAAACGTTCGATGCACCCACTCTGCGCAGGCGCCGCCGTCGCCGCCGCGCGCCGCTACAGCGGCTTTACGCACTTCCGATTTCGACTCAATTCAAACGAGAACACACGAAGGCAGCTGCGCTCGCGAGACAAGGAATGATATAAATTTTCACAAGAAGAAAATAATGAATTCCACGCGCGTTCGAAGAAAGTAGGGCTGTAGTTACTCACTTTTCACTTGAAACGTAACCTTTTCTGGGCAACGTCGCGGTGGGTTAATGAGGTACTTACGTAAAGGAATGTCGAATGAGATGCGCACGCGTCGCTGTGCGATTCGGAAAGAGTTAAAGCTAAATCTAAGCAATACGCGTGTTCGGTGTCGTTTGTTTACCTACGTTAGAATTTGAATAAGGAACGCGTGTTCCGCACGCGCCGTCTCCCGCGCGACTGCTTTGCCGCCAAAACTCTTGTTACAAATCTGCGCAATGCAGGCGCAGCGCAGGCGGCAAGCAGGCAGGAGTCGAGGCGGAGGAGGCGGCGGTGCGAGTGGTTATCCATTCATTCGTTCTTAACGTTATGCAATTTATTGTTATTGAATTGTAAAGATGATGGCATTATTGTGTTATTGTTGTAGGTTCACGACTGCTGTGGCTGCTTAGCCGTAATTGCGTGTTTCGGCGCTTCGTTACGCTGACGTTTGATAAACGAGCGAGTGAAGCTGTTAATGCGATTATTACTATCTACTAGGCCGACTAGACTTTAGAAAGCCTTATTGTAATAATGTTCATTAGTGTAGCGATGTTATGTTTCATATAGTCATACCATATCATGTCAATGAATGAAACAAATTCGTCTGGACATTTACCAAAATGCAAATGTAAAGATTTTCAATTTCAGGTTTAGTTTAGAATACTTCTTGACATTAATTTTATGAGACTGGCAATAGTTAAACAATATTAGCACTGAAAGCTGAAAGACATCCTCTGGTGAGGGAGGACATCATATACCTAATCGCTGGATAGTTGCATGCAAAAATCAAACGTTCTATCTACACTGTGTAAGTAATATTTAGTATTAGTATTGAGGACTAGCTGTTCCCGCTGCTTCGTCTGAAGTCAAAATATCCTGCATATATTTTTCGAGATTGCCAGAAAGAAAATTCGGTGAAATGAAAACTGCACGCCCGCAGCCGACGCGACGGGGCGGCGGCGGCGGCGCGGCGCGGGGGCGGCGCATCTCGGTCGGTCGTTAAAGTAGGATGAAACGCTAGTGTGTTCTTTGTTTACCTATGGCGCCCTCTATTTGGTTGTCATTCCAACTACTTAGAATATTATATTTTGATGCTGCACCAATGGACCGACCGACCGTGTGATCTCATCTCTGTTCAAAAAAGTCAGCTGTGTTCGGTAGATGGCGCTGTTGCTCTATAATAGTAATAAAGTAATAAGACGATATTGTTACCAAAATTATCAGTACATAGTACATACATATTTGGCAGGTTTGTTAATTTATCTTTATAAATAGTATGCAAAAAAATACATTTAGAACGAAAAAAAAAAAATTAATCAATCGACGTCAAAAAAAAAACATTACACCGACATAAAAAAAAACTAGGACTTAAAAGTGCTAAATAATATTTAAGATTCATATTCGGGCCCTTGAGTTTAAGGCGGTACAAAAGCACTTTTAAGTTCTAGTAATTTTTTGAAGTCGGTGAAATGTTTTTAAAAAAGTTTTTTATTTTACTCTTTTTATTTTGTTATATGTTACCGGAAATGTATGAAATACCGAGCCAATTTAGGAAATGTGTAAAATAATTTTTCAAAGGTTCTTTAATACACGCATTTCCTAGGTATTATATGCAATTCCTAAAAAGTACCACGAAATGTATGAAAATTAACATTATACTATAATGCCATTATACTATAAATGCCAGGTGGGACGACGACATCACGTACGTCGGCGGAAAGCAGTGGTTCCGTACCGCCGAAGTTCGGGAGGACTGGAGGAAAATTGGAGAGGCGTATGTCCAGCAGTGGACGCTTACACGCTGACTGACTGACTGACTGACTATAAAATTTGTTTAGGGTGGGGGGGTTGTACTAGGCAAAACATCACATCATATTATCCTAACTATAGCCATATTTATTTCAATCCTTACCTTTAATAAAATCCAACGTCTGCTTTCTGTCTGTCTGTCTGTCCGCTTATTAACTCGAGAACCACTGAACCGATTTTAATAAAAAAAAATCTGCGCATAGGTTGATTTTTCCCATCAACTATAGGCTACTTACTATCACGCTAAATGGCTTATGAGGTTAGCAGAGAAGTCAAATATGAGAGCGGGCGGAGTCGCGGGCACAGCTAGTATTGTAATATAATCTAGTAAATTGTCTGAAAAATAAGTGGGTGAAAAGTGGTAAAAACTTTCGAAAATGCATTTGCTAGATTCATTACAAATACGTCCACACAAAAAACGCTCGCGCACGGCAACATAGTTCAGTGAAAAATCATTTATTCTGTAAGCGTTTCAATTTATTTAGATGATTCTTTCTTATTGACTCTAAGCTCAATGAAGCATTTTTCGTATTAGATGCATTTGTAAAAAATGACGTGGGAAATGGCAAAGGCATTTTTGAACGATTTTACCACTTTTCAACCACATATTTTTAAGGGAATTTGTAAGATTCAATTAAAAATAATGTAATATACCTAACTATATTATGGTTAGGAAAATACGAAGTGCTTTTGCCTAGTATCTAGCCCCTTAATGAATGAATTAAAAAAAAAAATTTAGCGACTTAGGATTACCTCTTCTCCGGCGCTGCGGGAAGTGAAGCCCCGCCGTCCTTGCGTAACACAGCGCAGGCACCCATGCTCGCCTCCGCAGCTTTGGCTATTTGGTCGCCTTCGGCGATCAGCCTCAGCCGCTCCGGTTCACACGGGTGCTTGCGCTTTGATACGGCGGACGGGGGCTGCACTCCCTCCGCGCCTCCGGCTTATAGAAACACTTTAGGAAATAGCCACACTAACTAACTAACTAAAATTAACACATTTCCGATTCCTGTTTAGGAAATGTATGAAATTCCTAGGAAATGTGTTTAATATACCTAATAATATTTATTTCACACATTTCCTGTCGATTTTAGGAATTGTATACATTTCCTAGGAATTCTATATAATTCCGGATTACATACATTTCCGGTAACATATTATAGGTATCACATAACAAGTTCTGCGTAGAATTGGGCGACGACGTCGGTGTTTTTTCCAGTGATTGGTAAACACTTAACAGTCCATATCTTGAAAACTATTGAACCGATTTTGATGAAACTTGCACTGTTCCCTAAGTTGAAGTATATGTAAGCAATAAAAAAAGAATTATCACAATCCGATTAACAAATTCGGAGAAATGCGGGGACAAACATACATACATACACCTCATTTACGAAACGAAATTTTTCATATCTATTGATATCAAAAGACAATGTAGGTTATTTTTCTTGAAGCCACATGGCAACTTTTTATTAACAGTGAATTAACATACACACACACACTGCATATTAAGAAATACTCACAATTAAGTTTTACTTAACAACTTATAAACATTAATATAAATCATATTAACACGAGTATTTTACAACTTTGTACACGTCAGAGTATAGTAATATATACATTTTGGCAGTATTAACAGTAACTAGAGTAAAGTGAACACAGTTTCATTTAAATACCGCATACTTACATATTTCTTTCAAATCACAAATCATATAAGTAAATTTCGGTGTTCTGTGTTTCAAATCTTAGGGACTGCCAGCGATTATAATTTTAACTCAATAGTCACTGGATCAAATACTGGGAAACAATCTTAAAACTAACTAGAACCATTTGTACTCGTTATAATTGCAGGATTGCCTGCTTTGTCAAGGGTTATTTTCCTAAATTTACCTTCTGGAGCCCGGAGGATAGTATAGCCATTTAAATTCGTATCCCTTGAGTCCGTATTTCTCGTCTTTCTCGGACTCTGGTTTTGGAACATCGTCTGAGAGCAAGTCGAGAACTTCGCTGGAAATCTTGGGGTGGAAGCCTTGGTCGTCCGCCACGTAATCTATTCTGGTGCGGACGCCGTTCCTCCCGGTCACGTAGTAGTAGCCCTTTTTCACTCCGTTAGTGTAGCCTTCCTCGTGATGACCGTGGAAGCCGACTGTGTAGTTGAAGGTGTAGAGAAGCTGTAGCATGTCGTCTTTGTTTAGTCCCGTCGGAAGTCCTTCTCGTTCGCCGGGACCGCGCTTGTAAATGTCGGTGTTCGGATCGACTATCTGCATTTGAGCGGAGATTAACGTCGGTTTAGTAGGTGGAGGTCCAAATAGTTGATTATTAGCAGGTTGATCCGGCCCAATTTCACCAAATCTAGCTTCAAAGTTAGGACGATCATTAGGGGAACCAGACTGAGACGGTTGCTGCCCAGCGAATTGAGGGTAGCCAGGCTTCTGTCCCCCGGATTGAGGGTAGTCAATTTGTTGCCCTCCGGTTTGAGGGTAATCAGGTTGCTCCCCAAATTGCCCTGATTGTGGACTATATTGACCTTGCTGTTGGCCAAATTGCCCAGACTGCTGGTTATATTTACTGGGCTGTTTTCCGGGTGTATTAATGCCGCCTCCTAAGGCCTGGTTTCCTCCTAATGACCCAGGTGCTCCATCACCATATTGATTGTTAGGTGGGAATCCAGGTTGGCTTTGCTCGTTGCCGTATTGTGGTGGATTTACTTGATTTTCCCCGGGGACGAATTGTCTGCCTCTGGTGTTTAATGGTTGCTCTGGGTATGGCGGGAATTGCTCGTTGTCTCTCGAAACCACGGCTAGGTCTGTAAGTTGTTTTGGAGCCTGCGTAGTGGAGGTCGGTATACTGCAACCGGAACATGATCTAGCTGGCGACGGCTTCGGTAGGGCCGGAAGTTCTCTCGATAGAGGAGGTGGTGCAGCCGGAGACAGAGCGATTGGCCCACCTTTGGCTGCAGATGGCGGTAATTCTAACGCTCGTGCCTGAGGCGATGTCGGGACTGGAATAAAGTGAAATAAGGATATGAGAACTTTCAATAGAAGATGGACACAATATACCCTTGCTTACATAATATTGGCAAAATTAATATTTAATTGTATTTTTCAACATACACATTGAAGTGCAAGCCTCGGTAGCTCAGTGATACGGTCGGTCAACTGTTGTTAAGCAACCCTGAGCGCGGTCAGTACTTGGATGGGTGACCGCCCGACCGTTGGAGGCTGACCGTGGTTCGGATTCCACGTTAAACTATAGGCCCTCCCTTGATACCTTATTAGGTGATAGGGTTTATCCCGGCCGGGTTGGTACCACCGCTCTGAACGAAACGCCGGTCGAAACGGCTATGTAAATAGTTCGTGTTTTCCGACCAGTTCAGTGTAGCCGACATGAAATGAAGGGAAGCACTGGCATGGCACCTAGCTCATCCGGTGTTATGGGCTGACATCACGGATGTTGTAGGAATGTTGTAAAAAACTTTACCATGAGGGGGGCTTCAATTATAAGAATGAATGTACCTACAATATATGCATGTGTCGTCGAAGTCCAGATATAGGAGGATAATTATTTCTTACATGGTTTGACGCGTAAGTTCTTCATGGAAAGAATTTTGAAGTTGCCGTTCTCGTCCGTGGCGTAGACAGTGACGTGATATACACCATCTGCCGTGATGAATCCAAACTCGCCCATTATTAGCCCGTTTTCGTCTGAAAAAATAATAATCCATAATGAATAATTACTAAAGCTAAAATTAAAAAGTGTATCATATAAAATACAAAATTAAAAATACAGGACATACAAATAAAAACTTCAATGTGAAGAAAAAAATTCACAAATCTCGTGCATTGCACGATCTTCGAGGTACATTGAAAATTAACTCAACAAAATAAAAAAAGTATTACATTTATATATTTTTTATTATTTTTCAAAAACACATGCAGCTTCAAAAATGTGAAATAAAATTTAGACAAAAAAAGAGATAAGCTTGACAATATGTCTAACTAAAGTAACAAATTAATAAATATCAAATATAAAAATATAATATAGGTTAGGTTAGAAGATGCGAGGCTTCTTCTAACCTAACCTATATTCCTATGGCTTCCTTCCGGCTCTATCATCAGGACCCTGGAAATAACATATGACTAGAGTACTTGCGAAGACAGAACCCAAACACGGTGGATTTATCATGCGCGGTTTAGGAGTTCCTATGGCTTCATTCCGGCTCCATCATCAGGACCCTGGACATCATATATGACAAGAGTACTTGCGAAGACAAATCCAACGAGCCCAAACACGATGGGCTTTATCATGTGTAGTTTAGGAGTTCCTATGGCTTCCTTCCGGCTCCATCATCAGAACCCAACAAACAAACTAACAAAGTCACCAAGGATCTGCAGTGCAGAGCCGTGATTTGATTTTTCACAATTTATTTCATGCATTCGGATATTCCTCGTCGCTCTCTACGCTGTTGCTCTTCCAAAAGTCGATTTGAAACTCTCAGCGAAAATGGAAAACATTTGAGGGACCACCTACAGCACGGACTATCATCGATAGACGAATGCTTTTTTTTTAAATGTAGCCCAAAGTCCAAATCTAAACAGCTTTTTGAAATTTTTTGATATCACATTTAGTTTTTGAGATATAAGAGATTTAGTTCGAAAAAAAAAATCGAATTTTTCACATTTTTGCATAAATGTTTTTTTTTTCGAAAAAATAATTCACCATCTTGTATCCCTAGCCGATACGCGTCTTTTGAGTCCTCAACCACTTGCGTAGCCCCAAAACTCGCGATACCAGGACGATTTCACACTCTCAGCGAAAATGGGGGGCTATAGTGAAGCGATCGAAAAAACATTTTTAATGTTAAAAATACATTTAACCCTGTTTTTTTAACGCAAGAGGAGATCAATGCCTTTGGTGACAGATTGGCGATATTCATACAGTTAAAAAAAGTTATTTAATCGGGCGAATATATATAAGGAATAGAGAATATAACGAGATATTAATGCAAATGATCAGTTAGTTCTCACGTGGCGCGGTGTAAGTGACCGCACGCAGGTGGCCACTCGGCTATAACTCTTTCTTGATCTAAAATGATCACACATACATCAGTCGCTAGGCGGCCGGTGGACAACTTTTTTTTTGAAGCTTAGATTTATAGATTTTATATATTTATCTGATTTATATATTTAGAAGTTCAGATTTTGAAGATAGATTCTCCTTTTATATTAATGTAACCGGTACAGGAAACGTAAAGGCGTTTCACATATCATTTGTTGGTCGCAGTAAAGAGTAAGCTATATTTAGTTAGGTACTAGAGAGTGGGGTACCTTTCTTCTCGTGCCGATGCTGTTCTCCGTCGATGGTGAAGCCGAACTCGTAGGGTCTGTTCTCGTCGGTGTACTTGTCGGCGGCGCGCGCGGGCGCCGGAGCCGGCAGCCAGCACGCCGACACCAGCACCACCGACCACACCAGTCCGTGCCGCAACATCTGTACATAAACATTCATCCTGCATGACGACCAATGTTCAGTCTCAAATTCTTGTATTTTTTATTTGTATTTTATCCGTATGAGGCGATTGTATATGGTATGTAGGTAGAATCTAACTATTCGTAGTATTTAAATCAATATGTATTAGATTGCAAATTTGTGTTATATCTTTGTTTCACTTAAATGATGGATGGCCAATCTTTTCTGCAGGCGGGCCAAATTTTACAAATAAGATTGCTTACACAACTTAGTTTTTTTAGGTTTCCGTATCCTGTACGTAAGCTTTTACGTTTTCGCTGTCTGTCTGTCAGTCCTACTGCTGTACCTTTATAACCGTAATAGCTGGCCGGTTGAAATTGTCAAAAACTTTTATTATGGCGGATATAATAACAAATAATAAATAATTTTAAAAGTAAAAAATTTCCATACAAAGAACGTATTTTTTCAGCGTTTTTTTTTTGAGGTGTGGAATCATTGGTGCACGTGACCGACTCGCACTTGGCCGGTTTTTTTTAACCAAAGTAAATTATTTCTTAAATATTATTATTATAAAATAGAATAATATTGATTTTTTTTTTAAATCCGCTCAACATTGCAAACTGTTTCTTTCTAGAAATACTGATTCTACATTTAACTAAACTGTGCTGATTGATACGCTTCTATAGCAATGGAATATGATGGAACGAGGAAGGATCGACTGTTCTTTCGGTGGTTTCATGTATATTGAAAAAATAAAAATAAAAATAATCCCGATGCTACGCGGGCCGCGGGTTGGCCACCCGTGCTTTAAATTCTTCTTCTAGAACCAGGATACGACAGCATAATGTAGAAAACAAAGAACAATACGCGTTTAAAACATTTTATCGAAATCCATAAAATACTGATTTGTAGGCTACTATTAAAAATGCGACATCGAATGTGAGATGTCGCATGTCACCCGAGCCACAGATTCTAGTGTCGAATATTAAGTCATCAAACATAAGGTTAACCGAGTGCGTACTTTTATAACCGTTGAATTAATTTGAATAGTTAATAAGCAGTCTTTTATTTATATATTATTTTTGGTGTTCATATTATATTTTACCGATTTATAAAAAAACTGCACGTTTTACGGTTCCAATTGAAGTTCCATGACCAAGGTGTATAAAACTTAACGAACGTTAGATGATGTGCATGTACATGTCATAATTAGTAATTCGTGAATTTAACGAAAGTGCCTGGGCGATCGAGCTTCGCTCGACGTCTACATCTATCTAGATAAACTTAAAAAAATTACATTATCTCAATAGAAAATTTCATCCAAATCGTTAGAGCCTTTTTCCGAGAAACCAAATATATATACAAATGTATAGGTACTTATTATTAATTTTTTTTTGGGTATACATATATACAAGTTTAGCTCATGTTTAACAGTTATAATTCTATTTATAAACATGAGAAGAAGACATTTATTTGTTCATGGCATTTTCAGTATTTTCTGATCTATGTAAAATATGAACTAATAATTTATTTTCAAACATATCTAGTTACATTTGTAAGATCATAAAACATAATACTTATTCTACGTATTTCCGGAAACTGTACAATGCAATAACTCGGGTCTACAAAGCCCTATATGTAGTTACCTTCTTACCTTACTAGGTGGTAGTGTTCAACCCGCTCGGTATGGTACTCGTATGTACAACCGCACCGAATGAAAGTTCGGTCAAAGCGGCTATGTATAAATAGTTCTTATTTCCGCCCAGTTCAGTGTAGCCTGCTGGCGATCCAAAAAGTACACACTGGCATGGCACCTAGTTCACCAAGTCGTTATGGGCTGACATCACTAACTAGGTCAATTTCCGTAAAAAAAGTTTTCTTTGACAGTTTTATTTTGTGAACTGATCATAATACTCGTATGTTGTACGATTTTGTTGTATCTAATAAAAGTTTATTAGTCTTGCGGACTAAAGATTAATTCAAAACATAATATTTGATATTTCCATCAAGGCAAATCTTGGCTTGTTAAATAAATAGTAGTTAATAAATTAATAAGGTGTACACGTAGGACGGAATCGTAAACTATAAGAGCCAATGCCATGGATGTCGACGCGATACATTCTTGGCCTGCATTCCGTGTTGTGGTGCGGTCACGGACATTCAATACAATTGGTTTCCATCATATTTATGCCACGTGTTAATTAATCCTAAGGATCCCAAAATAAAACTGGTTGAAAGGTGTCGGCACTTGACTATTCGTTCGCACATTCGAGGTATTGTGCGTGCCTACTATGTGTAGGGTTGTCATGTCCACAATGTAGAGGCTTTTATACGGCAATTAATGATATAATTTTTATTATTTTATTTTTTATAGAGATCACGCACTCAACGTAGGACATTGCGTCATACCTATTATGGAAGATGCAGCTGTTCGAAATTTAGAGAGAATACGTCATCAGCCCGGTGGCGAAATGGTTACGCGCTGGCGGATCAATCCGGAGTTCCAGGTTCGAATTCTGGTCGGGACGTATTTTTTCTCTCCATTTTCGACTTTGCATCTATCTAATGAAGAAAAAAAGTTAATATTTTTATTTTATTGTACATATTACAAAAAAAAAACACCATTTAGTCATTCGCCATGCTGTATTGGGATTACCTAATGTACATTAATCTGCCTGTGTTGTACTTTGTAGCTTTGACTTGGTTATGATTTGGTGTTCAATAATATTTTTTTGGCTATTTGGTAAACTTTAATGAAACTAATAATTGTAATATTATACCATGTTTTTGACACGTTAGGTATGTACCGACCGATGTAGTTATATATAATAGAAAATACGGAACTAATTAACACCAAGAAATTTTAATAATATGGAACTGAACTAATTTTAGCCGAAATAAGGGTTATGTGAACGTTTGCCAACCCTAATCTGTACAAATAGGTATCTACGAAATCACGTGCTTGGAGACCATACTACTCATAGGTGCTAACAACTTCTGTGATATATTCACCTACAAGCCCAAGAACGACCCGAGCGATAATTCGGAGAGTTATGTTATTCTTGAACCCGGACGGACACTGGTAATACTTTTTGGCACAATTTGTATTACGGTCTAGCCAGTGTACATCATTTGTATGGGTGTGATAAATATTGCGGTTTTAATTTCACAGTATTGGTCAATATAGGTTCACTTGTTGACCTTGCTTACATTAAATTACAACCTACTCGTACAATCAATTAATCTGTACTAAGTAAGTTTGTATCTAAAATGTACTTTTAGGCTTACGGTGAACAAGAAACCTTTCGAACACCCGAAGGCAGGAAGTACAGTTTCAGATACTGAATCGGATGGGCTAGTTAGGGTTCCGTAGTCAACAAGGAACCCTTATAGTTTCGCCATGTCCGTCCGTCTGTCCGTCTGTCCGTCCGTCTGTCTGTCCGCGGCTTAGCTCAGAAATTTGTAAGTTGGTATGGGTATTAATATTAATAACGCCGACAAAGTGGTAAAATAAAAATTTTGAAATAATTTTTTTTAGGGTACCTCCCCTACACGTAAAGTGGGGATGAATTTTTTTTTCACGTCTACCCCATCGTGTGGGGTGTCGTTGGATAGGTCTGGAAAATATCGCGGGTTTGTGAAAAGCATTTTTCGATTTAGGGATCCGTTTGCGAATTATTAAGCTTTTAAATTTTTGCTAGAGTCAAGTGTCCTCCCCCCCCTGCCAGCTAAACGGTTGTTATTAGATATGTGAAAAAACTCACAGCAGTAGTACATATATCGAAATTAAAAGGAAAACTATCACAGCTAAGTAAGCTGTACAGGTTGACGAGTAATAGTCGACCAACTTATAAAATGTACGGACGACAGCCATCATTTCACTGTTGAAGAACTCTTTCAAATTAACATTCATTTATTTCCCCTACGAAATTATACAAATAATCAAATAATTTATTTTGATAGGGTTCCGCAACTACGGAACCCTACACTGCGCGTGGCCCGACACGCACTTGGCCGCTTTTTTTTTTATTCTGACAAAATTTTTCAATTAAAAAATAGAATTAGTATCACGACCTTTTACTTCTAATGCAAAATTCTCTAGGAGGCGCGGGCGGCGGCGCGGCGCGGCGCGCACGCGAAACAAAGCGCCCGCCGCCGCCTCGCCGCCAGTGTCATAAATTATCTTGAGGCGGCTTTGAATGAAGTGAAGGTAGAGAGCGTGTTCATATGTCTTTAGTGAAATTCTTTGTAAAATAATTTGCCGATTTTAATATTTTTTTTTGTCTTCTGTACTGAAAATGAAATTGGTAAGTGCTTTGAGGTCTGTTAGTGTGCAACAAACTATTATTTTGTATACCTAATAAGTTTTAGAATATTACCTAGAAAACTAATATCACGTGCTTAAGCCATATGGTAGTAGGGTTCAGGGACGTATATAAGGGGGGGGTTTAGGGGGTCCGGACCCCCCCCTTCGACACGCAGTTTACACTAGATATAATTAAATTTTCAAACTTCATCCTATACTATACAGGGTGTCCCAGAAAGCGACGATAATCCTTTGACAGCTGATAGTACTGCTAATTACCTCTCAGAATATCTAATTTTAGGTTTAGTAAAAATGGCTTAGTTTTTGAGATACCTACTGTCATTTTTGTAAAAATCCAAAATTTTCTCCCTAAGCTTTTTTTTAAATGCCACAATTACAAATGCAAGATTTTCTTAAATCTGGTTTTTGTCAAATATTACTGAAAAGTAAGGCTTTCACAAGGTATAATTTATTT
This sequence comes from Nematopogon swammerdamellus, assembly GCA_946902875.1. Lineage (NCBI taxonomy): Eukaryota > Metazoa > Arthropoda > Insecta > Lepidoptera > Adelidae > Nematopogon > Nematopogon swammerdamellus. The sequence continues at coordinate 13,277,935 of OX336340.1, forward strand.
TTTCATGTTTAATCCTGCTTAGCTGAAAAACGACTTAAGAGCCACATGTTAATTTTTTTTCAGCCTCATCCCTTGAATTTGGCCCTTCGCGGTGAAAAAAAAAATACACTAAAGTGGCATTATGTAACAAAAATACGCCCATCTAATGTAGTTTTTAAAATAGTACATATAACCGATTTGCCCAATAATTTATGAGATATTGTTATTTAACTGCAAAAGGACCTCGGAATTTGATAACTGTTCTACCAACTACGAATTGGAATAAAATAAACACTTGAAGTAATTGGTCTTTATTAACATGTTAAATTAGATGTTCAAATTGTTTACCACCTGCACGAATGCTAGCTCGACATCTTCTCACAAATGCAAAGGTGTGGAACGAGCTCCCAGGGAATATCTTTTCCCACTCCTACAATCCACGGATCTTCAAATCGCGGGTAATAGCCTTTCTCCAGCAACATTAGCCCACCTCCAAGCCGGACTGACACCTCGGCGGTGAAATGGGCTGCGCCTGAGGTTTCGACCTCGGGCATAGCCACCCAGCTCGGAAGCAATAAAAAAAATGCCCGGTTGATGCATCGAGCATTTACTCGATGCAAGTCCACCTGAGCTACTGCCGTAATTCTTTCTTTGAGCTCTATCAAGCTTTCCACCGGGACCCGTAAACTTTTTCTTTTAAATAGCCCCAATAGAAAAATTCCAACGGATTTAAATCCGGTGATCTAGACGTCCGATCCATCTGTGGGGATACAAGTGGCTAGGAGGCCACAAGACGTCCGTTGAATTGCAGAGACTCTAAACGGGCGAAATTATCTTGAGTTTCTGCAACAGTCTTTTAGAACATGTACCACTGGCCATACGGAGGTAGATGTGGTTGCAAAATGATGGCTGCCCAGCCCATTACGCTAGATAAGTGCGTAATTTTTTAGACCAAGCATATCCCACAGTGGGATCGGGCGTCTAGATCACCGGATTTAAATCGGTTAGATTTTTATCGTTGGGGCTATTTAAAAGAAAAAGTTTACGGGAAACCGGTGGAAAACTTGATAGAGCTCAAAGAAAGAATTATGGCAGTAGCTCAGGTGGACGTATCTGCACTTGCATCGAGTACTTGCTCGACACATCAACTGAGCATTTGTGAGAAGATGTCGAGCTAGCATTCATGAAGGTGGTAAACAATTAGAACATCTACTTTTACAGGTTAATAAAGACCAATTACTTCAAGTGTTTTCCAATTCGTAGTTGGTAGAACAGTTATCAAATTCCGAGGTCCTTTTGCAGTTAAATAACAATATCTCATAAATTATTGGGCAAATCGGTAAGTGATGTACCATTTTAAAAACTACATTAGATGGGCGTATTTTTGTTGTATAATGCAACTTTAGTGTAGTTTTTTTTTTCACCGCGAAGGGCCAAATTCAAGGGACGAGGCTGAAAAAAATTTAACATGTGGCTCTTATGTAGTTTTTCAGCTAAGCAGGATTAAACATGAAAAAATAAATTATACCGTGTGAAAGCCGTACTTTTCAGGAATAATTGTCTTGCATTTGTACTTGTGGCATTTAGGAAAATGAGCCTAGGGAGAAAATGTAGGATTTTTACAAAAATGACAATATCTCAAAAACTAAGTCATTTTTACTAAACCTAAAATTAGATATTCTGAGAGGTAATTAGCAGCCCTATCAGCTGTCAAAGGATTATCGTCGGTTTCTGGGACACCCTGTATACATTTTTTTTTTGTCGAATTCAACCTGCCTGCCACACAATTATAGAACTTTCAATATCGGTACCCCTCTAGGCCGAAATACAGAACGACTCAACAGGAACACTAGAATCTTATTGAGTTGAGCCGATCCCTATTTCGTCAGAACACCCCCCATGTGGAAGCTATAAATACGTCCCTGGTAGGGTTTAACTTCACATCACTGTGATGATGGCATGCAGACATAATTTAGTTATTTAAAGACACCTTGATACTTAGGAATAATTGAAAAAGGGCATATTTTCATATACATTTCGAAAAAAAACTAGCCTATCCGATTCAGTATCTGAAACTGTACTTCCTGCCTTCGGATGTTCGACAGGTTTTTTGTTCACCGTGTATAAAAAAAACTTTTATTTGAAGCTATATCTAAGCCATTGCTGTTTGTGATGGCTAAAACCTGTCTCCGTGACACCACCTTCGACGTCAATGTTCGAGTTTCAAATTCGACGCCCTGTGTGTAATGTTTTTATATATATTAAAAATATCATTATATTATTGAGTTCAGGCAAAATAATATTCTCCAATGTCGTACCAAATTACTACTTGGTTGGTACGATAACCGTTAGTAGTTAATATTATGACCCTGTAACAGACAGACAGACGGACGCACGAGTCAGACCATTAGCTTCCGTTTTCACCTCTTCGAGGTGCGGGCGGAACCTAAAAACCCGGTTACTAGAATATCAAAATAAATAGTCCATTAGGTCCATACATCCACGTATCATCTATTCCGCTCGGCATGGGAAATACCTGGTTATTTGCTAAACATGAATTTTATATTATAGAAACGTAGAAGTAAAGTATATAAAAAAAATCTACAAGGTTCAGGGAAAACCGAAATAATTTAAATTGTTTTTAATATATCGTTTACTTTGCATCGTTTGCCCGTTTGTTTTTGTTATTGTTTTTATTTTTAACTGTCGGAATATGTTTATGTGTTGGTGCTTTTATAGTTAGGTTGGATAGAATTTGGTAATAATGCAAATAATTTCGTCTTAAAATATACGCTTATACGATTAGAAAGGGAATTAATAAATACAAAGTTTTAATTTATTTATTTAAGGAATTCTTCTCAGTGAGATCGCAACAGTGACCTCAGTCGGCCGCTAATCAATCGAAGGTGAAGGCTCTCGCGCTAAGAATATAACTTCGTAAAGTCAACACTCTTATCTTGTCCTAGTTACCTCGGAATATACATTTTTTGTGGGAACCATATTATATAAGCAACTATTTTTTGTAGATAAGTATTAGAATATTTTTTATTCAGAGAGATAGTATTACAAGAATTCAATTTCAAGTATAGAATAAACAGCTAAATGAATAATACAATTATTAAAATTCTTTATTAATTTAATTATACGAGTAGGCAGGGACCTACAGTTGGTATGACTGCAGCTGCAGTTTCCCTGCCTACTCCTATACAGTAAAACAAAACTATTAATAATTACAGGTATATAATAAAAAGTAGTGGTGTGGCGGGTGACCGAGAGGTCTGGGCGCCGTCGTCGCAAGAGAGGTCCGAGGTTCGAATCCGGTCGACGTGTACAAATGATTTTTTCTGATTAGAAGTTTGCCTCACATTAAGTGGCATAATATGTCATATTAATATTATAATACGGTATTCGCACTTGCAGAGTAACGTCACAGACATGTGTGTGCTATTTACACACGAATAAAAATACAAAACCGACTAAACAGAAGAAAAAACTAGAAGATAAACTTCAAAGTGTGGATAGTGCAATTAGTGATCTTTTCCTAATATATGTAAATATAATTTTGCTCTAGTCATAATATTTGAGATTATCTTCAGAATATGCCCGGTTAGATGGAGCCGGTTTCGTTTATTTACAATATTAGGTAATATTTAAAACATTCATTTTACGATAGGAAGATAATAAAAATACAAAATATGTCATCATAAACGTTTTTGATTATTTCCTAAATGTAATAAAATACAATTATTTATTTTAACATTGTGTTTGTTATTCTACCGAAAGCTCTATTTACTAAATAGTCTTAGAAAGTAAGAAGATCTGAATCACTAAAATTTCGGTCATCGCATCGGTGCGATTATACACGAATTACAAGGGAAATATCGATAATAATATGCGAGTTTTGAGTGTGTCGTTTCTGTAAAGAAACAACAAACATTTTAACACAACTCGTATATTTTTCACATTGTGTAGAAAATAATATCATAATACTATGAAAGAAAGCGAGCTCGGATATAGAAAAAAAAACCCGGTGAAAAGTGTGAGCTATGTTGGTTCACGTTGCTTTGTTCGACAGTTCGACATTCCTTCGAAATCCCTGCGGTGGAGGTGTTGCCTTATTCGCCGGGACACGCGACCGAATTTCTCATCGCCCATGTCTCCCCCAGACTTTATTTTTCAGCATTTTTTAACTCAACACGTTAGCAGTTTTCACTCGACACCAGTATTGCTACGCCCCACCTAACTATTATTTTTAGATTTCATGTATTTCGTGTATCGGGCATGTGCTCAAAAAGGGTCAAGTGCGTAGTACCCGTAACCGACGAGCGTGAATGAAGAACATTATGGGAGTGGAAGAGGCTCAGGTCAGGATCCTGGCACTTGGAGATCCGTTGTCTCTGCCTACCCCACCGGGAAACAGGCGTGACGCTACGTATGTATTTCATAGAAACATGTACTTTGGACATTCAGAAATGTAATGTAGGTAGGTCTTCCGCAAAACCTATGCTTTTTTTAACAAAATGAATATTTTTTCGTGCAACAACGTTGAAACAGTTCGGCAATAAAACTTCCGTTTGTTGTCAACTTTTAAAACATTTTTTTCCTGAAGACCACTCAATGATTATTTCATAATAAGACGGCGATTTTTTTGTCCACCTTATAGCTGGCTTGGTGCCTCCCTGAGCGTGGTTTCGCGAGAAGTGGTGTTTTTGGCTATGTCCGATTTCCCGTTGACCCGTGCTAACAAAAACGGGACAAGGGACTCGCGCACCGAGGGTTCTGTACCTACCACCACGTAATTTGCCGTTTTTAAATTATTTGTTGCTTTCTTTAGAGATTGTACTATAATCACACCAAGTTTGACGCTTGCATGTATTATCGTTTAGACGATAGAGCAAAAACATTGTTTTATGACATACTAGCTTTTGCCTGCGGCTTCGCTTGCGTGAAATTCGTAAAGAACCTTTATTTCGGCGCGCGTAACAATTCGGTTTGTATGGGAGCCACATCTTAGCGTAACAAAATTTTATGTCCATCCTAGCCTAGCCTATCTTGTGTCGCGTATAGTTAAATGTGTTTGTACTAAGTTTAATCGAATTCGGATGATCGGTCTATGAGTTATGGAGGAACATCATACAGAAAATATGTCTAAAAATCGTCAATATAGTTTTTGTATCATAGAGTCTACAAAGGCAGTATCTCATAAAACAAAGTAACTTACTCCATGAACATCCCCTACAGATTTATTATTTAGTATTGATAACTAAAAATTAAAGATTTTCGATATTTTTTCCTTTACTTGTGCTGTGAGACCAAATTTTTTTTTCCAAATTTCATGATCCTTGGTCAACGGGAAGTACAAAAGGTTTTGATGAGTGGTTTGCGAGTATCATAATATGTGACATACCTTTTGATTGCATTAACTTTGAAGCTTGCATTTCTTGCACCTCCAAGGGACTGTAGTCTTTAATATTTGATATTAATTTCAAATTGATACCTCTACCTGTTCCTTTTAAAAAGGCTATTGACAGACGGACGGATGGACAACAAAGTGATCCTATAAGGGGTCCGTTTTTTCCTTTTAGGTATAAAACCATAAATGAAATACATATCGTGTACCTATATTTTAAATTTCCTCTACTATGCCTATATGATAAATATAATAAACTAATAAATTTAATAAATATATTTTGGTTCACATTTAGGTCATCATTAGATTTTGGTGATTAGAGTACGGATGGAAAACGGTGAAGGATCGGATTACAAAGCAATTGTATCAAAATTAGCGAATTCGCGTAACTTCATTCATAATAAGCACCAGCTAGGAGTGCCCAAACTATCAATTAATAATAAGTATATCGCGCTCGCAAACCTGAATCCCGTGAATATTAAGCGACAAAATTGAATATTATATTTAAATAGCATTTCGCGATTTTTGGCTAATGACCATTCACGATAATGTAATTTACATAGTTAACCTTGGATAAAATGTGGACATTTTATTGCTACTCAATTTTGGCCCCTAACATAAGTATTTTAAAAAGTTTTGTGAAAATGTTTATTTCAACAAAATGAAACAACGAAGTTTTAATAAGTTTGTAACTCTTTTCTAGATGATGTGTGCATCTATACCTATTTAAACGTATTGATAAAATCAAAAGTGAGGCATGTTATTCTTTTAATAAATTTTAAGGACACTGTTGCTAGGTTCATTTGCGTATTTTTGTTTCCGTAATATGCATGTAAAACTGAGGTTCGACCAGTTCTGAAAGACAATATTTGAATGATATCAACATTATAATTTTTTTTAGAATTTATGTAAATATTATGTAAATGTTTTCTGTAGGAAAGGAATGAGTGGAAGAGGCGGCAGAGATGTGTCAGGCAGGATCATGGCATGTGGATATCCCCCCCCCCCCCCCCCCCCCCCCCCCCAGTTGGAAACAGGCGTGATGCTATTTAGTATGTATGTGAATTCTTCATTACATAGATGTAAAGCCGAAAATAAATACAAAAAATACGTCCCGACTAGTGTTTGAACCTGTACCTCTGGCACAAGCCGCCAGCGCGTTACCAATTTGGCCACCGGGTCGATGAGGTATTGTCACAAAATTTGGAATAGTTGGCTTCTCTATTGTGTAAGTAATAATGTCTCTCAGACAACGTGGCATATGGGTTTGAATCTGCACCTAATATATTCTGCATGGAAGTACGAGAAGGCATAGTGATTTTGAGTAGAAAGGCCAATATTTAGCGATGGCTGGTCCTGGCGTGATGCTCGTGAACGGGTGCTGTTTGTGGAGCCTGGCCTGCTCCAATTGTCTCCAACATGTTATATGAATGGTTCGCGCTTATAGAAAAAAAAAATTGTGATAATTTTTTAGAAATAGTGATTACTCGCACTTTCTAGACAGTGGCAAACATTTTTGTAAATGTAGACTAAGTGGACGTAAAAAAAAGTAACCAGAGAAAATTCTTGCACGTTCTTCTTCGCTGTGATAATCGAACTGGAAAAATGCTAAATAACATTTAGCAAAATATTACGAATCCGAGTCTATGGATGATGAATAAAGAATAAAGAGTTCCTGTTGTCATGATAACGCCTCGAAATAATCAGAGAGGCCATCAGGCAATACATAGCATGGACCAGGAAGGGCCTAACTTATAGTGAACTCCAGAAAGTACACGTTGTGAAGCCTGGAGCCACTAAACTTACCCACTGATAGGCCCCAACAACTGACTGACAACTAATGGTAGGCACGCGGGAGAACCACTACCTTATGTTGAAGGCATTTAGTACTTTGAAGCTCACGGTTCCATGGGCGACAAACACACCGAAGGACCATAATACGAAAGTTAACAAATACTGCCATCCAGTAGATTAGGTAGTGAGGAAAGGGTCGAGACGGAATTAATCGCAATCATACGTGTGAATGTAATCCATGTGGTGCGAGGGTTAGTGGACTAATATCAAAGGTTGGTTTGACAATGCATTCAACTCGCCCTTCCTGACACTTTAATCCAAAATTTACATAATATTATTATTTACGTATGCAGTATTTTATATTTTGTATTCTGTATTTTGTGTTTTACGTGAAATATAGGTAGAATATTTTGATGAAATTAGATTTGATTAATACTATCGGAGAAGGGCGAACATACAACACTGCGTTTATTTATTGAAAAAAAAACTATACAGATGTGTTTTGATTATTACGACGTATTAATTCTGGAATTACGATAAAATGTTAAATTTGTATGCCTTCAAATAAAGTAACAACGTCAGACGACAAATGTTAAGTACAGATTATTTAAAAACTTGGTCCTATGGACTTCTTTTACATTCAAAATTTTCACAAATTTTATTACAATTTCAGCAATGTGATAGTGTTTTAAGAAATTAAAATAAATGCATTAAATATATTATTGGTTTCGTTTGTATATTTCCACATATTATACCAAATATAATTTTTATAAAACAAAATGTCACAAATAACACATATTATATTTACAAAATTTGTTCAGAATAATTGTAAATTAATTTCATTGTAACTAATTATACTTCTTTCGCAATACAAAATATAAAGCGAGTTATAAAATGCTTAGTATTATTTTTTCTGGAAGCTGACACGGTTGGCTACATCCCCTACAACATTCGTGATGTCAAGTCAGCCCATAACACCTTGGTCGTGCCGGCTACACTGGACTGGAGTGAAAACACGAACTATTTACAAAGCCGTTTCGATTGACCTTTCATTCAGTGCGGTGGTATCAACCCGGGTCGGTTAAACCGGCTACCACCTAGTAAGTTAAGAATAGAAGGAACCTACAGTTTTACGTGGAATCCGAGCTACAGTCAGCTTACAACGATCGAAGTGTAATCCATCCATGTTCTGACCGCCCCCAGGGGAACTTATGATCAATCACGAAGGATAGTCGACCTATCCACTAAGCTACCGATGCTGACGCCTATAGTATAAACTACTAATTAGACTTCATAATATTTAATTGTGTCAAATATCACTTACTTTTAGTGTTGATCGTGGATTTCAGAAACGATATCCCGAAGAAACTAAATCCAAACACCTTTTTTTGTATAATGGAAATCTAGAATGTTTTAGAATAAACTTGGCGCACCCTGGGTCAGGACTGTGCGAGGCTTCGACGGAGTAGCGCAGAAGTGGAGCGTCGCGCCAGCCACTCTGAGGCTGGCGCGCGAGATCTGCCTACTTTTATCTAATCGGACGGTGACGAATATACGAGCCTACCTGAACTACCGCCTTCACGCAGTTCACGTATAAAGTATTGTATTCACCTGAGGATGAATTACATATTAAATGTAACTACGTGATGTTAAGGGGGGGAAATTATACTTAATGAATAATCGACCTGTACTGTAATGTCATACGTATATCTACTGTCCATTGGTTTCAAATACTTAAATATTTACGAAATGTGCGCGTCTATCTGCTGCTTACTCCTTTATAATCATTCTTGCGGTATAGATGGGTTTGAATAATGTGTGAATTTCATCATGATGACAACGTAGGTACTCATCCTTCCTTACCTATAATAAAATCCAACGTCTGCTTTCTGTCTGTCTGTCTGTCTGTCCGCTTATAACTCGAGAACCACTGAACCGATTTTAATAAAAAAATTCTACGGATAGCTTGATTCTTCCCATCAACTATAGGCTACTTACTATCACGCTAAATGGCCTATGAGGTTAGCAGTGAAGTGAAATATGAGAGCGGGCGGAGCCGCGGGCACAGCTTGTAATTCATAAAACGTGTCTTGCAATTTAAATGACTATTCTATAGAAGGCAGGAATTGAGGGCGATAAAGTTATAATAGATCAGAAATGACCGCAGTGACAGTGGAGCTTTGGACGTGTGAATTGTTATCTAAAACCAACGCACGATACATTTTTATGACAATAACAGAGTGTATTATCCAAATAATAATTCTAGATGAAGCCGTCTTTTGCTTCAAGTAATATAAGAAAATATATTTGGCCTTATTCCAAAAAGAAAAATACCAAGTTAAGGCTTTGAGTGAATAGCAAACCGAACACAGGACACCAGCGTACACAACGCTGCACGCGACGGAATTCATCAACGCACGAATAAGGAGATAAGTTTCATTATAATTGTTGATCATAGAGAATGGAACTTGTACTCGGGTCGTGCATAAATAATTTACTAACAATACGCGACAATGCCTACAACATTATGGGTTAAATAATTGATTTCATTGGCGCAGTGCGACGAGACAGTGAAAAACTTTAAAGCTTTTTCTTTTCATTCCTCGTCATTATCACGGCTTTCGCAACCCCCGCATACGACCGAATGTCCATGGCCGTTGTTAGACACCTTATCTGTGGCTCGGAGCAACATATCGCGCTTTCAATAAAGAAAAAACAGTGTCTCTATTTGTATTAAATCTACTAGCTGTGCCCGCGGCTCCGCCCGCTCTCATATTTGACTTCTCTGCTAACCTCAAAAGCCATTTAGTTAGCGTGATAGTAAGTAGCCTATAGTTGATGGGAAGAATCAAGCTACCCGTAGATTTTTTTTTACTTAAAATCGGTCCAGTGGTTCTCGAGTTATAAGCGGACAGACAGACAGACAGACAGACAGAAAGCAGACGTTGGATTTTATTAAAGGTAAGGAAGGATAAGGATAAGGAAAGGAAGGAAGGAAAGGAAGGAAGGAAAGGAAGGATATAATATATATCTACCTCGTCGTTTGTCGCACAATAACGATCGTACTTATGCACATCAATGTTCTAATACGTGCGTTATTTTTATTACAATATTTTATACCTTATTACTTGGCGAAAGGTCAATGTTTGTATCAAGATGTTTGACCGCAGTAGGAGTGTTTGATTTCGGTACCAATTAAGCTAAGCGCGTACGCTCAAGGCTGTCCCGTACTCTGGCCGCCTCCTCCGACTCACCTGCCGATGCTGAGATGAATGACTTCGACTTACAGGCTGACATCCGGCTGCTGCGCTCTTCCGACGGACGAATAGAGATTGATGGTGAAATAATTAGCGTGAGTAGCGTTAAATTATGATACTTACTGGTATACAAAGTGTTAGTTGCCGTGAATTGTTTTTCTTTAATTTAATAAATTTTTGGTGCTTTGGTACTCAGAATCAATCAGGTTGTGAAGATTTTGGTGAAGTTTAATGTGATTTTTTATTAAGGTATTATAATTCTTTATATTTTTTTTATAATTCGCGTCTCCGTCATCGTCACCGCATACAAATAGTAATGTAGTCACTTTTTTGATCACGCTAAAGAAGTATAACTTCTAACCCGAATACACAAGTACAAGCACCCTTTTTTAGGCCGTATCCGTCGTACGGGACCCTATTACTAAGCTTACGCCGCCGTCTGTCATGTCTGTCCGAGGGCTGTATCTCTTGAACTGTAATAGGTGCCCGTTGAAATTTTCACAGAATATGTGTTATAATGGCCGATATAACAACAAATAATAAAAATAAGAAAAAATTAAAAATTCACGGGGTCCCCATACAAGAAACTAAAAAGTGTATCCGCGCGGACACAAGGGAAGGGATCAGGTTGAATGAGCCATGAATGTAAATAGCCTGGGTCGTGGAACTACATATTTACAAACAAAATGTGTTGCAACTGTACAATATTTTATGTGCGCCGCGACAATAAAGTGTAGTTTAATTTAAAATAATCAGGAAGTGGTATTGCATTGTACCCATGTCAGCAGGCGCAGGAGTATCACGTTTTATTCATAGCACGTTTTCGTATCGAAGTCTTCATTACATCCCGCATTAGTCTTTTTTTTTTATGGGAACTGACACCGTTGGCTACATCACCTACAACGTCCGTGATGTCAGCCCATAACGCCGGGTGAACTAGGTGCCATGTCAGTGCTTCCCCCTTTGATAGTGCCGGCTACACTGAACTGGTCGGAAAACACAAACTATTTACATAGCCGCTTGGACCGACGTTTCATTCAGTGCGGTGGTACCAAGCCGGGCGGGTTAAACCCTACCACCAAGTAAGATTAGGAGGGAAGGGACCCATCAAGAGCCCATGAAGAGCCTACATCAAATATTATAATATATAGGAATTTGACTTGCATAAATATTTGAGTGACTGTTTATTTCGAACATACAGAAATATTTTTTCAGAATAGGACCACTGCATCTGCATGCGCGTGATTGTCGTAAAAGATGGCGTGCTAAAGGGCGACAGGGTCCTTACACCTCGGAACGGTCCTTCCACAACCATACAGTAGTTAGATAACTGTCTCTATGCCTTCTTGCTGATTGATAATTTGTCTTATCCTAATATTTTGCTGAACGTGGTGGTCGGTATTGTGCTGTAATTGTATTATATTGTATTGTTTATTGATCATTCATATGGCAGTTAGACTGCACTAGACCTTGTCACAATTTGGTCTATCCGGTTCGATTACACCCACGTAGAAGAACCGGGGAGAAACTTCGCAGGGTATTTTTTTTATACATATTATTACAAGTATTTTTTTATTTCACATTCTTAAAATTTTACATTAATTTTACATATATTATACAAAAAAGTAATAAAAATACACAAAATTAATATAAAAATTTAAAACGGTAATACCGCCGGCGGCGGGAGACAAACCTCCAAGCACGCCGGCGGGTGCAGGCCGTGGCTACGGAGCTCTCCGGAACGACGCGAGGCAAGCTACGAGCGATAGGTGGTGGTACTAGACACGTAGGCCACCATTTTAATTATTAGCCATATAATAATATCGCTTACAGTCTTTCGAAAACACAGATTGAGAGCAAGATCAACAATTTTGCTGAGAGTTCTGACTACAATGACTTATTTATTAATTAAGTGTATCAGGTCTACAGAGCATTTGTCAAACTTTCATACGTAATTTGTATCAACATAGTTATTTTAGTATATTAAACATACTACAATGTTATAATAGTCAACCAACCCAGTCCAGGTGGTACCAACCCAGTCGGCTACAATTTGAGCCTACCACCTATTAAGGGGCAAGGGAAGGGACCTAAAGTTTTACACCGGTTTTATGACTTATTTTGCGCGGTTCGTGGTTTTAGATATCGCCAAAGCTCTAGCACAAAAATATTTAATTAACCGAATTGATAAGTAATACAAACATATTATTTGGTACTGTAACCTTGTAAAGAAAAAGTCCACGTATTAACTAAAAAATATGCTAAGATAATAAATGAACAAATGAATATGTTACACGGCGGATGTCTGGTTTTGATAGGGACGGAACGTTAATGATGTTGCTAATGTATATTCGAGTTTTCAATTCCGTAAATAATATCATACAAGGTGATTGGAATAGATACTGGACTGGAACGATTTAAGCAAATTCAGACACTGTCTTATTAATCTCTTCTTAACTATTAGTATAAACTGCATCTGGTGCCTGTCTGTATCGAGTAAACTCGAAAATTACTCAACGTATTAACTTGCGATTCTCCTGAATTTCATATCACATGATCTGCATTATTACTTAAGGAACACTTATCTGGGAATGGTTATACGTTCTGCGTCGTCACGATATTTATTAAAGGAAACTGGGCGACACACGGAAAAAAATTTTACCGCGACGCTTAAATCGAAGTACAGGCGCCGGTTACCAATTTCAAGAACCATCCCGGATTATTGTTAAGACAGTTCGTACTGAATTCTTGTAACATGAACAGATCTGCATAAATGTCTAATAAGTGCTGACAGTCATTTTAATAAAGAATAAAGATAAGATAAAAGATGTCTTATCGGAATAAAATTATAATATTATTATAGTCATACATTTAGACCGCTACCATATACCTACAGGCGTTTGATTTGATGATTTTAGTAGTTTTATTTTCGCAAACCTAAAAATTACACCTCTTAGAATAGACACGATACTATTTATTAATAGTACCTATACACTTTTATTTCGAAAATTTGTGAGCACAATTTTAATATAAGAAGGCCGCTTTCTTTTAATAATTTCTCAATTGAAGGACGGTTAATATATTTTATAATAGTTTATCTTCACTTCAATATATACATATAATGCATGTCTGTAAATTGAAGATATACCCAAAATATTAATTGCTGGTATGTAGGATAAAAACCTAATTGAGATCATTTTTGGAATTGTGGTCTGTGTGCATAAATCAAAAAAACTACTGAACTAATAATTCGATTTTAGTGTTCAGAAAATTATATAGGTCATATCTCGTTATAACATATAATATGCTAATGTAACATCACGCTATTATTCATATGTGCTGAGTAGTCTAAGTGGGTCTGAAGCATTGATAGTGAACTTAGTCGGAGAAAATTCGCTATTCCGGCTTGCGTTCATGTGATTTACTCAAAAATACTCAATCGATTTACAAAGGGTTTCGAATATGATCTGTGATGTTTTGCAATTACCGTCATTTGTAACATCACGCCATTACTTATAGGGGCCAAGTAGTAGACTCATAAGTTATCTAAATTTGAAAAAAAATTGTGCCTATTCTTTGTGTTGTAGGTATTTAATTTAAATCATAATTCCACCCTTTCAATGTCCCACTATTAGACATAGTCCTCCCACATCACGCCATTATTCATATGAGCTGAGCAGTGGGGTTGGACGGAAGTGAAAGCAGTCTCTCAGTCTCAGAACAAATTGATATTGGCTAACAAGAAAACCACGCGAGCGGAGCCGCCCGCGCCGGATCAGTTTGCACTTATATATTTTTTGTGAATTTTTCCTTTTTTAAGATAATATGCATAGTAAGGTTTATTAGGTTTGAGTTTACCTTCATTCACATTGTATGAGCATGGAACAGCCAACTAAGTAGCAATAGCAATTTAATTACGGCTGATCCACTTTGGCGACCACAAGTAAAGAGTAATTAACTCTAATATGTCATTTAATAAACTGGTAGGCATTACATGGCTGGTACAAATTCTACTAGACTTCATTTCCCATTTCAAAAATGCAATTCATATAAATAACCTCATCCGAAGAGTGAAGCACATTCACACATCTTCAGCTGACGAAGAAGCACCAATTCTACCGACCAAAAATGAAATCCGTAAGTTTCTACCAAAGCAACACACACTTTTTGGCTTGTATTATTTTGGCTTGTATTATTTGGCTTGTAATCAAGCATTGCGTTTTTTATTGGGTCAAAATAATTATAAAGATCAAAGATATGCATACACTTTCCCAAGGTTTAAGTTTTATTTGTTTTATTCATATTATTATCACTTAATACAAATTATCACCATTATTGTTTTACGAGTATTTGGAAGACCACCGCCATTGTCATCGCATTTTCCCATCATTTTCCCTATTTTTGTACAGTTCGACGGATGAGTCGTGGCACTGAGATGTCAAATACTTTATTAAAACGATATTTAGAATAGAGAATAGTTTCGGTTGAATAGAGCTCACGTTGTTGTGTTGTGTCAGGTATTGATTGTGTGCGTGGTGGCCGCCCTGGCGCTGGAGGCGTGGTGCCTGCCCTCCGAGGACGTGATCCGGGCCCGCCTCCTGCCGGCTCTCAAGCACGAGGAGACGCACGACGAGCGCGGCCAGTACGCGCTGCGCTACGTCACCGCCGAGGGCACCGTGGTCTCCGAGCGCGGCCGCCTCGTCCCCAACGCCGACAACACAGACTACGTGCTAGTCTACGACGGCGAGTACACCTACATCGACGAGCAGGGCAAGCCCATCGTCACCAAGTACACCTCCGGACTCAACGGCTTCAACGTAGCCGGCGACCATCTGCCCAAATCCACCAACGAAGCTTAAATGAACGAAATAAAGACTTAGCAAACTGAACCGACATTATTATTGTTATTAATCACTGATTATTTTAATGCACATGAAGATAATCACAACAATATAAGATAATTAAGGCCGAGGCGACTGGAGGAAAATTGGAGAGGCGTATTTTTTTTATGAAAACTGACACGATTCGCTTCGGTGGCTACAATCACCTAATAAATCTGTGATGTCAGCCCATAACACCTTGTAAAACGCCCATGGAGATTCGGTCGTATGCAGGGGTTGCGAATGCCATGCCGGCCTGACAGGTGTCCATCCATTCATGCTCCTCTTGAAGGACCCGAGACTGTACTTACCTAAGCTTTATACGAAATGAAATTAGTCCCAATAAATTTTATGTAATGGAAAATTATGCGACATGAAAGTCATAGAAAGTGAATACTTCGATCAAGTAATTTATTGATTTCGGTACGGTACGATACGGTTGATGTGCCGTGGTGTTCGGCACATCAACCGACACAATTTTTTTGTAGGTAAGTGGGGTCATTTGCAACGTTTTGACCCATGATACCTTTTGTCAAATGTCACGTCAAACACAAGTTTGCGCGTTCAGTGCGAAGAGAGCGGCGTTCACACCAGCTCCTTCCTTCCAAGGCACGTCGCTTAAATTAAGCGACCACCTCGGGGTCCTCGGAGTCGAACTGTCGCACGACCTAAATTACCGGCGCCATATCGAGGGCAAGGCTAAGCTGGCCTCAAAAAAGCTAGGCGTACTCAATAAGGTTCGACGGTACTTCACGCCGGGCCAAAGGCTGCTTCTGTATAAATCGCAGATTAGGTCCTGCTTGGAGTACTGCTCGCACCTGTGGGATGGCTCAGCCAAATACCAGCTTGGGCCTTTGGACTCGATCCAGCGTCGAGCCGTGCGACTAGTGGATGACCCCGACGTGTCCCGCGATCTAGAACCGCTGCAACTTCGTAGGGATGTCGGCGCCCTAAGCGTGTTCTATCGCTTATTCCACGGGGAGTGCTCGGAGGAGCTGTTTAACGCGATTCCGGCGTCCCCTTTCCACCTCCGTACAACGCGCACTGGGCAGGGATTGCATCCCTATACGCTGGACTTACCGCGGATGCGTACAAATCGGTTCTGCAGATCCTTTCTCCACAGAACCGGCAAACTCTGGAACGCTCTACCTGCCCACATATTTCCCCCCAAGTATAGTCTCGGGTCCTTCAAGAGAGGCGTGAATGGGCACCTGTCAGGCCGGCATGGCATTCGCAGCCCCCGCCTGCGTCCGAATGTCCATGGGCATCGCTAGACACCTTATGGGTGACTCGGCGCCACATGTCGCGCTTAGTATAAAAAAAAAAACGTGGTATCGAGATACGATTTTTTTTCTTTCTTTTTGAAAATTACGAAAATCCCAGCTTTAAACCCTTGTAACTTTTTTGTTTATGATTGTATCAGCACGAAATAAAATTTATTGAATTTTCCGATGTATCCTTGTTCTAGAAAAAATACTATTTGATGAAGTTAATACCACGAAAAGGTCTTTTGACCTCCCAAAGTCCCGAGAACGAGTAAAATGTGACAGAATCTTAATTTCTTAATTAATAAAAAAAAAAAAAAACTGACAGCAATTGAGTGCTTCATTTTCTTTTAAAAAGTTTGCTAGTTTACGCCCTTTCCAACGGTATACCAGATGTCACACAAATAATTCACTATGTGGTCAAAATTAGGGACAGAAACAGTACTAAAAAATAGAAAAAGTAAAAAAATTAAGGGAATGCCATACAAGAAATGTGTTTTCTTTTTCAAAGTTTTATTTGTGGTGCGGAAACCTCGGTGCACGAGTCCGGCTCGCACTTGGCCGGTTTTTTAAATACATATTATTACAAGTATTTTAGTGACTAGCCACATAGTAATATAATTATATCAAACATTAGAAAATCAAAGAAATATGCCGCCCGCAGGGTCCGATATTATGTTATTTCCGCGTTTGCATCGATTCCTAAGTAAACAAGATAATTCGACCATTACTTTTACGACTTATGGTTACAAAATTTAATGATCATAATATCATAATACGAGTATGTATATTTGACAAAGTTACATCGCAACTTTACTTTTCCATTTTTCTTATGTAATCCGATATGGGTGGCTGAGTCAGATGGCCAAAGTACATGCTCCGGCCAGCCAATATCACCTCCGAGAAGGTAGATGCCATATCGGATACTTTTCTTTGGATTGTTGGCTTTACTGGACTAGAGAAGAACACAGCCGAGGCTGCTATGCGGCCGTCTTACATCCAGTATGGTGGTTTCAACATAGTCGGCTACAATTTGAGCCTACCACCTAGTAAGGGGCAAGGGAAGGGACCTACAGTTTTATACCGGTTCCGAACGATGAAGCAGCAGGCGCCAATCAGAAAAAATCTCGTTGGTACACGCCGACCGGATTCGAACCTCGGATCTCTCGCAAGAGAGGCCGACATGCCCAGACCACTCGGCCACCCGCCGCTTGCATAAACATGACTTACAATTTAAAATCTAAGTAAATCTACTGTTCTGAATACCGTCGGATATGTGCGGCGACATGTTCAAAGCAATCTTTATTTTGGTAGGAAAGTTCAAATATATCTTGTGCATTGTACGAGCTCCATCTAGCGACGACTGCTATGACGATCGTATAGTAATTGTGAATATGCGCAAGCGCCGACGAAGAAGGTTTGCGAACTGGTTAGTGGTTGTGTTGTATGTTTATCCAACATTTATTAGAAGCGAATCATGTGATCAAAACCACATCGAAACAAAGCGATGTTGTCATTACACACTAGATGGCTTGCTAACTAAGGAGTATTTATTAGTAGATACCACGTTGAAACTGTGTATTGAAAGATAATCAAATGCTTCTCACAACAAAATTAAATTTTCTGATCTTTTAATATATTATATCAATGGCACCCATTTCCTTTACAATATATTTATGCTATTATCCTAGCAAAAATAGGATAACTTTATTTTATATTTGGTTTGGTAGAAAAAAAGTTGTCAACGTTTTAAAGTCCAGAATAAACTCATTTAACGACAATACTGATTAAAATAATATTTCGAACAATATTTGAAAAAAAAAATTATATCAGTTTTACGGACGAGTTTAAGGAAGTAGGGGTCTCTTAAGGCCTCTCTCGCGAAGCTTTCAGCGTTACATCCTAATCTATGCACACAGTCGCAAAGGAAAGCTAATGGGGATATTGATTCAAACAATGAGACACATTTAGGGCTGGGATCTTGGCATTTGCGGAGCACCTGACCAATAGTAACCCGCAATCCTAAACAAACTCTCAAAATAGTAGACACAGATTGTGAATAAAACCAGCGAAATGTTAGCCATACTGGAAGTCTCAATACAGAATTTTAATCGGCAGAGAGGGGGAAATCGAGCTTGGGACTAGTCTGCTTCACGTCCTTGTCAACGCAGACTGCAGAGTAGCTGACGAGAGCTCGACGCGAGCCGACACGTCCAGCGGGCAGTAAGAGTACAAAATTGACTCATTGCTGGTTTCGTGCTTGATTGAAACTTTGTCCTACCTGCAATGTGCCCGGATGTGTTCGGTGAAGCTGTGGAGTGCTGTGTTCGTCACCTGCTAAGCGTTGATACATTGCGTGCAATGACAACAAAATGACAACGACATCTCTACATAAACTCACAGTAACATCAAGAATACTTATGCAGAAAATTAAAAAAGTCTGATGCAAATGCAATGTTGGGGTCATATTATTAGTGACGACCTCAAATGAATGTCCGAACACAATGAAGAATCGTGTTTCGTCAGATGAGCGGTCTTCGTGTGTCGCAACCGTGTGTGCCTTACTGCCACTGACATCACCAGCTGTAGAACTGTTCAAACAGCTGATGTACAGAAGCGCATAGGTCACACGCATACAATTAATATGGTCAATACAGTTGTGGTGGCATACCTGTGTAACTTTATCACACGCACGCAACAGGCTGACAGGGTTCTCAATCTACACTTTCAATTTACATTTTCCAATTGCATGACCACGGAGCAAGATCACCTCGCACGACAAATTTAAAGTTGGAATCATTCAATAACTCAATATATAATAAAGAAGGGTCAATTCTGGATTGAAGACATCGTGTCGGCTGAATCAAAGAATCAGCGGCATTCAAGTGAATCATTCAAGGTATAGCGCGGTTTTCTCAACCGTTCACTTCGAAAGAATGCGGCGCGCACCCTCCGCTCTCCGCCTCCACCCTACTGACGGGCAATTGCGGTGGCGGCGGAGAGCGGAGGGTGCGCGCCGCATTCTTTCGAAGTGAACGGTTGAGAAAACCGCGCTATATCGAAGTTTTCAAGTTCGAAGAACTTTTTCAACTTTCGACCAAATGTACTAGATCAGTATGCGAATTGGAACCGACAAAAAACTAGACTTGGATTCTCTATACTAGGTTACTAGATAGCTACCAAACTTATTATGTTTTTAAGGTTCCGTACCTCAAAGAGATTAAAACAGAACCTAATGGTCTGACTCGTAGGTACATACGTTCGTCCTTCTGTTTGTCACAGGGTCATCATAACTTCTGAACGGTCCATCGTACCAAGTTTAAATTTGGGTACGAAATTAGAGAATATTGTTTTGCATAAACAGAAGACATTTTCAAAATGTATTAAAATATTACCCTCAATTCATACAAATAATTATGTTTTCAATATAAATGAGACATCTTAGAACCGGTCGACTTGTAGAATCCAAAAGATTATTTTTTATTAAATTTGTAAAAAAGTGCAATAATCGTGTCCTCCAAATACACATTGAAAAAAATCTGAAATATCAACAGTTTAAATAATTTATACAATATTACAGGGAAATATAGCAGTTTAAAAATTTTACAAAAAATTATATAAAATTTTCCTTTATATCATGCGTGCGTGCGTGGGGTCGGTCCATGGAATAAACAGCAACATAACTGAACGGGCACAAGGGAAATTAGTTATTCTGACAAAGTTCGATTAAAGCTGGTACGATCTCCTTGCGTATGAAGGAATTTTAGTTTAGTTAGGAGGTTCAAGAAAGAAGGCTAGTTTGTTTGTTATTAGTGACAGACAATAAGACAATACCTTGTTTAAATTGTTTCTTCAGGAGAGGTGGTTTCATAGGTATACTTATATTTATTGATGGGGTTTAATTTTAATTTTGTTAGTAGGTACCTACGCGCTGCACGCACGCTGGGTGTAACCATCGATATACCGATTCTGAATATATAAAAATAGTTAATAGTATAATGGATGGTTAATATGTATAAAAATATTGTAGTGTACGGATACTAAATCTGCAAGTGTTTTGATAATATTACATACGAGTAGGTATGGTTATAGGAAATAATTTCTTGCGCATATTGAGTTTCATATATTTCATTATGTGGATTTTGCGCACTGTTCCATTATTGTAAATCATTCATTTTAATTTGATTAGATAGGTAGGCTTCTAGACTACGAGTATGTTCTGAATTTTGAACTGCGGACAAGTTGCCGACAGCTGAAAGAGTTCTCGCAAGTGGCTAGAGTGGACGGCCCGACGACGACGACGGCCGCGGCCAACTCGGGCCGGGGATCCTAGGCTATCGTCAAGTTCGCACATGATGTCGCTCCCGCCCAGTGTTGCCAACTGCTACCTTTACCCAGTAGCTAGACATTATGCCAAAAGTAGCTAGATTGTCCGATTTGGAGACCCCCTAAAGTAGCTAGAAAGTAGCTAGTTTTTTTCTAAGTAGGTAATCAATAAGATGGCAAAATATGACATCATCATAAATTTTGAAATTTTCAAATCTAAAATCGGGACAAAGAGCCTGAATAATACATTTCTTTTTAATTTTATTGAATTAAATATTAAATAAAATACAAAAGCATTTAAAAGTCAAAGTTAATTTTTTTATAATAAAGAAATAATATCCGGAAAGGACGACGTCGATGGTTGGGGTTGTTGAATTACATCTGGCTCAGTGTCTTACTTAGATTTGGTGAATTTTTCAACGGTACCCATTTTTTGAAGCACTTCTTTTGGGCGCTTCCACTTCCTTTAGGCTCTGCGAGTGTGTCGGCGCTGCTACAACTGGGTGCGGCTGCGCAGGTCGCCGCATTGCTCGCTGGACGGATACCGCGCCCGGGTGCATCGGCCGCGCAATCGTAAGGCTTGTGGAACGTGACATCCGTGCACCTCTGCCGCCCTCGCGCTACTCTGAGACTTCAATGTTGATTTCCCGAAAACACCCAAGAATAGACTCACACAGTTTTTGCTGACGTCATAGGGCTTCGACCCGTACTTCCAACCGAAGTCTCTACAACCAGAGAATTGACTGCCATGAATGGCATTTTCTCAAACATTGACGTCGATGGTGTTTTTTTTTATGGAAGCTGACACTGTTGGCTACATGACCTACAACATCCGTGATGTCAGCCCATATCACCGGGTGAACTAGGTGCCACTTCAGTGCTTCCCTTCATTTCATGTCGGCTACACTGAACTTGACGGTGCTGTCTCGGAGACAAATTTTAGCCATCAAAAACAGCAACGGCTTAGATAAATAGGTTCAAATAAAAACAAACACATACTTACATACATTTTATTGATTTCTTCACGGTATTCATTTGTAAAAGAAATAGGGAATAGAACACAGTACGTGGGACGTTATGAGGGCATAGTTACACCTGCGAAAGAAGACTGACATAGGCACGAATCTAAACATAAGGTTTATAGTTAACCTTGTTGTTAACCTTGATAGTTACACAAACCTAATAAATATGCCACTTACGTCAATATGCTAGGAATATGTAAAACCGGCCAAGTGCGAGTCGGACTCGCGCACTGAGGTTCTCGCACCACAAAAAAAACATTGAAAAAAAAAAATACATTTCTTGTACGGGAACCCCCCTTAATTTTTTAAATTTTTTAATTTTTTATTATTTGTTGTTATATCCGCCATAATAACACATATTCTGTGAAATTTCAATGGGCTACCTACTTATTACGGTTCAAGACATACAGTCCTCGGACAGACGGTCGGACGGACAGACAGACAGACAGACAGACGGCGTAGGCTTAGTAATAGGCTTCCGTACGGAATACGGAAACCTAAAAACAAAAAACGAGTTGTCCTTGACCATGTGCGTATTCGCGTAATGTGCCACAATAACTATATCCAGTCAACTAGTTAATTAGCGCATCAGTTAAATGTACCAACCAAGTATAAACAAACGCACTAAACAAATCCTGATGAATTAATTATATTTCTCAATAAGTGACGCTAAAAAAACTTTGAACTCTTTTTTGTTAACATATTATGTGCGATATGTGTGCTTTGAATATATATATATTTAGCAGTATGTGTATATACGTAGCGATGCTTTACATATTGCGTAGGTAGGTACCTAATTAAATATGTATGTATATAATATATATTAGTATGAGCAGTCGGCTTTAAAATATATACAATATTTGAAGGACAAGATGCCGTGCTAAAGGGCGATAGGCTAGCCACCTCTCACCTTGGCACGGTACTTTCACCGAGTCATGCAGCAGGTGGGTCTTCGTGCCTTACTTGCTGCTTGATCGATTGAATCTTGTTCGAATACTTTGCGAAACGTTGTGGTCGGTGTTGTGCTGTAATTTACCAGAGTTCTTGCAGCACAACACCGATTACTCTGCTTACCCCGATTGTCGGGATTCAGCGTGTGTGATATGTATGTATGTATGAATGTACAATATTTGAAGAACTTTACCACACGCACCGCTAGTGAGTGTGACTAGGTGCTATGGGTGTATGTAAAGATATTATGTATATGCTTTCAGATGCGACTACATACGATTAGGAATGAACTGAAGGAATGTTTGATGCGATTGCTTCCTTTATTCTCAGCAGTCAGTGGTGGCGGAAGTATCGCATGCGCGCACCCAGTGGAACTAACATGATGCGCTGTTTTATGTTGGTTGTTGTTTTTGCCGCTAATTATGAGTATGTCCACGATTTTTTTAGTTTCATAAATTTATTATTATTTAATAGAGATTTAAAGTCTCGAATTAAACGTTAAGCTGAAGCCATAAATAATAAAATTAATTCATAACTCGTCTTAAATGTAAATAAATAGGTATAAGATTTTGTGTACATTATGTAAATAAATAGGTATAAGATTTTGTGTACATTATGTAAATAAATAGGTATAAGATTTTGTGTACATTATGTAACTCGCATTAACGAGTTGTGTTGTGATTCAAATTATGGATGAGAGAAGCCATATTAACCTATGCAATCTTAGTTATCTATTGTACTGTGTGTCTCACACAGTCTTCTCTTTCTTATTAATAATCTGTGGATTATTATCATCTGTGGTATGCACAGGCCACATTTACTTGATATTTGAATATTTTATAAGTAGATTGTTGTTCGAAACAAATCATCCTTGAACACAATGAGTCGCTATTTGACAAGAGCAATGAGCATAGATCGTACTAGATTTTCTTCCATGATTGTGATATTTTAATTAGGCAAAGGCAAATATACATAACATAACAGTTTCTGGTACTACGAGCTTTATTTAATAGAATAGAGAAGAAAGTATAGTCAAGAAGTCGTTCAGAGAATACACAGTCTACACACAGTCTAATAGTCATCACATCACACTATCTTAGCAAAATAATTAGTCTACGTAGATTACGAGCATTGTACTGGGCTTACTTAGGCTTTGTATCACTTACTTACAAGATAGGTACATGGAAGCGCGCAATGTGCTACCGACCGTTCCAGCTATTTGCAGGCGGTAATTTCAAATAATACATCGTGTAAGTAAGTACCAATATAATAACGAAATTATTAAATACTAGTTTTTGCCCGCTGCTTTGCTCGCGTGAAATTTGTATTAAAAAAAAAGAAAGTCAGTAAGCCCGCTACCGTACCTTTATTTCGGCGCGCGGAACAATTAGGTTTGTATGAGAGCCACATCTTAGCGTAACCGGAACTGAATTTTATTTAGCCTATCTTGTGTCTCGAATAGGTAAATAATGTGCTTGTACTAAGTTTAATAAAATTCGGATGATCGGTTTAAGAGTTATAGAGGAACATACATACATACATAAAGAAAATATTTCTAAAAATCATCAATTTTGTTTTAGTATCATACATAGAGTCTACAAACTCAGTATCTCATAAAACAAAGTAACTTACTCCATGGCCATCCCTTACATATTTTTTATTATTAGTAATGATATTGATTGATATGATTGATGATAGTTTGACAGGTTTATGTTTGAATTTTATGACTTTAAAAATTTGTATTGTGTTTTGTTTCTGAGTAGAATTTTCTGGAGTGAATAGTGGCACGCTGGCACGCGGGGAAGCAGAAATTCAAATGCGATATTGTCATCACAGTCGTAATGACAAAAGAAAAAACAACTATTGATTTACAATGTATTGATGTTTTATTTACAACGTTTATAGAGATGTCAGCATTTCCAACAGCATTTTAGGAGAAAGTCGACACTGCGAAAGGTGACGTCTATATCCGAAACCTAACGACAGCAAAAATGTTTCACATCGCACAGATGAGTCAAATGTCAAAGTTTTGTAACATAAATACATAAATCACCTATTACACATTGTTATACCTTTGTGCAGACGTGCAACATACTTCTCTTTCAAAAGATATGGCACAGATCACCTCAAGCTACCTTAAAAGCACTATTACAAATACAAAAAATATAAAAATATACACAAAACCTACCTAAATGTCAATAATGTATTTACTCTTTATAAAATTATCACATCCAAAATGATTAGGTATACAAATACATAAATATGTACATACAATATAATATCACAGGTGCGTCACACTGAACAATATAAATATTTAAGGCATTTTATTTGTTTAAAACCTTCAATTAAATGTTTACAAGCATTCGGTGGATTGCCTTCAGTATTTTGAGTTTATAAGTCACCTTTGTAAAGTGATGCAATTAAAAAATAACATTGAAAAGTTTTGAGATACTTCGTATATCGTACATTGCGAAAGAAGAATGTTTGTCTACCTTGGTTGAATGAGACGCATGACTAGTGTGTGATGGATGAACGTGAGTGTAGAGCCTGTGTAGAGCGAGCGCAGGGATATCTCAAAACGTTTCTAATGGTCAAGCTGCAGAAGTATGTATGCATACGGAACTTGCAGCAGACGAGAGAGCAACGAACAATCTAATTAAGAACCAAATGTACGACCGAATGTCCATGGGCGCCGTGAGACACCTCATGGGTGCCTCGGCGCAATAAGTCAAGATAACAATACAAAAAAAATTTGCTTCTGTGCAAAACCTGTTTTGTGAGCTGTTAATTTAATTAATAAATGAGTGCACATTTTATTATAAAGCACGGATCTTAATTAAAGCTGAAACGTTTTTTCATAATTTAATCACCTGTTTTCAGCCATTTTAATGGTTGAGATTTTTATCCATATTTATGGATAACAATTTCAGCCATTCATAGAGCAACTAGTGATAATCGCAAGCTAGATTTAAACCAGCTACCCAATTGCATGTAACGTAGATCTAAGCGAATAGTGTCGGGAATGTATGTAAATGTAATAATATAGGTAAGTACGTCATCTCGTCTCTGTCACGTCACGTATGCAGCTACTGCAAGAGTCGCGGTCGCGGTGCAGGATTACTGGACATGAGTGCGCGGCTGGAAGCCGTTCTCGCCGGCGGTGAAGGTGACGGAGTAGGTCTTGCCGTCGGGGCCCACGTAGGAGTAGGAGCCCTCCACGTTCAGAGACTCGTTCTCGGAGCCGATGTTCTGGAGCTCGCCCTTCTCCTGGCGGGAGGTACCGTCGCTAGTGTCGTATCTGTCGGTGGACATTTTGATATAATTATAGTAAGAATTATATATAAATTATGGGATATAAAAGGGAGACTGAATTAATCTCCTGCTAATGCTGCACCATCGCACGATGGTGAAGTAGTAGCGGAGTGAAATTCTTTCTCCAATTTCCGACTCACACCTCCTCGCGGTGTATCCTGGAAACTTAGGTGCGTAATACCATAGGTATTACAATCCTAAGGCTGACGAGAGCGGAAGACTCGCCAAGACGTTTGGCCAACGTGGCGTTTTATGGCCAAAACCTCCAATGAAAAGTCCTACAGTACCTCGGCCCCTAGTTCCCAGCGGCCCCGCTATTCCGGATCATCGTGGTGGCGGTCCAGGTTCCGGCGGGGCGAGGGGTGCTAAGAATCCCTGGGTTAGATCTGGCTGCCACACCCAACTACACTTGGCTACCCATAACATACGGACTTTGAGAACGCAAGAGAAACTGGTCGAGCTGGAACAGGAGCTGGCTCATATAAAATGGGACATCCTGGGTCTTTGCGAGGTCAGAAGAAAGGGCGAAGAGACTGAAGTGCTACGTTCCGGCAACCTATTCTACTTCAGAGGAAATCCCCAAAAATCGGAAGGTGGAGTGGGATTTATGGTGAGGCGCAGCCTCGTGAACAGCATCATCGAAATCGACAGCGTGTCGGACAGAGTGGCCTACATCATCATCAGGCTGAACAAGCGGTATCAGCTGAAGGTGGTGCAGGTATACGCTCCCACAAGTTCACACGCTGACGACGAGGTGGAGCAGTTTTACGAGGATGTATCCAAAGCCTTAGAAACCAACAAATCTCACTTCCAGTACGTGATGGGAGATTTTAATGCCAAACTGGGCAAGCCTCTGAAGGGAGACAGAGCAGTAGGTCCGTACGGTATCGGTGTCAGGAATCGACGCGGCCAGATGTTGGTCAACTATCTCGAAGCCAACCAGCTCCACGCCATGAATACCTTTTTCCTGAAGAAGGAAAAAAGGAAATGGACGTGGGCCAGCCCTGACGGTTGCACGAGGAACGAGATCGACTTCATACTGGCGGACAGTAAATCGTCGTGTATAGACGTTACTGTCCTAAACCGCTTCGATACTGGCAGCGATCACCGACTAGTGCGAGGTACGCTGAAGCTAAACCTCAAGATGGAACGGCGCAAACTCATCCACAAACCGTTGGCCAAGCTAAACATACCGGACGAGACGCTCGAAAATTTCGAAGCCAAACTCGCGGATGCTTTTAGCTTAGCGCCACGAGATGAGGATGCCGACATCGACAAGGTGTATACGAGCTTCGTATCCGCACTAACGGACACTGCAGAGCAGCACTTCAGCAAAAGTCGACAGGCACCCCGTAGCAAGCTATCCGCAGAGACGTTGAGGCTCCTGGAAACACGACGGAATATGAAACCGGAGACCCGGAGTAGTGTCGTGCACAGGAACCTCAACAAGACCATAAGCAAGTCCATTCGCCGTGATATTCGCCGAGAGAACATAAAGATGGTTGAGCGCGTTATAGAGGAAAATCGAGGCAGCAAAGTGTTTGCCCGTGCCTTCTCTACCGGCGCTAAACAAATCTCGAAACTCGAGCGGGCGAATGGGGTTGTCACTGCAAGAAAGCCGGATATTCTTGAGGCGGTAGAGGAATTTTATGGCCAATTGTACTCCGCAGCAATCCCTGCCCCAAGTCCAAGCAAACCAGTCGATTCTGATAGGCGTGCGCCGCTCACTAGACACTACACGGAGGATCTACCCGATATTAGTGTCTATGAGATAAAGGCTGCCTTGAAAGGACTCAAAAAACACAAGGCTCCAGGTGAAGACGGGATAACGACAGAGCTGCTGAACGCTGGCGGACGACCGATCCTGAAGGAACTGCAAAAACTGTTCAATGCAGTTCTTGAAGGCGGTGTAGTTCCGGCCGCATGGCGAAATAGTGTCGTTGTCTTGTTTCACAAGAAGGGGGATAGGGCGAAGTTGAAAAACTATCGACCTATCTCACTTCTTAGCCACGTGTACAAGGTCTTTTCAAGAGTCATCACGAGTCGGCTGACACAGAGGCTGGACCAGTACCAGCCTCGTGAGCAAGCTGGATTTAGGAAAGGGTACGGCACCATGGACCACATATTTACTGTGAGACAAGTGGTGCAAAAATGCGAGGAGTACAACAAGCCGCTCTTCCTAGCCTTCGTCGACTATGAGAAGGCGTTCGACTCAGTTGAAAAATGGGCTGTCGAAAATTCCCTCCTCAGGTGCAGAATCGACCACCGCTACATCGAGGTGCTCCGAAATCTGTATCGGTCCGCGACGATGACTGTGAGGCTTCACGAGAATACCCAACCTATCCTCCTTGGTAAAGGCGTAAGGCAGGGGGATGTGATCTCACCCAAGCTCTTCACAAACGCATTGGAAGATGTGTTCAAGATGCTTGAGTGGGACAACATGGGTATAAACGTGAATGGAGATCTTCTCAGTCATCTGCGTTTCGCCGATGACATTGTTCTTCTGTCCAATTCCCGAGATCAGCTTCAGATCATGCTGGAAGACCTTTATACAGCGTCGATGAAGGTTGGTCTGAAGATGAACCGGGACAAAACCAAGGTCATGGCGACCGAGGTTATGACGGGAGGACAATTTGTTATTGGCGGAGAAGTGATCGAACAGGTTGAAGAGTACATATACCTCGGTCAAATTCTGCGGCTTGGTATACAAGGTCTGCTTAAGGAGGTGGAGAGACGAATTCAACTGGGTTGGGCTGCCTTCGGAAAACTAAAATTCGTCCTGAAGTCTGACCTTCCGCAGAATTTAAAGACCCGTATATATGACCAGTGTGTCCTCCCGGTTATGACGTACGGATGTGAAACGTGGACTCTGACGGTCGCTGTTGTCCAAAGGTTGAAAGTTGCCCAGCGAGCAATGGAGCGAGCCATGCTGGGTATATCGCTACGTGATATGGTGCGTAACGAGGCAATCCGCCGACGCACCAAAGTAGACGATATTGGACACCGGGTGGCTAAGCTCAAGTGGCAGTGGGCTGGGCACGTTAGCCGAAGAGACGATGACCGTTGGAGTAACCGTGTCCTACACTGGCGGCCGTGGACAGGAAAACGGAGTGTGGGAAGACCACCCGCCAGGTGGGACGACGACATCAAGTACGCCGGCGGAAATCAGTGGTTCCGTATCGCTGAAGGCCGGGAGGACTGGAGGAAAATTGGAGAGGCGTATGTCCAGCAGTGGACGCTTACACGCTGACTGACATAGTAAGAATTTACCTAAGTATGATTTAATGAAAACGTTGAGATAGCTTTAGTTTTTATCGTTGTTACAGTCCTTAAAATCATAAAACCTAATTTGATCAAGATGTTTTTGAAATATGAGCAAGCGTTAGAGACCGATCTTGACCATGTCACATACTATGACTCCTCAACGGCTTGAGGTACCTATTTGGAAGTTGTGTTTATAGGTTTCGCATTATAAAATCTCACAAGAGGGGCTATCAAAATGCAATTTAATCTCTACAGACTGAGAAGAAATTGAGCGCTGAATTGCAAAGTAGTCTATGACAGTCGTCTATGGCAGTACACTGGTACATGTAAATCTGTACGAATACTTACGCAAATTGATAGCCTTGTGGTGAGACATCGCTGTCGAACTTGAGGATCTGCACGCCCTGCGGGCCCTGCGCCGCCGGGCCCTGCGGCGCGCTTGCCACCAGCGCCGCCAACCAGCACGCAACAACCACCTGCCCTCCGCCACAACACAAAACTCAGTCATTTAACATTATTCACCTATCTACTGTATGCCTCCTACCTATGGTAGAATAACTAATTTATGCATATGATGTATAGCATCAACATAAACCATTGCATAATACAAATTTTTAACTACCACTACCGTACCCTGTAGCCATGTATGAACAAAAATATTACTAAGCATATTCGAAATAACCTTGTTAGTACATCTATCGTAGAAGCCACGCGGGAGAATAACGTTAATGACTTACAGCCCTTCAGATAGGAACCTAACTTGGTTTCAAGAGTTTATGTTAATATTGTGCGCGTGCTTTACTGAAAGCCCATGGAAAAAAAATACTGCAAGCCAACGAGGTATTCTGTTTGCTGCAAGCGAGTTTTTCTTACCCGTTCTTTCTCGACGTACTAATAGAATGGCCGATTTAAATTAAGTTTACTTGATTTATAGTTTACAAACTGGATTAATAAATAAACTGAAACTGAATTAACGTTTCATATTACTAGAACATACATACTAATATTATACTAGTTCTTGTCAGACGCGAGATTGCGAGCGGGAACCTTTGACCGCTTCTAGTGTTGGTATGACCATGGGTCTTGTTGATGAAATACTATTGAAAATATTATTTAATCTGTGCAATCTGTGCATATGATGTGTCGTACGAGTTTCAATGACCTGATGTTTAGTGTGGTGAAATAAAATATATTTAAATATGATAAAATAACTAGAGATACATTAGGATATAGAAAGACTTTGCTCGAAATTGCTTTTATTTATTTTAATTTATAAGAATAATGAAGACACATTTTAAAGAGCAACAAGCGTAAATTGTTTCTAAATTTTGCGACGGAAACTTAAAATATATACAAATAATAAACTTATATATTGTATTTTTTTGTAAAGTAAATTCATATCTCAAGCAGTAAATATAGATACTAGGCAAGATTTCTCGCGGATTTGTTTGGAGGTAATGGTCAGAAATATTAAAATGTGAAGACTCACGTATTTGTACATGTCGTTATCGGTTAAGCTCAGACTAAAGAATGAATAATACTAGTAAGTGAGGTTCGTTATATATGTGTTGTGGAGTGGAGTGTTGCAGCAGTGCTGATGTCATCTGGGGGATGGGCGAGAACACAACGTCAACTCAACATTCACAGACACATCACATCACTAAGTTATATGAAGTACGAATATGTAAGGGACAGGATAGCTGTTAGAAAGTGCATGATTATCTATTAGAATGTATGAGCTTTTAGGCTTAAGCTAAAGACGAGTTTTACATTTAAATAGGACCAACAGGAGAAATTGCAACCTTAGAAGTGGTTGTGTGATAAAGTGTGTTCTATCGGCTGTTCAACGGTGAATGCTCTGAGGAGCTGTTCAAAACGATTCCGACCTCACCATTTCATTATAGGTCCACGCGTAGCAGACAGGGAATGCATCCCTATACTGTAGAGCTGCCTAATGTGCGGACTAAGCGCTCCAGTATTTCTTTTATCTTCCGCACTGCGAAACTCTAGAATGAATGGATGAATTGGGATCTTTCAAGAGAAGCGTAAAAAGGCATCTATCACGCCGGAATGGCACGGCATTCGCAGCCCCCGTTCTAAACCAAATGCTTTTGGGCGTCGTCGGCTCAACAATCCACTCTGACGGAGCCAAGTGTCTCGCTTATCCATAAAAAAAATTATTTGTTTCATATTAGCACTATCAGCTACTACTATGTTATATATTATACTACTATATTAATTATATTATATACTACATAATATTATATATATTATATTACTTATCTACTATATTAGAACCTTTGGGGTTTAATCGCGACATTCGCCGGTATCATTCCTTCGATTCTTACTCACAACTTGATTCATAGGATGCTTGCTAAGATTGGTTGTGATTGATTTTTTGTGTCGTCGCATCGAACTGAGTCGCAGCTATAAATCTCACAAAACAAATGGTTCAGAAAGTCACAACACTCGGTGCCCGGTTCTGCTTAAGTTTTGACTGTAAATCCGACAATACAACTGACATGTAAATAAATAAAACTTGAGAGTTTATGCGTTACGCCAACTTGGTTTACGATGTTTTAATAATGACGCATTCTTTATTTTGACTCACGCTTGCATCAGCAAGTGTAATATTTAAAGAAATTAAGAAATTTATTTCTGTTCAGTTCAACTTGCTTGTGCTTTCATAAAGAAGGCTGGCAAAATAAAACTGATAACAAAGTAACATTTGCCGTGGCCCATGCACCAAACATTCAAAGCCGAGCTCATTATCCCATGAAAAATATTTCCTGTTGAGGAGACATTACTGTTACATAATATGTAATAATTCACAAGAATCATTCATGGAGGTACCATTGTTTATGTTTATTTATATTATTTGACCGGAGACAAATAATATTAATACTTATTATCTTTTAGTGGGCAGAAGAGTAGAGTGGGTCAGAGTTCAACCACTATACCTACACAATAAAATTGCACATCTTAATACAAGGAATTCATTTTGCCTATAATTAGATATTCATGTTTCTGGCATTTGTGCGCTGTCATAAAAAATGATAAATGTTTATTTAACATTGCAGACGTTGGCGTTTCAAGGCGAATACTTCGACTTTGGGTATTTATTTGAGTTCTTAATACGTATTTGTGCATTTGGGTTTCTAAACTATTGAACTAAGGATACACTTACATAATAGCACCCACACTATACCCACACAGTACCATCTTTACGCTGACTGAGTATGCGTGGCATGTTACCCTGCTATAATAGATGGTATGTTGTTAGGTTGGGAACGTCAGAAACGACTCCAAATTACTTACCCGTATTTTACTCGAAAGCATAATAATAACAAAAAGTACGCGTTATATTGTCGTAGAAATTAATAATAAAAAAAAGCCTTTTAAGTATGAACGTTGTCATGGCCCATATAGAAGGCTATGACGTTGTTCACACACAGATTATTTCGTACACTACACCGACGGACGGACACTTGACTAGGGTTTCTCATTTCCCGGAGTTTTTACGATCCCTGGACCCGGGAATGAAAATTCCCGATTCCCGGGATTTAACAAAAATAAATTTGGTTGGTACTACCGATGGGTTTTCGTGTATTCGATTAGTGAAAAAACTAATTTTCAGACCCTTCTTCTAAGTGACATACATAACTTTTTTTAAATTAATATTTCCAAAATATATATACGTATTTCTGTCGTAGGAAAGTGGACCTATACGACGACGGTATAATTGTGATTTTTATATCTTTTGTATTTACTGAGCAGTGAGCCGTCGAACGTACATGATTTTCGTTACCGAAAAGACGTTCATCGAATTCAAATTAAAAAGCATTATTATATTACCCAGCCAGACCCACCCTTGAAAGAGGATTCTGTCGGCCGTACCCATGACTGCCCCTGTTTTTCATTCATTTGAGCTATGTGAATATGCTCCGCTGCGGACGGACGGACAGACAGTCGGATGAAAGGAAAAAAATTACCAAAAAATGGTTATAATTTATAAGATGTTTTTTTTAATGTTCATATAATGTTACAAAACAATGGTTCATTCAATTCAATCATAGAACTTAAAAAAAAAAAAAAAATCAAAGCTAACAAAAATGGTTCAGATAATTTTTCAAATGTTCATATTATAATGGTTCATATAATGTTAAAGTCTGTTTCTTTCTACAGCAGGTGGAAAAAAGGACTATGAATTGACCTTACAATGGTTCATTCAATCACAGAACTGTAAAATGATATTTATTTAAAACAAAAAAATAATCAAAAGCTAACAAAAATGCTTCATATATATTTTTTAATGTTCATATTATAATGGTTCATATAATGTTAAAGTCTGTTTCTACAGCAGAGCAGGCGGCAAAAAGGACATTGACCTTGAGCGTTCAGCTCCCTCGCACTAATCTGGCGAGCGAAGCGCATTTCATTGAAATGTATGTTGTTTGTTTTATTTTATTATTTTATTCTCTAGGGTAGTCGCTGAGGAGCGATCGCAGTGGTAGACTTCGGTTTACCCAAGGTGTCGGGCCCGGCCACCAGGATCCATAGACCCCGTATCGAGCGACCCTTGTGCGGGATCGCAGAGGCGTTCAGTCGTCCAAGGTGTCGGAGTTGGGTACTAGTATCCGTGACGCTTCTCTTTTGCAGACCACACGGCGGCTACCCTTAAAACTAGCAGATGGCTACCCTATCCCGCAACTGGGCGGTGTAACGGGCGTCACTGTTAGAAAATAATGTGTGGTAGAGAACTTGTTCTCGACGATTACTCATTAAACGTTGCAAATCTAACATGAGTACTAAGTTGGGGGTTTAGGCCTCCTCTTAGCTCACGCTGCTGACCCCACTCAGGTCGGTGGGTCAAAATGAGATACTACCCTAAACGCTGGGTTGAGGTACTGCGGGGTTCCGTTAAAAGCCCCAGAATGCTTCGTGCACGGAACACTGGAGTTGGTCTCGCAGGGGTTGTGGTTTAGCGTTGATTCCCTGGTGCTTCTTTCGAAGTATCAAATACGGGAATAAGTAGCGAAAGCTGCGACTCGTGAGCCACTTAGAGCTCCGTAAACAATGTGGAGAATTGGTAGACATGCGAATACGGTAGATCGGCATGTCGGTGCAACACACACTTATATGTGGATGTGAGTTGGATTTCTCACGAGTCAAAGACTCTATAAGTTCTTCGAGACCGGTGGATCCCCGGTACACATTAGGTGGTGGTAATATGCACTTCCACGCATATACATAGCTAGTAAAAACAAAAGCTGCGGCTAGTACAAAGTGCTCAGGCCCTGGGCACAGGCTGTGGTTGGATAGGGAGCGGACCCCAGTGGCAGTGAAGGCTTCACCCCCGGCTCTTGGCTTCGGTCGGAGGTTCCTTCGGGTGGACGGGTGGTGGCTCGGATCGGCTGGGGAAAGGTCACAGTCTGTGTTTCCCATGGGATTTTTTCGGAAGACGGTACAGCTATGGGGCCTCGATCTGGCATACTTTATCACTGTACTCGCAAGAGTGCAGGTGTAGACGTCTGGATTTTGTAACCGCAAGGTTGATATCTCCGGACGTCTATAAACAAAACGTAATAAGAGAACTAAATAATAGTATCGACTTGTTTGTTTTATTCCAGAAATTTCGGGAATTCCCGACTGAATTTCCCGAAATCGGGAACGATAGTTTTCCCGGGAATTCCCGGGTTTGGGAACCCCTACACTTGACCGATTTCTTATGGGTATCTGTCAGGGTCGCTGGCTGCGTAACCCTAAAATCGGAGGTACATACACGCAACGATATATAAATTATACGAGTAAGTTATCTCAAACCAAGTAATTTGACTAATAAGCAAATATGACTATTTATCCGGTCTAGTCTTCCGCTGACAAGAGTAATTGAGATATGTACTCCTGTAACATTTGTGGCCAAACAAAGTAGGCGTAATGATTACATTTATTTGCTCGCAAATGTATGTAATATCAAGCTGACACCTCATCTCTTAGACTTGGTGGCAAGGTCACTTGTATGCTTTGTGGCTCTGTGGCGCTGTCTATGTGCGTGCACTGTACCTACATAGAGCCGCCCGACCTACTTGTGGATGTGCTTTCTGCTACGTACGGCCACCGCCGCCGCCGCCAGCCGCCGCCTCACCGCTTCGTCTCCCCCCCCCCCCCCCCCCCCCCGCCCCTCCCGCCTCCCAACACGCCACCCAACGCGCCTTTGCGATTCATCATACAGTGTGCGAAGTTCAAGATTTTGTATTTTTAGACACGTATTTGAAGTTAATCTCTTCATTCAATGTTATTATGGTCGCGTGCCTTCATTAGTGTAGGTATATTAGAAGTGAATTACGAGTAAATCGCATGAACATTGGCGTATCTAGGGTTATTCTTCAGGGTGGGCCTGGCCCCTGAAAAGCGATGGCCGATGAAGCCGAAGCATTGCATTGCGGCGCGGAATCAAATACCTATACTCTTGCATGTCTTTATAATATTTGCAGATTTATTAATTTTGGGACTTCGAAATTAACCAATGGAATTTAAGTTGATTCCTCAGCTATAGATTATTTATTTATTTATTTCAAAGTGTTTTTGTGTGAAATTATTAAGTGCCCACTCTAGGATTTTGGGTTGGCAACCCAACATCCTAGGGTGGGCACCAGACAATTCTGGTGTGGGCACGGCCCAACCGGCCCCCCCTCTATATACGCCAGTGAGCATGAACATGCTTGATAAAAAGATTGTATTTTTTTGTTAATTTATTTAAATGCTGTTGTCTTGTATATTATATATTGTATATTTTATATTATATAGTGAGGTTTTAAATATTTATAGAAAAAATGTAATACCCTATGCTCATTATGTATGGAGTTAAGCGCGTCACAGACGATGAAGGTATTTTCGTCATGTCCAAGCGTAGGTTACCTACCTATGGATTAAATTATACAATAAACAATAATAATATAAAATATATGTTATCTCAGGGCATATTTCATCATATCGCTCGTCAAAAAATCCTTTGAACCATCACACAAGGCGAACAATAATATTTTATTTAATATATATTTTATTT
Source organism: Nematopogon swammerdamellus (assembly GCA_946902875.1). Classification (NCBI taxonomy): domain Eukaryota; kingdom Metazoa; phylum Arthropoda; class Insecta; order Lepidoptera; family Adelidae; genus Nematopogon; species Nematopogon swammerdamellus. The sequence goes on from OX336340.1 coordinate 13,314,461, forward strand.
TACAGTATCTCTTAAGATATCGAGCGATATGGAAACATATTGTAATATATGTACGTGTGACACCTAAGCAGACGAGGCGATATCATCCATACTTAATGATGTCATGCGCTCAGGGAATACTCATTTCTCATTCAGCGGGGACAGGGGATCCAGGAGACAGCGATGCTGTTTCCTTTTTAACCGACTTCCAAAAAAGGAGGAGGTTCTCAATTCGTCTGTATGTTTTTTTTTTTTTAATTCTTTTTATTTTTTTTTTTATGTTTGTAACACGATTTCTCCGTCAATTGAGGGCCGATTTAGAAAATTCTTTTTTTGTTAGTTAGGTCATACTTCCGAGGTGGTCCCATTTCAATTTTATCGAAATTGGTTCAGTGGTTTTCGAAAAATCAGCATAATACTATGGTGTGTGGTTACCTTCAGCAAAACTTGTGATGTGGTCGTTTTCGGCAATTTTCAGTTTGATAAATTAGTATGGTGTGTGGTTACCTTCAGCAAAACATTTGTGATGTGGACTTATTCAGCAATTTGCAGTCTGACACATATGGCGAATAATTCTGTACCACTTCAATCGATTTCGATTATTCGATTTCGATTATTCTTTTTTATGTAATATTACTAAAAAGAATGAAATAAAAACTGTTTTAAAAAATATTAAACCGATTTCCAAAAAACAAAAAAAAAAAAAACTAAAAAGTATTAAATACCTAATATTTTGAAATTTTCTCTGACCTGTTGAAATACATGAATCGATATACTAGTGATACATATTCGGACCCTTGTTTCATGAATATTCTAAATTTGAAATTTTTTATCTTTTCCGACCGGCGCTTAATTTATTATGGTACCTGGCCGGTACCTACTGTACCGAGTACCATCGAGCTGGTTTGATGATGGAGACAGAAGGTGGCCATAGGAACTCCTAAACTACACATGATAAACCCATCGTGTTTGGGCTCGTTGCATTTGTCTTCACGAGAAATTTACTTTAGACCTAAGAGATTCTCAATTCGACGGTATGTTTTCTTTTTTTGGATGTTTGTTACGCGATTACTCCGTCAATTGTGGGCCGATTTTGAAAATTCTTTTTTTTTTATTTGAAGGGGGACAACCCTGAGGTTTTTGAAGTGAAAACTTCTTTAGCGGCTCTTGGCACTTTTTTAGGTGGGTAAAAATGTATAACTCGCGACATCGCGTCAGCGTCATTTTTAAAATGAAACCTTAAGTCATTGCGTTAAGGGTTAAGTTAGAGTGGCACGGGATCTGCCGGCACTCCCGGAGTGCAACTGTTAAGTAGGGTTCCGTAACACGTTTATGTCTGTCCATTCTACTAAGTTCTGCAAAATGAATGTAGGGTTCCGTAACATATGCATGTCTATCCGTTCTACTAAATTTTACAATTTTCAACCAAGGTCCTCCGACGGTTATTTTATAATAAAAGTAGGCTTCCGTAACACGTTTATGTCTGTCCATTCTACTAAGTTCTGCAACATCACCTACAACGTCCGTGATGTCAGCCCATAACACCAGTGCCATGTCAGTGCTTCCCCCTTTGATCGTGCTGACTACACTGAACTGGTCGGAAAACACAAACTATTTACATAGCCGTTTCGACCGACGTTTAATTCAGTGCGGTGGTACCAACCCGGGAAGGTTAAACCCTACCACCAAGTAAGATTACGAGGGAAGGGACTTACAGTTTTACGAGGAATCCGAACCTTGGTCAGCCTCCAACGGTCAGCGGTCACCCATCTAAGTACTGACCGCACCCAGCGTTGCTTAAAATTCAATAGCGACAGTTGACTGTCTGCACCACTGAGCTATCGAAGCTGACGTGGTCCTATTTTAATTGGGTCAAGATCGGATTGGAAAGCGAGGCGGAATCGCGAGGCCGAAGGCCGAGCGATTCCGCCGAGTACATTAATAGCAAAAAATTACTAAAAAAAACTGTGAAATGAAAAAAAGTTTTAAAAAACATAAAACCGACTTCCTAAAAAAAGTAAAACTAAAAAACTATTTAAAATAAAAATATAAAAACCGCCTTCAAAAATATATGAAATAAAAACCTAAAAAAAAAAAAAGAACCCTAGAGTTGAAGGCGGTGCTAAAGCAAGCAAAAATGATGCATGAAAGAAAACATGAGTGGATGATAATATCCTTTGTGATTTGTGTAGCCTTTTTAGCACCGCCTTCAACTCTAGGGTTCGTTTTTTTTTTTTAGGTTTTTATTTCATATATTTTTGAAGGCGGTTTTTATATTTTTATTTTAAATAGTTTTTTAGTTTTACTTTTTTTAGGAAGTCGGTTTTTTAGTGAAGCGGGATGGAATCCCCTCTAGGCGCATATGACAAAATGACGGAGAGAAGAATTTCGATCAAATAGTTTTTATTTTTAAACTTTATGGGTAAATTTTCTTTGGTGGAAATGGCCGCCAAAATAGTGGAATGTTTGGATGTTTTATTTTCTATCAACAGACATAAAATAAAAATTTGGTGTTTCCGCTTTGGTGTTCACTAGAGATGATACTGTGTAGATTGAAAAACTAGAACATTTATTATACTTGCCTGTAACTTTTCATGGGTCCGCATCAATACTGTGGTACTGATTACCCGGTCGGTAGCCTCTTATGAGAATATATAGTTTTCATAAAATATTATCGTATATTGTCTGTGATACAATGAAGATACTATATAACATATTTTCATATTATATTATCTTCATCGTCTGTGACGCGCTTAATGGGAAAACGACAGGCTAACAACACATTGGCAGGGAGTTATGAATTAGAACACTCTTTCGATCATCTTAAGGCTCCACGCCCTCTTTTTGAGGATACTAAAAAAGGAATGTAAAAAAACCGAAATGTCAACTGTCGAATCTGATGCAAGTTTTAAAAGTTTCGTTGGTCCAGTTAGCACCTGTTAGAAGAGCTCGTAACCGCACACCGCAACCAATTAGAGTTCCCGTTTATAAGGCCGTCGCCGTTCCTCAGGCGGCACAGTCAACAATCGAGCCTCTCCTACCTCCAGTCCATTCTTCCTCGCTCGGAACTTCACAAAATGGTGAAAATTGTAAGTGAACAAAAGAAGTGATTTAGAAGAGCGATAATAATTTCGTGAAAGTGAAACCGAACGCATTGGATTGAAGTGTCGGGCGATCTTGAAGCGTTTTCCCAAGTTGAAAGAAACTTCAAAAGCTCAATTTGAATGAAAGATCCGTCGAAACGTCTATATGAATAGTTCGTAATTTTCGTGCAATTCAATGTAGCCGATACGACCAAAAGGAAGCACCGACATGGCACCTAATTCACCATGGTGTTACGGGCTGACATCACGGATTATAGCCAACTGTGCCTGTTTCCATAAAAACAATTGATTTTTTTTATGGAAACTGACACGGTTGCCTACATCACCTATAACATCCGTCATGTCAGCCCATAACACCGGGTGAACTTGGTGCCACGTCAGTGCCTCCCTTCGGTCGTGCCGGCTACACTGAACTGGACGGGAAACACAAACTATTTACATAGCCGTTTCGACCGACCTTTCATTCAGTGCGGTGGTACCAACCCGGGCGGGTTAAACCCTTGCACCTATAATATAAGAAGGGAGTCATATCCCTTAGTCGCCTTTTACGACATACACGGGGAGAGATGTAGTGGGGCTATTCTTTTAAAGTACCGGCCCCACACAGTAATAATTTTTTGCGGCCTTTTTTATGCAATGTTACTTGAAGTCAGCAACGACTTTGTCTTAAAGTTTTCATATTTGAATCTCAATCCGTTCCGAATACTTGATAATGTTGGTGTTAAGGTCGCAATCTGCCTGGCGCTGGTGGCGGCCAGCCACGCCGCTCCGCAGCAGCAGGAGCCGGGGCAGCACCAGCCCGACCAGCCCGTGCAGATCCTCAAACAGGACTCCATCGTCGGCGTCGACGGATACCATTTCGAGTGAGTCCTATTATTTGACCTTCATGGATTCTGAAATCATTTTTGTGCAAGTTTTTTTTTCTGTAATCCGGTATGGATGGCTGAGTCGGAGGGGCCAAAGCGCATGCTCCGACCAGGAAATATCACCTCCAAGAAGGTAGGTGCCATACCGGAGACTTCCCTGGATTGCTGGCTATACTGGACTAGAGGAGAACACAACCGAGGCTGCTATGCGGCCATCTTACATCCAGTACGGTGGTACCAACCCAGTCGGCTACAGTTAGAGCCTACCACTTAGTAAGGGGCAAGGGAAGAGACCTACAGTTTTACACCGGTTCCGAACGGTGAAGCAGCAGGTGTAGGTATGCACGTAATTTTTTTCGTCAGAAAAAACTCATTGGTGCACGCCGACCGGATTCGAACCGCGGACCTCTCGCATGAGAAGCCGTGTAGATTTCAGATATTATAGTTATAGATATCAAATATAGGGTGTTTTTTTTACTATGCCGGGCCTTTTAGGGGTTTACTCTTTGCAAAGAACTAAGCAGATTCCAAAAAATAATGGTGGCTAAATTAAAAAAAAAATAAAAATTGTTTTTATCTTCAATACAATTTTAATACAATCGAACTACCACGGAACGCACCAACCGGTGTTCTAGGTCAAGAACCTGGAAAACGTAGACGCCCGTCTATTTCCTCCCAAGCACAGCCTGAAGTTTTTCAAAATGTGGGTAAAAAGGTCATGTAAGGCCGGCATGGCTTTCGCGATCCCCGTGCATCACATAATGTTTATGGGCATCGTTAAATATGTATGTACTCGTAGCTGTTACGATGTCATGTCGCGCTTTGTATAAAAATTTTTTTATAAAAATATCACAATATTGTGGGAAAAATGGCGAACGTTTTTCTTCAGCTGAATGGGATATCATTAAGCTGAAGAAAAACGTTCCTGAAAAACACCAAGTTAATTTCTAAAGATATTCACCCGGAATACAACACGAAAAGCTTGACCGTTGGAGGCTGACCGTGATTCGGATTCCACGTAAAACGGTAGGTCTCTTCCCTTCTTACCTTACTAAGCGGTAGGGGTTTTTTTTATGGGAAGCACCGATGGGAAGCCCGACATATTTGGGGCGCGCCAGACTAACGCAGAGGTGTAGTCCGACGGTGCCCACGGCCATGGCCGGGCTGCGAATACCGTGTACTCTGGCTAGGTGCACCTTCACATTATGTTTGAAGGACCCCAGACTGTACACTAGGAAAGGATGTAGGTGGGAGTGCATTCCTCATGTTGGCAACCCTGTATTAACCCGCCCGGGTTATTACCACCGCACTGATTGAAAGGTCGGTTGAAATGGCTGTGAGCTGACATCACGGATGTAGTAGGTAAATGTGCAGAATCTTCCTAACATTCAATACAGCGCGCTGACTGCAGACAATGATAAGTACCAACCGTGGTTTCCAAGTGAAATTTGCAAAGCTTCCAAAAACTAGCCCAGGTAAAACTGAACGCAAACAGTCGAACATTTCTGTGATATGGTTTTTTTTTTTTTTTTTTTTTTTTATTGATAGCGCGACATGTGGCATCGTTTCACCTACAAGTAGGTGTCTAACGATGCCCATGGACATTCTGTGATGCACGGGGATTGCGAATGCCATGCCGGCCTGACAGGAGCCTTTTCACGCCCCTTTTGAAGAACCCCAGGTTGTACTTGGGAGGAAATAGATGGGCAGGGAGTGCGTTCCACATTTTCCCGGTTCTGTGAATAAAAGATCTACAGAACCGGTTGGTATCCGTGGTAGGTCGATTGAGTAGGGGTGCATCCCCTGCCCAGTACGCGTGGTGCGGAGGTGGAATGGGGACGGCGGAATCGCGTTAAACAGCTCCTCCGAACACTCCCCATGAAATAGACGATAGAACACACTTAGGGAGCCGACGTCCCTACGGAGTTCCAGTGGTTCTAAGTCGCGGGACACCGCAGGGTCACCCACCAGTCGCACGGCACGACGCTGGATTGAGTCTAGCGGCGCAAGCTGGTATTTAGCTGAGCCGTCCCACAAGTGCGAGCAGTACTCCAAGCAGGACCTAACCTGTGTTTTATACAGCGTCAGTTTTTGGCCCGCCGTGAAGTACCGCCGCACCTTGTTTAGTACGCCCAGCTTTTTTGAGGCCAGCTTGGCCTTGCCCTCAATGTGGCGCCGGAAGTTTAAGTAGTGCGACAGTTCGACACCGAGGACCCCGAGGTGGTCGCTTAATTTCAGCGACGTGTTTTGAAAGGAAGGAGCTGGCGCGAACGCCGTTCTCTTCGCACTGAACGCACACACTTGTGTCTTCGATGCGTTGAACACGACCAAGTTGCTCCGGCCCCATTCGGCAATAGACTGGAGTGTTTGCTCGAGTTCAGACACAAGTGCTAGCCTCTTCTCGTCCACAACTTTCCGTCCGGCTGAAGGGTGACTGGTGTAGGATCCGTGTGCCGTACTGTCGTCTGCATAACAATGTATGTTGCCGAGTGGCAGCATATCATTGATATGCAGAAGAAACAGCGTGGGAGACAACACAGAACCCTGTGGTACACCGGCATTCACTGACATGGCGTCCGACGAGCAGCCGTCCACGAGGACCTGAATGCTACGCCCATGTAGGAAGTCGGTGACCCAGTCACAAAGGCCAGAGGGGATTCCGTACGCCGGCAGCTTGCCCAGAAGTGCTTTGTGCCAGACCCGGTCAAATGCCTTGGCAATATCGAGTCCAATTGCCAAGGATTCACCGTACCCTTCAAGCGCTTTCCCCCAAAGGTGAGTGACGTACGCTAGGAGATCACCAGCTGATCGGTTTGGCCGGAAGCCGTATTGCCGATCGCTGATGAGATTATTTGTCTCTAGGTACGTCATGAGCTGCGTATTGACTACGCGCTCCATCACCTTGCAGAGGAGGGAGGTGATTGCTATGGGTCGGTAGTTTGACGGGTCAGAGCGATCGCCCTTTTTTGGGTCAGGCTGAACGAAAGCTGATTTCTAAGCTGCCGGCACGCGGCCAGTTGTGTACGAGAGGCGAAAGAGGCGCGTCAGTACTGGAGCCAGCTCGGGAGCACACTTTTTCAACACCAATGCAGGCACTCTGTCCGGTCCACTCGCTTTCCTCACGTCTAGGGCAAGAAGCTCCTTCCGCACAGTTCTCTGTCGGAACTGCACTTCTGGCATGGAGTTCTCACACCTAGGTAAGGAGAAGCTCCCCCATCATCTAGGTGAGAATTCCCCGCAAAAAGAGATACCAGAAGGTCTGCTTTATCTTTTGCGGAGTGAGCGAGTGATCCGTCAGTGCGCTGTAGAGGTGGAAGTGAGGGGCGGCAGAAATTCGACTCGACAGTTTTGGCGAGAGACCAGAACTCACGGCTCCCAGTCGGGTACCGGTTCAGCCTATCGCCAATTCTGCCGATATGCTCGAATTTAGCCCTGGCGATAGCCCTCTTGCAGGATCTGGAGAGGCGGTTGTAGTTCTTCTTCAATTCGGAGATATTTGGATCACGTGTGGCACGAGCACGTGACCATGCTCGATATGCCGCAGCTTTAGCCGCGGCAGCATCGGCACAGTCCCGGCTGTACCAGGGTTTGCTCTTACCTCCGAGGCGAAGGGAGGCATTGGGAACAAACATGTCCATACCACCCAAAATCACCTCGGCTACGGTATTGGCACATTCCGACGGATCGTCCGAATTGAAGCATAGCTCTCTCCAAGGGTAGGATGCAAAATGCTCTCGCATTCCATCCCAATCTGCCGACGCGTAGTGCCAAATTCGACGGGCTCCTTCAGTTCGGGTCTGAGGGGGCGACGAAGGCACTGTAGATCCCACTAGGCAATGGTCGGAGGAGCCAAGAGGAGCGCTCACTGTTACCTTATACCCAGCAGGATTAGACGTCAGCAGAAGATCCAGCAAGGAGGGTGTATGACCGTCTATGTCTGGTATTCTGGTAGGTTGATCTACCAGTTGAGACAGGTCATACGTCAGGGCGAAGTCGTAAGCGGCTCTCCCCGCGAAATCGGTTCTGTTGGAGCCAAGCCACACCTCGTGGTGGGCATTAAAGTCCCCAACGAGTACCATGTCTGCTGTAGGGAACCGCTCTTGGACTTCGTCTGCCGCTCTACTCATGTGCTCAAATAGGCGAGCTGTCTCCGCATCACCCGAGTGCGACCTGTAGACGCAGGCGTACACGCGCGATTCCGACCCCAGATCCACGTGGATCCAGAGTACTGAAGACGTGAGGTCTTCTAGACAGCGCAGGCGACGACAGCAAATATCCGCCCTAGCAAACAGGCATACCCCGGCACGGGAACGGAAGGCTTCTTCCAGGTTGTACCCGGGGTAGTGCAAGTACGACGTGTCGGCTGGGCGAGATATTTGCGTCTCCGTCAGAAAGAATAAAGCCGGCTTCGCTGTCTCCAAATGGTGGTGGACGGCATCCAAATTGGAGTGCAATCCCCGCACATTTGTTACGTCCACGCTGAAATGTGTGGGGTTGTGCACCGCTGAGCAAACGTTTATTCTTTTGTTTTGTGCTGTCATTATTATTGAAGGGGGGAGAGAAAGCATTGAGAGGCGCCTGCGACGATTTACGGGCAAAGCGTGGATCGTGGCTTCATCACTATGTGCTCAGGATAGTGGAGCGCCGACACGATGGACGGAAGGGCCCCCTCGGAAGTGGCCGCCGGGACCCCTACAACCGGTCACCATCCGGCACGACGGACCACTCCGAGATTATGCGCCGGTTGACCAGGGCAGCCTCTCGCGCTGGTTAGGCGCGATTGGGCCCCTATACTACCCGGCGGGCGGCCAGCGGAACAACCGTTTCACCGGGTCTCCCTGGCCATCGTGTCGATGCACTACCCCTGGGCAGTGATTCGGCTTTAGAGCCACTGGCCCACTCCTCGTCACAGCCAGCCCCTCCTGCTACTGGGTCCCCGGGATGTACACCGGAACGCAGATAACTGTTATGGCGGTGTAATTGTTCCCGGGGTGTGGTGGCGACCCAGGCGATCCGAGGATCTCCCACATGCTGTTTACTGTTCATTTAGCACCACCCAGGAGGCACGTGTGACTTAAGGACCTTAAGGTGTCACGGACGCGAACAGCGATACCCCCCAATGGGTGCTTACATCACCTACTGCTCCCCTGATCTCAGTCCATTACACCTTGATGAACTAGGTGCCATGTCAGTGCTTCCATATGGTCGTGCCGGCTCTGAACTGGACGGAAAACACGAACTATTTTCATAGCCGTTTCGACCGACCTTCATAAAGTGCGATGGCAGCAATCCGGACGGGTTAAGCCACAGAGCATGGAATATCGCGCGCCGCGCCTCCTAGAGACGCCCTGAGCGCGATTTCCCTACAACGCCGTTGAAGCCTGTGGGCGTGGCCTATGACTTACATACGTGTGTTGTGCGTGTGCATTTGTTTTGTGCGTGTGCCTAACTTGCTCCTCTTTGGGTGTAGTGTCGATACTAACACACACACACACATACGAAGCGCTAGCAGTTCTGCGTACGATTATTGGGTTTCAAATATTATCGCTTAGGGCGTCTCTAGGAGGGGGCGCGCGCGGTATTCCATGCTCTGTAGGTTAAGCCCTATACTGGAACTACAGTGTTAGAAGTTGCTTAACTTCGAAAATCGCTCGCGGATGCCGGACGGAGCTATCGAGGCTAACATCCTCAGACTGAGTATTGGTGTACTTATTTATATACGCGTGTTCGGTTCGAATGGCCCTCGCAGGTTTGAGACGAGCGACGGGACCGCGCGGGAGGAGCAAGGCGAGCTGAAGAACGCGGGCAGCGACCACGAGGCCCTCTCGGTGAAGGGCAGCTATCGCTACGTAGCTCCTGATGGTCAGCGCTACGCAGTCACGTTCCTCGCCGACGAGAACGGCTTCCAGCCCTCCGTCAACGGAGAGTCCGCCGCCGCAGGCGCAGGCTCAGCCGACCAACAACAACCTGCGGCGCAGCCCCAGTACCAATTCTAATACTCAACAGCCTAATTAGCTTACACCGATCCGCTCCTACTGTCATCAGAGCGTTAACTACTAGTCGAAGTGACAGGAAAAATTGTACTAGTCTGCGATTATTGTGCTATTTTACTTATATTATGGCAAATATTTACGTATATATTTACGTACGTATATATTTGAATATACCATAATCAGACCGTATCGGCCCAATGCTGGACACAGCCCCCCCCCCCCCGAATGTATGTATCATATGTATTTACATACATACATAGCGTCACGCCTGTTTCCCGGTGGGGTTGGGGTAGGCACAGACAACGGATCTCCACATGCCACGATCCTGACACACCTCTGCCGCCTCTTCCACTCCCATAATGTTCTTCATGCATGCTCGTCGGTTACGGGTACTACGCACTTGCCCCTGTATGTATTTATTTAGAATATTGTTTTAAAATTTCAACACGAGTATCTTATCAGTAAAATTATTCATTTAATTAATCCACTATACACTAGTTCTTATCATCTTTATCTCACCTTTACTATAGTACCTAAATATTACCTATGTACCTATACTTATGCACAAGTTTCTATCATATTTATGCACTCACAAAATTGTATTCTAATCTTTCTTACTATTCATTATTATGGTTATACTATTTCTTATTTCCCCTGTGTAAATACATCTCTAACATTAAGTCATTTCACTTTAACTAACGTAATGTAAGTGTGCCTTTTTGTACTTTTGTATTTGAATTTAAATAAAACAAAGTTCGTGATTATATTTAATGTTTCTTTTTATTTATGAAGAACTATAACATTAAGAACACGGAAGTGTCTACCTTTTCACATACTCTACATCCACATAACAACGATTGATAGCCGTTTTCCCCGAGGCCGACTGCCGAGTGCGGTTTCCTTAATAGTTCAATGATATATTAACGAGTTTTCATTACCTAAATATCTCGAGTTTCATTTTATACAGTATTTATATCCGTGAAGCTTAATTTACATTATAAATGTGTTTTACTATTCGTAGTCCTGTCTCCCACGCTAGGATCTAGTATAAGTAGAAGTAGGCTCTTTCACCTCTCAATTTCAGTTAGCGATTTAACATATCGAGCGCCAGAGGACTTACATAGGCTAAAATGGCGCACAAATAAAATGTGAATATAGATAGACAGACAGACAGACAGACAGACGGACGTTTTTAAATTTTTTATTAACCCCCGACGAAAAAAGAGGAGTGTTATAAGTTTAACGTGCGTGTACATAGCCCTTGTGGCGACTTAGATATAAGTACACACGGTCTTATGGGGACGAGGGCACTGTGGGGACGTCCCCATAATTTTTCGCATTAATTTTACTATTTTTCCCGTAATTAGCGGGAAAAATTATCTATGCTGGCAATTTTTGGGGTAATTCTGAGTGGGTAAAAAATGCCCCCACAAAGGAGTTTTTTGTCATATGAGAGTGTTTAAAACTATTTCGAAATTTTTGGCCACCAGGGCGGCGCTGACATCAATTTCACATACCGCGTGTGTACCATCTGTAAATATATACCTCTATGGGGACGTGTGTACTCTTCCAAAAATACAAAATGACTAATTTGTGGGGACCACACTCAGATGAAAGAAATGGGTCTTGTTGACAATAAAAAGAGCTCTATACAAATACGTAAAACACACCTGTATTTTTTTTATCCTTATAGGGAGCACCTCCTTCATTCACACAGTGTAGGTATAGTTTGAATTGTGGGGATATGAAGGAGATAGCTGACGTTGTAGCAGACAAGTGGGAGAGAGCTAAAATGATATGAAACGAACACACATGGATACTGTTCCGTACAGTTCCATGTATTTGTGTGGAGCCGTTCGGAAGTACTAGGAATCTTTGTATTGTATCTTCTGCCCGCTGCATAAGGTTTATTATCGCGTTGTCGCCGCAGTGCTTGTGGCTCGCTGTGCGTGCGTTAGTGGGCTAATTTCCAAAACTACCCGCGACTTTGGCGAGCCGAGCACCGATAGCTGCGACGGCGACTTAGGTTCTCTGTCGCCGTCTCGGAGGAAGAGCAGTGTGTGCGATGGTGGCCGACCTCGAGTTTACCCCCGGTCGTTTGTGAGTTCGTGATCGGGGCGAACGGTATTATGCAGCGAAGAACAATCAGGAATCTGGCTAGACGCTGGTTGATCGTTGCCAGTGTGTGGCGGCGACTGCCTCTGGGCGCGGATGGGGGTAGGTAAGTCCATAAGGCTCTAGTATCTGCTGCGAGATGAATTCGCTACAGTCCATTTGCTAATTTGATCCTTCCAGCCGGATCAGACTTTTTGAGGATAGTTTACACTTTGAGCTCTTTGAAAAAAGTCATAGAGTCGAAAGTAAAAATGTTTAAAAACATAGCATTTTTCGTATTGATTGTATATATCGACAAATACGAATACCGATCTGTATTTTTATTCATTTCTACTTTTCGTTGGAATTTACTGGGACTTCGAGAGAAGAGGACGTTAGATAGAGAAATTAGCATAACAGAAAAATATAGCGAGTTTAACACAAAAATGTTAATTTAAATTTATGGGGACTCAGGCGGCGACGACGCCCATAGGAACTCGAACTTTCACGGGGGCCTTGAATGGTACTCAAGGCCGGCCGGACAATTGCTCCTTTACGTTTGAATTACCCAATTTTATTAAGAAAAACCTTCAGAGCAAAGTACGGTTTCTCCATAATACCAATTTTCTCAGTATGCACTGTGTTTTGATCCTTTTAAACCATGTTTTTGATATAAAGTGTAATCCCATAAAGTATGTTCCCGTAAAGCTCGCTTTTCTCAAATATGTGTTCATGTATACGACCCATTGTCCATGGGCTTCGTTAGACACCTTATGTGTGCGTCGGCGCCATATATCGAGCTTTCAATAAAAAAAAAAATAATAAAAAATAAAAAAATGTCCTCGTAATGCTCTATTTACTCAAGTGTGTGTTCATGTCTTCGTAATTCCCTTTTCTCAAGTGTGGGTTTATGTCCCCGTAATGATCCCTTTTCTCAAGTGTGTGTTTATGTCTCCGTAATGATTCCTTTTCTCAAGTGTGTATTCATGTCCCCATTAAGGCCGTTTTTAGGGTTCCGTATCCGGTACGGGACCCTATTACTAAGCCTACGCTGTCTCTGTCTGTCTGTTTGTCTGTCCGTCCGAATATGTTATTATGGCCGATATAACAACAAATAATAAAAATAAGAACAAGTACAAAAATCACGGGGGGTCCCATAGATTAAATTGAAAAGTGTATGCGGGCGCGCGCCATCTACCGGATAGAGTATGAAGTATTAACTAATCATGAATTTTAACTAATATGAAGCATTTCATAAACACGCCATGGCCATGGAGTTCGACTCGCACTTGGCCGGTTTTTTGTTAAAGGATACAAATTAGGTTGTAACTTTTGTTATAGACAACATAGAGAGATTCTGGTTAGATGGAACCTTTTCTTTTTTTTTAGATCTATCCAGGGCAATGTATAGATGGAACTTTGTCCTGGTCCCCGTAATAACATTTTGTAATAATTAACATTGGACCCACCTTATCAAGATGGGTGTGTGGGTGTGTCTGTCTGTGGCATCGTAGCTCCCAAACGGATGAACCGATTTGAATGCGGGTTTTCTATTAGAAAGCTGGTTTAATCGGGATGTTTGTTAGCCATGTTGTAATCAGAGTAATCAAACAATTAATTATCATCAAGAGTGGGCGGATTTGCATGCGGTTTTTTTAATTTCAAAAGTTAAATTGGTAACGCAACGACCGACGCGTTAATTCATTGCTTAAGTCTTGTTTTTATTTAATTTTTATTTTTTTATGTAAACCAGCATGGGTGGCTGTACCGAGAGACCAATGGTGCAGTCGACAGAGCCAAAATCACCCCTCCTCGCGAAACCACGCTCAGTTAGGTGCCATGCCAGCAGATTTGCGGACTGTTGCTAGGCTGTCTAGCCCGTTAATACGACGCTTGAAGACACCCAGGTTAAAGGATTCAGGAAATACACTCGCCGGAAGACAGTTCCACACTCTAGCGGTGCGACAAAGAAACGATTTATAGAATCGATTGGTTCTCAAAAGCCCAATGCCAACAACAAAAGGGTGCTGAGTCTCTCTGCGACGAGTCATGCGGAGATAGGACGGGTGGCAGGGAATAAGGGATGCTAGCTCCACAGAGCAGTGTCCGTGATAGTATCTGTAAAACAGACTAAGCGAACCCACAAATCGTCTGTGACTCAGAGACTCCAGACCATCTGTTAGTTTCGGGTCACCAACAAGACGGATGGCTCGGCGCTGTATCGAGTCCAAGGACGCAAGCAGATAATGCGGACTACCCTCCCACTGCAGTACTCCATCACCGGCCTAATCTGTGTTTTGTACAACAGGAATAGTTGTGCCGGTGAGAAGAACCGCCGATTGCGGAAAAGTATTCCCAATTTTCTGGATGCAGTTTTGGCCTTAGACTCGATTAGTTGCCGAAAACCCACTACTTTGGATATAGTGGTGCCCAGGAGGTCCAGGTGCTCCGAGAGGTACAACGCTACCTTGGAAACTAGCTTGGAAAGGAAAGGGATCGACCTTAGCAGATAATGCGCAGCACTGAGTCTTACTAACGTTGAAGGCGACAAGGTTCTCCTGGCCCCATAAAGCAACTTTTCCGAGAACTTTATCGACCTTATCAACAATTGAACGTTGAGCCTCCCTGTGCCGCGGATCTCTACTCTTCCAGTCCTTAACATAGCCCTCGTGCTCCGCGCTGTCGTCTGCATAGCTGTGTATCATGCCCAAGGACAGTAGATCGTTTATAAATATTAAGAAAAGCGTAGGCGACAGCACAGAGCCCTGCATAACACCAGCGTTGATTGGAAAGTCGTCCGATTTCGAGCCATTGATGGTAACGAAGATGGAACGACCTGCCAAAAAGCTGGCGATCCAGGTGCAGAGTTTGGGTGGAATTCCGAAGGACGGAAGCTTGCCTAGGAGGCCTCGGTGCCAAACGCGGTCGAAAGCCTTGGAGATATCCAGGGCGACTGCCAGCGACTCCCCATTGAAATAATTAACGCATTATAATGTGAAGTTTTCGGGTTTTTTATATTTATTTTATTGATTGAGGTAAACTTACAATGCTTAAACTTACATAGAGCACAAACACACTGTAATTCCTATGAACCGGCTGGAATAAAATAAACAGATTTAATTAATATTATTTATTCAACAACAATATGGCTCATCCTAAATATGAGAACTAAACCTTCTGCAGGCGGACACTTTACATTAAATTGTTCATTAAAATAACACATTTGGCTTGGATTCCTTCATTATGCCTATTGGCGGTGGGCGACGGCCTTCGCGGGAGCGGACGCGGGCGCGGGCGCGGGAGCGGGCGCGGGCGCGGGAGCGGGAGCGGGAGCGGGAGCGGTAGCCGGCTTGTCCCCGTTAGGAACCAGATGTAACTCTGGTTTGAAGCCCTTGTCGTCTGCGGTGAAGGTGACGGAGTATCGCTGGCCGTCCGGTGCGACGTAGGCGTAGGAGCCCTTCACGGCGATGCCTTGCTTGTCGCCGACGGTGATGAGCTCACCCTGCTCCCGGCGGGTGGTTCCGTCGCTCGAACTGTACCTGCCGAGCAATTGCACATACCTACAGTTGTATGAAATAATAATGTGGCCGCTAAATATACTCGTACGTACGTATGTCGTAATTTTATGAAATGTAGAGAATGCACATATGTAATATGTTAATGTTACGCTTTGACGGCACCGCAGGCAGAGGGAACACGCGCCGCGCGTGCGACTGCCGGCCACCGATCGTTGTTCTGTGGGTTGCACTAACCCATACAACAATTTTGTCCCACAGTTTCCTATTTCGATTATCATCAAATAACTGTAAATATCACACATCTGAAAAGTTGTAAGGACATAGTTAAATTATTTTATGGATTAAAATGGTTTATTTTTATTTTCAACCATTACGAATCAATCATCATCAATACTAATAATAAATCTGTAATTGATGGACAATGGTCATAGAGTAAGTTACTTTGTTTTATGAGATACTGCGTTTGTAGACTTTATGTATAATACTAAAAAAACAAAATTTACGATTTTTAGAAATCTTTTCTGTATGTATGTATGTTCCTCCATAACTCTTAAACCGATCATCTGAATTCGATGAAACTTAGTACAATCACATTTAACTATTCGTGACACAGGATAGGCTAATTAATAAAATTAAGTTCCGGTTACGCGAAGATCCACATCTTACAAATCCGAAAGCCGAAATAAAAGGTATGGTAGCGGGCTTATTTACTTTCTTTTTTGTTTTTTTTTTTTTTTTTATGTAATCCGGTATGGATGGCTGAGTCGGAGGGGCCAAAGCGCATGCTCCGACCAGCCAATTTCACCTCCGAGAAGGTAGGTGCCATACCGGAGACTTCCCTGGATTCTTCTTTTGAAATACGAATTTCACTCGAGCGAAACCGCAGGTAAAAGCTGAAAAGCTGCTACATAAAAAAATAAAAAAAATATTGTGAACAATGATGTAGGCAGATACAATTAAGATTTAATTAGAGTACACTATAATTACGTTATGAAAGGTATGTTTTGCTAGTAAAGCGTCAACTTTAAAAAATATTTGGAGCAAGTTCACATTATTACCTACTTTCTTTTCTACGCCATCTCCATATCAACGTATGTTCCATACGATGATACGAACCGAATTGAAATAGAAAAAAAAACTGGTCAAGCGCGAGCTAACTCACACACAGAGGGTTCCGTAGATCCGTTACCTGTCAAAAAACCATATCCGTCTATCATTTGCATCTGCCGTACCATACTGCCTGTCGCACCATCTATCATTGAGTTGCGTAAACATAATTTATTGTTACTGCGTTTATTGTATGGGGACACCCTTTTTTCTTAAATTTTTGCTTTTTTATTTTATTCTGTGAAAAAATTCAACCGGCTACCTACATAGTGGGGACAACAGCCCTAGGACGCACGGACGGACGGGCGGACGGACAGACAGACAGACGGACAGACAGGCGTTGTAGGCTTAGTAATAGACTTTCGTATGGATACGGAACCCGATGCTCACATCTCGGCTGATGAAAACAAAAATATAGATATACTGACTCAAAGTTATATCCATCTTTTCCGACGAAGCTATCCTGCTTGAGCACTTCCGCCGGAGGCTGTGCTGAGGTCGGAGCCTGCGGGGCCGACACCGGCGGCGCCGCCTCCGCCGCCGTCACCACCACCGCACACACTGCCAGTATACTCTGAAAACATTTTGTATTAAAATCACGTATGCCATGTAAAATAAAACAAGGAATGCAAAAATATCACTTTAATTATAGCTATGAATGATCAATAATTTATCAACTTATTTATTCGTGAAACAGTCGTATAAACACAACACGTACGATTTTGATCATTTTGCGCTATTGTCGAAGATCACCGATTGAATTGAGCGATTGTGAACATTGCTATGAGTTTAAATACATAGATACTTTCTCATACTCCAAGTGCGATTGTTTTGAAATATTGCAACTGCTTGCGATAACAAACTAGGTATTATACAGGTTGTTTCAGGATAGGCTTGAGATACTTCAGGAATAGAAAGTACTCATTATTAGAAGAAAAAAATCCTTATCACTCTAATCGAAATTCCGTATTTTTTTACAAAACTTTAAAATTACAATAAAAACTCGATGGACAGTGAGTATGGGGAGGTGCTGTCTAGGTCTAGGGAGTGCAATGACCTAGTCCAGTCCCCTTTTTCTTTTGATGTCATTTAAATTTAAGGGTTTGGAATTTACCTACATGCAGTTCAATTATACTAGTTAAAAATTACAATTTAGTAATTTTATTTTTATTTAATATAGACGGATGTTAACCGTCCACCAAATCTCGATGAAACGATTTTCACCAAAAAGTGCTATAAAATGACCGAATCTGGGAAAAAGTTTCAGAGCTTTTCCTTTTCAAATATGGACCTCTTTCGAACCCTGAAGTTACGAAACCGGATAGGGTTTCGTATCTTCAGGGCTCCTACAAGGATAGGGCTTCGTAACTTCAGGGTTCAAACACCCTATTATCAACAGAACGGTTCGTATCGGCCTGCGAAACGATTGCGTTTTTAACAACGTAGGATAGCGTAAGAAAGTGTCTAAATGTTGTTTGGTCAAGCTGTTATCGCTCGGACGGTTAGTTGTGAGACGTAGAGATGTAAGTGCAAGGCGATAGGCCTAAGTGTATTTTCTTTGTACGCGATGCTGTTCTTATGAGGTCTAGCACACATTATTGCAAATACAACGGAATAATGTTTTATTTTTTATTTTTGTTCATACTTAAAACTTAATGCTTCTGTTTTTGTCAGCCTCGGTAGCTCAGTGGTACGATCGGCAAACTGTCTTCTGTGATTTTAAGCACACCTGGGTGCGGTCAGAACTTTAATTTAAACCCTTCTTACCTAACTACTTACGTGGTAGGGTTTAACCCGCCCGGGTTGGTACAACCGTACTGAATGTAAGGTCGGTCGAAGCAGCTATGTAAATAGTTGGTAGTTTCCGTTTAGTTCAGATGAATGCACTGGCATGGCACCTAGTTCACCAAGATGCCATGGACTGAAATCTGTTGTAGGTGATGTAGCCAACCGTGTCAGAAAAAAACCTTCTTCATTTCTTTCAACGATTCATTTTCCAGACCACAGAGCAAGAAATCTCTAGCGGTGGCGGCGGCGGCGCGGCGGCGGCGCGGCCTGCTGGAGGAAGAGCACCGCCTGGCTGCGCATCGCGTTTGTGTGGCCCTGACTGAAAAACATTGGAGCTAATTTAATTTCTCACATAAATTACAATACATTGATTATGATTAGCTGTATAAATTAGTCATAGGTTAGTTTGATATATCACTAAATATCAATATCAGTTTTGGAGTGTAATCATATACCTACGCGTATCGAAGTAAAAGGTCATAAACAAAGGTCAACACCGATTGTAGACGGCTATCTAGAAATAGTTAGATAAATTGAATATTTCTTGCATACTCACTCATTTTTTAATTCAGTCGGATAATGCATAAATCCCCCTACGACAGTTACTGAAACGTTAAATGTAATTTATTACAATAATATGTATTTTATTGATCAAAATATTATATTTTAAACGATATACGAATCATAACACACAAATATTTCATCAAAGATGCGTTCATCTTTTATTTCAGAGTTGGATTGCTCTTTTAATCATCACTGACCATCTTAAATTGGACGAATTGATATATTTATATTTCACTTACCGTCAAGACTGCGCAAGATACATTTTACATAATACTTTTTAAACTCTATTTAACAATGTATCACCATGTACCACATTGTATTCCATAATAAACTGATGCATCACAGATCCAATGTCTGAAGAATGGGAATGAACACAATACCTAACACACTTGTTTTATATACTCCTCACTTCGAGCGCTAAAATATTCCTCTCAAATTGTTTATTAGTTAGAAACATTTCACTTTATTACACTTACTTAGATCCTAAAACAGATCAAGTGTAGAGACACATTCTTGGCACACTCAGTGACACAATATTTACATTGTGTCTATTTATTGGCAGATAAAGGGAAGAGACACCGAGACAAGATGATCCGTATTATAACATACAATACATTCCAATTAAATAAAAAAAATCACAAATACAAAGATAATACCTATACAAAAATAGGTACCAACACAAATAGGGAAAAATTTAAGATTTAATAATTATAAACAAATTATCTATGCTTTTTGAAAGGATATCAGTCACAGTTCTAAGCTTCCTGATAACCAAGACGTTAATTTTAAGCCTAGCCCCTAAATAGATTTAAATATTATCATTTATCAGCAACAACAAGTAGGTACCCTGAATTACTAAACCAAAAATACTATACTGTTTTAATAAATAAACCTGTTTTATAAACCTTTTATGTTGTAGAGATTTTTAGCTGAAACCATGTTTTAATATTCATAAACTTCAGAAAGGCCCAATAATTGTGGCATGCTCCTTCAGACATATCGCTTCCTAGTCTGAGTTTGTCACCCGCCTTGTTCTTAACGGTGCTAACTGAGTCGTCACGACTGCATCTATCTAGCTAATTATATCTGTCTGTCTGTTGGTTTGTTAGATAGATATTTGTTACGTATCATCAACAAATGCGCTGACCAATTTAAATTGTTCTAGCACGATAAAATAATAAGCATGTACTGGTAATGTGCACGAAATGGTAAAGTGCATGAAAAACTTTTAATATTAATAAATAAAATATTTTTATATTTTTTTGAAGAATTTGATATTATTTTTACTAAGATATTTTTGACACGAATTATTTAGCAGCAGCGGGCCACAAATAATAAAATTGTTACTTATATTTTTATCGCCATCTGACGGTAAGTTAAAACAACAGGTACATGTCATCGAAATCACGATATTTATTCTTTAGGTAGGTACCTGCAATCTCACTAGATGGCTCTATCTCAGACTTAATAAATAACTCGGCCGGTCGAGGGACAATCATCCATGATCTGTACCCTTATCAAGAGATTTAACCTACACCGCGTACTACGCTACGCTGTGTTCTCCGCATCATTTTGTAGGGAGAAACGGAGCAGCGCCTCTAGTGATAGATTTGCGAACTTTGTTTCTCCGTACAAAATGATGCGGAGAACACGGCGGCGACGATGGCGTAGCGCAGTACACGGTATAGGTTAAATCTCGTGATAAGGGTTCAGCCCATGATACAAGAAAGAGACGTAACCGAATCCTACTGCTGTATAAGTCGCAGGTGAGGTCATTCGTGGAGTATTGCTTGCATCTTTGGAGTGGGGCTGCTAGACTTGAGAAGAGTAAAAACATTACCTTCTTTTTACTTCGCGCAGTCGGGTAAAAAGAAGACAACTGTCACGCCGGCACGGGATTCGCAGCCCCGTTCGAAACCGAATGACAGTATAAGTTACTCTATGCCGAATTTTTTTGGGCGTCGTCGGCTCAACAATTTACACTGACGGTGCCAAAGTGTCTCGCGTATCCGTAAAAAAAAAAGATAAAATACAAGGAGGTAAATCGAAAGCTATATATTTTTTTTAAATGGGTCCTGAGAATGCGTCGAAACCTTCCGAGATCTATACCTATAGGTGCCTACCACCGTTTCCCAATAAATAATAATAATTCCTATAAATAATAACAACATTGAAGAATTTTTGAATATGACCTTCATTAGGGAAATGATCTGTGTCAACGTTGTAGATTATAATAGAATATAATGCATCATATTTCTAATTTTAGTCATGATTGTGTTGTTTTAACTTGTTTGACTTTACAGTAGGTAGGTAGTATATTCATTTACTATTATGCCACAAGAAGATCGATGGTTCAGGTTTGTATGAATTAATGTATGTAGGTAGGTAGTAAACATGACACAATTTTAGGGTTCCGTATCCGTCGTACGGGACCCTATTACTAAGCCTACACCGTCTGTCAGTCCGTCAGTCCGCCTGTCTGTCCGAGGGCTGTATCTCTTGAACCGTAATAGGTAGCCCGTTAAAATTTTCACAGAATATGTGTTATTATGGCCGATATAACAACAAATAATAAAAATAAGAAAAAGTAAAAAATGTGTATGCGCGCCATCTACCGAAAAGAGTATGAAGCATTCTTCTAGCACTCGCCAAGAGTGGCGCTGACCATGACATGACGATACGGAAACCTCGGTGCGCGATTTCGACTCGCACTTGGCCGGTTTTAGGGATCCGTAGCCAGCGACGCTGGCAGAGACACTTATAAACCCCGTCCATATGTCTGTCACAGCCGCTAAATGGTTCGAGATATCTTATCTTCTTGAAACATGGAATGTTTATTCAAAAACATATAACGCTACCAAAACTTGTAGACCAATGGCATTAGTGTTGGTGATAATATGTACAAGTGTACGCGCTGAGGGCAGAGCGCACACAGAGCAAGAACCGCTTCGCGCCGTAGGTTCCGTTTTCACCTCTTTGAGGAACGGAACCTAAAAACCTGTTAAGTGAGAACGTTGTTCACACACATAGGGTTCCGTATGCATTTATGTTCCTTCTTGCACGTATAGCGAGTGTACGCAGCACAGCTTATTTTATATTGTTCTAGCCCTTCGTATCTAGCAAGTAAGATGGCATAATTGTGATGGCATAATTACATGTGCAGTCTCACGCCATCTATCGGTTATCATATAATTCATGCTTTTGTAGTTAAAATGTTTAATAATCGTTTATGGAACTGACAAAGAAAACAAGTTTCTTATATGGGGTTTAGTTTTTACTTTTTTTATTTTATTTATTATTTGTTAGGATATCCGCCATAATAACACATTTCTGTAAAAATTTCAACCGACTACCTATTACTGTACAAAAGATACAGTAGTAGGACAGACAGACAGACAGACAGCCGGCGTTGGCTTAGTAATAGGCTTCCGCACGGATAAAAAACCTAAAATCTAAAAACTGAAAAATGATAAATAATTGAATTTATCTGTTCACTATAAAATGGTTCCCGATAAAAAGTTGCAGTAGCAATAAAACACTCGTTTATCTATGTATCCCAATTTAATAAATAAATATTTCACATTAATTATAAAACTAAGAAATAAATACAGCGCTGAACACTCATACAGTAGGTATCAAAAGAAAGTTCGTATTACGGACACAGTCTTAATTGATTCTCTTTATTGCAATGTCACTGAATTAGGACAATACGAACCCCCCACCCACACACAACACAACACCAGTCCATTCAATAAATAAGGCATAACTTGTGTGTGAGATCACGTCATGGTAAATAATTTTCGTACCGTGGTGGTCAGCACGGTTCGAAAATACTTTAATCAAACTGCATAACTTGAAACTTCATTGAACTGTCTAATAGGTAAGATTGCCTAAAATCGTGAACGTTGAGTTTAACAACCATAACTACAGCAGTCGTGTGTGCGTTTTCAACAAGTTAGACTAAGAATAATTTAGTGTTAGCTGGCATGTTGCAAATTGCAGTACGTGCAGGGAAGTATTTTCCAAAAGGGCACATGGGGCAGGAAGGAGCCCATGGCTCGCGGCTCGATGAGGGCCTCAATGTGCCGAAAAAGAGGAGCTAAATTTTTTGGGTATTTTACAAATAATTGCGGTAAATTTTTTTTATTTCAATATATATCGGAAATCTGATGAGATTTGTGAATATTTTTAAACAGTAAACAATATTTTACTGTATAAAAAAAAATCAGAAAATACATAGCCTAAAATTTCTTAATTAATTCTATAAAACATAATATGTTTAACATATACAAACTATTAAATACCTTTAAAATATTGAAGTCACAAAATCAAAGTACATACCCGCACTCATATTTTCATTTAATTTTTTTTTACTTTCTAAGAGGACCCCAAATGTGCCCAAGGGCCCCTGCATGACCTAAGACGGTCCTGAGTACGTGTGTGCTTGTCACTTAGCGGACGCCATCTTTAAAGATAAAACTGAATATATCCACTCAGGGTTGTTTTTATTAAAATAGCCGCCGTTTGATGCACAGAAAATTGTCCAATATTCCAAGAAATGTCCTCAAGGTATCCTCAAGATATTTTCTTGATGATCGTCCTGTAGCCGCGTTTGCCGGCCTTGTAGGTCATCTCGTAGACGGCGCCCTCGTTCGTCACCCAGCGCGTGGAGCCGAACACCTGCAGCGCCGCCTCCGGAGTTCCTAGCTCGTTGATTTGGCCTTCTTCCGTCCGGGATTGGCCGTTGCTTGTGTCGTATCTGAAATATCATAATTATAATTTAGCAATTCATCGTCTGTTGAAGCTGTGGTCTGTGCAAGTCAGCCGAACAGATGACGACCGTCGGATTAACCGTGTCCTACACTGGCGGCCGTGGACAGAAGAACGGAGTGTGGGAAAACCACCTGCCAGGTGGGACGACGACATACGACAAATACTTCGAAAAGCAGTGTTTCCGTATCGCTGAAGGCCGGGAGGATTGGAAGAAAATTTGAGAGGCGTATGTCCACAGTAGTGGACGCATACACGCTCTGACTGAAAGTATGTTGAGATGCGCCTAAGTCGGTAGTATTATCTTCTCAAGTCCTTAAAATTAGATTCTAATTGGGCGATGGATAAGAAACAGCGTGCGCTGAACCATTCTACGCACTTGGTTACTCGTATTTTGTTTTTTTTTGTGGCGCAACAACCCTCACATTTAATATATATTAATTTTATAATTTTTAGGGTTATAAAGTAAACAATCAAAGGTAAAAAAGTCCTACCAATAAATATGAAATAAAATTTTTAAATATGGGTCTGGTTTTCATTGAAGAGTGCTGCGGAGATAGATTGGATATCGTAAGGAATAACGGATGCAAGTTCCTCCGCAGAGTGACCTCAAAAATCGTCTATGCTCAGATACTTCATATAAAATGAGATTAAAGCAGCGTTGACGGCATCATCGGCACGTGAACATACTCGTAATGGACACTGTACCGGTTTTTTTATTTCAGTGTGAGAACGTTATAGTTCGCAGTGACTAAACAAAACAATGTTAACGAGAACATCAACGGAGTTGTTTTGTTCTAAACAAAATAAAAGTACCAGAGTACCGTTTCATGATCTCATGAGCGCCTTTGGAAGAGTCGAACTTGATGGATGACACAATGGGTACGTACGGTCGACTTATTAAAATGCAGCTTAACCTGTGGAACCTTGTTGACGCCTCCTCGAGTCCTCGCAAATCGCGTGAGGGGAGTCTTCGATGTGGGCTCTAAGCTGTTCGCGAGTGCGACAAGGCTCTATACGCGGATGTTCGGATTTCTTCAGACCTCACACGGCGTGACATAATTATGTGTATATATATGTATGTACATTTATATAATACGTACCCGTATAAGAAGATATGCTAATTTACAGTTTTGGGATTTACGCTGAATAATGTCATTATTCACACATGTACATATAATAAGGTTCAAGGTTGGTTGACTAATTGTCAAAATAACGTACGTAATCAATCATAATAATGTTATAATCATCAAGTTTTTATTATTGTATTTTTTTTATTTCTTTGTAAGACTTGGAATTGATGCGCCAAATATAGGTACCTGCGCAGAGGGCACAACAAAAATCATTTGAGCTAGAGACGTCTTAGCAGTTTATCTCTATATCCCTCGTTATATCCCTGTGTAACTTACTTTCTTGGACTCTACTTATCGTTTTTATTTTTTTTTATTTTATCCGGTATGACTGACTGGACTGAGTCGGAGGGGCCAAAGCACATGCTCCGACCAGCCAATATCACCTGCGAGAAGGTAGGTGCCATACCGGAGAATTCCTTGGATTGCTGGCTATACTGGACTAGAGGAGAACACAACCGAGGTTGCTATGCGGCCATCTTATATCCAGTACGGTGGTACCAACCCAGTCGGCTACAATTTGAGCCTACCACCTAGTAAGGGGTAAGGGAAGTGACCTACAGTTTTACACCGGTTCCGAACGGTGAAGCAGCAGGTGTAGGTATGCACGTAAATTTTTTTGCCAGAAAAAACTCATTGGTACACGCCGACCGGATTGGAACCTCGGACCTCTCGCATGAGAGGCCGACGCTCAAATCACTCGGCCACCCGCCGCTGGTTGAATACGCAGTTCGGCTTTCGGCCTCGGAAACTAAGGCAACAGCGGGTAAAAGCTATACAGAAGCTATCGTTTATTACTTATCGTATTTGCGTTTAAATCCAATTTGCTATTAAACTGACTTTACTGCGAGCGGGGCCGCGTCACAGCTGGTACAAGTTTACGTATACACAGATGAGTGGATTTATTATACTTTCCGAACATAGCAGTCGACTTTCCCAAAAGCTACTTTCTTTATCGTCATTGAACACGGCTACGAATTCCCAGCCGTGTAATAAATAACTTCGTATCGCGACTCATGTCCGCATAAAGAAGTAAGAATAAGAAAGTCTTTCCCAAAACATTGAAACCCAATTAAAGTACAAGTGAAAAAGATAAGAATTTTCGGAATTGGCTCAGAGAAATGCGGATGTGTGGACGCATCGTTACTTGGTGCGAACAAAAAATTAAATGACATCGCAACCAAAATATCCCAGTCTGACTAGTCACACTGATCATGGCTGGATTATTTGAGTATGATTCTAGAATCGGGCGCAGAGCGAGTGCTATGACCGAAAGGCTCATCGATGGAAAGCCTGGTCCGCTCGGGACAGTATTGGCGGACAAACTAGAGTGATAAGATATACAAATAGCACGTTATAAGATATACAAATATATTTTTTTATTATATTAAAAAATACACAGTTTAAAAGATATGAAAGAAAATATACGAAAATCGATTAAGTATCTAACACCCCACCCCCCCTAATCTCCGAAATTACTGAGTCAAAAATGAAAAAAAATAGCGAATAGAGGGCTTTATTAATGCTCCCTAAATCCTGAGTCTTAAAGTTCTCACGGAAAACCGAAGAGTACGGAACTCTCTCCACGCGTGTTCGACTGGAACTTGACCGGTTTTTTTAAATCTATGAGCGGTATTACGCAATATTATTCATCTTCAAATTAATTTAAAATATGTTTGACTAGCTTTTGCCCGCAATTTCGCTTGCCGTTACTTTTTACTCACAGCTCAGGCCGTCGATGATGTAGCGTTATGTATGATTTATAACCTAAAACGATCTTGAGAAGTCATAGAATGTAACAGTGAAAACCGTATGTAAATCTATAAAGTTGTCCTCGAGTTATAGGGATATTAAATTATACGTCGTTACACGAGCGCCGCCCCGCCCCGGTCGCCCGCAGAAGCTTCGCTTTATTTATTAGGATTTATTAAAAGTATACTGAATTATAAAATTAGTAATAAATACGCATGCAAGGTACTTAATTCTGCCTAAGTTGTACCTATTTTTTTTTTAAGTAGCGGAATGAATAAACCTATTTATACTGAGTATAAATAGGTTTTATATTTTAGCCCTAGCTTCAAAAGTGTCTTCAAAATTAAAAGGATAACACAAAAGTTATTCAGTTTCACACTGTTTCACGTACCTATACAATCTTGTGAAGTGAAATGAAGGGCCCTCAGATTACGTGCCTCACTGCTGACACCCAGTATTCCTAAAAAAACAAATCTAATTTTTAGGGTTCCGTATCCGTCGTACGGGACCCTATTACTAAGCCTACGCCATCTGTCTGTCTTTCTGTCTGTCTGTCCGTCTGTCCGACGGTTGTATCTCTTGAACCATAATAGGTATAAGAAAAAGTAAAAAAATCACGGGGGTCCCCATACAAGAAACTAAAAAGTGTATGCGCGCCCTCTACTGAAAACAGTATGAAGCAGCGCTGACCATGACATGGCGATACGGAACCCTCGGTGCGCGAGTTCGACTCGCACTTGGCTGTTTTTTTTTGTACATGACATGTGTTATGTGCAGTGCATACCTACATAGGTGTGCCCATCACATGTTGGTATGCTCGCGACGACGCGACGCTCACACAATATAATCAGAACATTGTCGAATTTACACAGGAAATCAATAAGAGTACGGATTTGGCGAAGCCGACATTCTGATCACGTCATGTTTCGTATCGCGCTTGTTTTGATGTCCTTTTAGCGGGTTAACGTTGTTTATTTGGAACTTGTTTCGTGATCAACTTGTGAAAGTATATCCTTCTTTCAATCCTGAAATAACAAATTGTTTACACATTTTTTATACTTGATCAATACGATGCGTAATTAGGATACGATAGTAATCGTAATAAATAAATAAGTAATAAATAATAATAAGTCTCTACGGGCGCCCGGCCACCTAAAGTGGGGTGTACGTCAATATATGAAATTCTTATAATTTTATTCGCGACCACTTTGTAGATTGTCATACAGTTTCCACTGTTACATTCTGTCACTTATCAAGATAGTTGTAGGCTATAAATCATCGGCGGCCCAACAGATTAAAAAGTATCAGAAATTTAAAAGTAAAAAGTATAAAAAAAAAAGTATTAGAAAGTGGAATGTAGTTGCGGCGGCCTGTGCTTTGAGTAAAAAGGTAAAACCCTAAATACGCAAAACAAAGCCGCGGGTAAAACCTAGTACGGTAAAAAAAAGTGAAAATGAAAAGTGAAAAAAAAAAGTAAATAAAATTTTCGACTTACGAAAACCTGTAAAAGTTTGGCAGCTCATTGGTTTCAAAGTCGTAACGTAACACTTGCGCGTTTCGGTGATCTGTGCCCACTGCCGGAGCCGCGGACGCCGTAGCTACTGCCACCAGGACCGACGCAATCAACTGCAACATTGTGTCCAGACCAGATTCAGATTCAGATATTTATTTCGCCATAAATAGCACACAACATTAACAATATTTCATTGAGACATAATATGATAATCTGTATGGTTCGTCATAATTTTTTTGTCATGTCCCGTTCAGCAATGCAATGTATATAAGGAAGAACCAGGTATGAAACCTTATAGAACTTTTTTATATACATATACAACAGTAAAAAACATAGATAGTAAAATACAAAGAACATAGGGTTCAGTCAAGTCATTAATAAAAGTTGATTTTATACATTCTGACTGATGATTCAAATTGGACCAACGAGCAGCGCGCGTTTGCCGTCGTCGAGGCGTACTTTTTTACTGGCCGTTACAGCGCCTCATCTCTTTGAGAGGCGACCTTGTTTGGCCGGCCCGCTCCCCCGATTTGTCTCCTTGTAACTTTTTTTTATGGGGTTATCTGAAATCAATTGTTTACATTGACCGTCCAAGGAGTCTACCACAACTGAAAAACAATGTACGCCAAGCCATCGCCAACATACCCGTCGATATGCTTAGAAGAGTTGAACGAAACTTCAGAAATCGGGTAACTCAGTGCATCGACAATGAGGGCCGTCATTTGACCGATATCATCTTCAAAACTATTTAATAAAAAAATTTAGATGATGTATGTTACAATAAAAATAAATTACAGTGATATCTCTACAACTTTTTTTTTATTGACTTTTCAAATCAGCAAGTTTCCGCGCCGCACCCTGTACAAGATGTTCGCGGTACACTGGGCAATGCCCATATCGCTTCTTTTATGAACATCGGCGTGGGTGACTGTGCAGAGGAACCTTTGTTGGCGCATTCGAAGCAGCCAAACCCATCACACCTCGTGAAACAACGCAGTAGCATCGGTACGACTGTCATTTTTGCAAATATATGTACATTAGGAGTACGCCAGGTGTTCATTATTGCAGTGAGGAAAATCAATTAGGACAGCGTGACATCTTCTTTACCTTTATTTCTACTTAACACAACTCTAACACTGAATGACTGAGGGACAACGTAAAGCGTAAACCGATGGGTGTGGAACTAATATACGGGGATGGTGTGGAAGTATGACATTTTGGGAGAGGGGGCGAGGGGGGAGGAAAGAGGGAGAGAATACATTACGCCGACTCAAATTAGATAAGTATAACCTACAATGTGGAGTGGAGCCACGGGGAAAAAGCTAGTGTCATACATACAGGTTAACTACCTCCTTTCCTAAACCACCTTCATAGAATAAAGCAGCAAGAACATCGACTGAATGTATTTCTTGATGATTTCTTTTACCGGAAGTGTGTATAAAGAATCTTCGTTATGATATTTTCCCGAGAACTTGACATTTGAAGATGTGCTAAACACGTGCTAATAATTAAAATTGTATTTTTGTACTTCACATGCCTCCGCTTGGCCTCTCTCAATATTCGCAAATTAAAAGGTAATACGATATTGGAAGAATTGTTAAAACGGTACATGTATGAAACAAGAATTTCTCGATTTGTCCAACGGAACTCCAAAACGAAAACAACAATTAATATGCATAAAATTCCCATCAATCGTTCAATAAATCCTTGGGTGGGTCTAACTCGTCTAGCTTCACATTCACGGTTACTTGATTCCACAAATATTACCTCAAAATGGCAAACATCACGTAAATGTCAATCATTGAGCTCTTGAACCACATTTTGGGGCAATAACTATTATAATTACACATGTTAATATCACTAAACTTATCATTGTTTGAACCCTTCTGTACTGTGTATGATATGTTTGTACGTATTACTTACTCCACTTTTATTTATCGACTTAGAGTGACTGACACACGTTTTTGTTATGACCGCGCGTAAGGTTTTTTTTTCAAGATAAAACACAAACTGAAAGTCTCACATTAGCAACCGCGCGCAATTGAGCCGCCTTGACTTCAACTTGACCAGCGCGGGATCATTTCGAAACTGACAAAATATTTACCATCTTGGTCGCCATGTCTCGTCTATCGCCGATCGGGATGAGTGCTACTGCTGCCCAAGGTCGAGTTTCCTCCTCCTGCTGCGGATAGGACGCGTGGAGTGTGCAATCGGTTTCGTAACATGTCTTATATACGTGGAGTGTGTTTGTTGCGGCGGCGCGGAGGCGCGGGGCGGACGGACACGCGAAAAGCGGTGCCGCCTGCCGCCGCCGCCGCTGCGTCGTGTGTGTTATATTGACAAGCTCACTGCTTTTATTCTACGAGTAAATTCAATCATCGTAGTGCAGTCGAATATAATATGGCAAGTGGAACAGGTTTCGTTCGATATAGTAAATCAAATTTTCACACGTCTTCCTTTATTTTATTTTGAGACCAAATGATATAATTGTAATTTAACGGAGTACATATGCATATGCTGTATTATTTACATACATATATATTATATACCGACGTTGTAAAGGAAAAACTGCTTAACCTCCACCTGCTCCAAAAATAAGTTAAATTATGCAGCTTGGATCTCGATCGAATTTCCCATTAAATTGCTCTCCTGTAACGTTCAGAAAATGACAGTTAAGCAGTTTTTCCTTTACACCGTCTATATACATATAAATTTACTTTTATTAATCGGGTTGATATTTTGTAAACTCATGTAAATTAAGTATGCTTGAGAAATCTTTGAAAAATACTTATACTATACTAGTAAATCACAATGTGTAGCAAGGCGGACTCGATGGCGGGGTGAAAATAAACGGCGTGATGTTTAGTAACACACTCGTATATATTCCGTAAGTTCCGTAACATGTACTTGTACGTAATGTAAGTAACTAAACTGTCCGAAGGGCGACCACCGTGGCGATTCAGGCCTTCGTACTCGTTGTTCTCCAAAATAGGTGCGTCTAGCAATTCCCAGGGACCGACCATGAGATGCAGCCCTGGATACTTGCCCTAGCAGCCTAATTATTGGAGACCATCTAACTACGTATGACAAACTATGTAGTACACTGAAACTGTATCTATTATACAATGGTTGCTCGCACTCCTTTTTATGTGAGTGGTTGAACTTTTGGTTAGCGCGATGTAGGAATCACGCAGAATGTACTAGCAGCGCCATCTACCGGCGCGCGGTGGCATGCGCGTGTGGCGGCTGCACGCATCAATGTTACAGACTCCCCCTCTGGAACCGAAGACGACCCGGCGAGGTGACAGCAAAAAGGAACAGTGATGCGGCTAGATCTTCTTGGGTTAGTGACCTGCAGTTGTTGAAGCAGCTGTTGGTTGTGCCATCGTTTCTTTCCTAGGTCCTCCCCTCTTGCGCAGAGGCCGAACAGGTTCAAATGGGATGTCAGCATTCCACAGGATGTTCATTCTCGCCCTCCCCCTGGACCAAAACAGTCCCGAGGGCGTAGCTGCTAGCGTCAGTCTTGATTACATAGGGTTTGGCTTCGTCCGCCTGTTGGAGGACAGGAGCGGACGTAAGGCATCGCTTCAGTTCGTTGAATGCTATATCTTGTTCTTGGGTCCATAGCCATTTCGCTATCTTCTTCGTTAGACGCGTTAGAGGTTCAACGACCTTGGAAAAGTTTTCTATGAATTTCCGATACCATGAGCATGTTTGTAGAAAAGACACCAAGTGTTTCAAATTCTTCGGAGGCGAGAGCTCCGAAATTGCTGCCACCTTCTCTGGGTCAGTCTGTAGACCTGCCGGTGTTATGATGTGACCCAGGTATTTAACCCTGGAGCAGCAGAAACCACATTTGTCGAGATTTACTGTAACGTTCCAGTCTTGTAAGGTTTTCAGGACTCGTTGTAGATCAACCAAATGTTCTTCGAACGTAGCTGAGAACAGAATAAGATCGTCCAGGTACGCCAGTAGCTTAACATCGACTATCTGGCTCCTGATGCGATCTATCATTCGCTGAAACGTGGCCGGTGCGTTACGCAACCCAAACGGCATTCGTACGAACTTGAATAAGCCAAAAGGAGTGATAAAAGCAGTTTTCTCCTGGTGTTGTTCGTGCACTTTCACTTGCCAGTAACCTGCACGTAAGTCAAGGGTAGTCATGAAAGGCGTTGGTTTTGCTTCATGTAATAGATCATCAATTCTTGGGATTGGATATGAGTCGGGCTTGGTAACAGAATTAAGCCTTCGGTAGTCTACGCAGACTCTCACAGTACCGTCCTTCTTAGGTACCATAACCACTGGAGCTGACCAAGGAGAAGTGCATGGCACGACCACACCATCTATTAACTTTTTGCTCAGTTCCTTCTGTAAGGTTTCCTTCTTGGGTGGAGACAGGCGGTAGGGTGGCACAGAGATTGGAGCATGATCTACTGTGTCGATGCAGTTCTCTGTGTGCAGTACTGGTAGGTCCTTAGTCTTGAATGCATGGGCATTGCTGTTTAGAACTTCTAGTAGCTTCTTGTTTTCGTTCACATTCAGGGTGCTGACAGTGATGTCGATGGCACTAATATCTCGTCTTGCTTCTCTTCTTTCCCGGGTTTCGCCGACGTCGTTGTCACACGTCCGTACTTCGTGGTGACGAACTTCGATGAGGTTCCGGGCCGCACGTTGGTCGCCAGATTGTAGCAAGGCGGACTCGATGGCGGGGTGAAAATAAACGGCGTGATGTTTAGTAACACACTCGTATATATTCCGTAAGTTCCGTAACATGTACTTGTACGTAATGTAAGTAACTAAACTGTCCGAAGGGCGACCACCGTGGCGATTCAGGCCTTCGTACTCGTTGTTCTCCAAAATAGGTGCGTCTAGCAATTCCCAGGGACCGACCATGAGATGCAGCCCTGGATACTTGCCCTAGCAGCCTAATTATTGGAGACCATCTAACTACGTATGACAAACTATGTAGTACACTGAAACTGTATCTATTATACAATGGTTGCTCGCACTCCTTTTTATGTGAGTGGTTGAACTTTTGGTTAGCGCGATGTAGGAATCACGCAGAATGTACTAGCAGCGCCATCTACCGGCGCGCGGTGGCATGCGCGTGTGGCGGCTGCACGCATCAATGTTACAAATGTAATATAATGACGGATTTCATAGTGAAATTGTGATACAGGGAATAGAGAAGCCAAACAGAAAAAGCCTTCTGTGTAGAGAAGATGTGCTTTTATGTGATGTGAAGATGTGAGATTAAAATATGGCATTATTATTATAAAAACAGACTGTGAGGTTCAATATGCATATACCGATACATAATTACCATCTCAAATGTTACTAGTCCGACCTAGACTTGCGCCATTATCATATATCAATGCGCACGTGGTCGCTGAATTAGACAAGGCCGTGGATTTGCTAGAGATGCGCATTTTAACGCTTCGAGGTTTTTTTTACAAAATGTTTTTGTTTACTAGCTTTTGATCGCGGCTTCGCTTGCATGAAATTCGTATAAAGAAGAAAGTCAGTAAGCCCGCTACCGTATCTTTATTTCGGCGGGCGGAACAATTCGGTTTGTGTAAGAGCCGCATCTTAGCGTAATCGGGACTGCATTTTATTTATCCTATCCTGTGTCCCATATAACTAAATTATGTGCTTACTAAGTTTCATAAAATTCGGATGATCAGTTTAAGAGTTATGGAGGAACATACATACATACAGAAAATATTTCAAAAAAATCCTCAATTTAGTTTTAGTATCATACATAGAGTCTACAAATGCAGTATCTCATAAAATAAAGTACCTTACTCCATGACCACCCCTTACAGATTTACGAGTATTATTAGAATTGATTGTTTATTGATCATTCATATGGCAGTAAGACCACTTAGTAGTTAATAGATTACTTAATAGTTACTTCTGCTGCACTCGAACTTGTCACCATTTGTTCGGCAAGGGCTTGTTATACCCCCAATTTCATAGAGCTACATTGTAGAATAAATACAAAGCCATTGAGGGTTGGCAGATTTATGAGTGGCTCTCGCCACCCCGATGCAACCCCTGTGGGCTTGCACAATAATAAAAAGGTTGTTCACAGTCACAGCCGAGTTCAGTTCAATATCGATTTTCACCCCGAACGTACGTGCTGCGCACTACGTAATTAATTTACTAATAAGTACAAACAATCAATCAGTTTCGCAAGTGTCCCAATTAAAACAATTAGTAATCAAGCTTAGTGGATTACTGTACCCAAATAGTTAAATTCTAAGCATAAGGTCTAGAATTAAAGTTCGTGTGAAATAAATCTTTTTTAAAAACCCGAATTTTACTGACGGCCATAACAAATTGGTGGCAGCGGTGGGATAGCGCTGTTACAGTTCGCGAATAAGGACACTATTAGATTTCCGCGATTCGGAGCAATCGACGTTCACGTACGTGAGCGCGGGACTCAGTGAAACCTCGCGCGCGAGCGACCTGCGAACCAGTCACCCGGCTTAGTCTCTAGCCGAGGCGGGACTACATCCGGAGCGGGCGACGTGATCTTCTTCGTGGCGCCAAGGCTGTCCAGCTGACCTTGAGGGGCACAGCAGCGGAGGAGAGGCGGAGCAAGCGCGTGGCTTGGGGAGCGGAGGAAGGCGCCGGTGCAGCTCTACGGATGGGGATCTGCGGAGCCAGATCTTCGAGCATCGTGTCATGGGAGCTGCGATTACTGCATTGTGAGTTTGTAAATTTTAACTGTAAAATCTATTGATAATCCCGATCAAATACATATTTACTGTCACTATAAGCTCAATAGAGCATGTGTCATTACTCATTAAGTCATAAGTAAATAAGTAGGGAGCACAAGTTCATAGTACACATATAATTCAATCGGAGGCAAAATATATAGCATAAAATTTAAATAGCATTTAGCTACTGAGACACTATCTCTATTAATTAGCTTACATACTAGAATAAATAATCTCAATAAATAAAAATGGTTGACGAGAAACCTAAGAGTGCAACGCTAACGAAGGAGCTTTTACCAATAAATTCATTACTTCAGTTCGTCAAACCATATGATGGAAATAGAAACACCCTTTATATCTTCCTAGATAACTTCGAACAAGCGAAAAAACTCGCAACGCCGGAACAATGCGAGATTCTATTCCGGTATTCCCTCACCCAACTCACCGGTCCAGCATCGTCTGTCCGTCACTCGTACCCTCGTAACTGGGCAGAACTGAAAAAGGATTTGCAACAACAATTCGGCTCGAATCACCACTCTAGCTATCTGCTAAGCGATCTGCAAAATATAAGGCAACGTTCAGGAGAAACTGCGGGCGAGTTCCTCGCACGTGTCGACCTGGCTTACGTCAAGTATGCACACCACATTAGGGACTATTCCCAGGGCCCTGACGATCAATTCCTAAATGGAAGGCTGAGCATCGCTCAGGAGATATCACTAAATACCTTCATCGCCGGATTAGCAAACAAAGACATCTCACAAGCCATTAGAAACCAGCGAGTTAGAGATCTAAATGAGGCGTTCACCATAGCGCAGGAAGAAGAAAAGTGGCATAAGCTGTTCGACTACAGGAAAAAATGCAGCTTATGCAACAGAGGCGGCCATGAGAGCCATGAGTGTAGGAGTAAGACCCGCGATACCGGAAGTCGAAACAACCAAGCTGGGCCTAGCCGCCCAAACACTAATCCGCAGTGGAAGCCTCAGGGAAGCTTCGGTGCCCGCTATCAAGGAGATGGGAACCAGAAAAAATTCTGCACTTATTGCAAACGCACCAACCATACGATAGAGCAGTGTTACCGGAAGAATAATGAGAATCAAGGAGCTGCGGGAGCCTCGTCATCCCGACCAAACAGAGTAAACTATGTGGATGATAACGAAACTCGTCCCGAGGATGATTTAAACGAGCTACAGGAGGACCTGGGCGCTGCGAGCCTCTCCTGCTAACTACGTTCAGCGCATTTGACAAAGGAAACACAAATAAAATAAGATTGCTTACACTAAAATGTTTTTGTGAACCATTAAATAAAGAACTCAACCTACTCATCGATACAGGAGCTTCAGTAAGCCTATTAAAATCGAACCTCATAAAAAATTGTAATCTCAAATTAGGCGACGAAGTCCGCGAGTTAATAGGTGTCACTAACGGGAGAAAACACACGTTAGGTACTGTGGACCTACCGATTGGCGAATTCGGTGATAATAAATATTGTAAATTTCATGTAATAGGCCGCACGGATACCCCCTTGCCTTACGATGGCATAATAATAGACGACACCCTCAGGATGATCCAAGCAGACATATCCTATAGGGACGACTCGATAACGGTAGGGAAAATTAAATTAAAATTAAACGATGATAAATTCGCTAGTAGCGGACTCCCACGCGGAGGTCAGATTCAGGTACCACCAAAGAGTGGAAAACCAACTCATCACCAACAAAAAAATTCAGTAGGGCCCCAGAGACCCGAGCAAAATAAAACAAATAACTATCACAAACAATGTGAAAGTCAGCCGCAGAGGCCAGAACCTCAAGGAAATTCAGTACCGCCCTCGACACCCGAGCTACATAAAAGGGACAACGGCGCATCAAAAAAAGAACTGTTCCCGATACTAATTCCTCCACGGACTGAACAAGTGATCGAAGTCGAAATAACAAACCCTTCCATAAAGGAAGGATTGAACGGAAAAATGAAATTTAAAGATAACATAACAATTCCTAGTGCGATATTAAAGGTAACCCCACGGGGCACCGCCTTCACTACAATTTTAAACCCCACAGAGAAAGAGGTAACGATAAATTTTGTAAAATTAACACTCTCAAAGCTTCAAGGACAAGAATTCGTAAACTTTGCGTATGACACAAAGGACTCAAGAACAAATAAATTAAAAGACCAGATCCAAACTGACCATTTGAACGAGGAAGAAAGGAAAAGCTTACTCGAAACCTGTGAAGCATTCCCCGACATATTTTATCTAGAAGGCGACAAATTATCTTGCACAAATAAAGTGCAACATACAATTAACACGGGCGACACTCCGCCCATTCACACAAAAACGTACCGCTACCCAGAATGCCACAAAGCCGAGGTAGTCAAACAAATGGATAAAATGTTGAAAGAGGACATAATAGAACAAAGCAACTCACCGTGGTCAAGCCCCATCTGGGTGGTCCCTAAAAAACCGGGACCCAACGGAGAGCGAAAGTGGCGAATTGTAGTGGATTTTAGACGCTTAAACGAACACACGGTAGGAGACGCTTATGGCCTACCTAACATAACAGAAATATTGGACCAGTTAGGCCATAGTAAATATATCACTACGTTAGATTTAGCCAGTGGGTTTCATCAGATTCCGATGAACCCTGATGATGCAGCTAAAACAGCTTTCACAATACCCCAAGGTCACTTCCAGTACAAAAAGATGCCATTCGGCTTGCGCAATGCGCCCGCGACCTTCCAACGCCTGATGGATAGCGTTTTAACCGGAATCCAGGGAAATAGGTGTCTTGTGTACCTAGACGACATAGTCATATACGCAAGAACACTAGAAGAACACAACGAAAGGCTCACAAACGTATTTGAAAGGCTCAGAGAAGCCAAACTACAACTACAACCTGAAAAATGCAATTTCCTTATGAAAGAAGTGATATATTTAGGACATAATATCTCCGAGAAAGGAGTGTCGCCGAACCCGGACAAAATAAAAGCCATTACGGACTTTCCCCAACCCAAGAACGCAAAAGATATTAAATCCTTCCTTGGGCTCTGTGGATACTATAGAAGATTTATTAGAGATTTTTCAAAGATAGCAAAACCCATGACAGAACTATTAAAAAAGGATGTCACTTTCAATTGGTCACAAAAGGTAAACGAATCATTCACATTGTTAAAAAACAAACTGACGAATACACCACTATTACAATACCCTGATTTCTCGCGAGAATTTCTAGTAACAACGGATGCTTCAAACCTCGCCATAGGTGGTATTCTGTCGCAGGGGGAAGTAGGAAAGGACCTCCCAATATGTTACGCAAGTCGAACACTAAATAAAGCTGAAAAGAATTACTCGACCACCGAGAAAGAGTTGCTGGCAATTGTTTGGACAGTACAACAATTCCGACCTTATTTGTACGGAAGAAAATTTAAAATAATAACCGACCATAAACCACTCACCTGGCTATTCAATGTAAAGGACCCAGGTAGTCGCTTAGTGAGATGGCGCCTGAAGCTCGAGGAGTATGATTACGAGATCGCCTACAAGGCAGGTAAAACGAACGTGAATGCCGACGCCCTTTCACGCAACCCACCTGTTGAGCTCGTAAATTTTATTACCGTTGACAACTTCATTGAGAAAGTGAGAGCCCAGGCGGCCGTATACAAAAGTTATCCAAAAAACCCTCGAATTAGAACAAAGGAAACTAATATCACCCATCCGCGAAATTTTGATAAACATGTCGTCATCCGAGCAACAACTGATCTGTCGGCCGACCTGTTGCCTCAGACGCAAATACTTAATAGAATACGAAGCGTAACTTTCAGAGCAGAAAGAAGAGAGGTGGGTGAAATAAAAACATTGGAAAACTTAAAAACTAAACAGAAGTATTACTTTCTGTTTCTAACAGAAAAAGCTAATGAACCAATTAATGAAGAGATACTACTCAGAACCCTCCACAAGTTGAGGAACCATATAGATATGGATAATATAAAGCACTTGTCGATCGAAAACTTCCTAAAAGATAATAACCACTTGAATAAATTATTTTTATACGCTCTGAACGAATTGAATAAAGAAAATGAGACGGTAACCTTGTATAGCAGTAATTTGTTAAATGTACCGAGGGAAAGTGTACCTAAAATATTGGAAGAAAACCATGCACCACCAATGATAGGTCATTTAGGAGCGACGAAAACATACGAATACATCGCAAGAAAATACTACTGGAAAGGGATGAAAGGCGACATAGAAGAATTCTGTAAAAATTGCGAGACATGCAGGAAAAACAAGTGCAATAGGCAAAACACACATGTGCCTCAGGTTATTACGACGACATCGAAAAACCCGTTTGATAAAATTTTTGTGGACCTGGTAGGTCCCCTTCCGCCCACAACAAAGGGACATAAGTACATTCTGACCATACAGGATGACTTGACCAAATACAGTGCAGCATACCCGCTGAAAGCAGCATCCGCTGCACAAGCAGCCGAGAATCTATTGTTATTCATTTCCCAATTCGGACTACCTAAAGAAATTCAGAGCGACCAAGGTAGCAATTTCACCAGCAGAATATTTGATGGAGTTTTGGAAATATTAGGAGTAAAACATCGGCTTTCGTCGACGTATCATCCGCAAAGCAACGGAGCCCTAGAGAGGTCACACGCGACGCTTAAGGATTATCTTAGGTCATACGTGAATGAGAAAAGTTCTAATTGGAATAAGTATTTACCTACAGCTATGATGTCGTATAATCTATCGATGCACAGCACAACAAAGTATACACCGTACGAGCTAGTGTTCGGTAGAGAAGCCACTATACCTAGCGCAGAGGACTTGCGCGCTCAACCATCGCATACGTACGACGACTACCTCCACGACATACAGGAACGTCTTGAAACGATGCATAAGCTAGCTGTAAATAACATTACCAAATCAAAAGAGAAATCAAAGGAAAGAAGCGATAACAAAAACAACGCCGCGAATCGGAATTATAAGGTAGGTGACAGGGTCCTGTTAAAGGTACGCCAGCCTCAGACACCTTTGTCACCTCGGTATGATACTGGATGGCAGATCGTCGACATAAATGAAAATTATAATAATGTGACCATCACAAAGGATAACCAAAATAAAAGGATAAATATCCAAGAGATACACCCTACAGTGATCAATGGGAATAACCTAACGCAAGACCAATTGGAAGATCTAAGCTTATTGGATGAGATAATCGAAAACGACGAAGTCGAGGATAACAAAATTGTAAATACCAATAGGAATAATGTACAAGAGGATATAAACTTAGATGAGAATAGTGATACCGAACAAATATTGGACTTCGATACGATAGATAGAATAATAGAGAGCCCCACGGAAGCCCTCACTAGCGAGCAGTTAGACGAACTGGCAAATAACGCTTTAGAATAACATGTACAAAAAAAAAAAAAAAAAAACACACACACCTTTTAAAATATTAATTTACTTGTAGGATAATAAATAGAGTAAGATTTTATTAAAATGTAAGCAACATTAATCCATTAAGTAAGGTATAATACTCTAACTTAGAGTTAGCTCATCGAATAAATAAAAGTGGGTAAACAGGAATAAATTAATTACAGGATAACCATCCTGGTGGTCGTACTGAACATACGACATGCGGCCGCTACGAGATCCGTACTCAGCCAGCAGAGCGGAACTAACGGAATCTACTACGATCCGATTGGACATGTTCGGATTTACCAAGATCATTGGAAGCTGGTTACCTACAAAAACCTCACGGCAACATCGACGCGATGGACAACTTGGAAACCCAGCTGGTTCATACGAAGCTTGCTAACTCCAAAATAACGGCAGTAACCAACATAAAGCCATTCGATAAGGAAATTTCCAACATCGAATTAATCCTTGGCAACTCAAAAACGAGACTAGAAGCCATCAAACATCTGGTAGGCAGAGTAGAGACCAACTACAGAAATAGGCGTGGCTTGATAAATGGATTGGGATATGTTTTTAAAGCTATTTTCGGTACTTTAGATGAAGATGACGCAAAATTTTACGATCAATCAATCGAGCAATTGAATAAACAACAATATAAATTAGCTAACACAATCCAAGAAAATGTGCATGTCGTACAGTCAACAATTAAAAATTTCAACAGCACAATACATAAACTATTATATAATGAATACACGATCAACCGAAATATGGAAAGAATTAATCAAGAACAGGATAAACTACACTCCCACATGTCTAACACCACCCTAATGAACGCATTAAGCAACCAGGTTCATACTCTCCACGAGGAGGCTCTTACATTACAATCCATTGTAGAGGACCTAGTTGACTCGATTCTCTTCGCGAAGGCGAATATACTGCATCCATCGGTTATAACCCCATCACAGTTGAACTCCGAACTTTCACTATCACAATCAAAAATCCCTTCTGGGTATGATTTGCCCATACAACCTAATATCCATTCTATTCATACGTTATTAGATGT
Source organism: Nematopogon swammerdamellus (assembly GCA_946902875.1). Taxonomy (NCBI): domain Eukaryota; kingdom Metazoa; phylum Arthropoda; class Insecta; order Lepidoptera; family Adelidae; genus Nematopogon; species Nematopogon swammerdamellus. The sequence goes on from OX336340.1 coordinate 13,355,849, forward strand.
AGCAGAATTAATCACATTTTACATAAATGGAAAGGTCGTGACAGTTATCAAAATACCTCTAGTACATCCGACAGAAAACCTGAAATTGTATCATGTAGTATCCTTTCCCGTGCCCTACAGACAGCACGATGATAATTTTAAAACATTTGCTATGATTCAGATTAAACATAAGTATTTGGGATTATCGATGGATAAGAACAGTTATGTGCAATTAAGTGATTTAAAAAGTGAATGTAAAAGACTGGACATCAGCAACTATTTGTGTAAAAAACCAGCTCTGATGTCGACAAAAACTTTAGTGTCATGCGAAGTGGACATTTTGGCGAATCACCCTGCCAAGATTCCCACACATTGCAACACTCGTGTACTTGTAGGAGATATTAAAATGTGACAACCCATTTCGGGCAATCGATTTTTATATGCTTATTCTAATAAGGAAATATTCTCAGAGTCCTGCGGGCAAGACAATGTATCCGAGGGAACCATAGAAGGAGCAGGCATACTTAATTTAGCAATAGGTTGCACAATCTTTACCCCAGAGATTGTACTAAAAGCTTCGGAGGATATTACGGTCAATTGGACCGCACCCAACATACCTTTAGATATTACTCTCGATGACTGTTGTAAATACGAGACATTTGGTGAACATCTAGATAAACTTGAACCCATTCACCTTACTAATGTAAAGTTAGACGACTTAAACTTGGCAGCACATAAGCTGGATCAATTTGATAAGGATTTAAAACTAATTAAGGACCAACCGCACATAATTAAGTATAGCCACTATTACTCTTATGTTTTGTATACATTTTTAGGAATTATTTGCGGTATTTTGTTTAAACTTAAGAAATTTTACTTTAATTATATGTTGAGGGATAGCTCCAGAGATGATAATAACTGTCTGAATAGATGTATAAATATATTTAATAATGTAAAGGTGACTGAGAGCAATCACTCGGAGAAAGGGTTAAGCTTGCGCCGTATAGACACACTGGGCGAAGAAACTAACGAAGAAGAAATACCGCTACGCCCGCGAACCAGACTTTATTCGCGTAAAGTCGAGCTCAATTAATAAAACCCTCAACTTTAATTTAAGGGGGGAGGATTGTTATACCCCCAATTTCATAGAGCTACATTGTAGAATAAATACAAAGCCATTGAGGGTTGGCAGATTTATGAGTGGCTCTCGCCACCCCGATGCAACCCCTGTGGGCTTGCACAATAATAAAAAGGTTGTTCACAGTCACAGCCGAGTTCAGTTCAATATCGATTTTCACCCCGAACGTACGCGCTGCGCACTACGTAATTAATTTACTAATAAGTACAAACAATCAATCAGTTTCGCAAGTGTCCCAATTAAAACAATTAGTAATCAAGCTTAGTGGATTACTGTACCCAAATAGTTAAATTCTAAGCATAAGGTCTAGAATTAAAGTTCGTGTGAAATAAATCTTTTTTAAAAACCCGAATTTTACTGACGGCCATAACAGGCTATCATTAAAAAATATTTCTAAACTGCGTAACATTCCCGTCTGCCCTACAAACATAAATAGCTGGTTAGTCCCTTACCATCAGAACTCACAATATGCAAACACAATATGTAGAGCTGTGTTTAATTCCACTGTAAAACATAATATATGAATATAAATTAGATCAATAATGAAGTAATTACTTAAAACTATTGTGTTATATAATATAACTGAAAGATATTTATGGTTCAGGGCAAATTCAGTTTTCAGTATCATGAATACTATATGCTGTAAATATTTTAATGTTCTTTTGAGCGGTAGTATGAGTTAATTATTTGTAAGTTACTATGATATAATACTTATAAGGTACTAACAAAACATGATGATTTGCGAAGTTTGTTTGTCATTCTTCTTCGTATTGAACTTAGAGCTGGCGAAATTTACGACATGTCCAAGCGTAGTTTACTATTACCTATGCATGGTAGGTTTTTATTACCTATGGATGAAATTATACAATAAACAATTATTATGGCGATTAATAACAATCGTCTGTCTTTTTTCAGAATTATATTATTATGCTGTGATAATGATTGTCAAAACCTTTTAAAAACATTATTCTAATTTGACCTGATTAAAAATTAACACAATTGTAAAATAATCAGAAATTTAATTCTGGTGCAAAATTTTAAGCTCAAAATTTCACTAAAAAATAGTGCATTTCACGAAAGTTTAGTTGTACTGTGTACGTACAAGCCTCCAAGGGCGGCGGAGGCGCGGCGACATAGCGGATACACCGGGTAGCTGACACCAGATAACACTACACGATTAGGGATGACAGAAGAATGCTCTCTAGAGCGGTGCTTTGTCATACATATGTAACATGCTTCACTTGCGCAGTGTTGTAGTGCGGTCTTTTGAATGGAGTTGTGTATGTTTATGAATGATTCGCAGTTCATCTGTGTGCTTAAGCACACAGATGAACTTTTAAAACTTTTAAAAGTACAGTGCCCGGCAGCAAATAATGCATGTCGAGCTTTAGTCGCGATAGGGACGACGACGCTTTACAACCGGATTGTCTCTTTCTAAAGCTCGACACGCATGAATTGCTGCCGGGAACTGTACACAGATGAATCAGGAATCAGTATATTTATATTATAAGTGTACATGCCTAAGGGAATTGCGACTTAGAGTAGGTATGCATATGCAAATGTATAGTCGTAGTATATTCGTCGAGACTCGAGACATATCAGGAAAATGCTCATAACACGAATAATTTTTTTTATAGAAATTCGAAATTTAAATTTTTACGAACTTGAGAAATTACATTTTAAATTAGTTTTGGGAACGGGTTTAGCGGACGGGTTAAGTTATAATAAGACACAAAGTAGTGCGTTTTTTCTAATTCTTCGTAAATAAAAAATTAATTGGACATTAAAACGGCCTCATCCGAATGGCAAGTGAAACGTCGCGTTGCGTCGACCGTAGCGTATACGAGTAGGTACAAAGTATATGTTGGGGGTTTCTTTGTAATTGTATATTTTAAAATCTCTTTACTCAAAACCCTGTAAGTTCGAGCGTTTTTCACGCACAGAGGGTTCCGTAATTTCCTTCTTCCACGCATAACTAGCGAGTGGGCACAGCGATCACTCGGTCGCTCCGTGCCGCCCGCACCGCCCGCAACGCCCCCCGCCGCGTTCATCCATAATGCTACGAGTATTTTCTTTTTAACCGTTTCAGGTTAAAGTTAGCTTTCATGCCGTAAGGACTAAGTTATGTACTTTATGATTTTTTAAATATATTTATTGGACTTTGCGTTCTGGAGTGCGCGCGTTTTTTAGTAATGTTTATATCATTCATTTCTCTTTACATCAATTATCTGTCTCTCTTTATACAGGACAATTATTGGTAATGGTGGTTTCCTGTCCTCCGTATATTTGATGATGTCTTGCCACGGTATGCTTCCACTGAAGCATCTCTAAATATGATTCACTCAGATTGAGAGACATCTGACCGATTTTATAAGTGTCCCTGCTACCATCTACGGCGGCGGAATCCTAAAAATCAGGCAGTTTAGGAGAATTCTTGACGAACTCAGGCAAATTATATGTTGCAAATACACCCTCTGTAGGTATATTATATGTGCATGGATAGTTAAATAAGTGCATCGAAGCTAGAGAGAAGTAATTTGCTTATTTCATTAGATTTTTTAAATATTTATGCGAACGAAAATTTTATTCTGGGAGAATTACACTGGAAGGAAAAACAATGAAGACCTCTAATGAACGAACATAATTATTGGTCACGTCCTCAAAACACCGCGTTGACGGTGTGAACGAAATTAAGACGAGCAAATATTATTATACGACCAATTGAGAATAAATATTTATGCATTGACTTTACCTCTATGACTATTAAGACTTGCGTAATTGTAATGATCGGGATAGACCATTTTCAAGGGCTTACGCTCTTACCTGACACCATTTCCTTCTGGGTCAAAGTGAACCAGTCCTTGAGTAGATGAAGTGAAATAAAATTAGCAATAATTTATTATTTAATAATTTTCAGATTAAGTATTATCGTATCCGTATTCTTTAGCGTACGTGAACTGCATGCCGTGTGAAGGGTTATTCTTGCTCAACAGGGAAAAACCGCAATTAATAACTAATCATAGTGATTTAGTGTTCGTGTAATATGTTTATCATAGTGTGTTCTTTATGGTGAAAAAAAAAATTCAACTGAAACTGACTCTCGTCTCTACAATAGTGTTGCCGACAGACCTCAAAAGTGCGGTCTAGCTAGTTAAATCGGCATCTAGGTAGTCATATTAGGTAAAGTGTTGTGTGAGGCTCCTGCCTCATCTAAGTGCCATCCTTGGGGTGGCCAAGTGCGCAGCGCAGTGGACTTTGCGCTGCGCACACCTAGTTATAGAACACTTTTTCCTAAAAATGTATGATGATTGAATAATGTTTGTAGTTTATAGTTTACACTTTTTTATAATTTTAATTTTTACAATTTGAATAGATACATAGTTTACATTTTTATTTTTTTTACATTGATATTTTTTGTTCTTTGAAAATAGTTATTGTAAAATCATGTTAATGTAACTTAAAATCGTGCTATAATTTTGGAATATTATGTAAAGGTAAAATCATATTCAGTATTGCATAACATATTGTAATGTAACGGGCGTGGAGGGAGCTTGCTAACACATTGAATAAACGAATATACAACGCGTAAGTGCGTATGTGTTAGTAAGCAACCTCCACGCCGTGTCCGTTGTCTGGAAAAACCCAGGCAACGGTTTTGCGCACGGCCCGACTCCGACCGTGGGAAAATGTTATTTCGCCGTGGGTGGGGCGAGTATTTGGCGACCCTCCCGATCGGACTGTGGCCGTGAAGGAGGCCGCAAAAATTACTGTGAATAATTAAAATGTTATGTATGCCAATCGATAGAGCTGAAAATGTAGATTCCAAATATGTAACTGTTATTAAAATTGTACGGTTGGTTTTCGAGAAAAACCGCACGCACGCTCTACGCGGGTGCGGTGATTTTCCCCTGTTTTCCCGACTGGAGGCCCAGTCTCTGATAGACTTGGGACATGTGGGGTACCACTGGAACCGCCTGGAGGAGACGAACAGAATGGTATACTGTTTGTCATGATAGGATTCCTCCAGGCCCGAGTCTGAGGCCCGATCTCCCATAACGTGCTAGCGCGCCACGCCAGTGGCGACGCCTCGCGGGGGACGGGCGGACTCGGCGCGCGGAAAGCGAGACAGAGCACCGCGCGGGTTAGAAAAGCGTTTTCCGTACCTTGGGTACGGAAAATGATTTTTCACCCACATGTCCAATACCTCATTGGGACGGGCTCGACTTAGCGCATCTTTTGAGCTACCTTGGGTAGCTCTAATATTTTTTCTATAGGCGCTAGGTCGGGCGAACACTTAGTATGCAGAGAGGACCTTGGGCCCTCTCTCAGCTAAGCCCGGATAGGGAGGGGTATGGTTATATAGGAAAACTATAGTGTTTTTCAGCCCCTATTCGGGCATACCACTCCACAGGACGAGAGTGGTATGGTTTCCTAGCCAGGTCGTTCCAAAGAGAATAAACTTTAGGGAGCCTCTAGTCGGAAACAGTAAGGCTGAGTGCCATGCCGAATGGCATATATAGATAAAAAAGTAAGCTCTATCGATTGGCCAACTTTGTATGTGTATATTTTTATGAAGAATAAATATTTTAGTCGGACGGCGCACTCTTGCGTCTCGGTCGGTCGGACGCAGCGACCTCAGGCGGCGTAGAGAGGCGAAAAAGAGAAAGTTTTCGAGCGAGTAATATAAATATAGGGCCACCTTGGGTGGCCAGTCAGTTCTTCTGCCACACTCGCCTCGTGCGCTACGTTCACTCCGGAGTCGAACTAGCCTCTCGTCAGCCACTGGATTCGTCGGAGACCTTCGTTCCTTCAGTCGCGCTTTCCACCTTGGGTGGCTAGTGCTTCGGTTGGGGCGGGGCTGCGGCGAAGCTGACTTGAGGTGAGCCGATCTGTGTCGCCGTGTTAGCCTGCTGCAGACCTGATCCTCGGGATCCTCATCGGGTGACCTCCCACCATGGCGTGGTTGTAGGGCCCCGGTAGAGTTCGGTCTCACAGGCGCATAGCTGCCAGTCGGCTCGCGCAGCGTAAGCGAGTCACGCACACGCCGTACGTGCATTTATAGATTTCGCAAGTTGTGACCTCTCTGCCGCCGCCGTAACGTGCTCTGACCGGCACAGTCGCGGAGTACACCGTCCGGCGCCATTGTACCGTAGACGCGTGTTTTCTTATTCCCGCGTCGCCCGCGCATCCGCGCCCGTCTATTCCCGCTCTCCTCCGCGGAGCGGACGACACGACTCACGTCGGGTCGCGCGGGTCGCAGAGGTACATATCCCTCGACAGGGGAGGTCGCGATCGTATTGGTAGCGGTCGCGATCGTTCCTAAGGACGGTGGGTCATCGCCCAGGAAGCCCGCTCTGAGGGTGCCGCGCACCGCAACTCAGCTCGGCGGGCGGCTCGGCTTCAAAACTGGTCCTTCGAGCCGGATTTGACGCACCACGGCAAGCACGATGTCACAGCAAGTACAACATAGTCCGGTGAAAACTCGGAGCCGTACGCGAAAAGAAGAACTCACCGTAGAGAGAAGCGCGGCGAGCGCAGAGTCCGATTTACGACCGGACGCGTCCGCCGACGCACAGGCGCCCGTCCGCGCCGCTGCCACAGACGCCGCAGCTGCAACGACGAGCGAGGCGCACCCCGCCCGACCGCTACTCGCCGACACCACGCCAGTAGCAGACTCGGGTTTCGCCGGGGCCACGCCAGGTACGCGAATTAGTACCACACTCTACGGAACGCCGCCGCCGCCCAGCAACGTAACGCATCACACGGAACGTCGCAGCGACGACGGCGCGTCGCGCTTCTCGACCGCATCAAGGCGGTCGGCGTATCTGCGTGAGCGCACGACGCTACGCGCGATGCAAGAAACGCACGCTATAGAGGAGGAGATCGAACGACAACGCCGTCGTCTAGAACTCGTCCGACAGAGGGAGAGGGTTGAGCTGGCCCGTATCGCCGCGGAGGAAGAGGAGGATTTAAGAAGAATCCACTTCGAGACTACCTCGCAGCTAGATATAGAAGGAAGCCGACAGGAAAGTATTCGTAGCTGGCTCGAGGACACAGCCGCCGCGCGCCGGCCTGCCGCCGCCGCCGCCGCCGCGCCGTCCGAACCGCTCGCCCGCTCGGACACCGCCGCCGCGCGCCGGCCTGCCGTCGCCGCCGCCGCCGCGCCGTCCGAACAGCACGCCCGCTCCGACCCCGCCCCGCCGACGCTGCCACTGCCGCGCACGCCGAGGGGGGCCCAGTCGTCTCGACAAGATAGAGACGAAATGGCTTCGTCGCGTCCCGACGCCTCGCCGCACCGCCGATCCATGACACCGGGCCGGCAGTCGCGGAACGAAGCAATGGCAGAGCACACACGAATCATCGTGGATGCGATGTCCCAGTTGCACATCCGACGAGAGGAGAAATTAGATTACCGAAATGTATGTCGGAATCTACCAACATTCACCGGAACGATGAATGAATGGATGCCTTTCAAACGAGCGTATGATGACTCGAAGAAACAGGGCCGGTTCTCTAAGGAGGAGAACCTGGCGCGCCTGCGTCTTGCTTTGAAAGGTAAAGCGCTAGAGACAGCGAAGTCTCTTCTCGTAATGTCCGAGGACCCGGACGAGATAGTGGATGCGTTAGAAGAACGGTTCGCCCATCCCGTCCTAATTGTTAAAGAAGTGGAGAGGGAGGTGGAGGAGTTGCCGAAGCTGCCGCTGGACTACGCCGAGCAGCTACCCGACTTCGTCGCGAAGGCCCGCAGCTCCATCACGCTGTTGGAGAAGCTGCGGGAGCACCACCACCATCTACGCTGCGATGTGCATCTGCTAATATTGGAAAGAATGCCCATCACACTTCGCTCACAATGGACCACGTGGGCGAATATCAACGATGATGGGTCAGAGTCGAAAAACATGGCTCTGCTGCGTTTCCTTCGCTCGGAGGTGAAAAATGTGCGGAATTATTCTTTGCCTCCGAAGGCCGACCCGAAACCAAAGGAACAAAAACAACAGATATTTGCGGTACAAGAAAAGACCGGGAATAAATATCAAACTCAAAAATCGACATGCACTACGGCACAAACAGGCCGCGCCACTCCGAGCGAAGGAAATAAGTGTCCACTGTGCGCGGACCGACATCCCGTTGCACAGTGTGCACTAATGAAACGCATGTCGGTAGACGAGCGATGGAACTGGGCGAAGAAAGAAGGCGCCTGCTTCTCGTGCTTAAGAAAGCACTTTATTACAGAATGTAAAAATAAAACGAAGTGTGACGTAAATAAATGCACACGATATCACAATCGTTTACTGCACTACGACAACACAGCTGCAGGAAAGGTGCCATCTACGCCTGTCTCAGTCGGATGTCTCACGCACGGCTATCCGACAGCGGCACCGGGTCACGGTGCCATGCCAGAGCCGCGGCGCCCCTCTTCGCGGACACGACGAACGAATCGACGTCGAGGCCGCGGCCGCAAGAAACGACAAGGCCGCCGACAGCAAATAGACCGGGCGGATCAGATTCCAATTGGAATCCAACAAGGAGAATCGTTCCGCTCGGAGACGTCGCAGAAACTCGCGCCCGACTTCAAGATCGACGACATCGTTGTCATCGGTGACCCCGCCTCGCCTCGTGACGTATGGCCGCGTGGGCGAGTCGTACGCACGCACCCCGCTGACGACGGATGCGTGCGTGTGGTCGTCGAAATCAAGACGTCGGCCCGTGTCTACAAGCGGGCGGCACGGAACGTAACCGCGCTGCCCGCCGACGAAGCAGCTTACGCCAACAGCTGCCCGCGGCCGACGGCGCGTGCAATGCATGAGAGGGGTACTCGCACCGCGCCTCGAGCCGCCACAACGACAGAGACGCGCGTCGCCGCCGCCCACACTGGCGCGGCGCGCTCGCCCGACGCAGCTTCAGCCAACAGCCCCGCGTCGAGCGTCACGGCCGAGAGCACGGTGCATGTCGCACGCACCGCAGCTCGGGCCGCTACAGCAACAGAGCTCGCGCCGACACAGCCGCGGCGCGCTCGCTCGCCGCCGCCGCGTCCGCTATGACAGAGCGGGCGCACAACACGGTCAGACGCAGCTTTCGCCAACAGCATCGCGTCGACCGACTCCTCCGAGAGCGCAGTGCACGTCACATGCACCGCGCCTCGGGAACCTACAGCAACAGAGGCAGCTTACGCCAACAGCTGCCTGCGGCCGACGGCGCGCGCGGTGCACGACACTCGCACCGCGCCTCGAGCCGCAACATCAACAGAGACGCGCGCAGCCGCCGCGAACACTGGCGCGGCGCGCTCGCCGGCCGCCTCCGCGCCCGCAACAGTAAAGCGGGCGCACACCCCCGGTGCATGCGCACTCAGCGCTGCACCGCCTGACCCTGCCTCGCCCCGCAACGTATGGCCGCGTGGGCGAGTCGTGCGCACGCATCCCGGCGACGACGGGCGCGTGCGTGTCGTCGAAGTAAAAACATCGACGGGAATCTACAAACGGGCGGCGCGGAATGTTATCGTGCTGCCCGTCGACGCAGCAAGTGACACACAGCCGGTCAGGGGGCCGGCTGCACCGAACGAGGGGCTGGCAACACACTCTGCCGCCCCTCCTCCGCCGGCGACCGATGCAGCTTTGGACAACAGCCTCGCGTCGGCCGCCGTCCCCGAGAGCGCGGTGCACGTCACACGCACCGCGCCTCGGGCAATCGCCGCAACGGAGACGCGCGCCGCTGCCGCCAACACTGGCGCGGCGCGCTCGCCAGACGCAGTTACCGCGCCCGCTAACATAGAGCGGGCGCACGCCGCCGGTGCACGCGCACCTAGCGCAGCCCGGCTCGCCGCCGTCGCCGCCGCGCCCACCGACATAGGGCGGGCGGACGACGCCGCCGCCGCCGCACCCGCTATCACCGGGCGGGCGCACTCCATCGGTGCATGCGCACTGAGCGCTGCGCCGTACGACGCGCCGCCCGCCGCCGCAGCAACCGCGCCCGCAGTGTAGTGCGGGCGCACGCCGCCGGCGCACGCGCACCCTGCGCTGCGCCGCCTCGCCGCCGCCGCCGCTGCCGCCGCCGCAGAGCAACGCGACGCCGGCACGCGCCGGACGACGGGACTCCTGATGCCACCGCAACAATAGAGCGCCGCACCGATCGCCGACACTGCAGTCGGCGCACCGCGGCGCGAGCCGACCCAGGCAATGGGTCGGCATCTCATCACGGCTTCACCCAGTCAGCCGGGAGGCTGAGCACGGAGCCAGCCGCCAAGTCACGACAGGAGCTACACCGGTCTTCACGTCGGACGCGGGATTAGCTAGCAGCCGGACTATATGGGGTCCAGCCAGGCGGCCAACCGCGCCCGGAGGATGGAGCACGGACGACGCCGCACCTGCAGCGGGAAGAGCCAAGCAGCCGGACGATGTGGAGTCCAGCCAGGCAGCCAACCGGTTCTGCAGGGAGACGGCGCCGTGGTAGCCCGAGCTGTCGTCTGCGACGTGGAGCAGTCGCCCTTGGGGCGAGACGTCGGCAACTACGGCTGGATGAACGCGAGCGTGTCATGAGAGGGGATCTGTTGCCGACAGACCTCAAAAGTGCGGTCTAGCTAGTTAAATCGGCATCTAGGTAGTCATATTAGGTAAAGTGTTGTGTGAGGCTCCTGCCTCATCTAAGTGCCATCCTTGGGGTGGCCAAGTGCGCAGCGCAGTGGACTTTGCGCTGCGCACACCTAGTTATAGAACACTTTTTCCTAAAAATGTATGATGATTGAATAATGTTTGTAGTTTATAGTTTACACTTTTTTATAATTTTAATTTTTACAATTTGAATAGATACATAGTTTACATTTTTATTTTTTTTACATTGATATTTTTTGTTCTTTGAAAATAGTTATTGTAAAATCATGTTAATGTAACTTAAAATCGTGCTATAATTTTGGAATATTATGTAAAGGTAAAATCATATTCAGTATTGCATAACATATTGTAATGTAACGGGCGTGGAGGGAGCTTGCTAACACATTGAATAAACGAATATACAACGCGTAAGTGCGTATGTGTTAGTAAGCAACCTCCACGCCGTGTCCGTTGTCTGGAAAAACCCAGGCAACGGTTTTGCGCACGGCCCGACTCCGACCGTGGGAAAATGTTATTTCGCCGTGGGTGGGGCGAGTATTTGGCGACCCTCCCGATCGGACTGTGGCCGTGAAGGAGGCCGCAAAAATTACTGTGAATAATTAAAATGTTATGTATGCCAATCGATAGAGCTGAAAATGTAGATTCCAAATATGTAACTGTTATTAAAATTGTACGGTTGGTTTTCGAGAAAAACCGCACGCACGCTCTACGCGGGTGCGGTGATTTTCCCCTGTTTTCCCGACTGGAGGCCCAGTCTCTGATAGACTTGGGACATGTGGGGTACCACTGGAACCGCCTGGAGGAGACGAACAGAATGGTATACTGTTTGTCATGATAGGATTCCTCCAGGCCCGAGTCTGAGGCCCGATCTCCCATAACGTGCTAGCGCGCCACGCCAGTGGCGACGCCTCGCGGGGGACGGGCGGACTCGGCGCGCGGAAAGCGAGACAGAGCACCGCGCGGGTTAGAAAAGCGTTTTCCGTACCTTGGGTACGGAAAATGATTTTTCACCCACATGTCCAATACCTCATTGGGACGGGCTCGACTTAGCGCATCTTTTGAGCTACCTTGGGTAGCTCTAATATTTTTTCTATAGGCGCTAGGTCGGGCGAACACTTAGTATGCAGAGAGGACCTTGGGCCCTCTCTCAGCTAAGCCCGGATAGGGAGGGGTATGGTTATATAGGAAAACTATAGTGTTTTTCAGCCCCTATTCGGGCATACCACTCCACAGGACGAGAGTGGTATGGTTTCCTAGCCAGGTCGTTCCAAAGAGAATAAACTTTAGGGAGCCTCTAGTCGGAAACAGTAAGGCTGAGTGCCATGCCGAATGGCATATATAGATAAAAAAGTAAGCTCTATCGATTGGCCAACTTTGTATGTGTATATTTTTATGAAGAATAAATATTTTAGTCGGACGGCGCACTCTTGCGTCTCGGTCGGTCGGACGCAGCGACCTCAGGCGGCGTAGAGAGGCGAAAAAGAGAAAGTTTTCGAGCGAGTAATATAAATATAGGGCCACCTTGGGTGGCCAGTCAGTTCTTCTGCCACACTCGCCTCGTGCGCTACGTTCACTCCGGAGTCGAACTAGCCTCTCGTCAGCCACTGGATTCGTCGGAGACCTTCGTTCCTTCAGTCGCGCTTTCCACCTTGGGTGGCTAGTGCTTCGGTTGGGGCGGGGCTGCGGCGAAGCTGACTTGAGGTGAGCCGATCTGTGTCGCCGTGTTAGCCTGCTGCAGACCTGATCCTCGGGATCCTCATCGGGTGACCTCCCACCATGGCGTGGTTGTAGGGCCCCGGTAGAGTTCGGTCTCACAGGCGCATAGCTGCCAGTCGGCTCGCGCAGCGTAAGCGAGTCACGCACACGCCGTACGTGCATTTATAGATTTCGCAAGTTGTGACCTCTCTGCCGCCGCCGTAACGTGCTCTGACCGGCACAGTCGCGGAGTACACCGTCCGGCGCCATTGTACCGTAGACGCGTGTTTTCTTATTCCCGCGTCGCCCGCGCATCCGCGCCCGTCTATTCCCGCTCTCCTCCGCGGAGCGGACGACACGACTCACGTCGGGTCGCGCGGGTCGCAGAGGTACATATCCCTCGACAGGGGAGGTCGCGATCGTATTGGTAGCGGTCGCGATCGTTCCTAAGGACGGTGGGTCATCGCCCAGGAAGCCCGCTCTGAGGGTGCCGCGCACCGCAACTCAGCTCGGCGGGCGGCTCGGCTTCAAATAGAGTTTGTTGACCCAGTCACGGACGTATAGCGTAAATGAATGAATTTCGATTTGGGGAATAAATTTAGGGGGACATATTAGAAAGTTCAAATTCAAGTGCATCATGTAACATGTCAATAGAAAGTGCTCGTTAAAAGAAACACAAATATATATTTTTATAATATTAGAATGCATAGTTTAAAAGATAAGAATACGAAAAAATATACGAAAATGGAGCATCCGCCCCCCCCCCCCCCCCCTTTTAGCTCCGAAACTACTGAGTCTAAAATAAAATAAAAATTGAAATATGGGGCTTCTCTTGTAGTTTACAGGAAAATCTAAACCAAAATCCTGTCTTAAAGTTCTCACGGAAAACGGAATGGTACGTAAACATCTCCACGCGAGTTCTAGTTCTAGAGTCTAGTACATACACGCTCTTTGCTCTCGTAAGGCGGTGAGCGGTGCGACCTCAATTAAAATATAGTGTGCACGCTCGGTACACAGTGAGTGTCGTTTCACCTGCCGATTGTTTAGCAAGCAATAGAATATTGTGTAGTGTTCAATGACCACAGTCTGTAGGTAAATGACCACAGTACGATTCTACAGAAGCAGCGGCGCGGCGCCGAGCAGTAAGGCAATTAAATAAATCGACAGCGATCCAACAAGGCAGTAAGTTTTTTTATATATATCATTTTGAAAGCGGCGTTAATAGATAGTCACCGTGTCAGTAATATTCACATTAATCAGCTCGTCGCGAGCGTCGGGTTCATGACGACTTCATTATGTTGTTGGGGTCATCGACTTCATGATACTGAATATTTCTATAAGCCGAGCCTAACGAGCTCAACGAGCATTTATTTTAATAATGTAAGTTTTGACAGATTCTGCCGTTTGTTCGCTAGCACACATTTCTTAACGGCCTGCGCGTGCGCTGAATTTAGGACGCAACCACGCACGCGGACAGGCGTAGTCATCGCCGCCGCTGAGGTCGTCCCGCTCGCAGCTGCCAACAAACTTTTGAAAGTTAAGAAAAGGGACCGTTAGCGTGACGTTAATTCAAAAATGTCTCGAAAACTTGATTTGGCGAACTCTGCTGAATAAGGAAATGAAATTGGTGAATAAATTATAAATTGGTCATTGAAGGGCTTCGTTTCAGGAGGAGGTTTGAAATTAAAAAAATGAACCAATGTACCAAAAGTTTCAAGGCTACGGTTGTGTTTATGATTACGAACGATAGTCGATCGATCGCATCACTGAGCTACCGAGGCTAACGATTTCAGATTTCAATTTCAATTAAATTTAAACATTTTAAACAATGAAATTAAATGGGACTTTGTTTCACAATTTTCATAGTTTGGACTTAACCCCTTACTATTATTACTACGCTGAAAACACTCATAATATATACTATACGACTATTTTCAGCATACACACATACATAACTTACGCTTTTGTATCCCGACAATCAGGGTAAGCAGAGTAATCGGTGTTGTGCTATAAGTTCATACATACATACACATACATAACGTCACGCCTGCCTGCCTCCCAGTGGGGCAGGCAAAGACAACGGACCCAACCCACGCAAACAACCCAACCCCCACGCGCCACGATCCTGACACACTTTTGCCGCCTCTTCCACTCTCATAATGTCCTTCATACATGCTCGTCGGTTACGGGTACTACGCACCTGACCCTTTTCGAGCACATGCCATGGTCCAGGTACGTGCGTCTAGGGCGACCCTTTTCAGCATTTGTACCAATAAACGTGTGCTAAGTGTAGGCATTAGTGAGTACGTATTTTTTTTTTTATGTAATCCGGTATGAGTGGCTGAGTCGGAGGGGCCAAAGCGCATGCTCCGACCAGCCAATGTCACGTCCGAGAAGGTAGGTGCCATACCGGAGACTTCCCTGGATTGCTGGCTATACTGGACTAGAGGAGAACACAACTCAATTTCACCAATAATTAACATGCTGTCCGGTCCGGTGACCTACCGTCAATGGTCAAATAGCGTGTGAATATATACATATATACATAAATATAATATATATATATATATATTTAAGTATTTAATTAATAATTTAATATTCTTTACTCATAATATAATTATGTATTCAGAAGTGGTGGTTAAGTAATCTGGAGTCTTTTGATGTCAGCTGTTTCCCCCCAATACATTCCTGTCGGAATTCGGTGCCAAATCAGGCAGTGAAACTTTTTACGGAAACTTAAATAATGGTACAGCATGAATTTGAATTGAATTAGGCTGGACTCAATAATAATATGAAGAATTTAAAATTGCATCACTGTTATATCAGACAGAATCACCAATTAGCACCTCCTCGGTTAGATCAGGAAAATCCATTCCCTGAATTATATGTGTGAAATAGTCGGCGCATATTCGTTCTCAGACAAAATATTGAGATACATATGTATAGCATTCATATTTATGTGCAATTTAACAACGAAGCTCGCTAGTGTTGATATTATATAAATATAAATAGATAGATATACGAGTAGAGAACATATATATATAAGCGGTCAACAGACTGTTGTCCTTTGTTTTTAACCCCCGACGCAAATAGAGGGGTGTTATAAATTTAAGGTGTGTATGTATGGGTGTGTATGGCATCGTAGCTCCCAAACGGATGGACCGATTTGGATGCGGTTTTTTTATTAGAAAGCTGGTTTAATCTGTATGGTTCTTAGCTATGTTTGTAATCATGTAATTAAGTAATAAAAAAATTCTTATCTTAAAAAGTGGACCGATTTGCATGCGTTTTTTTTTTAAAGCTTGAAATAAAAGTTACAAATTTTAAAAAGTCAAACATATTTCCGTTTACTTACTTAAAGGAGTCGGGGGACCGTTAAGTAAATCAATCATCATCATCATCAATCAATACTATTAATAAATCTGTAAGGGATGTTCATGGAGTAAGTTACTCTGTTTTATGAGTTACTGCGTTTGTAGACTAAATGTACTCGTATGATACTAAAAATAAATTGATGATTTTTAGAAATCTTTTCTGTATGTATGTTCCTCCATAAGTCTTGACCGATCATCCAAATTTGATGAAACTTAGTACAAGCACTTTATCTATACGAGACACAGGATAGGCTAAAGAACTTCCGGTTACGCTAAGATGTGGCTCTCATACAAACATAATTGTTCCACGCGCCGAAATAAATGTAGGTACGGTAGCGGGCTTACTTACTTCCTTCTGTTTAAATACGAATTTCACGCGAGCGAAGCCGCGGGAAAAGGCTAGAAAAATACAAAAACTCAAGAGCTGCGCGGGTATTTACACTGTTATTGTTGTACGTAACTAATGTAAGAGAGAACTACAAATATTAGAATTTGTATTGACTCATTTTCCTTCTTTGCAAATAGTTTAAATCATTTCGACAGCTATGATGTTGAGCGTATCCTGCCTGAATCTATTCGTATTTCGTCAGTCACCTAAAAGTATTTCGTTAGGCTTGTAATCAATTCATCATTATAACCAGTTAGAGGCTCTGGTATGCCTTAAATTATTTTTTTTAATTCGATTTATATAATTTTAATTGACTTCATAAAAAAAATATTGGTTTTAATAAGCTGCAGTGCTGTTGTTATTTCCAAAGCGCCTACTCGCACGTGATAGCAAATTAGGAAGGAATGTCATAAATGCAGTGTTCTTGGTCGTAGGCGTAGAAATAAACAGACAAATCATTCACCTATTTATATATTTTTATGTACTGGTATTATGTTATAGTGTATTACAAATGTGAATTTTAGTTTAATTTTATTGTATTAGGTTATTTTGTTTAATTTAAATAAAGAGAGAGATGTAGAATTTTAATGTGATAAGTATGAATGAATATAGGTTATATGAATGAGTATTTAAATAGTGAATTTTGCATTACTTTAGGTATTCTAGCTAGGCATTCATTTACACAACGATGTAATTTTAAGTTCACATTAAATACAACAATATTAGCAAGTATGTGAATTCAACATCACAAAAAGTTCAAAAGGTGTTCAAGGAGGCCATGCATCGAGCGACCAAAATGATACAAACAAAATCTTTACACACAATATAAATATCATTTGTGCTCCTATATCGTCATAGCTATTATCAAACGTACGTATTCAGAATAATATTTAGTAATTTTTTGTAGCCAGATTTGAACTCGAAACCTCGAAGCCTCAGGCGCTCAAAATTTGACCCCTGAGGAGCAATGAAATAGAACTCAAAATGAAATTGGAATTTTTGCTAATTGTTATTTTCACCATCAGAGCAGAGCATCATAATAATTGCAATATATTATGTAAGTACGTACTGTAATACTGTAGGTAACAGTTACAGTGTGCTGTTACTCAAGAAATTAATCTTGAAGAACACAACTACAACTTAGTGGTATGTGAGTCAATAGTATCGACTTTAAATAACTGATTGAGACCAAACTGAATCGTAAGTGTAAAACTTGACTGCATAATATTCGGAAGTAAGCACAATTTAATTTCTCAAACAATTTAACTTGAAAATATACGAAAATATTTTCTTGTTATTGTTCAGTTTGGTCTCAATAATACTCGTACTTTTACTTGCTGCATTATGCATAATAATTAATACATTAATTTCTGCATAGTTTTTTCATCCATTTACTAAACAGTATGCTAGTTGCATTAAAAATATTAAACTGCATTTATAACTATATAATGTTACAAAATACTTTTATGTATATTTAAACTATGCTTTAATATCTATATATATCATCACATCATTAAATATTAACGATCACCATGTTCAAGTACTATTCGTAGATACCTTACCTACCTTAGATTAGATATATTATAAAAGATATGTCGAAATTTGGTGCATAATTATAAGCCTCAGATTCTATAGCCTTAGTGATGTAATAAACAATTACTACGTCTCAACAGGACCTTTATTTCAAGTATATGTTTAAAACGACTTTCTTTATTATTGATGTCGATTCGTCGTCGTGTGCACAGATGCTTTTGGTTTATTTGGTAAGTTCTGCAGGCAGGTTCAAACGTGATAACGGTTTAGTAAAAACTATAAGCACTACGACTTTGCTCGTTAGAAAATATTCGACTCGGTTGTCCGACTGCGCTGTTCCATGTTAGATGAACTAGTGAAGTTAATTGCGCCCGTTCACAAAGAAGTTCCTACTTGAAATAAGTCCTCAGCTCCAATTCTCATTTTCTGATTTTGATAATTCAACGATTTTATCTAAGTCTTAACTAAGTGAACACCTACATTTAGTTGAGATGGCTGACTGAATCATTGTGGTCATGAGCTACGACTGATATGAGGATAAGGTGCTGCTAAATCAACCGAGTAGTGAGCCGAGAACGGCGGGCGGGATGCCGCCTAGTCGATTTCCAAGCTCGTCATAGTAGTAGTCCATAGATGTCTGCAATAATACAACAAAGATAAACTGCTTGTATGGAAATAAAAACATCATGAGCATTTTTACTCCATTGAGGTCCCGAAAATAAATTCAAAATAATAAAAAAATACATTAGGTTTTACCTTTTAGATCAAGATATTTATCGGCGCTTACGATTTTATAATGTAACGTATAGCACGAAAGAAAATGCTTACCCCATTTGTAGCATTAGTTGGAGCAGGCGGAATAAAACTAGTAGTAAGAACTGCTCTTTCCGTGGTCAACTGCACAGCTGCATTTGACTCCGTGGGAAATACGATTCTATCAGGGTTTAGATTCGTTTTGAGTTTTGATGTAGTTTCTTGCAGAGGTCTTACTATCTGCATTCTTTCTTTGGCTGTGATGACTTCTTCAGGCTTACTACCAGTATTTAAAAGTACCGGCCCAGAGATCGTATTATCGATAGCAGGCTTCCGATCGATTATATTCATGTCAGAACTCGTGCTTATAGGGGTGTTCGGTTTTGTTAAAATATTTTCAATGGGACCTTTCTTTACGCCATGATAAATGTTTCTGGTATCGGATTTTGTGTGCATTATTTGATTGTCGAGTTTTGAGTCCACGCGGACAACCGAAGCTTCAGACTGCTGGTAGCCGAGATTGTTGGCCTTGTACGACACCTTGCGGACTGAGCCGTCTTCTGATGGGTAGGAGTACTCGCCTTCCACGTCCATGTATACGGCTCCGAGGGCATCTTTCTTTAATTCCGCATTTTCTTTTCTTGAACTGCCAAAGAGTGTGCGAAACCTAAAAAAGAATTACATTTAGATTGTTTACATTTTAAATAGACTATATTCTAAAAATGAATATTTGTTGGTTTGTCCTTTCCTTCTTCTTCTATGTGTTCGTAAACCGTTCATCATATTACCATGAAACTTTGGTGGTTGTTGTAATACGCGCGCCCGGGTGCAGAATTTTTTTTTATAAAAACTTACTTGTTCACATGTACCAGACTTATATGAATCCCAGGCTGGAAATTTGGAATAAATTTTACTTCTAATAAATTCTTTCATTTTTTTACGTTAAAAAATACATCTCGTCTGCTTATAGGCTGTGATCCGTCAAAACGCTGCAAACTGAGATTACCGCGTTTTATCAGAATATTTTAATTATTATTTTATTTGTATTGTTCAGACAAAACAGTATTTTCCGCTTTTCTGAGGTTCCCTTAAATGTTCTAGTAAAATGTAAGAAACACTTAAAACTAAAACATTGAAAAAAAACTTAATGATTTTTTGAACCTTCAAATGTAAAAACATTCAACCGAGATTTTTTCAAATCAACGTTTTTTTAGGTTGCAGCGTCTTGCCAGTAGGTAGTACTACAGTAAGGCATGGCCATAGAGAGATGGCAAACAAGCAAACATTTTTTAAAATTAAACGATTTGAGATAGGACAGAAGCACGGAATTGATGTTTCTTCGCGCATTCTGGTACGTGTATCATCGGCGTGGTGATGTTTTTGCACGAGCTCCTACTGAAGACTCCTGTTTTAATATTCGTGAACACATATTCATGTTCGTAACAGTAAGCGATATGAGTACGCACCCGAATGAATACGACTTTCCATCCCACAGCTTTTTATCTTGGAACACTATGCTGTCATCCCTCCACGACTTGCCGCTCGGCAAAGCTGATGCTTGCAACACTCCTAGTAGCATCAATACCTGAAAATTATAGAAACAAGTTAGCAATATTTTAGCTCTGTATACTTAATGGCACAATGCTAAATAAAAACAAGTAAATAAAGTATTGGGCTAATTTTTTAAGTTGCGGCATGTAAAATGTATGGTTGTGTGGTGTTAATACTAGTACAAAGCCATAAAATAGGTGATGGTGTAATTTTCATGAGGGACGTTCCATGTAAAAATGTAATAATTATTTGAGACTGTCAAGCTGTAAGCGAAACGTTGGTCTTAAACTTTCATGGATTTACATATATTTGCAGTTTTTGTGGAATAAAAAAGACGCTCTCATAAAGTTTTAGAATTTGCTATTTATAAATAATCTCATTTTATTAATGTTATTATAGCAGCTGGTATTATAACAAATGGTGTATCTAAATTCGGCCGTATTATGAATAGTCTAGGCACACACAAAATATTTAATGAAGAGCCGAGAACAATTTTAGCCGCTAGCATCTTTCAGTCAGAAGTTTGGTCTGATATCGTGGTGCTTTCATTGCGCCTGCTTTCACTAACTACTTGTACATTTTATGAAACAAACAAATAAAAATTCAACGATAAAAGCGTGAGGTGAGTTCAGTCACCGTCGTCGTTCAGAGCATCGCATCGGTCAGGGCCCTGTTGCCCTTGACATTCACATATGTGAGCACGATATATATTTTTATGTATAAACATTGCAAGCTGTTAATTCACCGACACACTGCTTCATTCTATCTAGTCTCGCGTCGCGTCGCCACCGGTTATTATAACCGGTTCAAAATTGTTATTAGGGTTCCGTATAGATACGGAGGCCTTTTCTAAGCTTATGTCTTCTGTCTGTCTGTCTGTTTGTCCAAGGGCTGTATCTATATTTGAACCATAATAGGTAGCCGGTTGAAATTTTCACAGAATATGTGTGGATATGCCAACAAATAATAATAATAAAAAAACAAAAGTAAAAAATTAAGGGGGGTCCCCACACAAGTATCGTAATATGTGGAAGGGCGCTATCTACCGAATGATCAAACATATTAACTACCAAATTATGAACGGTAACCGATAGATGGCGTGAGGGAAACCACCATATATCGGTGAACACCATGTAATTAGGTTGCATTCTTACTTGCTAGATACGAAGCACTCATTATATCAATACAAAATAAGCTGCGCCGAACGCGAAATAGATGCGAGTGCGACCGCATGATTGCGGCGCACACTCGCAATACGTGCTAGCAGGAACATATGGCTACGGAACCCTCTGTGTGTGAACCACGTTCTCACTTAACAGGTTTATTTATGGACGAGATCCCTACGTATCAAATTAACCCGAATATGTGATCATCATTTGTGTTCTTCGGTTGTTTAAAAAACAGAAAGTACCGAAAGGTGCGACTCAATGCAAAATATTCCTTTCAACCCACATCGATATTTAATGGAAATATTTCTTCTTGCAAACCGTTATGCGCCGGAAGTTACCGTTGTTAATCCAACAAAAAAAAAAAAAAAAAAAAAATTAATTGACGGCTGGTTAAAACCTTGGATTCACAGAGGAAAAATATCGCGGTACATTGCCTCGACTTCTATGGGGAACATCTTGTTATTGGAACATGTCGAGGGACATTTATCTGTCTCTACCTACTGGGGGCTAGTGCTTAACGTTGCACGAGGCACGTGGACATACAACGACGTAGAACGAGGTTGCGCCTCATGATGCGAGGGCATTTGCCCCTAGTGAATCCAAAGCTTTAGCTCTTATTTCAACTGTTGCTACAGACATCAGCCACTGCCAGTACCATTTGCACTACCCATACTTCTTGCTCTATCATTTCATTCCTTATCACTCAAAGCTTGACTGTGGAAGACATCACTTGCAGTGACAAATCCACCTTTGCACGCTCCTGTATTTCTTGTTTTTCTTTCGAACTCTTGTATGTCGTGCAATAAAGAGTTTCTACTTTATTCTATTCTGTTCTGTTTTGTTCTATTCTAGTCTACTCTATTATATTCTCCTCTATTATATTCTATTAAGTTCTTCTCTATTCTATCGTATCGACGACATAGCAAAGTTATGGTTCAAATACATTTCCTTGTTCATCATAATACATACAGAGAAATGAGAAAGAAATGTCAGACACATCTATGCATGTATGTGCAGGTAGGAAAAATGCGAGGTTCGAACTCAATTTTTGATCGATTTGTTAATTTGTAAATATACGATGAACGTACGATGTATACGATGAAGTAATATCGCATTATTTTATTAGGTACTAGATGTGCCTGCGGCTCCGCTCGCGGGAAGTCGGTTTAAACAATCATATATTTAACTGCTAAAACATGTATTCCTAAGTATTAATTTCTTGTTCACTTAATTCTTTTCTCTACATTGATACGTTTTGCATCACACATAAACCTACTTGAGGGCGTCTGGAAACAAGGAGGACTGGAAATGTTCACAAAATACTTTTGATTTTATTTATTGATAATTATTAATGGAAGGTAATTAAAATATAAAAGAAACTATATAATAGAATTTAATAACCAATTAAGTAGGTATTAATATAAAAGAATTAGTTCTCAATATTAACTCCATGAGAAGATAATATCCATGTCAACTTTCAGATATTACTGGCTTTGGTTGGTTCCAATCAACATTCTTGAAAATTGTGTCGTGCTTTATCGTTTGCATTAACAAATTATAACAAACACATAAGTAGGTAAGAAAGTGTACCACAATAGATTGTTTTTGGTGCGACTTTGGAGGTTGTGTGAATTTGAACGGAATATAATTGATAAAAATTGTTTGTGGACGGCTGAAACACGTTTACTGCAACATTCATACATACCACACGCTGTTTCCCGACATTCGGGATAAGCAGAGTAATCGGTGTTGTGCTGCAAGGGCTCTGGTAAACTACAGCACCTGCCATGTTTCGCAAAGTACTCCGACAAGATAACTATCGAGCAGCAAGTAAGGCATGAAGACCCACCTGCTTCATGACTCGGCGGAAGGACCGTGCCAAGGTGATAGGTGGCTATCCTGTCGCCCTTTAGCACAACATCTTGTCCTTATCCATTTATCGCATTTTTCGAAATTTTTGGCTTGTTGTTTATATTTAAATGAAACAAAAACTAAATTATAGTGTCAATTGTTTAGTAACTAACCCACATTGTCATCACTTTGATTAAGTCTATTCCAATAGTTATATGCCGGGTACAGTTGAATTTCTCATACATTTAACAGGAGTAATCTTCACTAAGCGTGGACGTTGTAAGCAAGCTAAGCTTACTTAGAGACTGACAGGAGTTAACTGGCACCTACATATTAGCCGAAGATGGTGTAATCTGCCGTCCGTATTAAAGGAAAAATTACATGTTTATGAGTTTCTGCTTGTTTTCGAATAAATAAATAATTAAAAAATAATTAAATATATTTGCACATAATAAAATACATTTATTGATAAGACATTTTCACTCTAGTTTATAGAATTTTAAAACCCAGGATACGATATAGTGCATGCGATTGCTCAGCAAAAACTCACATGGATGTCTAGGTCTACTCACCCTTACAGTCATTTTAGCCGGCTTCTTCAAATGACAATGACACAAAAATAACAGATTCTATTGAAATACACGTTTAGTCAAATGTCGACGTCGTCGTCCGCACAATTTCACGCCACCCACCCCCACCGATGTCGTCCGCGTTGTGCTGTGTCGGGCCGCGCGGTCGCCGCCACCCTCCGGCGGCCACCCCGCCGCCCTCACCACCCGCGCCGCCACAGTCATCCACAGTCTCCGCCGCGCCAGCCGGACACAACTCGAAAGCTAAAACTATATTTGTATACCACTTCAAGATGTTTGTCTTCGTAGAACTTTGTTTATTTATCGCTTTTCAAGGTTCCGTAAGCAATTTAGGAAGTCTGTCGAAAAATATTATATTAAACACATTTTTAACCGAACGATGAAAGGAAGAGATTCGCAATTCGATCAGAATGTATAAAAAGCGTAATGTATTTTAACCGGCGGGTGGCCGAGTGGTTTGGGCATCGGCTTCTCATGCGAGAGGTCCGCGGTTCGAATCCCGTCGGCGTGTACCAATGAGTTTTTTCTGACGAAAAAAATTACGTGCATACCTACACCTGCTGCTTCACCGTTCGGAACCGGTGTAAAACTGTAGGTCCCTTCCCTTGCCCCTTACTAGGTGGTAGGCTCAAATTGTAACCGACTGGGTTGGTACCACCGTACTGGATGTAAGATGGCCGCATAGCAGCCTCGGTTGCGTTCTCCTCTAGTCCAGTATAGCCAGTAATCCAGGGAAGTCTCCGGTATGGCATCTACCTTCTCGGAGGTGATATTGGCTGGTCGGAGCATGCGCTTTAGCCCCTCCAACTCTGCCGCCCATACCGGATTACATAAAAAAAAAAAAAAAAAAAAAATCAGAAATAGGTACTTGGTAAGGATAAGTCTTCAAACAAACTATCGATCCTTTTCTGTTTCTGTAGTTATGGAAAATGGTTTATCTTATTGGTTGTAAACAAAGGAAACTGGTATAAACTTATATTACCGGTAATAAACATCAACATTTAAAGTTTTAACATAAACTCAAACATTAAAAAAAACCTGAACAACAATCAACATGTACAAATATAAATTTAAACATTCAGTCCAAATATTTCCATGTAGGTACTACAAGTAGATGTTGACTGTTCACGGAACCCTAAATTAGTAAAGAACAACGTGATTCGTATCTACTAGCCTCTGCCTGTGCCTCTGCTACAACTCTGGTCGGTGTCTACGACACTCCGACACGATTTTTTTTTTTTTTTATTGAACCTGACACGGTTGGCTACATCACCTACAACATCCGTGATGTCAGCCCATAACACAGGGTGAACTAGGTGCCATGTCAATGCTTCCCTTCATTTCATGTCGGCTACACTAAACTGGACGGAAAACACGAACTATTTACATAGCCGTTTCGACCGACGTTTTGTTCAGTGCGGTGGTACCAACCCGGCCGGGATAAACCCTACCACCTAGTAAGGTAAGAAGGGAAGGGACCTACAGTTTAACGTGGAATCCGAACCACGGTCAGCCTCCAACGGTCGAGCGGTCACCCATCCAATCACTGACCGCGCTCAGCGTTGCTTAAAAACAGTTGACTAACCAACCGCGCCACTGAGCTACCGAGGCTGACGAATTTTCTTATCCCTTAGTCGACTTTTACGACATGCGACGGGGAGAGATGCAGTGGGGCTATTCTTTTTAAGTACCGACCCCACACGGTACAAAACAACGATAGAGTATGCAAGTAAACACCAACTTCCCTATTTGGACAATGAAAACACATTAGATGTAAACAAATTTGCTATAATACAGACATCAAATAAATTATACATTCCAAGATACTTAACCGAACATAACATACACAATAATGCTATTAAATTACAACAACAATTTATACTTTACTTTATAATACTGAGTCAATGATTTGGTTTGCTCAGTGATTTGATATATCAAACAATTTATTGTATGAGAATAATTATCCTAAATAGGTACATGACATGATCGTTGCTTACGCTTATTTTGAATGTAATCATTATAATTCTGCTTCAGTAAAAAAATATTGTATGTAAACATATATACGTAAATGAAATTAATAAAAGGAAAATATTTAATTTGCACACAAATTTGTATAATAAGAAAAACCATTATTTTTCGTTAATTATAACTATGTATATCCAGTGTTTCTAACTTGTCATGGTTATTATAAATTTATGTACCTATCAAATTCACTACTCCTCGGTTCGTGGAGTAGTGAAGCCAAAAGCTTCTTGAAGAGGCTTGGGCCTCTGCTGGTGGACGCAACTGGTGTCCCGCAATCAAGGGCCTACTTCATTCAAAGGGTAAGCCTTGCCATCCAGCGGGGTAATGTCGCAAGTGTTCTAGGAACATTTGAAAACGCTCCTTTTGATAGTTATTTTAATGTTTGTTAGGTAGGATTTAATTCTTTAGTTATTAATATTACTTTCTTATATTTTATAAAATAAATTTATTTCAGTTAATAAATAATTAAATAAACAACTATGTGTAGGTAAACATTTAAAATAAAGATTTTTTTAACCCTGTTTGTACGTATCAAAGTTGTGTCCATCCGAATGTATCAATAATTTGATGAAACAATTTATTGTTTGAATCAATGCAGATAATGTTTTTTATAAAACAAATTATATATAAGGTCTTTCATTAGTAGGTAAGGATACGCTAAGGGCTGTATGTGTATCAGATACTGATCACGTTCCCATACCAATTTTTTTTTACGTTATGAAAAACCTCCTCACTTCTCAAATTTAATACGTGAACCTCAAATTTATTTCACCTTAATAAGCATGTTTTTATATCGTAAAAAAAATTATGGCAACGTGATCAGTATCTGATACACATACACCCATTAGCGTATCGTTACCTACTATTGAAAGACCTTATATAAGCATCCTATTTTGAAATAATATCAGACCCTTATTTCCTCAGACATATATATATATATTTATATATAAAGGATGTTGTAACGACCAGTACATTTATTTTGCCAGCGCTATCCTCATGTTTTTCTGAGACAGAAAAAGTTAATAAAGTTTTTCTCTAAAGTGTTTAGGTTTGGAGATATGAATTTTTGAAATTTATGTTTTCGTCAATTTTTTTTTTTTTTTTTTATGGAAACTTGACACGGTTGGCTACATCACCTACAACATCCGTGATGTCAGCCCATAACACCGGGTGAACTAGGTGCCATGTCAGTGCTTCCCTTCATTTCGCGCCGGCTACACTTAACTGGACGGAAAACACGAACTATTTACATAGCCGTTTCGACCGACGTTTCGCTCAGTGCGGTGGTACCAACCCGGCCGGGATAAACCCTACCACCTAGTAAGGTAAGAAGGGAAGGGACCTACAGTTTAACGTGGTATCCGAACCACGGTCAGCCTCCAACAGTCGGGCGGTCATCCATCCAATAACTGACCGCACCATTAAGCTGCCGAGGCTGACGATCCCTTAGTCGACTTTTACGACATGCGACGGGGAGAGATGCAGTGGGGCTATTCTTTTTAAGTACCGACCCCACACGGTACATTGGTACACGGTACACAAGTGTAATTTGACGCGCGCGAGGGAGGGGGGGGGGGGGGGGGGGGGAAGTTATTTGACTTTTTTGTTACTATTGGCCTCAATAATCATTTACTAAATTTAATGGAGTGGCCGTTACAACACCCTGTATAGTTGTTGGTGGGAGGACTGACAGGGTCAGACATACACAAGAACAAGTTTGTACAGAATGCCTTGTGTGTTCCATGTTTTATGGTGTACAATAAAGTATATTTGAACATTTGAATTTTGAAGAATCTGTTGCAAACTGTGTTGTGACTATGGGGTTATGGGGTTATAATGTAAAAAGCAGTTGACATTTATATAAATAGTGGATATTCTAACTAATGAACTTCCTTGGCAGGTAATTACCATGCTCTTTAGCAGCATTCAGTGCGTAAAGAGCAAAAACTAAATCATTAGTAGTTAACACATAAACTACATCTAAAAAATTATCATCATAATATATCTTTGGGATTTCCATTAGTACTCGTAGCTTTTGAAAATGTACTATTGAGTGAGGTTTTAATGTTATAATAAAGTTAAGCGGAGCTTGGTTGCTTACTCGCATAATTTTAATAATTCCTTTAATTACGTGTTCTAATTATCGCGGTGCTGTCTTGGGCCATACGCTCTATCTGGTTCAAATCGCGTGGGAATTTCAATATTTTAATGATCATAATCTTATTTGAAAAAATTCCAAGTTACACAATGATTGAATTATTATATTTACTAGAAGCTGAATATGATTCTTTGTACAGTAGCATTTTTATATTTAACACAATTAAATTAATTATCTAATATCCAGTTCGGTTTCTTAATACTGTGCTGTTAAATATCTTGATTTTTTTCTCACTAGTTACGTGTACTTTGTCTTTTAAATAAATAAATAAATCAGTACATGCGATTACTTGACAATTATTTAGGAACTTCGTAACTAAAATGTATCACATCAACCTCCAAGCAGAGAGGCGAGGAGTGCCGGCGGAACACCCATCCTGTTGCCCAGTTCATCGTACGTGTAGTCCTCGAAATTCTGAAACAATATAGACACACATTCTTAAATTAATTACCAGTTTCTGCTCGCGGCTTCGCCGGCGTAAAATTTTGAGACAAGATTCACTTTTACGCCTCCATTATGTCATTCCCACTTCGTTATAATTATACCGATGTACCTATTCATGATTGGAGCGAATTAAGGACATCGGTTTTCATAACAAAATGTTTTTAATTTCAGATACTTGACTTTGAAATTAATTTCATCAAAACATGCACTCCATTCCCACATCAAAAACCTGTATGACCACTTACTTGGTAAGGTTTTGGGTATTTATAGAAAGTTTCATTTACTGATCATATCCAAACCAAGTAACTAAGGAAATTATTGGTTTGATTTGGTTTCTGCTTAGTTTCAGAAATTTTATGATTATGCAAATTCAAAATATGTATCGATAAAACAAACGATTATCAGAATTTTTCCTTTATTTAGACTCATCAGTCATCATCACATCAATCACGTATCAACACAAACTAGGTCTTGAAGGTTTTAGGAATCTGGTAAATTTTCCCAACACACTCTCCTATTAATCGGCATCAGAGGAACTAGTTTATCAATTATTTTCTTTTTCTTTTTTGCTTGTATTCCTCGTCGTGTGGTAGTGTTTCGTTCATTTATTTTTTTCACATCAAACTTCTTTTGCAAAAAAAAAAATCTATTACTCCGTCTTTTTTAGAACAAAGCTCTTTCGTTTGTTCCGTTTGTTTCCTTTCTTTTCCTTTTATGATGTGAATAAAAAAGTTAAAAATACTTTTATGTTTCGTTAATTTAAAATTATTTGTTGTATTTGATAAATAAAACAAATAATGAAAGACATTAAACTATTTGACAATATTCTTTATTTAACTGAACGCTACTTATTGCTGTACGTGACTGCCATAAAGGAAGTTCACTTACTCGTATCTATGTTTTATAGTAAGAGGGTCAGAACCTTCCTTAAAATAAAAATATGTCATTAGGTCCAAACCAGAAATTTTTTTAAAATTGAAAATGGGTCCTTAAAAGGGGACCAAACCTTCAGAGGTCGAATTTAACCTCTACTAGATCTAGTACAGTAGTATACTAGTATAACGTGTCCCAAAACTCAACGTCAAGCGGGAACCAGGGAGTAGGCCAGTTTATGACTACCCAGGGAAAAATAAGAAAAAAAAATCGCAGTCATTTGTTTTTTATGATATGAGCATTTTTTGAAAAACGTTGATAATTTACATCTCGTATAACATTTTACGTACCTACTACGACTACAAATTTGCAAATATGTTGTTAAATTTTTTATATTGGAAGCCTAAATAACTCTGCTATTGATAACTATCCCAAATAAAACCAGAATGCCTGTAGTTTTACCAAAAAAAAAAAAATCAGTTAAATTTTTTTACTAAAAAAATCAATGACTCAGATTTTTCTTTCTTATTTTTCCCTGGGTAGTCATAAACTGGCCTACTCCCTGGTTCCCGCTTGACGTTGAGTTTTGGGACACGTTGTATAATAGTATAGTAGTATATATAATAGTAGTATACTAGTATATAATAAAAATCTGTTAAGTGCGAGTTTTACTCGCGCACGGAGGTTTCCGTATCTATCCGCTATCAATAACCGCTCAATCGAAGAGAAGCCTCAATGAGGTCGATCGCAATTTACGGTGGGGAAATGACAGAACCTCACATTGAAATGTATAAAAGCCTGTGGTGCTATCTATTATTCAATAGTGTGACTAATCTATTTTATTGTACGTTTCTTGTTTGGGAGCCCCCCTTAATTTTTAACATTTTCTTATTTTTCTTATTTGTTGTTATATCCGCCATATTAACATATATTCTGTGAAAATTTCAACGGGCTACCTGTTACGGTTCAAGAGATACAGCCCTCGGACAGACGGACGGACGGACGGACGGACAGACAGAGTACGGCGGAGGCTTAGTGATAGGCTTCCGTACGGGATACGGATACGGAAACCTAAAAACCATGTAGTGGGCCTGTGTCGTAATTTTTTCTAGCTGTTCTCTTTTTCCTTTGCCATTTATAACCCAGGTCTGGCTCTAGTATTTTCAGCCCAGCCCTTGATTTCTCTATCGCATTTTTCAGATCATTGAAATCGCATATATATTAAAAAGCAAAAAAAGTAAGCGCAATAATGCAAGAAAACCATTTTTGGTAAAAGTGGCACGTGCTTGGTTTTGTTTTGGGGCGGCCGCGCTATGTTGTAATGTTTTAAGAGTATAATCTCGTTTAAGAGTAACAAAAAATAGATGCCAGGCAGATAGGCATCATCAGCATTTTTGTAATATATTATATAGTAGAGATAATATTTATGACGCCGTCATAAGACACTTATGTGGAAATGATTAGAATAAAATTGTCATTAATATAAATGTCTAAAATTTGTCATAGTAAACGTCAATAATATGCTAACCTTCATGAGAAACTATATTTATTAGTACTCACTGTAAAATTTTCATCTATGGTGAACGGCACATTAGTAGTTGTTATGACATCATTTGTAGTTGTATCGATTCGATTGTTTTCCCTTTCGTCTGGGAACACGAGTCTGTTTCGATCTCCGTGTGCTATTCTAAACACGTTGCTTTTGTCTGTAGTTTTCAGCAAATCTGCTCTTCTGCTATTCGCATTAAACGTGTTTCGATTGACTTGAATGTTTGTGTTGGAACTTGAGGTGTCCATATTGTTGGGGTTGAAAGATATCTTTTCGTTATGATTTTGTATAGAACTTTCGGTAGCGCGGTATCCTTGGTCGTCCGCCCGGTACCGAACAGTATGGACTGTTCCATCTGGAGTGGGATAGGAGTACTCCCCGTCCACGCTCAAATGTTTTACTCCGCGCTCGTTCTCCTTCAGCTGGGCCTGCTCTCTCCGGGATACGCCGAGCTGCGTTTCAAATCTGAAAATTACATTTTACAAGACATTAACGACTTGTTCGAAAAAAAAATTCAATCCTTGGTTATATGGGAAGGAGAGCTAAGTGAATTACTCTGATAATAAGATTAACGAATATGGGACTGATCACATTTAGTTTCACATCCAACCTGTGTGCGACTATTTTGATTGCGATGTTATTTAAACATCAATGAGCGAGGAGGTTACACAAGTTTATTATAAATAATCCTTTATAGGTACCTGCAACTGTATTACCTATGTATATACATTTGTTGACAATTTATCAAGGTCCATGGCCTGTTACGGGTTATGATGCGGAAGCTAAAGGCCCATGTTTTATGGTAAGTGTGAAATGAATGAGGAAAAATCGGAATAATATTTTGTTCACCGTAATAGGATATATTAATAGTTAATTTATGTAGAAAAGAGAATTTGTAAGAATTGTATAAGATTGCTGACAGCTGCTGGCAGACTTCAGGCCGACAGGGTCTGAGATCAGCTGTCAGTCTGCACTTGGATGGGAGCTTCGATGGGAGACCGTTGGACAGTTGAGTTCAGATTCTACGTAAAAATGTAACTCCCTTCCCTTTTTTTACCTTATACAACGTGTCCCAAAACTCAACGTCAAGCGGGAACCAGGGAGTAGGCCAGTTTATGACTACCCAGGGAAAAATAAGAAAATAAAATCGGAGTCATTTGTTTTTTATGATATGAGCATTTTTTGAAAAACGTTGAAAATTTCTCGTACAACATTTTTAGGTAGTACTACGACTACAAATTTGCAAATATGATTGTAATTTTTTTTATTGGTAGCCTAAATAGCTCTTCTATTGATCAGTATCCTAAATAAAACCAGAATGCCTGTAGTTTTACCAAAAAAAATATTCAGTTAAATTTTTTTCTAAAAAAATAAATGACCCAGATTTTATTTTCTTATTTTTCCCTGGCTAGTTATAAACTGGTCTACTCCCTGGTTCCCGCTTGACGTTGAGTTTTGGGACACCCTGTATATATGTTACGAGTTCATACCACCAATACTGAACGAAAATCCAGTTTAGTGCAGCCGTTACGACCACAGGGAAGCACTGATATGGCACCTAGTTTGTGAAGGTGTTATGTAGCCAACCATGTCAGGTCCCATAAAAAAAAAGAAAAAAAGCAGTTTTTGCAAATTGCATTTGTATCTTTCCACAGATAATTAATTAGGATATCTTAGTAATAGTCTCTTCTTTCTGAGAATAATGTATGAAAACAGATTGCTAAGAAAATTGGATGCTAACCTAAATGAGTAGGAGCTGCCATCCCAGGGCAGCTGGTGACTGTAGATCACGGCGTCGTCCGGCCAGGACTCGTGCGGGTGCCGGGGCAGGGGCGGACGACATCTGATATGCTGCACCAGAGCACACACCACCAGTAGCACCTACAAACACACATAATAATACATAAATATCATACGTCGTCCACATTCCGAGTGTACATTTTCATTTTACATTACACAATGTTGAGATCATTAAAGGAGTACCTAACTGTATTACAAGCAGTAATTCATGCATGCATACTGTAATACAATACATATTTTGTTCCTTCATGTCTCTTGGTAGGGATAAAGGTAAGAATTAGATATTTGATTATAATGAACGTACGTAGTTACTTTGACTGATAAATACCATTATGTATATAATATGTTTTGTTTATTTAATATTTTCCGTAGTCCACTTTTTTATTTTGAACTACAAGAATACATATTTCTATTACATTTGTATTAGCAAAACCTGTTTAGGTTTATCCTAGTAATCTGATTTACAGTCGCCACGAACTAAATATTTGTGCAAGTGTACTAATATAATCTTTTTTCTTAAACTCAGCAGGTTCTAAAAATTATAACTAAATAAATCGTCAGCCTCGGTAGCTCAGTGGTGCGGTCGGTCGACTGTTGTTAAGCAACGCTGAGCGCGGTCAGTACTTGGATGGGTGACCGCTCGACCGTTGGAAGCTGACCGTGGTTCGGATTCCACGTAAAACTGTAGGTCCCTTCCCTTCTCACCTTATTAGGTGTGGTAGGGTTCGGTCGAAACCATCTGTGGTCGAAACGGCTATGTAATAGTTCGTGTTTTTCGTCCAGTTCAGTGTAGCTGACATGAAATGAAGGGAAGCACTCACATGGCGCCTAGTTCACCCGGTGTTATAGGCTGACAACACGAATGTTGTAGGTGATGTAGCCAAACGTGTCAGTTAAAAAAAATTAAATAGAAAGGTATAGACTCACTCTTAAAACCATCTTTAGAGATTCCTAAATAACCGCTTTTATATTTAAATTGGCACTTATATTCACAACTTAAAAACAATTCAGCTAATACAAATAATAACAGATAGAGTCACCCGCCGCGCTAAGCTAAGATACGCGACCTCGCACGTTAGACAGACCTTGCACGGCTCCACCTAGCACCTCCACTACGAGACTATTCAAATAAATCCTCCGCACGAGCAATACTACCTACTCCTTCCAGTATACCCACTACGTCAATAAACTGTTCTCTCGTTTTTATATGCGAGGAAAACTCCCATTTAATACCTACATACATACGTACGACTCTAACGGCAGGGGGCGACTGAGCAAACCCTACTGCAATCTTAGAATCTCTATCACGCTATTCAAATATTTTTTTGCGAGGTAGCCACATTAGTTGTAACAATTTGCGATCGGACATTCGAGATAGCGTGTCGACAGTCGAAATATAAATATGGCTGGTTTGTCCATAGAGGTGTAGAATCGATAGGGATAATGTTTGTTTAATTTGTAGAGATTTGATCATACATGCAGTACGCAGTTTGTGTAAGTAATGTATTAATTTAAATTATTACAATTAATTATTAAAAATAATAAATAATAAAGATGGTAACTTTTTAGGGTTCCGTCCCGCAAAAGAGGAAAATGCGGAACCCTTATAGGATCACTTTCCTTATAGCAGCCAAAACTATACGGGGGTTTCAGGATAGGCTTGAGAAACTTCAGGAATAGGAAGTACTCATTATTGAAAAAAAAAATCCTTCACTCAAATCGAAATTCCGTATTTTTTTACCGAATCTGGAAAAAAGTTTCAGAGCTTTTCCTCTACAAATATGAACCCCTTACCCTGAAGTTACGAAACGCTATCCTGAAACATCCTGTATACAGGATGTTGCCAGTACATTAATTTCGCCAGCGCAATCCTCATGTTTTTCCGATAAAAAAGTAAATAAAGTTTTTCTCTAAAGTGTCTAGTTGTCGAGATATAAATAATGGAAATATATGTTTTTGTCAAGTGTAATTTGACGCGCGAGGGGGGAGGGTGCTGGCGCGGGAATGGTCGGGGTCGAAAAACTCACGCCACGCCGCCGCCGCGCATTCCTCGCTCCATGCACTCGTCCTGGCTCGCTCACTCACAGCGCGCCTTTCATTCCCACGTTAATGCGGAACATTAGATCCTTTTTACACTAAATTAATCAATTAGTTTGTATGAAGACTGTACCTCTTTATTTAAAGGGAATTCAGAAAAAGGTTATTAGACTTTTTTGTTTCTATTGATCCTAATAATTATTTCTTAAATTTAATGTACTGGCCGTTACAACACCCTGTGTATATATCCCAGCCATTAGGCCTTCCCACTAGCGCAAACTATCGTCGTCGGCGCGGCGTTACATTCGGTTGGAACAAAATTTGTTTTCGTGATCGCTCAGTGTTGGCCGTGACCCATCATCACAATCGAGATGTCAAGATTCCACCCAGCCATGCAGTAGGAAGGTTTCGTGCGTTACTTGCTGCTTAATTATTGTCTTGTCCTAATTATTTTCTAAATGTGGTAGTCGGTATTGTGCTGAAAACTGTGAGTACTTGCAGCACTATTTGCCCTGATATCGGGATACAGCGTATGTGGTATTGATGTACTTACATATCAAGACTTCACAAAACATGCCAATAAACTGGTGAGTTTGTTTAAAAACTAAAAAACGTTACTTCGATGAAATGACTTGGCCTGAATTGGCGCATAGCTAAGCATGATTACCAATTTAAAAAAAAAAACATTTTAGCAGTCGAACAAAGTTGGCTGGGATTAGATATTTTTCTAACTCAATATTTACTTAATGTAATTATTTGCATCGGGGTTTCCCCACGGTCGGTTCCACATAATCTCACCTTGTTGTTTCATTCTCATCCTATGTATGTATGTATGTAGGTAAGTGTACTTACTCTGCCAAATTCAGCGTAGGTATCTATATCTAATGGTTTGTAGTTTTAGAGCGTTTTGTGAGGAAAACGTTAGGGTTATTTTGAAACACCCGATTATTATATTATTAACACTATGCTCATCTGTAAATTCCATTGTGCAAGAAGATAACAACTATTATATACGTGAAGTATGCTTAGAGGAAACTTTCGGACATTATGATGAACAGTTTAGAGGGATTAAACCTACGTGTGATGACGTCCACGTGGCACTTACGTACAGTTCAGAGTCCGGTTGCAAGTGCAGTAGTTTTACGACCAACTGTAATAGTGCAAATTCCCAGCAGGTAAATATTATAACGGAGTAGGAAAATGGTAGGTATTTGCTTGACGCATTTTATAGTTATTTTCGCAGCTCTTTCCGTGCTCGACATTTTCTAAGAAGTTGTGGACGCACACCGTAGGCGACTTTTTTAGGGTTCCGAATCCGTTCGTCCTTTCTATCTTTAAAGGGCTGTATCTTTTGATCCGTACGTAGCTACAGAGGTAGCCAGTTGAAATTTTCACAGAATATCCTATTACTTTAAGTGAGCTAAACTTGTATATACCTATTTCATTGGTTTCTCGGAAACGGCTCTAACTATTTGGATGAAATTTTGTATTTAGATTATGTGATTTTTTCAAGTATATCTAGATAGGTGTAGACGCCGAGCGAAGCTTGGTCGCCCAGGTACTGTGTTATTATGGCGCATAATCCAACACATAATCAATATTAAAATAAATAATAAATCTGTAAGAAATGGTTATGGAGTAAGTTACTTTGTTTTATGAGATACTACATTTGTAAACTCTACGAATGATACTAAAACTAGATTCAGATTCAGAAGAAATGTAAATGATGACAGATTTCTGGATGTATGTTCCTCCATAACTCTTAAACCAATCATCCGAATTCGATGAAACTTAGTACAAGCACATTTAACTATACGTAACACAGGATGGGCTAATAAAATTCAGTTCCGGTTACGCTAAACCGAATTGTTTCGCGCGCCGAAAGCAGGAACGCAGCTCGCCCTTTTTACCCGACTGCGCGACGCAAAGGAGGGTAATGTGTTTATCAGCCTATGTATGTATGTATTTATGTATGTATGTATGTTTGTTCCTTTGTGGCACTCTAGAGACCAAACGCGTGGGCCGATTTTGATGATTCTTACGTCAATCTTTGTCTTAATCTTGCGAGTGTCACTAAAGACATGGCAGTAATCAAAATTCAATAATATGGCGACAACTAGGTGCCATATTGTGAAAAAGAAAAAAATGAAAGTTGGCTAACTGTGTTAAGTGGGGTATCGTTGAATAGGTATTTGAAAATCATCTTTAGGTTCCTCTTATCATTTTTCATTTTGAATAACCATTTAGGATCTATAACGATTTAAAGTTGGTTAGCAACCATTCTCACTTCCTTACCTATAATAAAATCCAACGTCTGCTTTCTGTATGTCTGAGTGTCTGTCTGTCCGCTTATAACTCGAGAACCACTGAACCGATTTTAATAAAACAAAATTCTACGGATAGCTTGATTCTTCCCATCAACTATAGGCTACTTACTATCACGCTAAATGGCTTATGAGGTTAGCAGTGAAGTGAAATATGAGAGCGGGCGGAGCCGCGGGCACAGCTTGTACCTATAATAAAATCCAACGTCTGCTTTCTGTCTGTCTGTCTGTCCGCTTATAACTCGAGAACCACTGAACCGATTTTAATAAAACAAAATTCTCCGGATAGCTTGATTCTTCCCATCAACTATAGGCTACTTACTATCACGCTAAATGGCTTATGAGGTTAGCAGTGAAGTGAAATATGAGAGCGGGCGGAGCCGCGGGCACAGCTTGTAACTTATAATAATAATAGAGCTGTGATAAAGTTCTTATTATACAGGCTGCTCGGCACATCGACCGACATTTTTTGTAGGTAAGTGGGGTCATTTGCAACGTTTTGACTTATCATACCTTTTGTCAGGTGTCACGTGGTATCGAGATACGATTTTTTTTACTTTATTTTTTAAAATTACCAAAATTGTCGTTCTATTCTGGTCTCTGTCCCTAATTTTGACCACATAGTGAATTATTTGTATGGCATGTGGTGGGAAAACTTAAGGAAATCTGACCTCGGTGCCTTCGACAGCAGGTGGAGCAACGGGACTGTAGGCGCTGCTTCTGTAGACTCCTCTCAGAATATCACAAAACTCAAGGACTTTCGGACTTGCGAAATTGTTCACAGTTCGAGCACACAATTACTCTTCACGTTTCACTCGCGGCCGCGGTCTTCTTTTAATAACGTGGAAAAGTCATGGAGATCATCTGATCTGTGAGAGTTCCAATTCGACACTCATTTTCTTGTAAAAGTCTATTAATTTTCTTCCTTCATCTTGCTTTCTTTCTTGTC
Source organism: Nematopogon swammerdamellus (assembly GCA_946902875.1). Taxonomy (NCBI): domain Eukaryota; kingdom Metazoa; phylum Arthropoda; class Insecta; order Lepidoptera; family Adelidae; genus Nematopogon; species Nematopogon swammerdamellus. Next base: position 13,393,634 of record OX336340.1, read on the forward strand.
GAGGCGACGAAAAAGGGAAGGATAGTGTCATGTCAGTGAGGTGAGATGTGACGTTTGTGTGAATAAAATATAATTAGATCGTTTATTTTTTTAATTTGAAAATGGCAAATGGAATGAAATGGCTCAACCAGCATGTGGTATACCGTTGGAAAGGGCGTAAACTAGCAAACTATTTAAAAGAAAACGAAGCTCTCAATTGCTGTCACTTTTTTTAATGCATTATGAAATAAAAATTCTGTCATATTTTTACTCGTTCTCGGGACTTTGGGAGGTCCTTAAGTCCATAAGTCCTTTTCATGGTATTAACTTCATCAAATGATATTTTTTCTAGAAGGATACATTGTAAAATCTAATGAATTTTATTTCGTGCTGATACAACCAATAAAACAAGGGTTCAAAGCTGGGATTTTGGTAATTTAAAAAAAGAAAAATCGTATCTCCATACCACGTGACACCTGATAAAAGGTATCATGGGTCAAAACATTGCAAATGACCCCACTTACCTACAAAAAAATTTTGTCGGTCGATGTGCCGAACTCCCTGTATAATCGGTGAAAAATAATTTTCATAAGTAATATAATTCTGAAAATCGTATGACAAACCCAGAAGTTTACGGCTTTTGAAAGAACGACAATAATGTGTACAATCTCAAAAATTTATTCATCTATAGGGGCAACGCGGCAAGTGTTTTGGGCAAGGTGGGGGAGTCGGCGGAGATGGATGAAATTTTTTTATTTAATAGGTGTTAATTTTAGTTTTAGTTTTTTTTTTTCATTGTTATTGTGATTTTCAAATAAGTGAATTTGTACATCTATAGTATGGTGTTACAAACATACTCCTAGGTACTATACATTCGGAGATTAACGCTTCTACTGGGTTACTATTTTTGGGTTACATCTTTCAAATTCAAATTCCAGCGACGACCGCGCAATAAGTGCGTGCAAGACATGTTATATGATTCCATGTCAAAAAAACAATGTCCATGGAGTAGGTGTCAGAATCGAACCATCGACGACAGACTTCGATGCGACTGTACATAAGTTACAAGGAACTACTTTGAACCGAGCTGTGGTTGATTTAAGTTCACACATTTCAATGGTGTAGTTATTCAATATTACTTATCAGAGTTCTAGACTACAGGGGCCCTACCGGCATTTCTCGCTTGAAATATGCGAGGGAGTTTACTCGTACTCCTTCTCACTTTTAGCGTCATTCGTATCGGTACCGGCGTTCAAGTGAGTGTCGACCTACCATAGATAAGCCGGCCTAGATTACTTGCGATTACTTATTATTATCTTATGTTATCTAATTATTTATTATGTTGCATTTATAATTTATGGAAATTCGTGAACATTTATGGCAAAAAAATTATCAATTATTACCTTTTAGCCATTTTTACTGATACAAATGAGTGCTTAGCATAGACTATGTCGACCTAGACCATGTGCCAGTGTCAGTCAATAAACTGTCATGTTTATTAAAAAAAAAAAGAAGAATTTACTAATTTTTCTTCAATAAATATAAATACCGTACTTGAGTGTAACGCAACATGAGCCAAGTGCAGGCACCTCATCCACACTCCGCTCCCGGCCAACTGCGGTGCAAAGAGATATGATGTGATGGCGGAGTTCATGAAACAAAATCCACAGTTGGCGCGGGGCCGGCTGTCGGGAGAGAATGCGATGCTCGCGCCTCTGGATGGGCCTAACGGAGCGCCTCAAAGCATCGGGGGGCTGCGCCATAACATGGCAACAGTAGCACAAGGTGTGTTATATTTATGTATTCACAAATTCCTTTCTAACATCAAGCTTAATAAGTCGTATTACAATGGTCGTACTAATATAATATTTAACAAATAATATGTTCATCTTTTTTTTCAGTATTGGACGGACAATAGACAGTAGTTCACTTAAAAAACTTGGCCGGTAGAGCCAGGCGGTAGGCCCACGGAACGGGTGTGGGCCGGCGGCACCGGTAGCTCTGCTGGAGCAATAGGACGAGCGGATGCTGGCGGTGTTGGGACAGGGCTTCGGACTCGGGGACTCCGAGGTCATAGTGAACACTCTACCGGTAAGCATATTAAAATCACATTGGTATTTATTTACTGTAGTGTTGTTTACATACTTCATTGTATGTATGTAGCCAACGACTGTTTATGCACTATCTAGACGGTCACGTCACGGCAGCAGAGCAGGAAAAATGTATGCAATACCGTGACGGTATGCTCGAAACCTGCTGCCGCGACGCTATCGTCTAGTATGCAAGCAGCCAATGTGTTTTAGGGAAGAAAACAAGGAAAACATTTCTTTTTAATCAATTTTATTTTCAACAACACTACTCTCTCTTGAATAAAAGTAAAGTAGGTAACATAGAAGCAAAATTTTTCACAATAAAGTACCGAGCTATAATTGCGCCGACGCACGTCTATATAATATATGAATATCCTTATAACTCGAGAACCACTTTATTAATTTACATACTGTTTTCACTGTTACAATCTGTCATTTCTTAAGATGGTTTTACGTTAAATCATAAATATAAATCATAAAGATATATCATCTGCCTGGTTCTTTATCATCCAAAATTATGTCTTAAAGTTAAAAAAGATAGATGCCTAATTAAATTATTTTTTTCCATTAAGGTACGCCTGCTGGCCGCCCCCCTCGTGAGCTTCGTTCAAATCAACCCGCCTATGCGCGAGGTTATTGAGGAGTACGAGCGGGTACACGCTGAAGACAGGCGGCAGGACATGGCCCTCAGAGAGTGGTGCCTGGTGTCTCAGGAGGAGTTTCGGCGGCAACAGTTGGTGCTTCTGCTTCTGCGGCAGTTTCTGCAGGTAAAAAAAATGTTTTAATGTAAGTATTGCTATATAATATATACAGGCTGTTGCAGCAGTCACTACATTAAGTCCGGGAGCAGATTCATGGGATTAACAGAAATAATAAAGGTGTACGATGAATTCAGACTAAATAAAAACATTCGGTAACCATATAAACTAATTCTCATTTCAATACTAAACAAAAGTTTTTTGGAGGAAAAAACCGAACCCTTATAGGACATATCACATAAAAAAATTATTTTTCAGTTTTGTATATAGTATATTAACAGTTTTGTATATGGTATTTCATAATAGGAATCACACTGCATTACCAAAAAAATCGAAAGCTGAGTAATTTTTCAAATAAATCAAAAAAATCACATTCATATCGACACGATACAACAGCTAGCGCGCGACATGTCGTCAGTCAGCTGGGTACGCACGGTCGCAGGCGCGCGGCGCGCGGCGGCGCTCGCTACACCATTCCAAAGAGAAATTGTCGCTGAGGTAAAATTTTGAAGAAAATATGGAATTTTTTTTAAATAATTTTAGATTTTTTTTTCCGTACCACAAAATAATCAGTATACGAAATGGTTTAATATTCGGTATTAAAATTGAAAAGTCGCAAAAAAAGTTAACACCGTGTATAACAAAATATATGTTGTGTGGTAGTACGGAACCCTCGCACTTGGCACCTGTTTTTAAATTTCCAAGTAATGTAATGGTCTAATGTGATCCAAATACATCTAAGTACCTACGCTAATGAAAACAATATAATTTAAAGATATTTTTTGTTTTAACTTGCAGGACAACCGAGGGCGTTTTCAACAAACCCCAGCAGTGGCTCACTTGGGACAATAACACCCTCCCTACATAAACGGAGCACATCCTCGGGTTTGGTGCAGCACACTACCATCTGCTGGTTGCAAGCACCAAGTCCTTCCACAACATCAATGCCAGCATGTGCTCAGCGTTTATTATTAAGATGCTCAATTAGTTCTTTAGTTTACCTTATTAGGTTTTTGTGTAAATTGTATGTGTAAATAAAAATATTTTATTCTTATTATTGTTTTGTTTACTTTTTTTACCAGAGATAAGAATACGTTCATTGTTGAGAGAAGCGTTTGTGGGAAGCGTATATATGACCCTCTGTGCGTTGGTAAGTATCACTTGCATAAAATGGAAGGGCAGTCATTATCTAGCAAATACAATTTAAAATAATGCGTAATGTTCTTTGGTGATAAACTAGACAGTGCGGATGTAGAGTGTCGTCTCTGTCACACTAACTCGCAGGTATCTGTATGACCGAGACAATGCTCTACAACCAGAAAGTCATCATAGCATGATGCACATTATTTACCGCCGCGTACTGTACACTAGAATTGGTTATTAATAATTAAGAGCAACATTTGATTCAGCATAGAAAGTAGAGGTTGATGCAAAGCTATTGTAGTTTTTCAACCTTCTGTCGCACAGACATACCTTGGAAGTAGGTGATATAGCGTCGGCTTTCTTTAGACGTTCGTAAAGTGGCGAAGCGGAGCTCCCTCGAGTGGATTCTGCTGAATGATAGCCTCGCTTGTTCGCGCCGATGTTCTTGCTGTAAGCTCATCAACGCATGTCGGCCGGATTCCAGCAAAAGAGTCCAAGCCAAGACCGCGCCGACCGCCCGCCGCTTACGTAAATGTTTCGTAGAAAGAAAGAAACCACAAAACAAAGAATATAATTCCACAAAAGAAACATTGCGAAGCGAATGTCGTGTTTGCTTGTTTGTTTACGAACCGCTGTAATTTTTTTTTTTTTAATAATTATTGGCTTGGATGCCGGGTCCTTCTGCCATTTCTTTCTTTCCATTTCTTTCCGTTTCCTATAATTTCTATATTTTCTACAGTATTTATTATGTATTTGTAAATACTTTTATAATATTTTTGTTCAGTTAATAAATTTATTTCGATGTTTTCGTCAGTTTTCTCATGAAGTGAACGCCAAAAAGTTGATCCTTAGCTTGCGAGTTTAGCGGCAAATATCGGGGAGTTTATCTGTCAAAGAAACGTCAAAAACCCCGGTGCCAATTGTTTGATAGATCGACTCCGTGTCGACTCATAGCATTCTATAGTCCGTCCTTGTCATCTTGAAAGGACATATAGAGAAGGCTATAATCGACTAGATCGACACCTCTAGCGAGTAAAATGTGGGAGTGCGAGAATGACGTCACTCGCCTGTTTCACCGGTGCCAATATAGTGTTCTCGCCACATTTCTCGCACTCACACGGGCGAGTGAGTGAACGCCGGTAGACCTACTGGACTTGTTTTTTTCTTTTCAGTTTTTATTTAAAGTTAATTTTTTACGCAGTCGGGTTTTTTTATTTCTTAAATGAACTTTTCTTACTTACTTACCTACTCTCTCTTCACGTGAGCGCGGTAACAAACTAGTAATAAAATAAAACAGCCAGTCAGCCCATAACACCGGGTGAACTAGGTGCCATGTCAGTGCTTCCCTTCATTTCATGTCGGCTACACTGAACTGGACGGAAAACACGAACTATTTACATAGCTGTTTCGACCGACCTTTCGTTCAGTGCGGTGGTATCAATCCGGACGGGATAAACCCTACCACCTAGTAAGGTAAGAAGGTAAGGGACCTACAGTTTTACTTTTTACGTGGAATCCCAACCACGGTCAGCCTCCAACGTAAGTATTCGTATTTACACACCTTTATCTTTATGTAAAGCTTAATTGGCCAATATAATGTTGAATGTTGAAACCCAAAAACCGAAAAACCGACGAACAGACAAAAATTTCAAAAACTGTTTTTTTACGTTCTATTACTTATTCCTTCCGTCTCCCAGTTATTTTTTTTCCAAATCGTTAATGTACATACAAACACTATACTATACTGTACTATGTGTGTAATGTACAAACATAGTATAGACTATACTAATAAGTCACATTGGTTCTACGTGTATTTTGTATAACGTACTCTAAGTTACATACAAGCTGATAAATGAACACTGCCGCCGTATATACACTACTCATCATAACCTGATATCACTACTTTTGCCGAGACGTGTTGTGCGGTTGACATCCGACTCCAATACAAGGCACTTGCTATCGATAGGGTGCGCAATTATCGGTCAAGGTGCAATATACACATACAAGTTACTTAGCCTCAAGGATTCCGCCAAGAGATGTACACACAGTCGAATGCTAAATGCAAATTTAAAATGATTGTATCGTATTAAAAATAGTTTTAGGTTTTACAATATGTGTTACAATAATTACACCGAGGTCCATAACTGAAATCTTATGAAAGTCTTGCTAACGGTACGTAAATTGTAATACTTGATTCTCCTTATATGCATACCTACTACAATTTGCGCATATTATCGCCCAAAAGAGAATACCTACGTTTGAAAGAATAGCCAATTCGCTAAGTTTCTTCACATTCAGTGCGAAGAGAGAAGCGTTCATACCAGCTAACCTATACCAGCGACCTAAAATTTTTGTGTCATATTGAGGGCAACTCAAATCTGTCTTGCTCCAAGCTAGGCGTACTCAATAAGGTGCGACGCAGTACTCCAAGCCGTCCGGGGCCAAAAGCTGCTTTTGTATAAAAGGCAGATTAGGTCCTGCTTGAATTACTGCTCGTAATTGTGGGATTGTTCAGCTATAGTTCATTTTGCGCCTGTGGCCTCAATTCAGCGTCTGACCGCGCGACTGAAAGCCATCTAGAACCGCTGCATCCCCGGGCTCCCTAAATGTGCTCTATCGCTTATTCAATGGGGAGTACTTACTTAGGTAATTAGAGGGGCTGTTTGACGCTCTCGCGCCGTCCGCGTACCCTTTCCACCTCGGTACCAGGCGCACTGTGCATTCGTCTGTCAACGACCCTCAAGCTCACTTAGCTAGCTCGTGAACCATGAGATGAGACTCGAATATGACACAAATATGTAGGAAGACCGGAGTCGAAGCATGCAAGAAGCCCGAGTAAGCATTTTAGATTTGCATGTCCCGTTCGTTGCTGAACGATCTTTGGGCCAACGAGTGGTGTTCACTCTTTCAGCTTTTAAATCAAATCAAAATACAATTCTTCCACACCCGGTAGCATACATGGTACACAAAGGCGAGCTTAATATAATGAGGCATTCTTTAATAAAAACGAAGCTTCTGGAACGAGGGAAACGCGCATGGATAGAGCGAACGAATTATAAGTAAAATACATAATGTCATAATATTACATCAAAATGAAGATAAGAATAAGAAATAAATTACTTGTTATTTATTTATTTACCTTATTTTAAATCTAAGAAACATTATAGGCTCAACCTAATGCGTTCCCTAGCTTACGTCTTATACATAACATGTATTTATGCTAATTCCTTATAGTACATTACTATATAACTCTTGTATTTTTCAAACTATTGCTAAATAGGTCGAACTCTGGTTCTGTCGAATTAATTTTATTTATTATATTTATAGCTCTATTCAGAGGAGAATACAACTGCAAGTTGGATGATATTACCGATCACTTTAATAAGAATATGATGAGATATTAAAAATAAATTCAATATATAAAATTAAATAGAAACATAAAACCAAATTATTTGTTTATTTTTCTTATGGGTATATAGTAAGATAAGATATATTTTGGTGGAAGTTGTATTTTGATAGACTATACCCATATTCCGCCTGCTAGAACACAGTCAGCAAATGTCAACGGATCACTAAATATGTAAGAGAATATGTAAGGTGGTTTCAAAATGTTTTCTTTGAATTTCTCACGTTTTCGAATGATTGTTATTGCGCAAATTATTCGGTTAGCCTCCTAGGAGCGATATTATGATGTGCGGCGCTGGTATTCTACCACCACCGAGTGACGCTACAACCGGCAATTGTCGCACTGATTATGTTTTCTGTACGGTGTGGGATGGAAGCCGTCGCGCGTCTCGAGCCGGGGAGCGGCGCCACTATGGGGCAATTTCACTGATAGTTTGGCCAATATTATTTTATAACAAAAGTCACACTCATGTCACTTTCCTGTTATTGCTCTTGATTTTTAGTGACTAAGCTAGGCGTTTGAATATATATGGTTTTGTCGAAAGGTGAACCTTGTTTCGAATATTAATTAAAATGAATATTGGTAAAGGTACGTGGTATTTGTTAGTATAAATGTATCAGTTTAAAAAGTTATATTTTTTGAGCAACTATCTACCAACTTAATGACTTAATTCACTTAGATTTTTATCAATATGATTTTTAATTGAGAATATTTCGAAAATGGGCATTTTGCTACAAATGCATACTATCAGTAAATATTGACATATTATCGTACTTTTTATATTTGTAATCAAAACTTCGGCCAAAATGCACAAAATTATTATTTTTTAATTAATGTAAAATATTAAATAAATAAATAGTTTATTTCACATTTAAATTTTGGACATTGTGATATGTACCTTACCTACCTATTAAAAAGCAGTGCTACAACATCGATATCTAGAAAAGTAGATAGGAAACAGCATTCAATCCCTAACAAGTTTTAGATCGTGCCGCGATAACTTCTAGCTCTAGTGATGATGACAAAAATAGATAATTAGGTGCAGATATTGCTTTAAATGTTATAAAATAATATTGGCCAAACTATGAGTGAAATTGCCCCATAGTGCGGCGGCGGCGCGTAGGTGACGACGAGGCGGGGGCGGCCGCCTCGTCGTAATACTTTTATCTAACTAAAGAACAAAAAATATTGTAGTGTTCCTCCAACACCACTTAGCGATCAACTAGAAACGACAGACTATTGAAACATAAAATATTTAAATTTGTATTGAGATATAAAACCTGTAGGTATTTTAGGGGGCGGGGCTTAAGTCAATGGGGGAAGCGCTAGGCGGGCACAATGAAGAAGAGTAAATGCGTCTTGGCAGGGGATGGAACCATTGATTTGAAATTACAAGTACTTACACATGCGTGCACTAGCTGATAGTCGGCCGATCGTTATTGTGGCAGTGGTTTACAGAATTTTGTACATTATCATAGTTTACAGTTTATAGTTTACAGACTAGTTAACCATCTTCATACAAGCGCGCTGACGGCGCGGTGCCGATTTCGCACTAACACAAGCGCGCGCCAGCGCATGCTATCCGTCCGTACACAACCACTCATTTTCACTTTCCTCGCTTGTAGTTAGTGATGGTTGCCCCACGCCGGTAACGCACATTTGCCGGCCGTTCTTCCCCTCCCCCTCCCCTCTCTTTCTCTCTCTCTTTCTTTCTCCCTGGAATTGCATTTCCATCATGATGGGCTCACTGCCTGTCAATTGTATTAATGTTGTGAGTTGTGACAGCCCTGGTGGCTCGGCGCAGCGTAGGTATTTAAAAAACGGGCTCTAGTTAACCAACTCGTCTCCTTTTACTATGACATAATTCACGTCTGATCAGCATCAGATGCCACTGCGTAAACGTTCACCGCCACCATCCGTCCCAAAATTCCTGATTAAGCTAAGGAAAAAGTGGCCAATGGAGATTCGGGCCTAGCGTAATACGTATTCCGTACCGCAACCATTCGTATGTGGTTTCATAGCCTTTTTTTAAACATGACAGACATGCTGTTACATACAATAAAGAAAAGAAATGGAATTTAAAAATTGTGATTCAGCGTATGTATTCATGTTGCACATATTAAAAAAAATTATGTGATGAAACAATACATTTTAAAAGCAGTGACATAAGTTAGCGACGATAAATTAGCCTCCTCCCAGCAAGGAACCAAGGACCTTTTCTGGGACTCTGCCACGTTGTCGTCTCATCTCGTGAATACTGGTGAGATGGTGACCGGTCTCTTGGTGGGTGGCCACGTTGCAGGCGTCCGGGGCGAGCCACGGGTAGAAGACACACCAGTAGTTGTACACCAGGGGCGACTTCTCAGCTGTTCCCTCGTTGCTAAGCTGGCTGTTACTGTAAGATCTAGAATAAATGAGAGCGTACATTTTTATTAATGACATACAAAGTTGACAAGAAAAACTCTTTAACTATAAGAGTATACAAACTAAAACTATTTTAAAGTTCCACGCACGTGTTCATGCGAGTATCATGGAACTGTTGAAGTCTCTAGGGTCTGGGTCCTGGGGTGCTGGGTTCTTATTCCGTTACTGTAAAATGTATATTACACGAGAGTTTTCCATGCAGAGAACAGTTTTATAGACAGACCAAGTTGACGAGACAGCTTTAGAAACATAAGACCACACGACCTGGAAGAGCTGGAAGAGCTCTGGGAACACTCTTCCTATGTTCTTGGGGGATACGTTGTCGGCGAGCGTGTTTCTCGAAATCTTTAATCTTAATCTTCAAACTTTCGAAAGTCTTCAACAGACTGGACAGGTTTAAATAACCAGGCAATCCGCTGGCATAGACATTCGCTGACAGTGGTCCGTGTGGGGAGTTAAACTTGAGATGGTGCCATACCAGATACTTTCCTTTGTATTTTTGGCTATACAGGACTAGGGAAGAACTCAGCCGAGGCTCCAATGCGGCCAGCTTATTTTCAGTTCATAAAAAATAATTACGACTACGAGTAATATAACGGTGTACTCAGCGCAGCTCACGATTCCCGCCAAAACCCACCTATACAACCTTTGCTCACTCATCTTGCGGGTAGATCGAGAGGCCGAGCGCGGACGAAAGAAAAAGTGCCGGCAGTCGGGCGAGCACTTGCGCGGGAGACGACACGTTTTGGAGTAAACAAATAAAAACCTAATTTTCGCTTGGGCCAAAATTGATTGATTGAGTTGTATCCTACTCCAACCTGCGAAAGCGGCGCACGGATGAATAGGGTTGATAGTGCCTTCGCCGCGCCCTGTGACCTGGACTTCCTTCCGGAGGTGAGCCCGATACCTGGAGATCTGCAGCGACGGTTGAGTGAGCAATTTACCTATCTTTCTCTCTTCTCCTTTTGCCTCCGCGCTGAGTACCCAATATAACTGTTACAGTAAGTAGGTCTTACGCATATTTATAGGAGTTGTGAGAAGGCCGAATGATCTGATAAAAAAAAGAATCTAGCTGAGGCTTTCGGACACCTTCTTTACTATCATTTTATAATTTTACGTTTTGTTTATAGACGTACAGAAATACCAGCCTTGCGGCTACAAAATTCAGACGTCTATACCTTCGGGTAAAAGGCGGTTTGAAAATGTGTCCCGGGAGCTCCAGTATCTGCGGCGCCGGCGCAGGCGACGGCACCGCACGCACCGCCACCGCCGCCAAAAGCCCGAGGAGCAACTGCAAACATATTATAATGTATGAGTTGTCGTAATGAACCAACAAGGCCGCTGTAATCAAACTGACCTGAGTCGCTGGGCTGAATCAAAAGGACCTAGGGGAGGTCCTTTTGATTCAGCGCAAAGACTTGGAAAGGTCCTAAGATATATAAGGTTTCTTGCCCGGTTCTTCCGTATAGATTGCATTGCTGAACGGGGCAAAACAAAAATGATAACGAATCATACTAAATATACGTATTATGTCTCAAGGGAATATTATGAATGTTGTGTTATTTATAGAAGAAATCAATATCTGAATCTGAATATAACAGATACAACTGAATTTTTTTTTATAAAAATAAATTACATAATTATTAAACATTTTCCTAATAAGTATTCCAGGTACCGTGTGGGGCCGGTACTTTAAAAGAATAGCCGTCGTAAAAGGTCGTAAAAGGCGTAAAAGGCGACGAAGGGATTAGGACAAGATGCCGTGTTAAAGGGCGACAGGCTCGCCACCTCTCACCTTGGCACGGTACTTCCACCGAGTCATGCAGCAGGTGGGTCTTCGTGACTTACTTGCTGCTTGATCGATTGAATCTTGTTCGAATACTTTGCGAAACGTGGTGGTCGGTGTTGTGCTGTAATTTACCAAAGTTCTTGCACCACAACACCGATTACTCTGCTTACCCTGATTGTCGGGATTCAGCGTGTGTGAGATGTATGTGTGTATTCACTATTCATATCTACTTCCATATTTACCAGACGCATTGTGTCTTGCATGTGAATCCTTTTTTTTTATACGAAGCTCAGCTGTGAACCGCGCCCACCGTGTTGTGTTTCCCCTCGTGCGTCTCGCCTCCGCCGCCGGTCTTGTTGGGTTTGCCTTAGCCTTGAATTTTTTTGGCTATAATGCAAAACCAAGTCTTTACTCATAGCAGCACAGTATAGAGCCTACATAGGTAAGTTTTAGGACGTTTCTCTCTGTGCATTTGCCTTATTAAAAAAACACATAAACTGTATTATCTCTGTCAATGTGAAGTAAAAACCTAAAAAAAAACAAAAAAATAAACTTTTGTTTCATACCTGGATGGATAAGTAGGTATGTATGTATATTTATTTGTATATTATATTCTATATATTCTATATTTTATATAATATATTCTATATATTATATATATTCTGTTAGAAAATGCCTAGATGCATTAAGTGTTACCTTTGTATATATCTATACCTTCGTATATACCTCTGTATATATTTGCACTCAAATAGAATATGGGCTATTCTATTTGAGTGCAAATATATACCTACAATATATTTAGTAATTTATATGTTACATGTATGGCTTGCATTTAACTAGCTTGTACTTATTATTAAAATGTATTCTTATTATTATTTTATCTTAAATTCTCACGCTCAACTCTTTAGATAATACCTACTTACATTCCACTATATTATCGAATCTAAAAGATCCGAAGGTTGACTGTAAGAAATGTCTGTAAGGGATAATTCCGCCTTTGTAACTAATGTAAATTTTCTAATGTAGGTACCTACCTATTACTGTTTAATGTTTATTGGATCAATAAAGTATTTTCTATCTATCTGTCTATCTATCTATCATTTCATGGCTAGAAACAGATAACGTATTTTGTTGAAACATTTACGCCTGGCTTCTCATTGCATATAAAATAAAAATTATTTATGGAATGAAAGATCCATGGTTGGAATTTTCTTTAATTTTGTGGTTACAGGATCTCGATTCTTTTTGTCTATTTTACTTTACCCGACTACGGTGTATCCGAAAGAAAGGAATGTGTTTTTGAATATTCAGCGACAAGAATAAATACAAGATTCTGGAATTATTCCGACAGTTTAAGGTATTTTGTTATCTACCAAACTTGGCTATAGGTTAAAACTAGCTTTTGCCGGCGGCTTTGCTTCGCGTGGCTTTTTGCTCACAGCTCAGGCGCCGATGACGTAGCGTTATAATCTATAGCCTAAACCACATTGAGAAGTGGCAGAAAGTAACAGTGAAAACCGTATGAATTTGTTCTCGAGTTATAAGGATATGATATTCATTATATTGGCGTACGTTACACGGCCCCCGCCGCGCCGGTCGCCCGTAGAAACTTCGCTTTATTTATTAGGAGGATAATCAATATCTAAATGACTAGCTAGCATACACACTATTTTTCCGAAAGGCCAGGATTGAAAATGAACGTAATTACTTAAAAGTTGATATAATCAATATTGTTTTTTTCTGAAGCAGTAAAAATATATTAAATTATAATGTTTGTATAAACTTGATGATCTGACATCATTTCAATTAGACATACCTACACAACTCCGACCAATAATAAAAACGAACACTTAACGATCAAATTACTTTCAACGGGCCAAAAAAGGAGTAAAAATAAGTAAAAAATGTTTGATTCCACTGTTTACTTACGCATATAATTTGAAACACGACTACACCGAACTTTTAGGTAAATATAAATCTTTCCTATAGGTATATATACAATTTGCCATTGCACGCCTCACATATTGATTAAGGGGTGAAATATTTTAGTAATCGATTATGCACTTCATAAATATTAATTACACTGCGTGACAAATTTGTGATTTTTAGCATTAGTTAATTATTTGTTAATTTTCAATTATTAAATTTTTTCTAGAAACCGCGACATTTGTGCCACCGAGCCTATAAGGTGTCTAGCGACACCCATGGTCATACGGTAGTATGCGGGGATCGATGGACCCGAGACTGTATTTGTGGGGAAATTTGTCGGCAGGGAGAGCGTTCCGATGAGCGTTCCAAAGTTTACCAGTTCTGTGGAGGAAGGGTCTACAGAACACCGATTGATAAGTCGTCCGCGGTAAGTCCATCGTGTAGGTAGGGAATGCAATCTCTGCTCCATGCGCGTGGTGCGGAGGTGGACAGGGGACGGCGGGATCGCCGAAATTTTATGTAATAATTAATTAATGATCAAACAATGATTTGCACGTAGGTACCTACATAAATGCTTATTAAACCTCTACTTTACTGTTACAAAAGGCTAAATATATTATATAATATGACGGCGGAGGCACCACAGCGGCGCGGGCTGATACGATCTTCCGCCCCCGCCCCACGCTTGCACCGGAGAAACGGAATATGTCTAGCTACCCGCATATTCGGATGGAGTCGTGTCGTCGGGGTGACAGAGAACTTGGGCTTTGAGCGAACGAGACAGCACACCGCCCACAGCGAGCAGCCATTCTGGATCGGCGCGAGGCTCGGGTGGTTCTACACACACGAGATACGAAACCGTCGACGTTTTTCCGTGCCTGCCTGAAAGATGGAACCCGCAGACGACGCCCGCAAGGAGCAGCCTACCTACCTCCCCTTCAACCTTGACTCCAACATATATGTTTCAAACATCCAAAGATTGGCTGGAATACATCTCCTCAATGGATACTTTCGTCTTTGCACCTTCCGTAAAGATCAGCAGAAAAATTGTAGTCGGGAATGTAGTAAGATATGAATAGACAGATAGCCCGACTATTACATCATTTTATAAGCATCTTTCCTTGTTTCCTTAATTTTTTTAGCAGTCGGGTTTTATAATTTTTTATTTTCTATTAACAGCCATAGAGCACTTGCGAAAGAGTTCTAATGAATATCACAGCGTTTCTTTCTTAGAATATATGCTACTCGTATGTATGTAAGTATATAGCTTGGAACATCAGAATGATTGTACATTTCAATTAAATAACATTTACGAGTAGTAAATTAGCACGAGTTCATGGAATGTTTGCAAAGTGCATATCTGTTTATGCTTGCTTGAGGTAGAATGAAAAATAATTCACTACTTTATAGTAACTTTATTATCACAGTTTTAATTGTTAACTATTTAATGTAGAGTAGAATCAACCGAGGAGCGAGGCCACGACCGCTGGAGGCACGCCGCCGCCGGGTCCCTGCTGGATCTGCGGCTGGAAGCCGTTCTCGTCCGCGATGTAGGTGACGAGGTAGTCCACGCCGTCGGGCCCTCGCCACGCATACGAGCCCTGAACGGTGAGTGCCTCGTTCTCGGATCCCTCATTCTTGAGCTGACCCTGCTCTTCACGCTTCGTGCCGTCCGACAGCTCGAATCTGCAAAATGTTGAAACACAGTATAGTCACCACCCTCACCAGCCCTTCGATGTCATAGTAATGAGATGTATATTAGGCGACCCATTGGCTTCTAAACAAAGGACCGGATCGTTTTGGTGGAAATTCACAGACGGAATTGAGGAAAGGATGAACAGCACGAGGAATGCAGAAGATAAACATGCAGTTTTACCCGTATTTGTAGAAGTTGAGTCCTGAGTTGTCGTTGTCGTAGCGCAGGATCTGCACATCCTGAGGGTACTGCTGCGGCACGGCGCACGCGGCAGCTACCAATGCGAGGACTACTAGCTGCAAAGCAATGCATCGTCCTTTCAATCATTGTCGACAAATTTTGGAACAAGTGCGGCTACCAGGTTCCTGGTACCGCATCGATGGAACGGATCGGTTTCGGTTTTAGACATTTTATCAGTACGGCATTTCCGCCTCAGAACCGAATACCATTCGTTCTTCTTCAATACCGATCCAAATTATTGTATAATTTTTTTATAAGTTTCACACTCAAAACTTATAAAACACAAGGAAAGTATATTGTTTTATTATTCTATATTATTCCTGATGAAAGAAATGTAAGGATAATAATTAATATATCCTCAAGCTTTTTAATGCTGTCATTCTTCCAATGAAACCAGCATGCAGGGCGGAACTTTACTGAAATTTACTTTTAGCTTTACCGCTTAGTCTAAAAATAATCACTTCATCCACAAAACCTACCAATTTCATGTTTGAGTTAGTGTAGGTACTGTTTGGAGAGGAGCGGTGGAAAGGTGCGATTAGAACGCTGCGTGGCTTCGATATGTGGCACATGCGGTCGTTGCGCATCTTTTATACTGAGCCACATTAAATGTCATCTCTCGCTGCTTTAGCGTTACATAATTCGAATATTCGGCCCTGAACTTGAAAGATTAGTCCAAATTAAGTGAAAGACTTATGTGGGCGGCGAAGATTACTCGGTATTGCACGCGGTGACCGACATTTTATTAAATAATTTGCATAAGATTACACATTTCTTTTGAACATACATATTTCTCTGACACGGCAGACATTTCTTAACGTTATTAAAGTGTTGATGTTTTAAATGCGAAACTAATTAATTATTGTCTTTCATAAATGCTATTTTCTTTGTCATTTATTACATGAGGCGATATTAGTAATTGACGAGTATTTTATTAGACACATACTATTAGAATCATTGAGCATGTCGTTTGCTAATAACTACTTATATTTGTCTACATGCGACTCTCAAACCATCAAAGGTTGACTGGAAGGAATAAGTCAGCCTTTCCACCTATTGTAAACTAATGAATATAATAAATAATTAGAATATTAATGTATTGTTAAATAGGTCAGAATTGTATAGAAAATTGTTTCATTTCTCTTACTTACACTTAATTGCCCTAAAATTACGCTTAATTACCCTAAAATGGTATTGAAATGTCTCTAAATACTTGAAAATTTTATTTATCTATACTATGCGTAAAAAGTAATGTCCCGGCTTAACTGCGAGTTACATACGTAGTGAGGAGTGGGATCGGAAGTGAACCCAGTCGGAGATTTCATAAAATAACATTATGTTTTGATTTAATTTGATTTTTTTAACTAACTATTTAGAATAAGTTTTGTTTAGTAAAACGGTAAAGCTAAGTATAGATAGATAGAACATAAATAATATTTATTGCTCCACAAATATTTCACAAGAATAATACAATGAATACGAAACACATGAGGTGCAAAGGCGGACTTATCCCTTGAAAAGATTTCTTACAGCCAACCTTTAGGTGTGTGAAATGTGTAAAAAATGGAATGTAGGTAGTAGCAAAGATAAATAAGTGACAATTTTTTATTTAAGTAGTAGAGTATGGAAATAATTTCTCTGAACTGTCATTGTCAAACAATTAGAAAAACCGGCCAAGTGCGAGTCGAACTCGCGCACCGAGATTTCCGCAACACAAAAATTAAAACGTAAAATTTTTCATTTATAAATTTTTAACTTTTTCTATTTTTCGGTTCCCGTATCCCGTACGGAAGCCTATTACTAAGCCTACGTCGTCTGTCCGTCCGTCCGTCCGTCTGTCCGTCTGTCCGAGGGCTGTATCTCTTGAAAGGTAATAGGTAGCCGGTTGAAATTTTTACAGAATATGTGTTACTATGGCGGATATAACAACAAATAATAAAAAAAGAAAATATTAAAAAATAAGGGGGGCTCCCATACAACAAACGTACAATAAAATCGATTAGTCACACTATTGAATAAGAGATGGCGCCACAGGCTTTTATACATTGCAATGTTGAAAGACAAAAGATAGGCGGATAATAGTGGATAGATACGGAAACCTCCGTGCGCGAGTAAAACTTCACGGGTGAGCTTGGCAATCTAGGGCAACTCCCCGCCGCCGCCGCCGCCTACCTCGTCGCCCCCGCCGCAAGTGTCCTCTAGTACGCTTTTGAAACTGATATTTATAATGATTATTGTATTTGTTAAGTTAGGAATTTCAGTTTAAGCTTGTATTGCATTGTATTGATTCATCTTTAATGACTGACGAATCTAAGTCTCTTTTGTGTACCTACAGATGACGAAGGAAATAAATAAATAAATAAATAAGTATGCACAGTCATAGAATCAGGGTTGGCTTGATTTTCCCCACCCCGAAAAAACCCACTGGGTTAAATTGGGTAAAACCAACCTGAAAAAACCCGAGGGTTTTTGACGAAAGTGGGTTTAAATTTTTTTTTATATAATAAACCTGTAATTGATATCAAAAGATCTGAAGATTTTGCTTTATAAGAATTTTTATCTTTAGAAACAATTTTAATAATTCTGCGAATCATCATATTCATTAATTAAATCAGGTGCATAATGAATGCATTATATTGTATAATAATATAGTCAGTGAGTGATATATTTTATGTTATACCTCAAATTAATTATTTTATATTATTTATATAGGTACATACAAGGATTTATTCAAACCATTTATTTACTGTTTAATATTTAGTTGAAAAATCCACCAAAAAATATAAAAAATTATAAAGTAATAGACAATTAGACAATATAATAATTAAATTAATACAACGGATATAACATATTATAATATTATTTATTTATCAAAAAGTCAAAAATCTAAACAAAGTAGGATTTATTTGACACAATATGTAGTTGTTGTATGTACAGGTAAAGTCAACTAAGTTTAATCTGTTTAGTACACTTTAATGATTTCACCAATCCCACTCGCACTGATTCTTTTTACGGAGATAACGGTATACAGAGACTAGTTTTTGGGCTTTTTCCACACCCAGTCTTTTCCGCAATTTACTCCAGACGATTCCAAATGTCGAGAAAAGTCTTCCAATTGAAGCAGACTGGTTGGACAAATGTGTAACGCGGAGAAAATGAGCAAAATTCGAGCAGTTTGAAAACCCCCGAAAATCCCCAATAAAACCCAATAAAACCCGAAAAAACCCAGTGGGTAGATAATTTTTGAAAAAACCCGGGTTTTTGCCAACCTTGCATAGAATAAAGCAGGAGCAGAAGGCAGATACGAGTATGAACTGCGATTATTTTGAATGTTTTAATTTGATTGTTTTGTTGGACGCTCAAACAAGAACCCAATATAAAAAAAATTTTTTTGAATGATACCTACATTCATGAACATAGCTCTGATCGCTTGAACGGTTTTAAATATGTTAATTATTTTAATGTCTTCATTGTCCAATTATTTTGATTATGAAAAGAGTTTTTAATTGATTATACTATTCTAAATTGAACTAATCGTTTTAATGTTTTTATTCTTCAATTTGTTAATGGTTTTTTGCTTTGATTTGTCCAATTGTTTTACAGATTTAAACTATTTCTTCGTTTGAATTCGTTGTTGTAGATGACATTTTGTAATAATTAATATTTCCTTAGAAAATGAGAATATAACATTTTGAGAGATTTTATTATTTTCGATTTCTTCCGGGGACATATGAGAGCAATATGAGAGTCACTGTATCTACGTATGTAATAGACGTCCTTTTCGTAACTTGTATTGTCAGTTTTCTTGCTAATAAATAACGAATGAATCTAAAATCGCGTGTTATTAACTGAATTTTTTAACATTATCGTATTTAGATATTTGTTGATTAATGTTTAGGCAGGTTTGTATTTCAGTTTGAAACTCTTTAAATAGGGTTACCTTTTGATTCATTTTAGGCAGGTTCTCGTTTTATATAATCCTACGTAAAGATTTCTACTTACAGTAAGGTAGTCTCACGATGCAATTCAAAAGGTAAATTGCCATTTAGCTAAATAGCTGGTGGTTTTTGGTCGACCTTTGTGGTCTAAGCGAATTAGTACTCAAAGAGTGTTTAGTTGGCAAGGTCGGTGATCTGATCACCTGTAGAGGTATACTTATTACATTTACAGTTAATAACGTTAATAGTTTCAAATGTTTTAATATTTATTTGAGTTCAAAAAGCGATTAAAATAAATAAACTAAATTAAAATAAGTAAGGTTTTATATATTGTTGTTAGTGTTCATATTAATTTTAGATTTAACTTAGTAGATACATACATACATATCAAACACGTTGAATCCCGACAATCCCGACCGAAGGGAAGCACTGACGACGTGGCACCAAGTTCACCCGGTGTTATGGGCTGACATCACGGATGTTGCAGGTGATGTAGCCAACCGTGTCAGTTTCCATAAAAAAAAATTAAAAAAAAAATCGGGGTAAGCAGAGTAATCGGTGTTGTGCTGCAAGAACTCTGGTAAATTACAGTACAATACCGACCACCACGTTTCACCAAGTATTCGAACAAGATTCAATCGATCAAGCAGCAAGTAATGCACGATGCTGCCCGACACGGTGGAAGTACCGTGCCAAGATGAGAGGTGGCGAGCCTGTTGCCCTTTATGACAGCATCTTGTCCTTATCCCTTAGTCGCCTTTTACGACATGCATGGGGAGAGATAATAATAATTAAACCGAAAATACAAACAATTACATCCAAATTTGATTTAAGTATGGTTGAATGCGATTTCATCCAGTAAGTGAGTGTGTGTGTGTGCAAAATACTAACAGTCTTTTTCAGTTTTCGGGTCAGATCGTTCGGCTTGGGGTAGACGGCCGGCGATCGTTGTTCTGTTGTTCTTCAGTAGAAAATAAGCAGGTGCCGTCTTCTAGCCCCACCATTCTGATTATTTTTCTACGTGTGCCTCGGATCCTCGTTGAAACAGCCCTTATGATATTGACTAATATAATATGACTGCCTGATTTATATATTACTATAGGTACCTTTAAAACATCATTGCCTTATGAAGTTATGATGGATATCTGCGTCTCTGATTATAGTAATAATTAAACTCTTCGTATTGTTTTCTATCGATTTATTAATGGTTCACTTCTTTATACATACAAAGCTTTCGCCCGCGGCTTCGCTCGTGTTAGACTCGGTTTAATAGCAAATCCGATTTAAACGCAAATATGATAATAAAAGATCTCCACGGAAAGCGCTTTTATTTTAACGCGATAATATAGAGCCTATGTCCAAGCTAAAGGTCCATTCTAAACATTAGTGAAACAATTCTTGAAATCGGATGAGTGGTTTCGGAGATTACCTCCTACATCCAAACTTGCAAACTTTACCTCTTTATAATATTAGTTTAGATTTTATATATAATAATTATTAGATATTAGTTGTAGCTTCCGTTTCACTGAGGGTGCGGCCGAAGGCTGAAATTCTCTCGAAAGAATGAACTTATGGATGCAGTGAACATTAAATGGGTAAGCGATGTTGTACGATGACATGTTTTAGAGATTAAACGTTCCGAACGCAACTCTCCTAAGCGCTACTACACTCCTGCAGAAAACAAAGAACATGAATATTCAGAGATAAAGTATTCCAAACCCACTACCTACTTCCAGTTCACTATTTCAGCTCATTCAGCTCATTGATTTTGAACATTGCAGAGGGTCCATCATGCCGGTGCGGGCGGCATGCCGATAGATTCCCATGGGCCATTTCATATAGGAATAGCGGTAGTCATAGGGAGAAAGGGAAGAGATAGAGATGGATAGATGGAATTTGGAAATATAAGAAAACAACCAATATATTTTTAATAAAACTTATCTACCCTAATATATTTCCGTGGCGTAATGTAGAGTTTGTCAGCCTCGGTAGCTCAGTGGTGCGAGCGATGGTCCGCCGCACACCTGGGCGCGGTCAGAAATTGGATGGTTGATCGTTCCACCGTCGAGGCTGATCGTGGTTCGGATTCCAAGTGAAACTGTTGGTCACTTCATTTTACATTATAATTAAATAAATTCTTTAAAGCTTAATCAAATTCCAAAAAATGTAGTCGTCAACGTTCATTCGAAAAATCACTTCCACATTCAGCATTGAATAACGTTTTTTGTTTGTTTTTCCAAAAAGTGAATCTACCTCTAGGAATTTATCGTTCGCTCATTATTGCGAGTAGTTTTAGTCATATACACATGTCCTCCATGACCAATCTGCTCAGAAGTGGTGGCACTGTATAAATTTGAACAATTGCTAGTGTATCTAACACTAGCAATTGTTCAAATTTATACTGGTATATGTAATACCTTTATTTCACCAATGCAGACTCATGCCAAACTCGTGGGCATACTAATTCTGAGCCTCACGTCACTGTCTTACTTGATTCCGAAACAAATTAATGTGTTATCTCCTAACTTATACTCGACAAGCTAACTTTTGTGCCTAAGACTGTTTATTTTATTTTATTAAGTATAACTCACAGCATTCAATGTACCGGGTAAGTCTATTCATAATTATTGTAAAATTTTTTGACTCCAATTACGAGTTTCCTCAATTAAAATGGTAGTGTGAGTGAATGAAAGTAGTATTGCAAGAGTAGGGTTTTTATTTTATGAAATCATTAAATATACATAAACAAATACTTTATTTGAAATAGTACATAAATATTATATACAATTTCTATTGCCGGCTATTTACAGGTGACGTTCTCCATCAGTGCGAATGGAAAACCATAATATTAGGCTAACAACTAAAGGTGGTCCTCAACCGAGGAGCGAGGCCACGACCGCTGGAGGCACGCCGCCGCCGGGTCCCTGCTGGATCTGCGGCTGGAAGCCGTTCTCGTCCGCGATGTAGGTGACGAGGTAGTCCACGCCGTCGGGCCCTCGCCACGCGTACGAACCGGTCACCGAGATGGACTCGTTCTCAGATCCGGCATTCTTCAGCTGACCCTGCTCGTCGCGTTTGGTGCCGTCCGAGAGCTCGACTCTGTAGACCGCGGAAGACATAACTATTACATTCACACATTTGTGCATTTTATTGGTTCGGACGCGAGCATAAAATGTGATAGTTGACATTATTTCGACGACTACTTACGAATATCTCCATTCTCCGAGGCCGGAGTTGTCGTTGTCGTAGCGGAGGATCTGCACATCCTGCTGCTGCTGCTGGAACTGCTGCTGCAGCTGCGGCGCGGCGCACGCGGCTCCCACCAGCGCCAGCACTACCAGCTGAAACAGACACGGGGCTCGTCAGTCGCGCACGCCGCTGCTGCACACCGCGCGCGCACTGAGCACACCATCTCGATCGCCACTCCAATCGCACTCTAAGCAAAAGCACTGAAGTTCCATAGTCCAAATTCACAGTTTTCACTTCACTTTTTTTTTAAAAACACTTTACTGACCAGTTTCATTTTTGGTTAGGTTGGGCGCTTCGAGGCACGAGATCGCGGAGGTGAAGATGGGTTGTGTATGTTTGTTTACGACGCACACATCTCTTATATATTTCGCGCAATACCTTCGTTGCAACATTCCTCGGAGGTACATCCGCGGGCTACGTCTATTACAATATTATTTCTATTAATGTAGTGCTGGGCGCTGCGTGCGCATGTGTTGGTGTGATCGCGGCGGAGCGGGGGTGGAGTTGGTTCGGCGAACTCCGTAGCGTCTTCGTAGTCGTTACCGCCGCGGCACATATAATATTTGACCCGTGTAATATTTGTTAAGTAAGCGACGTAGAAATGTCAATGTTAATAGACATTTTGCAATGTGATTATTTTCTATTCTTCCAGACAATGTAACGTTACTTCGGATAAAACACGGACACGCGGACGTGTGAATCGAAACTTTGGTGCCGTTTTGATTGACGTAGCGCGTGTGGGCCATTTGGCGAATTTTGAATTGATTTTGAAACTCTACATGTATAGACGCGTGAATATGCAACTATTATGTAGGTGGCGATTTCTGGGATTGGTTAATTGTGCTTGTAATGTAAGTATTCATTGAATTAAGTAACCAACAGGTTCTACACTTGCATTAAAATAATAATTTACTTAACATGACCAGATAAAAGTAGGTAGATACTTTATTCTCATAGAAAAAAATACATATACAATAATATCTTAGTAATAATATAATGTTCCTACTCTTAACTATTTCTGTTTTATGTGTTTTAATTTATGTATATATATTTTTAAAGATGTACTGACCCTTAATCTCGCTTTAGTTTTGAAACCGTTATAGTTTTCCTGTAATATTTAATAAATTTTCCTTAATTTAGATTTTTTTTTCTGATTTTTTATTTTATATTTTCGAATAAAGTGGGGTGACACGCGATTTTTTGGCTTTTTCGAAGATTTTGCATTCAAAGTGCCATTGTAAAATAATAAAAAAAAAAAACAAAAATTTTGGATTCAACAAGGCAATCCAGTTCCAATATTGTGTCACTTACCATATAAAAAAATATTATAATATATTTTGAAAATGTCTTCTAAAATTTATACAACGTAGGTAATATTCTCCAATTTCGTACCAAATGACGGACGGACGTACGAGTCAGACCATTTGATTTCGTTTTCACCTCTTTGAGGTATGGAACCTATAGAGTATTTAATACAACTTTACAGTCCTTAGTATAATGAAGCTCGAATTTAGTCGCACGAGTCCGGTTGTGAAATTATTGAACATCTGAAAAAGCTTCGTTCTCTCGTAACTGTAACAGCGACTTAGCTCATGTGTGCTCCACCGACCTGATGTCGTAAAATGTGAAATTATAAATTACGTCAGCTACAACAAAAATTAAGAAAACTGACACTTTAACACCATTAACCTGTTATCATATAAAATACTGATAACGTACCTGACTTTTGATCCGGCCCAGTCGCAGTTGCAAGCAAAACGATATGGAAATTGTATTCAAATTGTCTAAATTGAGTTGGCCGATGACGCGACGCCTCGGAGAATATCGTTATGACCCGTCTATTAATGTGTGCATATTATGATCGCCGAGTACGGCCTAGCGAAGGCGGCATAACTTTGTTAAATTAGTACTTATCGCATTCTTGTAAGGTTGTGGGAACTTCAATCATAATGCTGCGTCTCCGCGACCGACTGTCAGGAGATGTGCACACGTACTCTATCACTTTGGCGAGGCTTCATAAGCATTATGCAAAACAGCGCTTTAATTCTGAAACAATAGAATCTCAATTCGTTTGTATTCGCAGCAAGTGATCTAAGCGCCGCCGATACGCACGGACAGCTCGAGTCAACTTAATAAGCGAAGCGCGGTCGAAAGGTGAAGGTTTTTATTTTTACACTGAATAATTTGTGTCCAATTACATTTTTGATGAATTCGATAGTACGAGCCGAGATAAACAGATTAAGCTACACGAAGGTCGAATCTATGATTTGCGTAGAGAATGTCACTACACGTGTGCATATATAATTTTTATAATAGGTACATTATTGACATTTTCTTTAACATTTTTGTGATTGGTGCCAATGTTTATTTCAATATGTTAAATTTATATATGTATAGAGTATATGCATGGATTTGTATATTTAAATTCATAGCAATGCCGTTTCTTCAATACTACATCGTCCGCTCTTCTGAGTAAATCATACTGATGATAATATATGTATACATACAAAAATTTACATTTGCTTACTTATAAATGTTTTTTTCAAATCTTAGAACTAAACAGTACCTGAAATATCAATTCAATATATTTTCCTTCTCTTAGAGAAATGAGGTGATATTAATTAAGTTTCCGTTTTACGCCATATTTTCACTTATTCGCCGCAATGAAGGATTCGTTGTGCATACATATTATAATCACATATAAAACATGATTAAGACATTAACAACTATAAAAACAAAAATAAAAGCTGCTGACTGATTAGAATGTTTAAATATAATTTTGGTACAAGTCAAAAATGTGTTGGGAATAATAACTCAAGCCTCGAGCCGTATAATTAAGGGGGTCATCGTTTCCTTGACCGAAAAATAAGAAATATTTCAAATGGTAAGAAGTTACGCATCGCACCATCCAGCAGCGAGTTGACGTCATACCAGCGCCGGCGCCACCGCGCCGGTGATAGATCGCTCGTGTCCACGTCCAACAGCTTATTATCTTTCTATTAGAAGCTTACCAATAGGTTAGCCATCATTATGTACTAAATTAGAGTTTAAATAATATACCCATCTTTTAATCTTGTGCATTAGGCATGTTACAAAGATTTAATTAGTCTTTTAAATATAACTCTATCAAACTAATAATAAAACTCGAAAACGCTTGAATTTATTGACATACAATTTTCATTAATAGAAATAGAAATAGAAATAGAAAATATTTATTTCAACTTAGTGAATTTACACAAAAAAGAAAGTACTTATACATAATATTTTACAATTCACTTTGGTGAAAATGGCCTAGGCGCAGCTCAATGTGCCTATGCCTAGGGACACATTGGTGCTGTTTTTAAGCCTAGCCAATAAGCGCTTAGCTCCTAACACACAGTAGGTATACATAGTACATATGTAGGTATACATAGGACATATGTAGGTATACATAGGACATATTAGAATCTTATATAATATTCTCTCACGATGATTTTGGCTAAAACATTGCGCTAAATTGCATTTAGGTCTATTGAGTTCCAGTACCGTCATTACAAGTAACTGCATTATGAGTAGGTGTGTGGGTACATTATCGTATCTCGGTAGGTGGCGCGTGCGTTTGCCGCACCTCCCACACTAGCTAGTAGGTCTATCACACTATCTGTTATCTTAAGTTACTACTTTGACCACTCGTTATATAATGCCGTTGCAACTACTACGGGCTGGGCTCGTGAGCCTAGGACTAGTATTCATATGCTTTCGCAGGTTCTTCCTTATCGTCTCCTAAGTATGAAACTACGTGCTAATAAACGCTATACTTACAATAGTTTAAAATGTCGGAGCCTCCTATAGCAAACTGATTTAATGCGGAGAGGGAGAATAAGTGTCGCCGCTTCAGTGATGTTAGCCTACTCCGTGTAGCTGAGCCGGTGGAATGTGCAAGGGCAAAGTGCAATATCAGGACAAAGTGCCTTATATTTAGTAGGTAAATTATTCAAATATTTTTTTAATAAATTTAAAGCATAGTTGATAAGCCTAATAAAGTTCTTATAAAATTTTATGATAAAAAAAAATTTGTTGAAGTATCCAAACTATAAAAAAAATCAAATTATCATTTTCAGTCGAAATTTTCAAAGGTATTGTTTTACTTTGATTATATAAATTTATAGCTAAATATATAATTTATAATATTTACGTATGAAATCATGGGTTGAATGAAACAATTCGATCGGAAGCTGAACGTTGACCGCGAGCCCATGTATCCTGCAATGATTGTCACAGCGAGACAATTCTGCCATGAAACTACGAGTACATACCCAGAAATGCATTTTAATACATTGCATACATTTTACCTTGTTGTATATGTATGAAACACTTGTACGTCAAGCACGCTTTTTGCAGTTTTTGAAATATCGCCTTTGATTCGTTTTATTTCATAATATAACATCCTCGACAAACCTCTCTCGATTTTATTTCCGCGACCTACGGGTCGATTTCCGGAAATACACACTGACGATTCAGGAGCGTTTCAATCGCTGATACTAGTTTTAATCTGCGTCAGACTGGTCTTAGCGACTGAAACTCTCCTGAATCGCTAGTGCAGATTTTCGCGAATACAGGCCCTGACCTGAATCGTCAGTATCGGAAATCAGTCAACGGAAATTCCATTTAGCGAATATAGGCCCTATTAGGCGGCGGCGGGGGCGGGGGCGGCGGCGGGGGCGGCGGCGGCGGCCCCAGTGCGCAGGAGCAGGCGCTACGTGTCTGAACTGGTAGCTTTCTTCACTTGGTGCGTTAAGTCATTAATTAATACAGTGTCGGTATGTTAATGTGTGTCAAGTTCTTACTTCATTATAAGTACTCCAACTGTCTATTCTATAGTATAACATTGAGTGTTCATTTACAATATTGGAATGGCGATAATGAATGTCATTACGTGCCTCTCAGCATGTATGTAAACACTAACGGTCGAGTGATGTTGGTTTTCATTATTTCGTTGCAATTTTTTATTTTTATTTTTGTAACTTTGCATCTCGTTTGCGAATCAGCTTTAGTTAGTTATAAAAATTTTAGAAGTATCTAGGCATAATTTTTTTGTATTATAACACTACTTTATTACTTTACAGATTCTCTCTACCATGTATTTTCATTACATGGTAGAGAAAATCTGTAATTTTGAAAAGAAAAATAATACATACATACCATACGCTGTATCCCGTCAATCTGTGTTGTACTGCAAGAAGTATCACAGAATAACGCCGACCACCACGTTTAGCAAAGTATTCGGACAAAATAACTATCAAGCAGCAAGTAAGGCACCAAAACCCACCTGCTGCGCGACTGCGTGACTCGGAAGGACCATGCCAAGGTGAGAGTTGGCTATCCTGTCTCGTAAGAAAAATAATGCTAGTAGGGCAGCTTTCGCTGATGAGTCTATGTCACAACATTTTTTATTTAAGGAAAGGTTCTATGTAATTGTGTAATTTATATTTTTAATTTTTTTATTAAGTCTCTTTAAAATGTTTTCACTTATAACTTCATCAGGCTATTTGTTCCAAGAGTGCGCTCCTCTTTAGCGATACAGTGTCTACGAAGGTTTGAAACTTGGCGGAGGTATGGCGGACCTATGTTCATAAGTATGTGGGTGGTTGTGTTCGGTTGTTATGTGTTGGTTGCTTTATACGTCTATGGTTGGTTGACACTAATTTTTACTACTAGGGTAGAGTACTAGGTAGATAGGTACTATGTATGTAGCTTCCCTTAGGTGAGTCTAGACAAAGCTAACATGCAAAAGTGTATCGCGAGATGGTGCGCGTTTATGACAGCTCGTGAACACATGCCAGGTATACGGATAGCTTGACTACGATGGGTGTTTATCAAAACATCTCCTATGGCGAATTGCACAAGAGTTTTGTAATCAAAGATAAAAGTGTCGGTCAGAAGAGGCGTCTAGTAGACAAACTGGTCCCGCCTTCTCCGTCTGCTGTCATTGTTCACTCTGTCTGCGCGAGTCTTGTTACAAAACATTCCTGTCTACTCTTCATTTCACGCTCACACCAGTCACACCGTATTTTTAGGTATATATTGTGTGACGTGTGCGTGCTCGTACCTACGGAATTTCCCTAGAAATTTGAAAATTATTTACTTAGTACTTATTAAGAAATTTCTTCAATAGATATCTACATCTGCATTCGAAAACATTAGTTAGGTAGGGAAGATCTCTTAAATAATAATTTTACTTTTAAATTACAGAACTCCTATATTATATCAAGTTAAAATATTTTTTTACCTCGATATAGGAAGGTACTTTATATTAAGTATTAAATGTTATAGTAATAATTAGGTACTTTCGAAAATATTGTCAGTTAAATTGGAACATTACCTGTTTATTGTATCTAGAATTACCTCAGATAAAAGTTTAAAAATTGGGATGAGAATGGCGGGATAGTGAAAAATGAAAAATAAAATATTTTTTTCTAGTTTGTATTTTTTTAGGAACTGACTACTCTCCACTCGTATACACAAAATTATTTAATAGATATTTCTTGAAATATTTTATTTATTACTTGTTAAACACAAACACACAAAATTCGCACAACAAATAAAGCATAATTCGAAATATATTTTAGGAATAGTACCAGCACGGCATCTCACAAATAAAAATTTAAGTATATGTAGCCATTAAATTAATATATTTTAAAATAATCTTCATAAATACATATTATAACAAAATTTACCTTGGACGTGTGTAAATTAAATTAAATTATTTGTAAAAAATATTTGCAATAAATTCATAACGTCAAAGATTCTTTTTGGAATTTTTGTCTGTTTCTCAGATTGTCTTTACCAAAAAAAAAAAACGGCCGTGCATGGCGCAAAACTACTGACCAAATGGGCTCAGCTAGTAATATATAAAATAAATAATAACAAGTAACATTCTAAATTAGGATTAAGTACACGAAATACTTACATAATAATAACTAACTTTTCCCACAGCTTCGCTTCGCGTGGCTTTTTGCTCATAGCTCAGGCCGCTGATGATGTAGAGTTATGATTAATAGTCTAAACCCATCTTGAGAAGTGACATAATGTAAGAGCAAAATCCGTATATGAATCGATAAAGTGGTTCTCGAGTTATAAGGATATTCATACATTGACGTATGTTACACGGCCGTAGAAACTTTCTTAATTTACTATCCGATCAATGATTTCCTCAGTTTTGCAATGTCCTCCTTCTTGGCCGACCGTAGTGATTCCTCTTCCCGAAGGCGTCCGTGAAGGAGTACTGCCCCATCACCACCGTGGTCTCGTCCTTCTGGCCCTTGTTGAGGATCATTATTACCTCCTGTCGGTACTGCCCGTCAGCTGTAACGTCACTCATTAAACGTTGCTAGTCTAACATGAGTACTAAGTTGGGGGTTTCGGCCTTCTCTTAGCTCACGCTGCCGACTCCACTCAGGTCGGTGGGTCAAATGAGATACCACCCTAAACGCTGGGTTGAGTACTGCGGGGTTCCGTTAAAAGCCCCAGAATGCTTCGTGCTTCTGCACGGAACACTGGAGTTGGTCTCGCAGGGGTTGTGGTTTAGCGTTGATTCCCTGGTGCTTCCGTACTTGTGTAGTTAAAGCACCTAACACGGGAATAAGTAGCGAAAGCTGCGAGTGGTGAGCCACTTAGAGCTCCGTAACCAATGTGGAGAATTGGTAGACATGCGAATAATGTAGATCGGTATGTCGGTGCTACACACACTTATATGTGGATGTGGGATGGATTTCCCACGAGCTAATGACGCTGACGTAAGTCTGTCATTCGAGACCGGTGGATCCCCGGTACACATTAGGTGGTGGTCATATGCACTTCCACGCATATACATAGCTGGTGAAAACAAAAGCCTTTGGGCTAGTACAAAACGCTGAGGCCCTGGGCACAGGTTGCGGTTGGATAGGGTGCTGACCCCAGTGGCAGTGAAGGCTTCACCCCCGGCTCTCGACTTCGGTCGGGGGTTCCTTCGGGTGGACGGGTGGTGGCTCGGATCGGCTGGGGAAAGGTCGCAGCCTGTGTTTGCCATGGGATTTTTTCGGAAGAACGGACGTTCGACAGAGCAGCTATGGGGCCTCGATCTGGCATACATGATCACTGTACTCGCAAGAGTGCAGGTAGTAGACGTCTGGATTTTGTAGCCGAAAGGCATCTCTGGACGTCTATAAACAAAAACGTAAATCAAAACAAAATGATAGAAAAGAAAGTTTGCCCGTCAGCTGTACCGGAAGGTTGGTATCTCTGGACGTCTATAAACAAAACGTAAATCAATAATGATAGTAAGAAGGTGCCCGTCAGCTGTCCATCATGTCCATCATGTATGTCCGTCGATCTGGCATACATGATCACTGTACTCGCAAGAGTGCAGGTGTAGACGTCTGGATTTTGTAACCGGAAGGTTGGTATCTCTGGACGTCTATAAACAATACGTAAATCAATAATGATAGTAAGAAGGTGCCCGTCAGCTGTTTCTACCCTGAAAAAATAAAATGTATCGGCCAGGCACGTGATGTTTATGTATATAAAACTTATCTACAAAAATATTAATAATCAACTATTATTTGGTCCGGAAACTTAAAACCTATAAAGTTCACAAATGCGCTAAGAACGCAAAGTTAATTTTTGAGCACCCGAGCGTGACTTTAGGGCTCCTTATAGTACAATTATTATCAAATGTGATGTCATTTCACGCGTTTTAATACTCTTCGATGATTATAAATTTGTATAATAAACAATTTTCGGCTTATTGACATAATATACAGAACGAATCCTTCTAAAACCAAATTATTCTTAATGAGTTTCTTCTTGTGCCAAAAATATTACATTACTCACTCGAAAGAGTAGCCGTCATCTTGTGTGGTCCTCTTGTCTTATAGGATGGCCATCATGTCCTTCATCAACGCTTGCGCATCGTCGTAGATGGTGGGCGGCCCGGCGCCTGCGGCGCAGTTGTCACCGCCGCCGCCAGCAGCAGTATCCATACCGCTAACCACTTCTGTACAATTTCATTTTTAAGGGATGTATTTTTAAAAGAACTTAATCAATGGATGGAGTAGGTGTTCTACCAGTAGGTATATTATGCATTTTTTTATTATAATTGTGTTCCTAGATATACGAGTACTCACTACTGTCTGAAGTTAAATGAGGAGAATCAAGAAAAAATTTAGACGCGTGCCATATTTTACAGATACATAATTTCTCACGATCTTTTACTTCAATGGAACTGTATTATTACATTGTCGACTCTTGTTAAAGAGTTATTTAAGACGTTAGTCCACAAAGTAATCGACCCAGAACGAGGTGAAAATTTCGTGCGCAGTGTTCATGCTGAATTTCGGTGTTGAGCTTCGCGCGTATGCTTTTGAAATAGAATGTAGCAGCTAACAGATGGGAGATGGCAGCTCGTGATGGAAGCGCATTAATAACCCTTGACCCGGCCGACCGACCGACCTATAGCAACCAGTCACGACACGAGCAATAATTTTACGTGACATCTATCGAAGTAACCGAGATGATGTACAACACGTAACCATAACAAAAATTTGTTTGAACGACGCGATCACCCGACGTGACTGCCAGCAAGACCTTTTCTTTTTCCCGTTTTACTAAATTTATTTAAAACAAATATATTATATTCTAAGCTAATATATATTATTGTAAGCTCGACATATGGCGTCGATGCACTCATGAGATGTCTAACGGCGCCCATGAACATTCAACAGCCGGCCTGACAGGTGCCCATTCAAGCTAAATAGCCTTAGGGCTGAGCACTATCAAAGAAAGTATAGTATGAACGGGAGAGAAAGAGAGAGTATATAAGATAAGCGATAGTTTATTATAATATTTGCGTTTAAATCGGATTTGCTATTAAACCGAGTCTACCACGAACGAAGCCACGGGCAAAAGCTATAAAATAAATATAAATATCTTATTATCATTTGCTTTTACTTTCGATCGACTGTAGGGAGAAAGGAAGTATTGTGATCGTTCAAAATTTCGAAGTTGAGATTTCGACTGATTTGGGCTATACGGTATACTTATCATTCAACGATCCCAAAAAAAGTGGTTTTGAAAAACATGTATGTGTGTGTGTGTACTGTGTGTCCGTCCAGCGACCTTGCGCCTCAACCGCTCAACCGAATTCGTTCAAAATTCGTATTCAGTAGTTTGAATCGATTACCTAGGGGTACTTATTTTTAGTTTTTTAAAATTCGAAAAAATAAGGGTAGCTGTCATACACATGATTTCGGTAAGGTCGATTTTCTCCAAAATGGCTCTAACGATTTTTATTATATTTTCCACATAGAAACACTATTACTAGTCTAAAAAGATACCATTATCTGTTTTTCTAGGAAAACACAAAAAAAGGTGGCTGCCATTCAAACGAAGGTTTCTTTCTATTAATTGCATACAAAATTTTTGTTGCGAGCGCCTAACTAATTCAACGGAACTGTCCTGTCAGTATATTTTGAATTTCGAACATAAAAACAACAACAAACGTAAAGTTCTGCTGCAGACTCAATAATATGAAAACAAACAAATAAACAAGCGAGAAAGTCAGTGGGTCAGTCACCCTACCATTTATTTAGATTTCCGTACCCCCGTACGAAGCCTATTATTTACCTACTGAGCCACAACGTCTGTCTGTCTGGCTGTATCTTTGGAACCGTAATAGCTAGGTGGTTGAAATTTTCACATAATATATCATTTTGGCTGATATGACTACAAAATTAAAAAAATTTAAGAATGAAATATTAAGTCCCCATACAAGAAACGTGTTCTTTCAAGGTTTTTTTTGCGGTGTAGAAACATCGGTGCGTTTGTCTGACTCGCAATTGGCTGGTTTTTGTCCGTGGGCGCCGTCGCGTCGGTCGGACTACACCTCTGCGTTAGTCTGGCGCGATCCATACGTCGAGCTTCCCATTTAAAAAAAAAACAAAAAAATATAGAGTGTATACATATACATATACCAAATGGTATGATGAAATGTCTTGTTCGGAAAGTTCGTAAAATAATTACCTAGCTCTCAAAGTTTGAACAAATTAGTAACGACTCACCAGCATGTTGTAAGACTCCGAGCTCGCACCGTCCCAGTACGCCACCGACTGGTCGTGTGTGACACAATAATATTCTTCTCTGCGGTACGATTGAAACAAATCAGCCTGTTCCACTAGTTTTTATTTGTAGAATATTAAAATTTAGTGTGGCAGTGAAACCAAAATGTCAAGAACACGATGTAGTTTGGATGAGTAACTACTTGAGGTGCAACACGTTTTAGTGTTAAAACATTTTTATATTGTTATAATATATTCAACGGCTGAAAACATTTAGTATACACATTACACAGTGCATTTTTCAAATCAAATTCAAAATAAATAAACGTTTATTAATTAAATAAATATCTACACATGCAGAGTAGGCTCTCTCTTCTACACTAGTCTAGATTGACTATGCTGTAGAAGGCAGCATACAATATTTTGTGGTAATATTTTGGGTGTGCGAGTATTTTGGCTTTAAATTACGTACATCTAATAACATAAAAGCTAGTTATTATGGGTGGGTACGTCAGGGTGTTAGTGGTGTGTGGTAAGTGAACGTACCTGTCTGTGAAAGTGTGTTTTTTGTGTGAATCACATCAAAATCACATCATGACCTCTTTCTAGCAGATAACATTTCACCATCTTTCTCATTTGCGCTTTCCGTAAATTTTGCTTCAGGATCGACCTTATTCAGTCTGTAAGGGCCAAGAGAACATCGGCATCTCTGCCCGAAACTAGTTGCATTGCGCGACCCAACTACTTACCAGTTTTTTTATGGATACTGACACGGTTCGCTACATCACCTACAACATCCGTATATGTCAGCCCATAACACCGGGTGAACTAGTTGCCGTGTCAGTGCTTCCCTTCGGTCGTGCCGGCTACAATGAGCTGGACGGAAAACACATACTATTTACATAGCCGTTTCGACCGACGTTTCATTCAGTGCGGCGGTACCAACCCGGGCGGGTTAAACCCTACCACCTATTAATATAAGAAGGGAGTCATATCCCTTAGTCGCCTTTTACGACATACACGGGGAGAGATGCAGTGGGGCTATTCTTTTATAGTACCGGCCCCACACGGTACCTTTAGCGTACCACTTCTGCGCATTCGCGTTTTATCAATATGCATTGAGGTTGTATCGACTATTTTGATATGCAGAGCTGCCATACGTACTGTAAGTAGTTCTAGTTCTTGGTATATATCTTGGGGAGGGTACCGGTACGGCTTTCGAAATGCTAATTTAAGGAGAGCTCTTCGGATTTCATAAAAAAATATAATTTGTATCTAATAATGTCCAAAATAAATTTTCTGCGAAACCAAAACATTCTATGAAATCACTAGAACTAGACCACTAGACGAATAGGACGTTTAGCAAAGTATAAAAACAGGATACGAGCAATTTGTAAAGCAACAAGAATGGCACGAAAACTTACCCACTGCATAACTGTGGAAGTACCGTGTCAAGGTGAGAGGTGGCTAGCCCTTTCGTCGTATGGCGTCATATTCTTAAAATTAATAAATTAACATAAAATCCTACATGGTGCTAAACAAAGCAAAAGAAATCGTCTGACAAATTCCTGGTTAAAAATAAATAAATCAATTGGTCAGTTCACTCTAGGTATGTACGTATATGGTAAAGTGTCAGCCAAATTAAGCTCAAGATTATTTGAATGCTATTATTCCTTACATGTATGTCATGCTTAGTAGTGTAAACGAGTTATGCATATTGATAGGTAATAATTTTAAGAATGAACTTGAATGTTATTAATACAATACCCGAATTCCAGGGCACAAGGTTGAACGTCGATGACCACTTTAGTATCCTTGGAGTGGACTTAACCCGCGAACTCAACTTCGGCCGTCACATCGAGGACAAAGCTAAGCTTGCCTCTAAAAAGCTGGGCGTCCTGAACAAGGCGCGGAGATACTTTACGCCTGACCAAATCCTGCTGCTGTATAAGTCGCAGGTGAGGTCATGCGTGGAGTATTGCTCGCATCTTTGGGGTGGGGCTGCTCAGTATCGACTTGGCTTGTTAGACTCGATCCAAAGACGTGCAGTTCGCCAAGTTAACGACTTTGAAGTGTCCAATTCCGACTTCACCATTTCACCATAGGTCCACGCGTAACAGACAGGGAATGCATCCCTATACTGTAGAGCTGCCTAAAGTGCGGACTAAGCGCTCCAGTATTTCTTTTATCTTCCGCACTGCGAAACTCTGGAATGCACTTCCTACTGATGTGTTTCCTTCAGTGTATGACTTGGGATCATTCAAGAGACGCGTAAAAAGGCATCTGTCACGCCGGCACGGCATTCGCAGCCCCCGTTCTAAAACGAATGCTTTTGGGCGTCGTCGGCTCAACAATCCATGCTGACGGCGCCAAGTGTCTCGCGTATTAATAATAAAAAAAAAAAAAAAAAAAAAAAAAAAAAACAAGTTGCAGAAAAATAACAAAAAATATATTGCGATTATTGATTGATTTTTATTCAAATGATTACTGCAGTGGCCCCTCATTTTTAATCAAATAAAATGCTAATGAATCGTTAAATAAAGCTCGACTATTTGATAATAAGTATTTATTATTACGCCAAAGCATCCACGAAAAGTCAAATTAAATAAATTCAAAACGACCTATTCACTGTAGACCATATTACTCTTACATAAATATACTTACTAGCTTTTGCTCGCGGCTTCGCTCGCTGTAGACTCGATTTAACAGCAAATCCGATTTAAATGCAAATATGATAATAAACTGTCGTGTCTCTTATATTCTCCCTCTCCCTCTCCCTCTCCCTCTCCCTCTCCCTCTCCCTCTCCCTCTCCCTCTCCCTCTCCCTCTCCCTCTCCCTCTCCCTCTCCCTCTCCCTCTCCCTCTCCCTCTCCCTCTCCCTCTCCCTCTCCCTCTCCCTCTCCCTCTCCCTCTCCCTCTCCCTCTCCCTCTCCCTCTCCCTCTCCTAAGCCTTCTAATTCTCACAGAAAACGGGGTGGTACGGAACCCTCTTTACGCGAGCTCGACTCGAACTTGACAACTTTTTTTTTATTATGTTACCATGGGATATACCTACACTTAATTCACAGGAAACCTAAGCGAAAATCCTATCCTTCTAGTCCTCACAGAAAACGGGATGGTACGGAACCCTCTTTACGCGAGCACGACTCGAACTTGATCACTTTTTTCAAAATTATGTTACTCCGGGATATACTCTACCACTATACGAAGTTTCGTCAAAATCCGTCCAACCGTTCAGGCGTAAAAGAGGAACAAACAAACAAACAAACAAATATACTTTCGCATTATTGATTCGTGAGATATTAGTGAAGATGTAGTTCACAAGAAGATGTCAAACGATTGAAAAATAGCTTATGCGTCTGTGCGACCTTTACACTAAACGTCACGATACATAATGTTCCATTTCAAGAGACTCAATACAGTGGGTACTATGGCGATGGCTGTGCGGCGGCGCGCGGCGGTGCGTCAGACAGCGCAAAACATTTATTCTTCTCATAATACATCTTTCATTCTTCTAATGATTGTATGAACCAAGGTTCTGTTAAGAAGTATAAGTTACGGAAATATAACTAAAATTAGGCATACAATTTATAGAACCGATGTATAATTTAATTCGTCAATTCAATTACATTTTGATAATAAAATTTATTATATATAATTTATTATTATATATAAGTTAATTTAATTAACTGCAGTCATACGACACGACGGTCGTTGAACCTGACCTCATGTGGCTGCTGCTGCCGCTGCAAAAAAAAAAGAAGTTTATGTCGCTACACAACAGTGATACCTACACTACATGTTACCATAGTATTGTTAGCTAAAGATATTTAGATGTCGGCTTCAACTGTCTATTGCTGTCTACAACCATTATGCAACCTATAATTTAATTATTTTTTTCACAAGTGACAAGTGTAACTTGTCACTTGTGAAAAAAAAAATCCGTTTTAATATTTATTTAGTTTACTTTAACTTCCTTTGAGATTACTTGGACGGTATGGATCCTTTCCAGGTTTCAAGTAACACCAGTACTTCACCTATCCAACGTCATACTGTCACCGAACTCGTATCCTGTCCACATTCCCCCCCCCCCCCCCCCCCCCCCTCATCCAGCGTTCGCCTTTTCAAAGGGAACAGGGGCCTCCACATTTCGCGAGTACAATAGAATAGCATGTCGCAAAGCTAACCAGCGCCTTCTAGTAAGACTTTCGATAAAAAAAATCCAGACTCAAAGACTGCACCTGGATTGTAGCGGTGGCTGAAAAATTTTGTACAGTGTTGTCACGATGTACTTCCAAAAATGCCTTCTAATCATTGGATGAAATTTGTCGGGAAATTTCCGGAGATAGCCGTGCCGGTTCATACCTCACACAAAAAATTGGTTTTGCTCCTTGTGAGGGGAGCTCGGCCAGCAGTTGGCAGTGTCATCTGACATCGACTGCATTGGACGAGATTTTTTGCATTTAGTTGCTGCTGGCGAGGTGTTCGTGTCGCGTAGATCTGTTTATTCAAATTATTATGATATTATTAAAAAAAAATTGGTAGGGCTTGCTTTAGATTTTATTCGTAGTTTTAATTTTAGTCTAGCTAGTTCCACCGCGAATTATTAAAGTTTGGTTAGGATTATATATGTATATAGAGTTTATTTATGTTTGCGAAGTACTCGCCTTTAGCGACGTCACCGAAGAGTCAGTTCGCCTGGCGCGATAGCCACCACCGTCAGCCACATACTGGACCGAGTACTGGCGGCCGTCGGAGCCTGTGTAGCGGTACAGGCCTCGAACTACTAGTTCTTCTGCGCCGGAGCGCGAGCGGTCCCCTGAGCTGACTAATCCACCCTCTTCTAGTCTGTACGTACCGTCCGAAGTCTCGAACCTGCCGACACACATTCCTTTAGTCATACTATATAACATTAAAAAATAAAGTATAAATATAGCTAAAACAAGGCTTAGCTGTGGCTGAAGTGCATGAAAGTAATAAACGTACAATGAACGTTTCAGGTACGCTAAGTGCCTTCGTACTATGTACAACCAGCCTGGTACATAAAATATATTATGCATGAGAATACAATTATAGATACAGATACCGGTAGATACAAAATAGATAACTACTGCTAACAATGAATAAATACTTATGTTGAAATGAATATAGATACAGATACCGGTAGATACAAAATAGATAACTACTGCTAACAATGAATAAATACTTATGTTGAAATGAATATAGATACAGATACCGGTAGATACAAAATAGATAACTACTGCTAACAACGAATAAATACTTATGTTGAAATGATCTATGCACTAATTTTAATACCTAGTTATAATTTTAATAAAGTACTTACTCGAAGCTATATTTTCCATTTCCGTTATTGTTGTTTTCATATTTCAATATTCGAGGTTGAACTGAGTCTTGGTTTGAAGACGATATTATGGATGCCACTAGGAAAAGTATCAATATCAACGCCATCTAAATATATATTAAAGACAAAAACAAATATTATTATAACATTAGACCAACACAACAACAAAAACACTAGTTGCAATATTCGTGCATATTATACGAGCAATATGGCATAATGTCATTGTTTATCTCTAGTTGTCGCGATCTTTAGAACTGAGAGTAATTTTGTAAATCGGGTTCCAATCGCTATAGTAGACACAACATCGTACAAGTTCAGGGAGACCACCAACGCCAAATCTTGAATGAATCGTATTGCAATTGGTCATGCAAACATCCTATGAGTAGCTATCGAGACAGCCGATAAACATAAAATGGCTAATTAAGGGGCAAGTAAACTTGAAAATCAACTTACGATGCGTGAAGGTCGCTCGGCCGCGAACTCGTGCACAAGGCGAACGGAGACTGGGCCGGCGGGACCGCCGCACCCGCCACTTTATAGGAATAGGACTTTGTTCTTATTTCCAGTTCTACTCACTTTGCTGAAGTAAACCTGATTTAGTAGGTGTCGTGTCCTTATACTGGCATAATCGAAAAAAAAAGTTTAAGTGCGTGTTGAAATAAAACGAATTCATATATGATTAGTCCTATTTTTCTGTACATTGCAGGCAATAAATAATAATAAAAAAAACACCTCAAGAATGTGTTAGACACGCATGCCCTGGGTTCCGTATCAATCAATCATACCGTACAAATTTTTTTTCCGCCTCTGACCTCACCACTGAATTTCAGTTTATCGAGGCATTCGGCCTCGTCCTTAGTAGCTTATTTGTTTCGAAAAAGTTTATCATTTAACACTTTAACAGCTAATCACGAGCAGCGCTCGTGATGGTATATTTTCTCTAACGCGCGGATCACGAACGTGACTCGTTTTCAAACTTTGTACTATTTGTTCTAAAGTCACGAGCACTTCTCGGAATCCGCGTTTCGTGGATGCTGTAGCTGAGTATTTTAGCTACACACACATATAAAATTCATCTATATTGAGCGCGCGGGTGGGGCAGGGGAGGGGGGGGGGGGGGGGGCGACTCTCGAGAGTGAGCGCCGCTAATACTCAGTGCGCGACGAGCCTTTCCAAAGTTTTTTTTTTCTTTTTTTCTGTTTTTTTCTTGTTTTAAAAAATAACACACACAAAAAAAATACACTCGGTATAAAGTAATTTAATGTTTTGCTGCGGCAGTTCGCCAAGTACAAGAAGCGGCTCCGCGAGGCCATACCCCACGACGCGACGCACAGTGCAGCGAATGTATGGAAGAATGGGACAAAAATCGAAA
Source organism: Nematopogon swammerdamellus (assembly GCA_946902875.1). Taxonomy (NCBI): domain Eukaryota; kingdom Metazoa; phylum Arthropoda; class Insecta; order Lepidoptera; family Adelidae; genus Nematopogon; species Nematopogon swammerdamellus. Next base: position 13,434,081 of record OX336340.1, read on the forward strand.
CTCCGGCTGCATTTAAATAAAATTTTTATTTTATTCATATTTCAATATATAACATTATTTTTTATATATAATAGCTATATATATAGAATATAGATCATATATATATATAATTAAACTTATAATTAATATTAAATTACAACGTTAAAACTAATTATAATCTGAATAATCGTCTTCCCTTAAATATAAATTCGGTAGGTATATATAGATCTACATTGCGAGACTGGAGCCATTTTTTTCAAATAATCAATAACATCGCCGTCTATTCTCACATATTTGTGTGTAGACACCTTCCTCAGCGAGGATATAACCTACTCACATTTTTTATATTTTTTCATCGTTCAAATATACTTAAACGAGAACATATTTCGTTGAATACAACTTGTTTGCGGTCATTTTTGCTGCTGTTTATGCCGCAAGCTCCAATTTTTGTATGACGATCCCCTCTCTGAAAAAAAAATCATAATATTACCTATTGGCAGATATTGGCAGACAAACTTTACTAAATCTGAAAGTACATTAATATAGCTACAAGAAAAAGTAAAAACCTCGAGACACTTTGCGCACTTTTTTTTTAAAGCTTCGTCAAAGTTTGGAATTGCATTAATTTTAGATAATTTTCAAGGGTATGTTTAAGACCTAATAGAAAAATAAATCATAAACAAAAAGACAACATTTATATAACGTATTAAACTACGTACCTTGGGCTATAGAATCCATTTTCAATCACTTCAAAACACTTGCTAATACTTTTGTTATGACACTCGATGCAACGGACAACATACAACTGATAAGAGGGATTAACTACTCGCCGCGACATTGTTCCTGTTGGAAGGGAGATCATTAGCCAATGAGCGCAGTTCACGTTTGGTTAATCTTATTTTTAGAAGTAGTGTCTTATCTACTTTACAACGGCAGGATGAAAGTCCACTGAATTAATATTTCATTTTTTGATTTTTGGTAAAGGCTCACTGCATTGTGCGACGCCGTAATAATTTTTTTTTTCATATAGTTGGTCATCCAGTAAATCAAATGAAATATTAATAAAAAAAATCGGTCCAGCCGTTTTCGAGTTATAAATGTTGTAATGGGTAGAGTAAATGCTGTTACGTAAAAGAGTTTTTTTTTGTAAAAGATACATTTTCATATCGCTTGTGGTAAATAAATAAGAATATAAATACAGTTGTTTTATTTATTATCCGAAAATACAAAGATTGAACTGTTACTTAAAAAAAAAATTATACCGATACCTTAATTAGTTATTTTTTATAAGCTAACCAATAATGCTGAAAATCGCCCGCGTCCTAGGGAATGCGCGCCTTATAGTGCGCGGCTGTCAATGTGTCTGAACACGGCTCGCCTTCGGCCTCACCCTCGGGTCTTCGTGAAAGTATACTATACTTTAATCAAAACAAACGTGCAGTTCGCATAATATAGTTTTATGGCTTAGTGAAGGGAATCTTCCTTCACTAAGCCATAAAATTTTGTTGGGCGAGCTGCACGTTTGTTTTGATTTGAGAATGGTGTCCATGTTCAACCGGATTTGCTTACGACCACGGTATTCCTCTTTGAATAAGTTTAAAAAAATCTTCGTAATGTTTTTTTCTAAACCTCTTATTTTTCGAGATAACGTCATTAAAAGGTCATTTTCTGATGTTGAAGAAAGTTTTGGCGATCCTAACTTTTGCAGTTAGGGTCGCTAAAACTTTTTCAATTAATTTGAAACTCAATATTTCAGTGACGTTTTTCTGAGACATTTACGAGTATGCCTAGCCTTTAAGTAACGATTATACCCTATATGGGTAAAACCATAAAAAAACACTATTACTTAAAGGCAATTTTGACGCGACGTGAAGCCGCGGTAACAGATAGTCATAATAATATTGCAAAATAATAGTAATTTTTTATGCTATTTAGTATTTGAAATGTATTATCTATTCAATTTAAAATAGATAACACAAATATTTAATAAACTTCAGTAATTAGGTATTATGAATTATCTTGAATCCCATAATGTCATCAATGAAATAAATATGCGTATATATATTTTTATACTCTATATATTTGTTCCCACACATCTATTTTTTTTTTGGATTAAGAACGATCTATCCAAGCAGCGACGCTACGAGTGATGATGGGTGATGTATTCTTTTGGTCGACGTCGTCGTCGTGTTTTTCTGTAAATCAAAAAAGTCATGTTATGAAAACGGAACCCTCTTCAATCGTATTCTAATGTGTGTAATGTTGAAATTAATATTTAAATTATAAAGGAATGAAAAATTTTTTACAGCACTTTCAAAATAACAATGAGTTAAGCAGACAAACAGTTTAAGTACACCTGTTATATATAATTCTGCAAACTGTAATCGTATTGAATAAAAATAAGTAAACTAATATATAACCTCCACGTACGACCGAATGTCCATGGGCGTTGTTAGACATCTTATGGGTGGCCCGGCGTCACGTGTAGCGCTTTAAGTAAAATAATAATAATAAAAAATATACAATGAGAATGACACTTACTGGAGTGGCAATAGTGAGCCGGGGATGGTATCCCGTGCCGTCTGCGTAGTAGGTGACCGTGTAGACCAGCCCGTCCTCCCCGAGGTAGGCGTACGAGCCGCGCACCACCAGCCCCTCCTCGCCCTCCTCCCCAACCTCGCTGCGGCTTATGTAGTTGGACGTGTCGAATCTGTAGGTATCCATCATTCCAATATTATGTATATACAGACTAGATAAGCGAATATTGTCAACAATTACTTCTGCGAGACAGATATCATATAGTGTAGAGGCTATATAGTGGAGATACATTGTCTCTACCTACGACACTGGGAAACAGGCGTGACGCTTTGTATGTGTATAGAGGCTCTGCATAAAAATGCGTATGTCTCTTTGAAATAAAATAAAATAAATACAAATCAACACCAATACAAGTGTGAAATACAACAAGATTTTTGAAAAAATATGATTATTTGATTCGTCAGTCCTATACTGATTAATGTTCAGAACCCCAGATTGTTTGCTCCTCGGTAGGAGTAGGTAGTTTTGTCATTGGGAACAGTTTTCGGGATGGCACAACTAGTAGTGCCACTCATTTGGTCCCCGGGAAACACCTCGGTACCGAACCTACATAATACCTGGCCTAAAACAAATATTTCCAAAAGCACCACAAGAAGATTTATAATATAAAAATATGTTAATATCTGTGCCCTCTAATCTTTACGGTATGTGCCAGGAAATGTTAGAGAAAACTCCAAGAAAATTAGGGGTTCAAGAGAGAACATTGTATGGAGAACGGTGGCACTTCGTTACAAATTTTTCGCTCTATTAGTTTCACGTCATTAGAATAAAACAGGGAAATATAAAAAGCTAATTTTATGCCTTGCCTTGTTCAAACTGATGTTTGAAAAAGACAATTTGGATCAAGGCAAACGAATATTGAAAACGCTCATGGAAAAATGTAAGGACTGCCACCAATTTCATGAGGATCTTGTTTGAATTGGTCAATTTATGTCTGCTCTTCAGATAATCCAATGTTTGTTTAAATAAGGAAAAAGGTTTTAAGGAAGCTAAACATCACATAATGAGTTCTAAATACGACATCTTACAGCTACATTTACCCAGCGGAAGATCTGTTCGGATACAAAAATGCAGGCTGAATATAGATATAGATGCTGTGTAACCTGCGTGACAGGTTCGCTTGCAGAATCATCTTTCCATTAATTGCCAGCTACTGCCCGTCACGAAAACAAGATCGCCTTCATTATGTTCAACCATTACCAATACACTTTTGTTGATCTCAAAGAAGAAACATATTTCTTTTTGCGAAGAGTGGTGTTATTGGCTCTCTCTTGATTGTCCGATGAACTCCTGGGCACCGCCACAGTGTCAGTTTCATTATAAACAAAAAAGTCGCCAAGTGCGAGTTGGACTCGCAAACCGAGGGTTCCGTACCATCACTCAATATATTTGTATTATGTATGTACAAAAATAATTGTGTTTTGGAAAATCAATAAACACTATAGCAATGGTTTGACTGTCAGGCATTCGTTTAATTGAAATATTAGGTTTTTTTTTTATAAGACATAACTACAATACTATTTTCAGATTTTTCCTTTGCTTGTGCTGTGAGACCTTACTTCATACCAAATTTCATGATTCTAGGTTAACGGGAAATACCTAGGTTTAATACATAGGTTTTGATTTGATTTGAGTGAGTTTGCGAGTATGAAATCTGATATAGATGGCCGTATCTTCTGATTGCGTTGACCGGAAGGGATTTAGAAGGTTGCATTTTCTACACCTTAAAGAGATCGTAGATCTTATATTTCATATTAATTTCAATTTGATATTTTGATCTGTTCCTTAGAAAACGTTTCCTTGATATAAAAAAAAAAATGTATGTCGTATAACTACAAATTTACATTTTTCAGATTTTTTCCTTTACTTGTGCTGTGAGACCTAGCTTTTTAATTTCATGATTCTAGGTTAACGGGAAGTACTCTATAGGTTTTGATTTGATTTGCCATTAGCAAAATGTAGTGATTGCTTTGACTTAGAAGCTTAAATGTTTTACACCTTCGAGGGAACGTAGACCTTAGTATTGATATTAATTTCAACTTGATACCTCTACACGTTGCTGAGAAAAAAGCTCTTGACAGATAGACGGACAACAAAGTGATCCTTTAGGGGTTCCGTTTTTTCCTTCTTTGTGGTACGGAACCTTAAAAATAGCTTGAAGTTATTTTTTGTCATACATAATAGCCTGAAACGATAGAAGAGTTAAGTAAGAGGCGAGACCTCAAGAATTATTTGAGGATATTTAATAAATAAACTTGTGTGTACACACCTGAATCTGTATGTTCCGAGTCCATCATTTTCGTATTGATTTCTGACAATTTCAGCCACATTATCACCGTCTTTTGAGTTCACAGGGTTTGCAATATTAAATATTATGAACAATATAATAACCGAATATACAGACATTTTAAATCTTAACACTGTAAAACAGTTTTAATGAAAGTTCTTACTACCCCTTATATACTCGCAAGCTTAAAGGAAGGAATTAAATTGAAAAAAAAAAAACACCAAACAAGTTTGAATCTCGAAACACGTCTGCGAACTCTGCCTACTCTCCGTCGTGCTAACGGAATTCGATATCTATAGATACCTACTTATCTGTATACACGATGTGTTTTAATGTATTTTGCCCATAATTAAAGCGAATAGCTTCACAGACCTTGTGCCTAAGCTTTTGCAATAGTCTCTGAATTACATTGTTTTTCTCGTCGTAATTTTGAATCGGGCAACCATGAACATTGAGCGCAGACAATGAGGCCACTCAGACCAAGAACAAGCGGCGGGTGGCCGAGTGGTTTGGGCATCGGCTTCTCATGCGAGAAGTCCGCGGTTCGAATCCCGTCGGCGTGTACCAATGAGTTTTTTCTGACGAAAAAATTTATGTGCATAGCTACACCTGCTGCTTCACCGTTCGGAACCGGTGTAAAACTGTAGGTCCCTTCCCATGCCCCTTACTAGGTGGTAGGCTCAAATTGTAGCCGGCTGGGTTGATACCACCGTACTGGATGTAAGATGGCCGCATAGCAGCCTCGGTTGTGTTCTCTTCTAGTCCAGTATAGCCAGGAATCCAGGGAAGTCTCCGGTATGGCACCTACCTTCTCGGAGGTGATATTGGCTGGTCGGAACATGCGCTTCGGCCCCTCCAACTCAGCCAATCATACAGGATTTCATAAAAAAAAAAGCACAATCAGATAACCGTTTCGCTCGGATGACCATTTTATGTTTTAATCAAATTTTATCCAGTCTTTTGGGTGCTCAGATTTATTGAGCCTGGTCTCTAAGTGTGCTGGGTGATACAGTGTCAGGATGCAGTGGCGGGGTGACGCCGCGCCGGCGCGGAGGCGACGCGCGGCTGGTAGGGGACGGGGCGCAGAGCGGCGCGGGGCGAGGGAGCGGGGCGGCGGCGGCGCGGCGTGTTGGAGTAGAGTAGCGGTCTCTCAATTAAACCTGATGTTCACCAATGTCTACGCCTTTTAGGTTTCCGCCTATTAATACGCCTATATCTAGCTAATTAGAAAATATATACATACTAGGTGTAGCCCGCAGCTTCGATAGCGTCAAATTTGTATTTCAAAAGAAACAATTTAAGTAACGAAGGGCGACGCCGAGGGCCAAGCTGCTTGCACGTAAACGATAAACCTTCTCGAATAAGGTAAGTATCTAACGGCGAGGCAATAGGCCGAGCTGCATTCTGGAAGATCGTAAACCTTCTTGTAGAAACTCAAAAACTAAGGGCGAGGCCGAAGGCCGAGCTGTGTTCAGTTAAACGATAATCTTCACGAATAAATTGCTGGATGGGTAACCGCTCGACCGTTGGAGGCTGACCGTCGTTCGGATTCCACGTTAAACTGTAGGTCCCTTCCTTTCTTACCTTACTGTATCAACACCGTGTACTGGTACCACTGCACTGAACGAAACGTCGTCGGTCGAAACGGCTATGTAAATAGTTCGTGTTTTCCGTCCAGTTCAGTGTTGCCGACATTAAATTAAGGGAAGCATTAACACGACATCTAGTTCACCCGGTTATGGGCTTACATCACGGATGGTGTAGATAGGTGATGTAGCCAACCGTGTCAGTTTCCATAAAAAAAAAGTTTGTAATAGAGTAAGTAACAAGTCTGTATCAGACAGACAGGAGAGACATACAGAGTAACTTTTGAATTTATAATATTAACTAGATATAAATAGTATATAGTATGGATTAATTAAGTGGGTACTATGGACTCGAATGGCATTATAGCGACACATTATGTTTGACATTAACATTACTTATGTGTGGCTAAACACTTCATGCCCACCATGTAACATATTGTACGCGCACTATACATATAACTATATCATACCGAATAGTGATATTTTTAAAGTAAAATAAATTCTCGATTTACGTAATTTAATATTTTTATTGACTTATTATATTATAGTTTCAGTCCTTTATTTCACATTTAAAATTTGTATATTAATTTTACATATATTATAGTTTCAGTTATTGTTGTTATTTATTAAAATAAATACTCATGCATACTATCCCAAGAGAGACGCCACCAGTGGGGCGGATACCACCTCTTGCTGTAACAACATTCAACATAATCAAGGACGAAGACTTCACCGCTGTTATATTTGCTGAGATCTTTAATCATCAGTTTTTTAGGCTACCGTATCCGGTACGGGACCCTATAACTAAGCCTACGCCGTCTGTCTGTCTGCCCGTCTGTCCGAGGGCTGTATCTCTTGAACCGTAATAGGTAGCTCGTTGAAATTTTCACAGAATATGTGTTACTTATTATTGAAAATATAACAACAATTATTAAAAAAAATAAGAAAAAGTAAAAAATTCACGGGGGTTCCTATAGAAGAAATTAAAAAGTGTATGCGCGCCATCTACCGAAAAGAGTATGAAGCATTTTAACTAATCATGAATTTAAACTAATATGAACCATTTCATAAACACGCCATAGATGGCGTGAGTGGCGCTGACCATGGTATGGCCATACGGATCCCTCGGTGCTCGAGTTTGACTCGCACTTGGCGGGGATTTTTTTTCCCTAACTGTTCTGTCCATATTGTTTTACATGTGGAACTGTCTTCCGGCGAGTTTATTTCCCAAATCCTTTAACCTGGGTGCATTCAAACATCGTATTAATAGTCTAGCTAGACAGCCTAGTAACAGTACGCAAATCTGCTGGCATGGCGCCTAACTGAGCCTGGTTTCGCGTGGAGAGGTGATTTTGGCTCTGTCCACTGCACCATTGGTCCCTCTGCACAGCTACCCATGTTGGTTAACATATAAAAACATAGGTGGGGTGTTAGCTAGAAGAGACTTGTTATACGAGTATCTTTTTTAATTTAATAAAATAAGTAGCTTTCGGCGGATGCAGTGATCGTGGTAAGTACTATGTATGTGAAAAACTAAAATTTAAACATTATTAGCACTTCTTAAAAAATAAAATGACTATATGATTTTATTGAATTTCACATTTTATTTAAATATTTCATAGCACGAAAATTCTATCCTAAAAGCGATGCCAATACTGCCGGTGCCGGACTCGCAAAACCCGCTGCTGGTGGCTGTAAAATAATCAAAATATTTGTAGTGAATAAAATATATGAATTTGTATACGTTTTAAATTATTTATACATGTATAAGTACAGCTTTTGGTCGCGGCTATTTCAAGGGCGTGATATTTCTGCTTATAAAAGTTTCAAGTAGGTACGTTTATATATATTTATGAAACTAAATCAATTTTAAAAATAATTAAATTTAATATTATATTAAAACAATTTAATTTATGACGCAATAATAAAATCTATCCCAATAGCGACGCCACTAGTGCAGGAGGTGGCGCTGCACCCACTGGCTGTAACAACACAAAACAAATCATTCAAGCATGAAAACATTTACTGCGACGAAAGCACACATTGACGCTGACGACAATTCAACCCCAAGAGTGATGCTACCAACAAACGCCCCCGCCGCCGTAGCCACGGGAGTGGTAGTGGTGGCTGTAGAAAATACAAATTGAAATCGCAATTTTTCCCACGAAATACACAAAAAACTCGCTAGCGAAGAATAGAACGGATATGACTCCCTTCTCATATTACTAGGTGGTGGGATTTAACCCGCCCGGGTTGGTACTACCGCTCTGAATGAAAGGTCGGTCGAAACGGCCATTTAAATAAGTTTGTGTTTTCCGTCCAGTTCAGTGTAGCCGGCACGACCGAAGGGAAGCACTGACGGGGCACCAAGTTCACCCGGTGTTATGGGCTGATATCACGGATGTTGTAGGTGATGTAGACAACCGTGTCAGTTTCCATAAAAAAAAAAGAGAAGGAAAAGTCCTGTCAGTGGAAACGTTGTTCACACACAGAGGGCTCCGTAGCATATTATGTCCCTACTTGCACGAATAGCGAGTGTGCGCAGCAATCACGTGGTCGCACTCGCACGTATCTCGCGTTCGCGTTCGGCATTATAATTTTTTTTTATGTAGTCCGGTATGGGTGGCTGAGTCAGAGGGGCCAAAGCGCATGCTCCCACCAGCCAATATCACCTCCGAGAAGGTAGGTGCCATACCGGAGACTTCCCTGGATTGCTGGCTATACTGAACTAGAGGAGAACACAACCGAGGCTGCTATGCGGCCATACCGGTACTAACCCAGTCGGCTACAATTTGAGCCTACCACCTAGTAAGGGGCAAGGGATTGTATTCATATATTGAATCCTTCATATCTACCAAGTAAGATGGCAACTAAATTACATGCGTTCACCGATAGATGGCGTGATCCCTCACGCCATCTATCGGTGACTGCTCATACTTTTGTAGTTAAAATCTTTGATCATTCGGTAGATGGCTCTTCCGCATATTATGATACTTGCATGGGGACCCCTCAATATTTTACTTATTGTTTTTTAATTTAAATTTTCTACTACTACGGTTCAAAAAATAACGCCGTCAGACTGACAGACAGACAGACGGCGTAGGTAGGTAGGTAGTAATATGTAGACTTCTATATGGATACGGAATCCTAAAAATATTCCGGAAATATGTTCGCACTCATTCTTGGTCATATAAACACGCAAAAACCAATGAATTTTCATAATTATGTAGAGATAAAAAAACTATATGAGGTCTTACGGCAATGACGAGCTCCGGACGGCCGCCGGCCGCGGCGGCGCCGGTCTGGACGCTCGGATGGTATCCAGTTTCGTCGGCTACGAAGGTGACGGTGTAGAGCTGTCCGTCCGGCCCGGTGTATGAGTAGCCGCCCCGCACCACCAACCCTCCAGCCGTCTGGGACCCGCTCTCCGAGCGGGAGATCCCGTTCGATGTCTCAAACCAATTGGACAAACAAAATCGTAACAAATTAATTAAAATAAATCAAAAAAGGTTGGTTTTTAGTGCTTTCAACATACAAAGTACATACACGCATCAGATAAACCTGCTAGTTTACACACACCAAATAAAATAATAATCAATAATAACTCTGTGATTATGTTTATAACAATATTCTACAACGGGGAGAATGATTGACTAGTACATATTTTGGCACAAACAGTAGTATGTGCACATTGTCTAAAATATCTAAGAAGGTTTAAATTACGACGAACGTATGGGCGGGTGTTGCATTTCCATATAATTAGTGTCACAGTCATTAGCTGCGAGTCACAAATTATTGTTGTACACATATAAAAAAAACCGCTGAACAAGCACTGCATTCACAGTGCGCTTAAATAACAACGTACGTAATTGCACTTTGGCTTTTATTTCATCTAGAAAATCCAGGCTTAGCAGGCTGAGAAGTATGTGCTACTATAACGCTACCAAAACTTGTAGACCAATGGCATTAGTGTTAGTGATAATATGTACAAGTGTACGCGCTGAGTGCATCTATTAGTGTGCCGAGCACCGCAGTGGCGTTCACGCACACTAACTCACTAACTAACACTAAAGCCATTGGTCTAAAAGTTTTGGTAGGGTAGTACGTCAAGTAAATAAACACTTACAATATTATAAAGTAACATAATTAAATTATTTAATGCGATAATAATCTCAACTAGATATTATTAATAAATATAAAATAAATGCAATGTTATAATGAGTGTGAACTCACTTGAAGCTATACTGTCCGAGGCCATCGTTATTATTGTCGTATAGTAATATTTTAGCTTCACTCTCATCTTGTGACTGTACAGGCCCAATGTGAACTAATAATGCCGCGCACAACAGCCATTGGACGTAGTTCATCTCCTGAAAATAAACCAAATATAGTTCAAAAAAAGAAGAGATAAGAAGGGAAGGAACCTACAGTCAACCCCCAACGGTCGAGCGGTCACCCATCCAAGACCGCGCTCGAGGTTGCTTAACAACAGTCGATCGACCGATCGTTTTTAGGTTCTTATTGCCACTATTATATGCACTACCTTTATACATATTATATTCTCACACACACATTCCGGAAATACGTCCTTTTCAGTTCGATTACGACATTCCACGAGGGCAACATTTCACAAATATTCACAATTATTAGGTATTTACAAAATTACTGATTTTTAGGGAATGTTATTTACTACTTACCATTATTTGTGTTAATATTATAAATATGTTACTAGATGCACTGCCTATTTTGCACTATTCAATTATTCAAGAAACACCACACTTCTTTTGTTTGTGGAACCACTTGAATGTTCATGAGAATTATAATGAGAATAAATGTACGAGTATTATATTATTACTCGGGCAGTATGCGCGCAGTGCACGCACAGTCGTCGCCCCGAAAACTGAAGATACTCTTGTAACAACTTGTCCCGTTCACTAGTTTTTTGCACGCCTCAAACGCACTTCGCGTGGCGTAGCGTCTCCTATGTGTGTCACAAGTTTCTGTAGGTTTATTTCCACTTTTGGAGCTGACTGTACTTAATGTCAGACAAATTACAGGTGCCGCCCGCGCCGCACCGCAACGAAGTATATTTCCAAATACCTAATATTACCGCTCAAGTCTTACGTTTTATATGTTTTGATATTTAGGCTTTAGATGCCTCTTACTAAAGCTATCTCTTTGATGCTTATATCAGGTAAGTACAGAGCTGTAACTCGTAGATAACCTATTGAAACGAAATTAAGTGCTACTGTTTGTTATTACATAACTGCACTGCACGTCAGCTCTTAGCCTGGGTACACGGGCCACAACGTAGTCTTTTGGAACTAGTGATAAACGTTTTATGATATTTAGTGATAATTGATATAAATATTATATGTACTTCTATTTATCCAATTTCGTAAAATAAATTAATAATAATTTCTCACACTTCAATTTTATTTGTATACCACCAAATGATTTCACTCGTTCTTGGATACAGCGCCGAGCGGTCCATCTTGTTGGAAGACTCGAAACTCACTGATAGTCTAGCTAGAGTCTCTGAGTCAATGTCGTTTTGTAGGTTCACTCAGTCTGTTCTGCAGGTATTACCATGAACGTTACTCTGAAGTACTTGCACCTCGCTTATTCCTTGCCAACCAACTATCTCCGTTCACTCGTCTCGCAGAGTAACTAACATCCTTTTGTTGTTGAGAACCCATGGTTTCTCAAAGAAATTTTTCTGTCTCGCCGCCAGTGTGTGGAATAGCCTTCCGGCGTGTGTTCCCCGACATTCTTTACCTATAGGGTCTTCAAACGTCGCTCGTATCAACCGGATGAACAGACCTACAATAGGCCACAAAGTCAGCTCGTATGGTAACTAGGCTGCGCTTGGTTTCGCGAGGTGTGGTGAAATTGGCTGTGCGGAGAATCTTTGGTATCTTGTCATAGCTACCGGTACTGATTCTGAAATTATTTTGTTTTTTTAACTTTAACGTGCATACATTATTAATTATGAACAACATGAGCGGAAGAGACTGATTTTTTAAGGTCACTTGTCAAGGCCTCAAGATTTTAGCGGCTGTTGATTCCACTCGTAATTATCCATAAACATTGCACGTCTTAAATAAGGAATCTTGCTTCCGCGTTTGTTTTGATGACTTTATATGCGTTTTGCTAGTGTGTTTTATGGACAACCGGTACGGGTCGCTGTGCCCGTTTAATTTAAATTATAAAATGTCTAAACAATGTTTTATAAGTACCAGTTTTACCACGATGGTTATCCCTGGTTAAGCCAATATGTGCATCGGAGTGAAAACAATTTAAAGATTTGCACCGATCGAGACCGCAGCATCAAAAAACCTACTGTGACATAAGAAGCACCCAGTTCGCGACATATCGCACAATAGAACATTCTCGCAACACTTCGTGACTAGTTACATAATGCTGTAAGTGCAAATCAAAACTGCCTCACATTTTGCCCGCGCCTATTGTCTAATCAGAGGCTTATCTCGGGTCGTGATTTATCGCGCATTATTCCAATGACAGAGAAAGTTGAGGTCGATTCCATGTTTGAGATCGATTTGAGGACGCTGACCGACCGTCAGACGAGGCGCCTGACCCCAATCGCTCGCCCGCAACCTGCACTCGGCGCTGCGCGGGCGCGGCGGCGTCGGAGAACATCTTCGCGCCTTTAATGGTTAACTTCTTTCATAATATTATAGACATATACATTCGTAATTGTTCATCGATACGTTTTACCTGTAATTTCTTTCCAGGTGTTATGTACATTTTTAGCATGTAGGTATACCTAAAATACCTAAATATGTTTTGTATAGTTAATGAATGCTTATTTATTACCTACTTATAAAGAGAAAATATGTAATTTTGTTATGTTGTATATGTATTTAATAAATAACTTTAAATACAGCTTTATATGATTTGGTGTTTAACTTAAAAACATATTACATTTATTTATAATTTATTATGACATTTTAATATTTTATTTATTTGTTTTATCAACACATATGTATAGTATATGCATTGATTTTATTCGTACAAACATCAGATGAGACATAATGAAAAATATCTGTATCGAAAACTACGTAGATTAAAAACAAAAAACCGTTCTCCATACTGTATACATTTTCGTGAACACCTAACCTCAAAATAACCTACAAATTGAAAATGTTCTCCATATTTTAAGTAGACTTACATTTAGTAAGTTTTAATGTTGCTATTGCATTTTATTTTTTTAAACGACATAATATAAGTTTTGTTTTATGGGAAGCACGACATATGGCGCACGCCAGACTAACGCAAAGGTATAGTTCGACGGCGCCCACGGGCATTAGGATATTTACGGGGGCTGCGAATACCATGTCGGCCGGCTAGCTGGACCTTCACATTATGTTTGAAGGATCCCAGTTTCATTATGCTCTTACCATTATGAGGCACTAAAGACGACTTAGTTTTGTCGACGTTTCGTTTCGAGACGAAAGTATGTACCTCATATCATAACCCAAAACATTAACATAACATAAGTACTCAAAAATTAAATTCAACCAATCAAAGTCAACATGATGTACGTATTCGAGCATTTCAACGGTCATATAACTGACAGCCTACCCCGCGCAAGTAATAAAGCAGTGAGAAGGCAGTCAGTCAGTAGGTCAAGATGAATGCTGTTAAAACATCTGCTGTATGTACATACTGAATTAGCTTCAAGTAGAAAGTATGTTAAGTCCAACAATTTTTAATTAAAAACTATTATCAAACAGAATAATTAATTCTAATTTGTGCTTGTTAATTTTATGAAAAAAAAAAAACAATAAATAAATAAAAATTGCAGCTTCCTGCAAAACAATGTGATGGAATAAAAAGACTCGAAAAGTCTTTTGTCATCATTTATTTTAGGATTTAATATTACCTATTTCCAAGAAACTTTAAAATTGTTACTTATATTTATTTATGAACAACAACATTTTCTCCATACTCTTAATTCAAGTTTCGAGTGATTTAACAAATTGGTGTGCAGTGAAGTCAGTCAGTATCTTCACTTTTGACATGCTTGTGGATTTGGTTCCAACGTTTATAAATAGTAGAGGTGGTGTGGTCGACATGAAACCACAAACTACGGCGCATAGATCGTGTCAAAGGTTGTACTATTTTTATTGTTTTATTATATGTGTTTCGGTTAAGTACATATAGGTACTTACTTAGGCCCACTTGCACCAACACGAATTTAAGATATAAACCAGTTTAACTCGTTAAGCTAGCACCCGTTGACTGTGGGAACCGCGTTTAAATCCATAACTCGCTACTTAACTCTAAACTCGTGTTGGTGCAAGTGGGCCTTAGAGCCTTAAAACTGTTCTGCCAAAACTGGATGTAGGTATTATGAGAAAAAAAAAATTTTATACCAAATAATTTGCTAAGATTTGTCTTCTACGGATTTGCAATTTATCTTATGCACATACATATGGTCCTGCTATATCCTCCGATTATTCTCAATATATCTAGTTTGTAAAGTTTCGATTTGCAGCTGTTTTGGTAGAGAAAGCATCCGTAATCCAAGTGGCTACGGACTAGACTTATGTAGAGCTGTCTTAAGTGCATTGAGCGGATTCCCCAAGAACTGCCAGCCAGAACCTTGAGAATGTCTAAATATTTCGAGGTCTTTCTGCAGCTTTCTGTTATTTGTTTTCCCCACTTCAAGCCTTCATCTAACCACAATCCTGATGATTTTACAACTGTGGCTCTTTTCAGTGTCAAACCATTTAGCTGCATATTAATTTCAGTTCTCTTATGGCGTTTGGAAAACAAGCAAAATTCTGACTTAGATGTTGAGATTGCTAAACCTATGTCACTTAGCAGTTGTACAATTAACATGAGCGTATCTTCAATTAGGTTGATCGCACGGTTTAAACCTGAACTCGTTAAAAATCACAAAATCATCTGCATACTGTGAAATTATTACATTCTGAAATCTTTTACATATTTCAGCCGTAACGATATTAAATAATAGTGGTGACATTTGTAATATTTAATGTTTATATTTGTTAATTTTAGATAGTTGTAGGATATATTTAAATTAAGCAGTTTTTACAGTATTTTCCATTTAGAAACATTAAAATAATTTATTTATTGTTAAATCTTGATAAAAAAATTATAGAAAATAACCATGGCTGATCTTTCACGCACGAAGCATTAGTGAAAACTATGACCAGAAAACTTAGCGCCATCTGTTGAGAATACATTAAATGAGAAGGCTAAGAATGAAACGATAAAACTAGCGAGAGGCTGCCTGGCCTGCCTGCCCTGCGCTGCGCTGTGTAGCGTGGAGCGTGGAGCCGTGTCGTCGCATTGAGTATAGAAAAATTGTCGTTAACGGCTCATCCACCAGATGTCGCAAGTAGTTGCTCCTACTAAATAGTAGATATAACAAATCGTCATCAGTCCGTAACGGTCCCCGGCTGGACATACGCTTCTCCCAAGGCACGATCTAGTTTATCGTTTATCTGAACCCAGTTCGCTCTTCGGCCTCAGCCTAAGTTACTTACTTTCTTCTTTGGAAATACGAATTTCACGCGAGCGAAGCCGCGGACAAAAGATATCGATATTCAAATAAAAAACTTCAGTTAAGTAACTATCTCCTAATATAGACTCGTAATATCGTCATATGTTTTACATAGGTTTGCACTTAAAATAAATCAAATACTTTAGATACCTAGCTAACTAAGTAAAATACTCCACATCTTGGCGTAACCGGAACTGAACTTTATTTAGCCTATCCTGTGTCTCGTATAGCTAAATGTGTTTGTACTAATTTTAATCGAATTAGATAAGCCGATCAATTTTTATGAAGGAACGTACATACACACATTCATAGATACATGTTCGCCTCACCCCGCTGACCCCCGCCCCGCCCGCACTGCGCGTCGCCGCCGCCGCCGGACGAAGTTTTAAACTATTTGTCCAAATTACTTCGTGTAAGAGCCAAAGTTTATCTACTTTAAATACCAGAGGCGATAAAAGTATGTATTTTCATAAGAATTAATTTAATATGTGCATTGTAAATACAGTATACAAGATCTGACTTCTGTTTGCTCTACCTAACATAATCAAAGTTGTCAAAGTTTTAACAACGTGGTTCGAAGTTAATAATTTGTTATTAAATGTTAAGAAGACAAATGCCCTTCGCTTTGCTCTCGGATCTAAACTTGGAAAGGAGTTATCTTTAAACTATGTAACAGAGGTAGATTTTCTAGGATCTCGATTGGACTGCAAATTGAAATGGGACAACCACATATAGATAAAATTGCCAAAAGACTGAGCTCTGCATGTTATGCAGTTAAAAAAATCAGAGACATCGGTGGCGTAAATGCTGCGAGAATGGTGTATTTTGCTTATTTTCATAGCATAATGTCGTATGGTCTCATGTTTTGGGGGTCTGTCGCACATGCAAACAGAATTTTCATTCTGCAAAAACGAGCCCTTCGAAAGCATGAGGCCACGTGATTCTTGCAGGAAGAAATTCCGCGAAACAGAAATTATGACGATGATAAGTGCGTAATGTCTTTCAGAACCTACTCTTCGCCAGAAAAAACCTAAGCAATACGCCATCTAATTCTGAAATACACAACTACAATACAAGGAACCGTTCTAACATTCAGAGCATTGGAAAGGCTATCGAAACTGACAAAAAAGTTTCCTCTGCAACAATAATTTATTTTTCAATAAACTTCCGATTGAAGTACGAAATTGGGTGATATGGAGTTTGAGAGCAAAGTGAAAAAAATGCTAATAAGAGTTACTATAGTTTGGACGAAGTTCTATGTGATAATTTTTTCTTGTCATTATTTAGTTACTTAGTCGTACTTGTGTTTTTATTTATTATTTTATTATTAATAATTTTTTTATTTTATTTTATTTAAATATAATTTTTTTATATTTTGACAAATGATATTCCAACGAAAAAAAAATTTACCACTGATTTGAATTGTTTATTATTAAAGTCTTCATATTTATATAATTATTTGACAAGATCATTTGACAATTTTTATTTCGTGTATTTTATATTCATTTAATTTTTATTCTATTATTTATTTCATCCATTTATTTACACGTTCCTTTTTATATAAATTTTACATATTTTTAACAATTAAAATCTAAAATTAATATAAAAATAAACGGAGTTTCCACCACCGACAGCGGGGCGAACCCAAGCATTTTTCAACCCGACCATCGGTAGGTCGGGCCCCAGGGAGAGAAACCTCCGGACGATGCGTGCAGTGTCGAGCAGGGCTGCCTTCTGGATCTGGCCCTTGACCCAACCACTCAGCGAGAGCCTCTCAAGGTGATCGTCGAGGCTCTTCGCTATCAACCCATGCGCCGATACGACTATGGGCACAACGATCGTCGAGTCGACGGGCCACATTTTGGTAACCTCGTGCTGCAGATCCAGATACTTTAACATCTTCTCTGCTTCCTTACTGACGAGGTTACCATCATGCGGCACGGCGATATCGACGAGCGTTGCGCGCCTTGCCTCCCGGTACACTATCACAATATCAGGTCTGTTCGCGAGAATAGTCCTGTCTGTGATAATGGACCGGTCCCAGTAGAGTGTGACATGACCGTTCTCGAGAACTGGCGGCGGATTGTACTTATAGTAACGCACTTCGGTACCTAAAAGGTTGAACTTTAAGGCAAGTTGCTGGTGGATAATCCTGGCTACTAGGTTGTGTCTATGCAAATACTCGGTGTTGGCAAGCTGCGAACAACCGGAAATCACATGTCTGAGGGACTCGCCAGGTTGGTGGCAGGCGCGGCAGATGTCAATGGTCCCGTCTTTCATTATGTGTTTCCTATAGTTGTTCGTCTTGACAACCTCATCTTGTATTGCAAAGACAAACCCTTCGGTTTATTTAATCTTTATTATTTACAATATTTGACAAATATTTTATTATTATAATTTTTAAAAATTTTAGACTTTGACTTTATTCTAACTGTTATTGTTTGTTATTTAAATTGTGATAACAAACTTAATCATCGAAGTTGTGTTACCTTAATGTACTTAGTTGATTGACGATGCGATGACCTATTTCTTGCTTGGACCATAACATAGAACCATAGAACCTAGCATAGAACTATAAAGATGTACCTTATTGTATTGTATATTGACGAACCTAAGTGTAAAGAGAATTTTTTTTATGGTAACTGACACGGTTGGCTACATCACCTACAACATCCGTGATGTTGAGTGAGAATAAATCGAATTTAATCCAATTGAATCAAATTTAAATGTATTTATGGTTCACTATATTGGCTATAATGGCTTCCACATACAAGGTAGATATATGCTGTCGCGGACTTTTTTTCCCCTCCATACATTATCTTCCCGTAACTCTAACAGTTTACGCAGCAGCGCAGGCCGAGATAGCTCTCAGATGGCAGGATTTTTCCGACTTACTTGACATTTATAGTAATATTTTGGCCAATTTACACAATATCTTTATAAATTATAGCCTATGTGTTATTCTGATGTATAAACTATATTACTGTAAAGGTTCATCAAAATCTGTTCAGTAGTTTTTGCGTGAAAGAGGAACAAAGGTCCATACATCCATCAATCCATCCTCACAAACTTTCAATTTCGTTTATAATATTAAAATAACAGCATAAGATAGGAAGTAGGATGTAAACGAAATACAAGTTTATGCAAAATCATCGTATAAAACACTCATTTATTTTCGCTTAAAATTAAATTATTTATTTAATAAATTCTCGTAGGGAGATACTGGAGGCTGCAAACTACATATTATTATCTAATTTTGTATTATCACAGGTCATACCTATGTAAATAGTTTAACATTCTATCTAATATACTTTATATAGATACAAGATCCACATAGATACAATAACTGTACCATTTATACATAATAATACATAATATACCAATCATAAATAAGTTGAGTATACAAAAATTTTAAACAATAATAAATAATTACATAATATCGCAATCACATGTTATGAAATCACAGCGCATTTATTTTTTATTAAAATTTAACACTAAACTTGTGAAATTTAGTTGATAATGCGAATGAATTTAAGAGTTACTATTTACATAAATACAATTTAATAATACATATATTAAATACTATGTATATAATTCATCTTACCCCAGTAACTCTAATGGCAATCTTTAGATTATTTTAAACAAATAGTATTAAATAATATAGAGGGGCAGTGCGACGGTGGTATCATCTGGCATTTAAAAGAAAATAACATTTTACTGTATATAACTACAGTTGAAAATGTCTCGAAGTAAGCGTAGGTACTTCACGGGTAGAGAGTATTACGATAGGTGCGGCGGGCGGGCGGTGTGTCGGTCTATCCTCGGAACTGGTTCTGTTGGAACTGGTTCTGCTGGTACTGCGGCTGCTGGGGTTGCGAACTGATCGCCTGCAGCGCGCGCTGGATGGCTTCCGGCACCGGCGGGGGTGTCGGCAGGTGCGCGCCCTCCGCGCGGAAACCTGCGCACGTATCCGCAACGTTAATTTTTTTATCTACTATGCTCTTTTACTAATACTTTTATGTAATCAGCGGGTCTACCGGCGTTAACTCACTCGCTAACTACTCGCATATTTCAACCAATAGTCAGGCAGGATGCCTCACCGAACGCCTTCTGATTGGTCGGGTGAGATCGTTTCTCATACTCACATCGGCGAGTGAGTAACGCCGGTAAAGGGGCTGGTATGGATGGATGGCTTAGTCAGAGGGGCCTGAACACATGCTTCGACCTGCTAATATTACCTCCGAGAAGATAGGTACTATACCGTAGACTTCTCTTTGGATTGATGGCTATACTGGACTAGAGGAGAACACAGCCGTGGCTGCTATGCGGCCATTTTACTTCTAGTACGATGGTATTAATCTAGTCGGCTATAATTTGAACCTACCACCTAGTAAGGTGCAAGGGAAGGGGCCTACAGTTTTACACCGGTTCGGAACGATAAAACAGCAGGTGTAGGTATGCACTTACAATTTTATGTCAGATAAAACTCATTGGTGCATGTCGGCCGGAATCGGAGTTAGGACTTTGAGATCAAGAGTCCAAACCAAGACCGCGACGACCGCCCGCCACGAAGGCAAGGAACGGTCAACAACGATCGACGGCAACACGAGTCGCTGAATTGTTCAGAATCTATCTCAAACTGTCGATCCTCACTAAGGCCCAATTGCGCCAACACGAATTTAGAGTTAAGTAGCGAGTTATGGATTTAAACGCGGTTCCCACAGTCAACGGGTACTAGCTTAACGAGTTAAACTGGTTTATATCGTTAAATTCGTGTTGGTGCAAGTGGGCCTAAGTTGTCTAACCTTACTAAGTTGTTTTTTTTTATGGAAACTGACACGGTTGGCTACATCACCTACAACGTCCGTGATGTAAGCCCATAACACCGGGTGAACTAGGTGCCATGTCAGTGCTTCCCCCTTTGATCGTGCCGGCTACACTGAACTGGTCGGAAAACACAAACTATTTACATAGCCGTTTAGACCGACGTTTCATTCAGTGCGGTGGTACCAACCCCGGTGGGTTAAACCCTACCACCAAGTAAGATTATTAGGGAAGGGACCTACAGTTTTACGAGGAATTCGCACCTCCTCGGTCAGCCTCCAACGGTCAGCGGCCACCCATCCAAGTACTGACCGCACCCAGCGTTGCTTAACATTCAATAGCGACAGTTGACTGTCTGCACCACTGAGCTATCGAGGCTGACACCTCCTTCTAACTCGAGAACCACTTTATCGATTTACATATCGTTTTCACTGATAAATTTTGCTTCTCAAGATAGTTTTAGGCTATAAATCATAACGCTACGTGTCATCGTGGCGGCTTGAGCTGTGAGCAAAAAGTCACGCGAAGTGAAGAGTGCGCGGACCAAAGCTAGTAAATTATTATTTATATTTTTTTAAAGAAACTGACACGGTTGGCTACGTCACCTACAACGTCCGTGATGTAAGCCCATAACACCGGGTGAACTAGGTGCCATGTCAGTGCTTCCCCCTTTGATCGTGCCGGCTACACTGAACTGGTCGGAAAACACAAACTATTTACATAGCCGTTTAAACCGACGTTTCATTCAGTGCGGTGGTACCAAACCGGGTGGGTTAAACCCTACCACCAAGTAAGATTATTAGGGAAGGGACCTACAGTTTTACGAGGAATTCGAACCTCCTCGGTCAGCCTCCAACGGTCAGCGGCCACCCATCCAAGTACTGACCGCACCCAGCGTTGCTTAACATTCAATAGCGACAGTTGACTGTCTGCACCACTGAGCTATCGAGGCTGACAAACTAGACTAGTAAACTAAAAGTAAAATTCGAGAGGGCTATAAGTACGTACAAGTTATCTGTACGTTTCGTATAACCGGCGTGCGCTTAAAGCCGCGTCGCCTGCGCATGTCTTTTCGAAACATTGCACAAGAAACATTACACAAAAACATTTATTTTCATACAAATGTGTATGGCCACGCCCCAATGTTTCGATATTTCTGTGTAATGTTAAAAAAAAAACATTCGCAGGAGACGCGGCTTAAGGTAAGCAGTGGCGTGGCTGGCACCTTGTTCCGATAGAAACATGGTGTAGGTAGTGGATTGACACCATGTCCCAGCAGGTGGGATAGCCAACAATGTCAAGTTCTATTTTTTTTTAAATATAAAGCGCGACATTTGGCGCCGAGCCACCCATGAGGTGTCTAACGACACCCATGGACATTCTGTCATATGCGGGGGTTACGAATGCCATGCCGGCCTGACAGGTGTATATTCACGCACCTTGAAGGACCCGAGACTGTACTTGGGGGGGAATACATAAATGGGCAGGGAGAGCGTTCCAGAGTTTACCGGTTCTGTAGAGGAAAGATCTGCAGAACCGGTTAGTAGGCGACCGCGGTTAGTCCATTCTATAAAAAATGTTTATATTGCCCGCTCCACGCTTACCGTTCTCGTCGGCGATGTAGGTGATGGTGATGGGGATGCCCTCTGGGGAGGTGTAGGAGAAGGAGCCCTGCGCGGTCTGCGCCTCCGCGTCCTTCTGTCCGGGGTTCTTCAGGTAGCCCTGCTCCTGCACCTGGATGCCGTTGCCGGTCTCGTAGCTGCAATACACAGTTGTAGGTAGGTACATTTCATTTATCCTATAGGACTAAACGGATTATATCCCCATGCAATTACAGAAGACAGGAGACTCTGCGCAATATTTTATAATTTATCCAAAATAGAAGCTGTTTTAGCTATTACAACTATACCTACTATGCCGCTATTACTATTGTAATTTTTTTAAAGCACGTCTTTTACATGTAATTGATACCAACTTAAAACTTTAAAAAAATATCTCTATACCAAAATCAAAGTTTTTGAAATCTTGATAATATTTAGGTTAAACAAAAATTTATTATTGGATGTTTGTACAGAATCTTTCACAATAAATTAAGTACGGAAACTTGTGTAGTCTACCCATATTAAACCTTATTTAAGCTCTCTTAAACATACAAACTCTATTAATAAACATTATCTTATAATCAGACTTCTCACTTCGTCGTCAGGCCGGAGCTGCGGCCGGCGCGGAGGCGGGCGGAGCGGGGCGGAGGCGGCGGCGTGTGTTTAAGTGTGTGTGTGTGTCTTTCTCTCGAGTGTTGTATGTTAAACACCAGTATAGTTAGACAGTTCCCACGCTCCCGTTCAAATAGCCATCGAGTGTGTTCAGGATGGTGTGTGGATGCAGGTGAGACAGTGCATGCAGTTGTTTGGAACCAAGCAACGAACATTTAGATCCTTGAACAATGTAAAAGTCGCACAGCGAACGTTGTAATAATTAAAATATCATAATAATATTAACTTGTATTAAAGTAGATTAGACTAAATTTAGTTAATTCTGAATTGTGCAATATTTATCACCCTAACTAACGCTCATCGGCTAGTAAAGAGAACCAACATCAGTGTTTCTTTCTAACGTCGTCGCGCGTCGTCGCCACGTTATCTGTGACATACCTTTACTACCTAGAAACGCTAGAAACGCCTAAGGCTGTAGCTAGATTCGTTAGAATTCCTACGAACTCGTTGATTTTCATCGAAGCGTTATTATATTAAATGAGATGGCATAGTGTAGCCACGCCCTCCGGGGTCGGCGGGGACGACGTCCTCTCTCCTCGCAGTAAAGTGCAAATATAATGAAGGGTTTCAAATATTACTCCGCGGGGGAGGCGGCGGCGTCGCGGCGGCGCGCGGCCTGACACGCGAACGCTTGCAACGCAATATCAGCGCTCGTTTCCGATCCTTCTTTGTTCTGGTACTACGTCCTACTGAAATGGCTTCTGCGCATTTTTCCGTTTTAGTCTTCTGTGTTGGTAGCATCTCCCGTGTGCTTTACGAATGTCGAAACGAGTAATTAATTAGCAAAATAATTGCTTTGAAAATCTAAGAATTTAAACAATTTTACAGCCCATCTGGCAAAGAGACGCGGTCATCAAATCTTATTTTGGTTCGCTTTGCAGAATCGTAAACCGACTGCAAGCAATAAAACGTTGGGTCGGGCTGACCCTTGTGACACACGCGTCTTAAACACTCTCTGTCTGCCCACACGATCAATCCTCTCGTATAATTAAATGGTTGCTAATAATACGATAATAAACATGTAAATAATTAATGCTGAGTCGAGGCCGCCCGCACACTTCGTGTGGGTGAAAAAATTGCCCTTGACCCATTTATTATTTGTTGTCAATTATTCAATTCTTAGATGAGCAAGCTCGAAGAAGTCGAATGTCTGTTTTCTTTTTTAAATTTTATCTCGAACAATTTGTGTAGACCAATTTCACACAATATTCTAACCTCAGATTTCTTTTGAACAGTTATATTTAGGTATGTCCCTGAACCCACGATACCCTAAGTGGCGATGACCCTAAGTGGGTGAACTGCATTTATAGCGCCAAGTAAAGTATAAAAAAACAAATATTCGCAAAAACAGTCTGTGGCGAAATGTTTCGATGCTGGTTAGTACATTTCTATCTCGCAATCCGTTTCTACAAGGTGTGATTAAATTATGTAAATTGTTCTTGTCAATTTACGCGACTTTCGCAAGTTGCAATAGACAATAACAACTAAACTTCGACGTTGTGCTAAAACCAACCCACACAAACCAAGTAAGTAATGTGCATTGTGCGTGCACTGCGCTTGGTATTGATCTCATACGATGGTTTAAACGCAATATGGATGAAGAGATAACATCGATTCTTTTAGTTATATATTGGATTAAAAAATATAGAACAATAAATCTATAATGAAGCTTATCCCGTTCTCAGACAGTTATTCGACAAAATTTTCACAGTTCCGACTAACTAATTTGAGTTCCGACGAAATACAATAAGGAGTACCTGCCATTCGCTAGGTGGCGTTCGTAGGAATTCGTAGGAATCAACATGTTAGAAGATTATTCAGCGCGCAGAGCAGCCTAGCGTCGCGTCGGTAGTCGTGAGAATCTATGTGACCTCGATGATCGCATGCACCGTGACGCATGAAAATAGTTTATCCTAGAAATTATTTTAATACAAAATCAAATCAAATCAAAATCAAAAGTGTATATTGTTAAATTCTTAGAAACTATTTACAAATCATAGGTATTTAGGTACAACAAGTTTCTAAATAGGTAATTAGGTAAAACCTCCCGCCTAAACTGGCCTAAATGGCTGCACTATAGGCGGTCAGTGTCTTCGTTTGAATAGTCTACCTATACAATACAATTTAATAACAAAATTGTCGAGAGTTCGAACTACCCACAGAAATCGTATCATATGCAACGTACCTGAGTAACGATAGCAATGCATTCCGTAGCACCTACAAAGAATAGGCAAGTCATTAGCAGGCAATTGCGAGTGTGTGCGTGATATAGTATTAAGTAAGACATCTACATCACACCAGAATACTCAAGCAAGCAGCACAGAACGAGTAATGTGGTATAGAAGATTAACTGTAAGATATTTTTTTGTAGTTAGTTGAGATAGTACAGTATGCACATATACTTGATATATTAAAATATGCAATGTAAACTATATAATAGATTACAAAATATATTAATTAAAACATTTTATATAATTGAATATTAATAAACTAAAAAATGAAAGAAAGAAAAAAAAAAAAAAAAAGACAATGATGAAAACAAATTACCTATGTTATATTAAATACATTTTTAGGGTACAAAGATCAAATAAATGTAGTGCAAGTACAACAAAAAATTTGTAATGTGAGCATTTCTTTGTAAGAGTTTTTTTTTTTTTTTTTTTTTTTTTACGTTACTAATACGTTACTAATCTGAGTCTGATTTCCTTGCCAATGGTCAAAAAAGATTTTGCTACGTTTTCTATCTTAAGTCTGGTCGCTACTTTCAAAGCTCTCTAGATGTGTCTTGCCATGAGAAAAAGCTCCAGGGCTACCGATATTTTATTCAACTTTACAGAAGAGATGGACGTAATAATTTATGTTTTACATACACTTTATCAGTAGCGCCTCCCAGGGTCAGGTTACTGTAATGCCCAGCATCCTAATTATATTATTTCGTTACCTAGCTCTTTAATGCGTGTATACGAAATCGCGTCGCGTCAGTACACATTACCGCAAGTTAGTTATCTCAAATGACGTACATCCACGCAATATTGCCGAAAGTGATATTAAGGACGCCGAACAGGCTCGACGTACGTACACCATAAAATATGTGATGTTAAGTCCCGGGCTCGCCCGTGACTCATCCCGCCACGCTACACCTGCGCGATAATGCCTCGAGTCGCTGTTGCAACACTACTCTGGGCGTTGCACGACCGATCTCAGACACGATGGAATAGCTCAAATAAATTTGACAAATAATACGTTTGACACTAGTGGAATGCCACACAGCGCTTACTCTCCATAGTTAAGCAGTTCGAGCCAAAACGTATGCGATCTCTCCCAAGAATCTAGAAAATTGAGTAGCAAAGTTCAGCAAGAGCGGTTATAGCTTGTAGGAAGTAATTACCTGGTGTAGTTACGATTACCGTGTGGGGCCGGTACTTATAAAGAATCGCCCCACTGCATCTCTCCCCGGGCATGTCGTAAAAGGCGACTAAGGGATAAGGGCAATGTGCCGTGCTAAAGGGTGACGGCATAGCCATCTCTCACCTTGGCACGGTCCTTCCACCGAATCATGCAGCAGGTGGATCTTCGTGCCTTACTTGCTGTTTGATAGTTATCTTGTTCTAATACATTGCTAAACGTGATGGTCGGTGTTATGCTGTAATTTACAAGAGTACTTGCAGAACAACTTACGATTACCTACTCTGCTTACCCTGATTGTCGGGATACAGCGTGTGGTAAGTATGTAATTTCGATTAACTTGCAACACACAACATATATTCTAGCTAGACTATCCTCACGGAGCCGGGTTTCCACATTTCAAGCTTCGTTCAATTCCAAATGAAATTTCAATAATTTCAAATCCAAAGTATAGACAAGGTCTGAGTAGATCGAATCTAGGGTTAATGTTAAAATAGAGAAGGAGCTAGCGAACTTTAGCAAAGTTCGAAATTAATCTCATGTTACAAAGCGACGCCGCATCGCGACTGAACAGCAATCTATCTAAGCAGTATCGGGTGGTGCCGGTAACGACCGAAAGGTCAAATGTTTAGCAACCACCTCAGGTGTGGCTGGGAATCACCAGTAGTAAGTTATTGCTTATATTTTCCATATATTGGTCATATAACAAATTAACTGATAAAGTTTAGCATATCACTTCTGGTGTAATATTCAAGACTTTAAATTGTAAACGTTTTTTTGAGGGGTTCTATAAATTTTTATAAATTTTTTTAAAAAATTTTTCTATAAATTTTTATAAAAAAGGTTTTTATAAATCTATAAGTAAGTAACTTACACAAAGTAAACTGATGCGAAAAGTTTTTCAAATTTTATAAGCAAGATTTTTCTTAGTGTGAGCTATCGAATCAAGTAATTAATCATAATAATCATTTGTTATACTGAATGCATATTTCAATTTGAATCTGTTAAAATATTCTAGTATTATGTTGGCAACAGTCATTAAGTGTGAAGCCAGTCAATTGATGCATCTAGCTAATAGATACAAAGTATCGCGTGCAAGTGACGCGCGACACGAGTCCGTGAGTTGTGTGGCGCATGCGCAGCGCACTGGCGCGCCGTGCCGTGTTCACACGCGCACCGCTCACGATACTCCTCAGGCTACTACTTATTTATGTAGTTGCAAGTGTAGAAACATAGTTACATAGGTTTAACTTATTTGTAGATGTAGATTTAATTATCACTTAACTAGGGTACTGAGTATTATACAATGCAGAATATGGTGTTTGTCTACTTGTTACTCTAAAACGTGCTATCTAGGCCAATTGCTTGGAAGGCTGCTGAATCACTTAGTGCCGGATAGATTCTAACATTTTGCACGAGCTACGTGACGTCGTTGTACGTCATGCAACTCACCGCGGGCAACAATTAGCCCGAAATATTTATAGTAATCGAATGTCGGTTTTCCATTTCAGGTTTCCGTACCGTAGGGGTACGGAAGCCTATAACTAAGCCTTCGTCGTCCATCTGGCTGTCCTATCTTTGGGCTGTCTCTTTGGAGCCGTAGTAGGTACCCGGTTGAAATTTGTACAGAATATATGTTATTTATTATAGCTGATATAGGTACTTAAAAATAAAAAAAATGATAAAAAATAAGGGGTTCTGCATACAAGAAATATGTTTTTTTTCAACGTTTTTAGTTTTTCGTATACTCTATCTACATACAACCGTCAAACTTGGTGTGATTATAATGCATACGCTTCTCTCAAACTCAAAAACAAGACATAATAAAAACCGGCCACTTACTTACGTGGTGCTCCGGAAACCTGTGTGCGCGAGTCCGACTCGCACTTGGCCGGTTTTATTAATAAATTATTATTATTATATTTAAATAGGTTTATGTAATAAGTATCTTACTACATAATTACATGCTAATGTATGATTGCGTATACAGTAAAGTTAGGTTGCCCTAAAACGAACATAATATTACCGTAACATTATTCGCTGGCGCAAGTGACATGTTACTAGCTAATATTTATTTGCACATGTAGTAACGCTACGATAATATGGTTTAAAAGCTTGTTCCGACGCCTAACGTGGCCTTCCCACGTAGAGTATACTCCCAGTATCACTAACTACTTGATTGAGATACGTGTAGTCAAGTTACGAGAACCATAACTTGAAATGTCGCGAGTCTCGTTAGTTTGTGACAATACAAATTATCTATGTTTTATTTTATGACTTCGATGTTTCTTATGCCTTCGTTACTAGTTTGGCTGATTTAATTTTAACGTACGTAAAATTGTTTCTTTATAACATTTTGTTATTAGATATTTTGTTCATTGTAAAAATGCCATGGTCGACTAGTTATTAATTTCCCTAAATGATGAGTTTGTATCATGCTTTCCCGTTTCCGGTTACCAATGAACTATCGCGAAAGATCTGACACTTCCAGATATATTAATTACGGAGGAACATACATACATACCCACAAACATAGACTGCCAACCACATTACGCTTCCTTTTTGGCTTTGCCGTAGTCGGGTAAAAACAAGCTATTTAGCCCCGTTTCACACATACATGGCACCGTACCGTGTCGTAAATATGTGTAAAATGGGGCTTACTTTTAAATGGTAAGTGCCGAGTAACCAAGTGTTAAAATATTAGTATAAGAGAGATCCAACACTGTGGGTACCAACTGATTATTGGCTATGTACCCGCAACTCTGATGAAGGGGTGCTATCACCATTCTCATAATTTCTTTCCGTAATACCTAACTCCTGGAAGAATACTTCTAGAATATAGCCCCACCAAGACCAAAAGGAATTGCTGAGAGGCCCAACTTGGTGGTAACATATGCAGACGCAGCAGCCACTATCGTACATCACACCAAGGGAATATACTTACTTGTACTGATAGGAGCCGTCGAAGTTGACCTCCTGTGACTGTCTCAGGATGGGGATGCCCTGGCCCTGCTGCTGGTACTGCGGCTGGCCGAACTGCGGCGCGGCGCACACCACCGCCACCAGCATCGACACCACTGCGAACTGCATCACACCACAACACGTCACACATTATTACAATACTCTTGGACAACAGCTTTTCGATTAATGTATGTTTTACGATAACAGCCAACTTTAGTGTGAATATTCACAACAGTGTCACATAAACTGACTCGTCATTCTGGTGGTCCGCGGCAAGGTCCTGGAAATCCATGTCCACGCTTAGACAGTGTAAGTATTCGCAAATTCAAGATCTATTAGAGCTATTTCGTAAGCGTCCCTTTGAAGGAATGAGTTCGTGGAGATGTAATTGAATTTTCCATATTTGTCTCCGCTGCGTGGCAACGCGAAGATGTTTATTTTTTTGCGTTTATCTAAATCAACATATTCTGAAATAGGCAGTTTGCGAGTGAGGTTAAGTGTGCCAACGGCAGACAAATCGGTGGGTGTTCTTGACAGGTAATGATGAATCTCCGCCGAACATAGAATGTCGAGGGACTTTAAGAAATAATGAAGAGTTAATTTTGATGATATTCTGTTGCAACGGACTAAAATTGTGTATTTCAAAAGTCAAATGACATTCGAGTCTATCTAAATTAATTCGGAGCGTAGATTGATGCAAATGGATCGGAATGGGTTCGGCGCGGCGGCGTGCTTCGGTTATAGCTCTTGCGGCAGCGTGACCCATCAACATGTCGTCACTCACAACGCGCGATCTGGTTCGACTTTTCGTTTTGTTCAGTAATAACAATTTAATATTGTCAAGGCCTAAAAAGTTATTTAGCGGCTCGATGGCGTAGAAACAATAGTCCGATTTCATGTTTGATTCTCGAGTAAGAAGATCCTTTCAGCTTATCACTGTCTTTCCCAGAACTAAAAAAATAACAATGCTGAAAATGAAAAAGGGTTTTCAGATCCTTTTTAGCTGTATTATATCTTAAGAGCTACTAGCTAGCTACATTGCGTGCACGATGCGCTTACTGCGCATCGTGCACGCAATGTTCTGTTTTTGGCTTCACAAAAACTTAAAAGTTAGCAAAACAATAATACCTACAAGAAGAAAACATACAGGGAGAGCAATATAAATGCAAAAATGCAGAGATAAATAAAAATGTTATAGAAGAAATTTTATTTCAATTATATTTATACACGAACAGGAAAATATACACAATACACAAATTTCTTTCAGACATCTAGGTTTTAACGTTTCTAGAGAAATAAAAAAAAAACGACACCAAACAAGTTTGAGTGTTTTCTTTCGTTATTCATTTCGAATTTTTAATTTGAAGTTATTCGTATCGTATAGTTTCTAGTATGAAAATGATTATTTAAAATATTTGTAAATTTAAATCTCCCTACATTAAAAATATTGTGTGAAAACAATAGTAAATGTTCTCAAAAGATGTTCTATGCATTTTCTAATAGTGCAGGTAACGAGTTAACAGTTATATTATTGTATAGTAACAGTTCCCTCGGAGCACGGGACGCTAATGAAGACAATACGGTGCTGACGGTCGGCGCCCCGCGCCGACCGTCAGCGCTGTCGGAACAGGCGGCGTGCGTAACGCGCTCAACTTCGACGCCTAAACATGCCACCGCGCCTCTGCTACACCGCCCACGATGAGAGATAAACTGCCTTCATCGTTTAGTAATTGAAACTGAAAAATGTTTAGATTCATGTACGTAAGCCTGTTGGACATTTATTATCCAGTATATTGCATTTTGCATTACAAGTGCTTAAACAACAACCTTTAAATATGGCATTTGCAAGCAATACTTCAAGAGTTGCCCAAGAACATATTTTGGTTACATTAAATTTCGCAGCAAAAATTGCTGGGCTTACGAATATGATGCATTAACGGTTGATAGTTCGATGTAAGTGTACTGTTTAATGTTTAACATGACCTACGGCGAGAGTTGGCAGTTAGCCGCCGCGACACGGTGCGGCTACATTTTCAATGTTATAATTTTCATTTGTGAATTGAGTATTTTTTTATTGAAAGCGCGAAATTTGTCGCTTAGCCACCCATAAGGAATCAGCAATGACTATTTATACGGGTACTGGGTAAAAAATTTATAATGAATTGTCCGGCTGAATCTAACGACGCCCATAGACATTCATTGAGTAAACTCATAAAATTATTTATTCACTTTACATTACTTTATACGACGTGATATTTTAATTAGTAGGAAACCTGTTCTGCTTGTGAAATTCAAGACTGGGAAGACTTTAATTTTAATTGAGCTCCAGATAATTTTGAGAAGGGGTCCTCAAATAATATCTGGAACGAGCTGAAAATTTGTTTAAATAACTTTTCATTTTTGATGTAATTTCGATACTTTTTAAAAATATAACATATCACACATTTTAAAAACATTCTAAATATTAAATTAAAACTACAAGAAAGCTAACCTATCACCAAAAATAACGTTATGATAATATTTGACTCCTGGGGTATGTTTAAAGTATATGAATTTGCCTATAACGTAATTGTCCACCGGTCACACTGAATCCTGGTCACTTATTTTTCCACATTTCTATGTTAATTTCCCTTAATGCACCGCACTAAGAAATAAACCTCCAGCCATGTTTTTATTTTGATTTGATTTTGATTTTAAAATTCGATAATTTTATCCAGAATATTTCGTTTCAATTAACACTCACCGTTTTCATTTTGGCGTGAGGATTTTGTTCGACTAATAATTCAAATGTAGGATGATACTGCTCGTGTACTCGTCCGCTGAATGATTTTTCAGATTCGCGCCAACACCTTATATACCTGTGCCAGCGCAGCACGTAAAATTGGAGTAGTCTCCGCCTATACGTAGAGACGCGCTCACACTCACACACACTCGCCGGGGAGCTATCACACTGCCGACGCGCGCGCCTGTGTGCGTGCGAAGCTGAGTATGCCATCTCAGTGAACCACACACACACACATGCACTGTCAGGACTTTCCGTAGGTGGATGCACTCACACTCTGAGACAAAAGATGCACCTCCTGAATGTGTTAGTTATAAACACACAAACAAAAGTCTATATTAAATGTTGTAAGCTCTGATCTCGGTGTAGCCGGTAATAACTTACTTAGTCAGGTAATCATGTAAGATGGTGACATTCGAAGGCACCTTGTGGTGATATTATCATAAAATATTCCTAGAAATTTTAATATAAATATCATTATTAATAATGATAGACCAACTAGTTCAAATGGTTTGAAGTTAGCATGAAAAATGTCGTGCCTAGATTTTTTATTTTTTTTTTTATTTTTTATGGAAACTGACACGGTTGGCTACATCACCTACAACGTCCGTGATGTCAGCCCATAACACCGGGTGAACTAGGTGCCATGTCAGTGCTATATTTGTTATAATATAATAGAAAATTAAGTTGACATTTTTTTTAATGATCAATCAAACAAAAGTTAGCTCTTGTTTGCTATACTCGTACGTGTGAATGGAATGAGCTTTAGGTAATTTTCAAAACATAAATAATAACCTTGACACTACCAAATTTAGTAGATCGAATAAATGAGCGCTTCGCTCTGAAGATGGATGGTACATGCATTGTGCATCTCTTTAATGTCAAATTGATCTTACATTTGACTGGAGCATGCAAGGTTACCCGGATGTGGTCGCTGGAAAAGGTTGTGACATCTGATATTTAGAAATATGCTAGTTATCCGCTGACCCTAATCGTACAAGATTCCACCTCGTACATATTTTCGTCCGTTCATAGTAAATAGGGTTTAATATCGTATTGAAAAATCGTCATTAATACAGCTATTTTAAGATTAAGCTGCTTTTGAATATGGTATCAAAAGCATAAGATATTTTTTATGGACAACCGTCACGGGTCACTGTGCCCAAAACTTCGAAAGAATATTAGACACAGCCAATATCACCACTCCTCGCGAGACCACGTTCAGATAGGCGCCATGCCAGCTACAAGGCGGACAAAGACGTTATTGTCTAATTTATTAACATGCCTTTTGAAGATCCCCAGGGAACATCTTACCGGAAGACCGTTCCAAATTATATTTAAAGCAGCAGTAGGTAGATACCAAATCCACATACAAGAGGTCTCACTTTCATAACCTTCACACAGAACTTGAACCACTAATAATTTCAGTTTTACTTAAAGAAGTCGGGAGACCGTTAAGAAGTTATTTTTGACTTTTTAGGATCGGGGTTTTTTTTACTTTTAATTTAACTTTATTTCAAGCTTTTTTTAAAAAACCCCATGCAAATCGGGCCACTTTTTAAGATAATAAATTCTTGATTACTTAATTACTTGATTACTTGATTACAAACATAGTTAAGAACCATCCCGATTAAACCAGCTTTCTAATTAACAATAAAACCGCATTCAAATCGGTCTATCCGTTTTGGAGCTACGATGCTACAGACAGACACACCCATACACATATATACATATATCTAATAAAAAATAATATATTACATTGGGGGTTAAAACACACACGCATCGTCGGTTCATTGAGCCTGTTTTATCGGTATACTGCTATGGCCGCTGCTCTGGCGAACTCGCTTCCCTCATCCCACCTCCTCCTGCTCGCCTTTGCTAAATCCGTCATACTCTTGCGGAACACCCCTTTGTAGTCGACAGAAGAGTTCTCCGAACTACACGAATCTCTAAATCGTTCTTGTGTCGCACTGCGAACGTGTGCAATGGGCTTTCGGGGAATATGTTTCCCGATTCCTACAATCCACGGGTCTTCAAATCTCGGGTTAAAGTCTTTCCCCAGTATCATTAGGACTGGCACCTCCTGGGGTGAAATTTGTTGCGCCGGAAGCTCCGACCTCGAGAGCACAGCTACCCGGTTTGGCAGCAATAAAAATAAATAACCGGATGAAGCTCTTTTTACAAATAAAACCGTCACTTCCATGAATTAAAAAGTCTCTCCATGTCTCCCCAGGTGGACCTTGTGGAGAATAAAGCCTGTCTGGTAGCAGAAACTGAAGGGAAGGAACTACAAATAATATCAACGGCAAGCACCATTTCCACCCAAAACAGTGTAACTAACCAATGCATGTTATATTCACTTACAAACACTTCACTATTAACACAACAAAGTTAATCTTTTATTTTTCATTGTAATTACAAAAGGAATAATACAATACTCTCGATGTTATCAAAAATTGTGTTTCAATCAACAAAATGCGAAAATGCATTGTCAGATATATGATATTGTGTTTGTGGAGAACAATGATTTTACTAATGAAGCTACATAGTTTTTAATTAGCTTTTTGGTTAGTTATAATTTTATTATATTTTAAAATATAGCAGCGATATGCAATAATCCGCTGTTTAATTAATACCACACATGTGAATCTAAATTATTAACTTATTCTGGTTTAGACATCTATTTGTTAATAATATAGAAGTGATATGTAAAACCCATATAGGATGAAAAATCAAAATAAATGTAGACATAATACTATTTACTTACTTTTTTATTTCTGGAGGGGGTATTTATTTATTTATTAATGTTATCATATTATGAATTCAAAAGTGAACTAATAATAATAAAAGTAAAACTTAGACCGGACTTCTTTAGGTTTAGCCTAAGCTTCCACATTGTATGTAACTATAGCAGGCCTCACGCACTCTATGTACTTGCGCGCGCTAACTACCTACCGCCCGACGGGCCGCCGACGGTCTTTTTCAGTAAAAATTCGTCAGCCGCGCGAAGTATACATAGACGCTCGCCCACGCAACTGCGCGCAGCTGCAAAGCAATAACCACTTTACACTCGATCGTTAAGGTACATTTTCGCACGCATCGATTGGCGATGTGAAACAGTAGGCTATTAAAGCCCGAAGGTAGGAACATTTTCTATGGAGTGATTTATCTGTTACGAAGTAACTATTAAGTAATCTGTGACTATAGTTTCTTAATTAAATTTAAACACATGTAATTGTAAGTACCAATATGAAGCCTCAATTTATTACCACCCCCGCTTGTAGATAAACGCTGGGGCGGGCGGCCGTGGAGGCGGCGCGACTGGCTAAGTGGCAAAGTGGAGCCTCGGTTGGCAGCGTGGCATTTTGTGTTCAATTAAAGTTAAGGGTATATAGTACTTATACTCGTCGAAATAATAATTATTCCAGTGATAATATAAAAAATTCACAATATAAAGGAATTGCGAGGAAACTTTAAGTGGTGTTATAAATGATTTACGATATATTTTAGCATACATTTCTCTTATACTGTTATTTCAAAATTGAAGTACTTATATTTTTTTTTTTGGGGAGCACGACAAGTGGCGCGCGCCAGACTAACGCAGAGGTGTAGTCCGACGGCGCCCACGGGCATTCGAATATTTACGTTATATACATATAGGATTAATAATTTACATCCAACGTTTACAAAACATATGAAAAAATATTGAAAGAAGCTTTCGAAAATATCCCGCGCTTGAATAATAAATAAAACTTCTTACACATTACCGGTGTACATTTTAAGGAACTGGTTATTATTTATTAAATGAATCACATCAGATACAATATTTATCTCGTACGTTAATGAATACAATTATTCTCACATGTTAACATCTCAGCGCATGCGCCACCAGGCGGTCGTGAGGCAACTTTAGACCGGAACATTCGCCGCACAAGACGAACAGTGCAATGTAAGTATGCTTTGTTCAATAATATCCTGTGAGAAACGACCGAATGTCAGTTGTACCTACCTGTCGCATACCTATTGACGCTCCGTTCCAACTGTGCTCGACAAATATGAAAATAATATTTTTTTTTTATTCTCTCGGTCTTATTTTCTATATTTACGTTTTACGAGATGAAAAGTATGGATGTTCGGTCATAAGTTCAGAATATGATACGACTTGAAATAAAATAAAATGAGAAGCTTTTATTTGAATAGGATTACTTTTATTAATGGTAATATTAACTACACAGTTAATGAAAATAAAACATTTTTTTTTTTATGGAAACTTGACACGGTTGGCTACATCACCTACAACATCCGTGATGTCAGCCCATAACACCGGGTGAACTAGGTGCCATGTCAGTGCTTCCCTTCATTTCGCGCCGGCTACGCTGAACTGGACGGAAAACACGAACTATTTACATAGCCGTTTCGACCGACGTTTCGCTCAGTGCGGTGGTACCAACCCGGCCGGGATAAACCCTACCACCTAGTAAGGTAAGAAGGGAAGGGACCTACAGTTTAACGTGGAATCCGAACCACGGTCAGCCTCCAACAGTCGGGCCCCCATCCATGACCCCATCCAATAACTGACCGCACCATTAAGCTGCCGAGGCTGACGATCCCTTAGTCGACTTTTACGACATGCGACGGGGAGAGATGCAGTGGGGCTATTCTTTTTAAGTACCGACCCCACACGGTACGTAAACTAACAACTAAAGTTGAAATCAGGTTAATTAAAAATACGCCTCGGCACGTGGGTCACCAGGCTTGTAGACAAGCATATCGTCCAGTTTGTCGACTACCTCAAAAGAGTTCTGGTGAATTCTAGTGCCCACGCACCGAGGGTTTCGACGGCGGCGCCGCCGTATTTAGGCCGCTTGTTGGCGGCGGCTGTAGTCGCTGCAGCCCCGGCCGGACGGGAGGAAAGTGGAATGTGGGTCGGTGCTTGCGTGTCTGTGCATGTTGCGTCCCACACGAGCGCCTTTCCCTGTTGCCACGGTACCAAGGTCAAGCCGTCAGGTCTTTTACCGTCAGATCGGTCATAGGATTTAGATTGCCATTATTATATATATGTACTTTTCAATGAATAAACAGTTTATCATCACGTTAGGTATCGTGCGAAGTGGTGAGGGAAATATATTATTATGTATTAAATAATTATAAATGATCCCATAAATGTATATAAATATTACGAACAATTTAATATAAAAAAGTTAAAATTTTAAATTTTGAACTAAAAGAAAGTAACCATACTCGTATGTTATGCGCTGATACAAGCGGAACGTAAAACGAAGGTGATGTAGATCGGAACTATGAAACGTTTCATCACCCTGCCGCCGCGCCACGGCGCGCCGCCCTACAGCCTGGGAGGCTGCGCGGCTCGGCCGGATGCGGCGCTACGAGACAGAGGCGACACGGCGCGGCGCGGCGGGGGCGGTGCATGGCCATGGTTCTGATATTTCTTTCACAAGTTAAATAATTGTTGCCTTTGTGAATTCATGACGTTTATATCAGGGATAACAATTAATTTGTGTTCCCTATACTCGTATCTAAGTAGTCTGTATTCTTAAACTTTAGCACTTTTGGTGAATACAGTAATTGTGTTAATGTACGTGTTACACATCACAAGGAATAACTAAAACATGATTACTGTATTAAATATATCATAATCATAATATTAAAAAAAAAACATTTATTTTAATTGCCACCACAAAGTTATAATTGGAAGGGTTGGGATGGTTTTGGTTTTTTTTATTTTTTTTTATGGTACCTGACACGGCTCGCTGCACGACCTACTATATCCGTGATATCAGCCCAAAACACCGAATAAGCTAGGTGCCATGTCAGTGCTTCCCTTCATTTTTTGCTAATAATGAGAAGAATCGGGGTCTTTATAATTACCGACTAAAATAAAGGTGAGATTTTTATAGTTAAAAATCATTTCCGAAACCCTACGTCTACGCTCCGTCCGTGGATTCTTTGTTTTCCAACAGCAGGTGGAAACAGGTTACACTAAGAAGACGTTATTTATGGAGTCGATATTTCGATTTCGTTTGAAGGTTGATATTTCGATATAACATCTAGAATTGACATATTAGATTACTTCCAATTCGCTACCAAATGGACCGGCGAGGCGCGCGGACTCGCAAGCAAGCGGGGCGCGGCGCGGCGCGGCGCGGCGGGTGCGTCGGATGCGGCGGCCAACACTGATGCAACGTTTGAACTTTATTATATCGAACGACAATCAATCTAAGTTGAGAAATATTTTGCGATGTACGGCAAAAATGTATGCAGATATTACCGATACTTACAAGTATTATAACCATAGTAAACAGTTTGTTCTTTCTAACTAAAGTCATATCACCAGTTAGGCCCAATAGCTGTAATAATAGAGTAGTCGGCGCGAAATGAAGGGAAGCACTGACATGGCACCTAGTTCACCCGGTGTTATGGGCCGATATCACGGATGTTGTACGTGATGTAGCCAACCGTGTCAGTTTCCATAAAAAAAAAGGTACCAGGTAATAGAAAACCACCACAGAATTGTGTAGAAACATTTTGAGTAATGGGCTAATTTTGACAAATATTTTTGAACATGATGATAAGTGTTAACAATAAATAGAAGCGTACCGATGAATAACAGTTTGGGAAATGTTTGTTATATTTGATCGTAGTTCATAAGCAGACAGAGGGTTCCGTAGCCATTCTCTTCTTGCACGCAAGGCGAGCGCGAGCGCGGTTACTTTGTATATCGCCGCGTGCGTCGC
The DNA here is from genome assembly GCA_946902875.1 of Nematopogon swammerdamellus. Lineage (NCBI taxonomy): Eukaryota > Metazoa > Arthropoda > Insecta > Lepidoptera > Adelidae > Nematopogon > Nematopogon swammerdamellus. Next base: position 13,473,087 of record OX336340.1, read on the forward strand.
TGCTAAGTCTGCGCACCCCGCGCACCTCGCCACGCACAGCCCCTTCTTCGAACAGCTAGTAAAACACGATACCTTTCTTAATAAGAATACTATTTTCTCTATAACCATTTAAGATATATTTGTTAAGACTTTTGCCGCAATCATTTCGTTATACCGCCTAAAGTAAAATTTCTTAATTCCGTTTAGATTAAGTAGGTATACTAAAAAAAAATTTTCATGCCGTAAAGACAAAATGCGTATCTCTATAATTTTTTAAGACTTATTGAGCTTTACGTTCTGAAATAATCGACTCGGACAGAGCAAAATGTACACATTTCATACTATAACTTTTATTAAATTAAACATTTTCTTAATAATAGTCTTATCCTACTCGACCTATTAAAAAAAGCGAGTGAGCTGTGCCGGAGACACGGCGGTAGATTCGTGAATTTACTTGATCGAAGATACCTATCCTTCCTTGTCCCACACGAGTATAGATTGGGAGCAGTATTTTTGGAAAACCAACGGATGAGTAGTTGTGGATCAGTAGTATAATTAGAGCAATTAAAATGTAGGTTAAAAATATTTTACAAGCTTTTATTTATCTTACACCGTATGTTGGTTTGTTAGTATGTGTGGGTCAATTCTTGGAAGCCAAATTAGAACCACTTCCTCTTATCCTACGAAGTTCAAATTTTTAGTGTTGGTTCAGTTCCGAAGACAATGCAATGTTATATAAAATAAAATAAAAAAAATTATCTCGTCGAGGCCTATCATTTCCTCCAGCGCATATGTAGTCGTAAATCAGTAGTTTCCGAGATATGCCCTCTCAAAAAATGGTTCCTTTTTCTTTCCGAAACGGCTGAACCGATTTAAAAATAAACCAACTATTTAAAAAAAGAGTAATTTTTCTACGAAAAGAAATAAATTGCAAGTCGATCTGAGTAGTTCAGGAGTTATAAGCATTTATTAATTTTCGAAGCCTTTTTTCTAAGGGCCATATTTATAGAAGGGCTTAATGTACGACTCTTGGGTATGTTGTCTTAGCAAGTCGGAAGAAGAACCACCTTTAGGACGATATGCATCACCTTCCTGTAACTCTTATAGTTTTTGAGATCTAAGTCGCCAAAAGTTCATAATTTTCGTAACGCAACTTTTTGTGAAAACCCTCCCGCAGCAGGATAAAGACGTTTCATCAAATTCACGTCAAAAGGTGAAGCATCGTGGGACATCTGACTGAAGTGAAGCTTCCTTCACAACACAATAACTCAGTCCGTTAGTACTGCTGTTCACCATTAGATGGCGCTGCAAGTATTTTGCCACTGCTTTGCTAGTGACAATCATCTCGCTGTAGTATAAGATTTTATTGTTCGTTCAAGAGCCAGGCAAAGAGGATCGCTCGTTGCAACTAACTTCCGTTCTTTCGTAATTTCATGCGTGATGTTTCCACTTTTCGCTTCGCTTCAAAAATATGTTTATTTTTTATTTATTTTTATGTGATCCGGTATGGGTGGTTAAGTTCGGAGGGGCCAAAGCACTGCTCCGATCAGCCAATGTCACCTCCGAGAAGGTTCAAGGTAGGTGCCATACCTACCGGAGACTTCGCTGGATTGCTGCTGGCTGGCTATACTGGCTGGACTAGAGGAGAACACAACCGAGGCTGCTATGCGGCCATCTTACATCCAGTACGGTGGTCTCAACCCATTCGGCTACAATTTGAGTCTGCCACCTTGTAAGGGGCAAGGGAAGGTCAGGAACCTACATTTTTGACTTAGCTCTTACCGCCTGTATTAATAAAGTTGAACAGGAACAAAGTTTCCACATGAAATGTTGTAACCTCCCGGGAATCGGGAATCTAAACATGCAAGTTTCAAGAAGATAGCTCAAGCTGTGCACTGTGCGTACGTGCGCAACTGCGCAGGCGTACAGGTTGCGACAGATGCCTGATTGAATGTTTAAGGGTGATTGTCAGGATCACTGGGTGGGTAGGGAACACTAAAAGCTACGAGTATAGGCAATAAAAACAGATTTATATAAAATCTAAAACAACCATTTAAAATAAGTTAATCGTTAATTTTTCTACATGAAAGAGTTTCAAAATTAATTTTAACAATGATTACTCTAACTTCAGTATTAAACTATGCAATAAAAAGCTACTGGCATTGCAATTCTTAGTGTACGAAGCAACGTATGATTATTAGTTGAGAAACTTGGATAACTGATCTTTATTGCTATTTTGCTATTTATTATACCAGTGCAATGAATGGACTGTTGAAAATTGTGCCAAATCAGATACTTAATTAATGTTATAGTTCTCAATGAATTCAAGTTTTTACAACTTCTGCTCAAAGAACTATTATCCGATTAGCATACAATTGATACATTCACCACTAACTATTAACTCAGAGGATCAGAGGAGTTTGGTATTAGAGGAACACTTCTAATACCAAACTGAGGTAAATTACGCAATACTTTAAACATTAGTATGTTGGGTAAAGAGGTAACATAGCGTAGGCGTTTCAAAGCACTGAAGTTATGCATCTGGTAATAACCGAGAGGTGAAACGAGTTCTTTTATTGTAGACAACGCCCCTTATAATTGTACGTGTACTTTAAGTACACACATATACTTAATATTTAAATATATATGTAAATATTTATGGAATCTTACATTGCTGGTTACATCACCCATGGGCTGACATCATGATTGTGAATGTCAGCGCATCACACCTTGTTGAACTAGGTGACTTGTCAGTGATTCCCTTTGGTTGCGCCGGCTACGCTGAACACGATTTATTTTCAAAGGCGATTCGATAAATGTTCATTTATTGCGGAGGTACCAATCAATATGGGTTAAACTATACCTGGTAGCATGATACGGAAAGGGACCTACAGTTTTACTTGGAATCCAAACCACGGTCAGCCTCAGAGGTCAGACGGTCATCCATTCCAAGTCAATATGTATGTCGATAGATTTCACGGACTATCTTCTGAAGCAGACATAATTTACATTAAATGAATTTGCTTCAATAAGATACATGTTTTGGTTTAAGATCTACCTAATAAAAGTAGTTAACATTATGAAGCTCAATTAATTACAGAAATTAAGAATATTATTGTACATTTCAAAAGGCTACGCAAGTGCGTAGTACCCGTAACCGACGAGCATGCATGAAGAACATTATGGGAGTGGAAGAGGCGGCAGAGGTGTGTCAGGATCGTGGCACGTGGAGATCCGTTGTCTCTGCCTACCCCACCGGGAAACAGGCGTGACGCTATGTATGTATGTATTTCAAAAGACTTCAACGAAGGTAAGAAACCCGATAGCAGAAGGGTTTCCTTTTGATTCGCATTGATGTCGTTTGATGCGGCGTTCTTGCCCAATGTCGCGGTCGCGCCACCTTAACGCCCATCGCGACGCCGTCTAGCGGACTGTGAGAGAACTACGAATAAAGTTTTGTTGAAACTATTTTACCAAGTCACGGTAGATGGCGCAGAATTCAAATAAGGTATGCCATTTATTAGGTTAGGATACAATATTTCTTATACTATTTAACACAATGTATTAAAAATTATATGCAATCCAATCTTTAATGCAATCTTTTTTTCTCCAGCAAATAGGGCTGGAGATTCAAAGGGGCAACGCGGCTAGTGTTTTGGGTACGGTGGGGGAGTCGGCGGAGATAGATGAATTTTTTTTATCTAATAGGTGTTAATTTTAGTTTTTTTTTCATTGTTATTGTGATTTACTTATAGGTGAATTTGTATATTTTTGATTTACTTATATTTATATTATGGATAGATATGTGAATTAAAACTAACGATACAGATTAATGTTAAAAGTAATAGAATGAATCTAATTAATTAGGTAACTTATAAATAAAAATTCTCCTCAATTTCTGCCAAGGCTACCATGGTTCCATGGTCTCTCTAGTACGCTTTTAGCATTTACTTTTTGAATTTCTACGCTTATGTTGAATATAAAGAAACCCTTGACACTCACGTCACCGTTTTGTATTATTTAGTTATTATGTTTTGTTATGTTATATTGCATTATGTTATGTTATGTTATGTTATGTTATGTTATGTTATGTTATGTTATGTTATGTTATGTTATGTTATGTTATGTTGTCCTGTTGTGTTATATTGTCTTGTTGTTTAAGTGTTTGGAATTACTTGGAAGTGTGAATTTAAAAATAAACTTATCTACATACTTACTTACCTCTTACATAGTAAGAATATGAATTCATATAGTTTTCTGCGCGGTTCCATCAGCTTAAATTAAAATTGTTCAACAATGGTGCGATCATTTCGTGTAATTTTAAGTAAAAATTATTAATATAGTAATTTAAATTTATCAATGTAATTTTATAACTGTTTCGAAGTTTTGTTTGTAATTTACCTACTTTTACAATATACTATACAATGGTTTTATTTGAAAAATGGAGTATGAATCATGTGATGAAAAAATTATAAAACACATTATTATATTTATTTATGTATATTGTATTATTTAGGTATATCTTATTACATTGCTTACCTAGTAATGTACAGTGCAATACTACTTATAAACTAAATTATCTACATTCAAAATTAGGTGTGCTTTTTTTCGCAGGAAATCATTGTTGAAGGCGGTCGTTCATGATATTCATCTTGATCTAGCTCAGTATCGAACCCTCGGCTTCGCTTCATACTGTGGCTGTAGGCTGGTGGCGGCGTTGTCACCTTCTGGTTTCGGAGGTAAGGTCACAGGTAAGGTCGCCAGGTAGTCGAGAGCCTTCTGTATAGCGGGCGGGATCGGCGGCGGTGTGGGAAGGTGGTCGCCCTGCAACAAACGTAGCTTTCAACTAACTACTTCAACGCGATAGGAAACCCTAACCCTCTTGAATATATTTTTCTGTTTCATCTGTATGAGTAGCTCGTATTAGAGTGATGAGGATATAATGTCAGTCAGTCAGTCAGCGTGTAGGCGTCCACTGCTGGACATAATTATGCCCTCTCTAATTTTCCTCCAGTCCTCCCGGCCTTCACCGGTACGGAACCACACGGTTACTCCAACGGTCGTCTACGATGATATAATGATTTCATTAATTTAAATAATAAACTTAGGCTTAAGTGGTGTTAATAATGTAAAACAAAATATCTACTGCATTTACCAGAACAATATCATTTGTTATCATATATTTTTTGTTTCTTGGAATAATTTTCAAACGTTTACGAAATCGACACTATACGAAAATCTCTAATCGTATTTGCATTGAGCACTCTTTTGTCATTTGAGCGTCTTTTGACGCATAATAATGTTCAAAAGTACCTACAAAATGTATTGAAAACCTGCACCACGAAAGTAAGTATGTTGTCATGCAGTAAAGAGTTCTTGGCACACTTACGACAAAGCGCGTACACGATTGTTTGCGACTGCATTTTATGATTTTTAAATCTCGCTGCTAACAATAAACAGTAAACACATAAACAGTAAAACAATAAACATTAAATCATGCGTTTTATTTAAATTCATAATAAACAATGTTTTATACCTTTAAGGAGAAAGAACTAAATTTAGAGTATCAATTAACAGGTAACGTAATTATTCCAAAAATTTTATTGAATACTTACACATAGCTATGAGCACCTGTCTATGGCTTAGCAAAATGGAATGGTCAAAATCCTAAGGGCAAATTTAACTAATGCTTAACCGGGTTCAATGAAGTGCAATGCCGGCAGATTGTGTTGAATTGTAATGAATTATTAGATTTGAAATGAAATGAAATGAAATGATTTATTATAAAAAACATGCAAATTTATTTATAAATATACCTAGGTACATAAATATTGTATAGGTTTAAAGTTTCTGAATTCATGACTTTGTTTATTTCCGGGACCCGGAATGAGAAAATAGTAAATATTAAGTCTAAACAACGTATAGTGTACAGAAATCAAACAAATCAAAATTCCCGTTTTCAATAAAATATATCGATGTTTACAAATAGGAAACAATCAAATAAAAAATAAAAAAAAATGAGTTTATATGCTAAAATCACTGAACTAACTTAAGAATAATTTGCTATCTACCAAAGTAAAATTAACTAAAACTACAATCTAAATCTAAAATAATATATAAATAAATAAATAAATAAATAAAAATGTTTATGGTCCCCGAGTAATCTCCTGGACAGAAAACTAGATTATATAGATTAAAACGGAACGATTTTTTTGTGTTTAGTTTTAAATAAATTTAATTTAATTTTAACACATTAAATATTCCTAATATTATGTGCAGAGGGAAAACGTTTGTAGGAATATTAGTGAACATGCATTGTTCATTCAGTAGAGGAATGCGAATGAGTTACACACATCTGTGTCATCTAGAGATGAGCCCAGAACCTTTCCTTGCGAGTTTCACAAGCGGCCGCGGCGGAGTGGTCGGGCGAGCGCGGGGCGGCGGCGGCGGGGCGGCGCAGGTCGCAGGTCGTTCTCTGATATTTCACAGCGACATTTGAACGCGTTGGCCAACCATCCTCTATCCTTACACACCACAACTTGTGATTTTACAATATTCCTCATATAAGATGACCCTGCTGGATTTTATAGCATTTAAATGAAGGTGTAAAGGCTACTTTGAATGTAGGAACTTGGAACGAAGCCCGTCGTTATGAATTCAGTCGAAATAGTATCACATTTAACTCCGCACTCGTCTTTACTACGAAACGCTGCTTATTACATTTTATTAACTTCTATAAATACTCAAGACTTTTTCATCTCTAAAAGCGAATAATGTCTTCGCAGACACCAACTACGTAATGAATATTAATAAAAAAATTATTATATATATATATTTATATATAATTGGTTTCTCCGAAACAGCTCTCAGGATTTGGATGAAATTTTGAATTGGGATAATGTTATTTTTTTTTCAAGTTTATCTAGATAGGTGTAGACGCCGAGCGAAGCTCGGTCGCCCAGGTACTATTCTTAACAGACAGACAGACAACAAAGTAATCTTATAAGGATTCCGCCTTCTCATTTTGAGGCACAGAACTATAAAATTCCTTCAAGAGAGCCGTGAATAGGCACCTGTCAGGCCGTCATGGCATTCACAAGCCCCGCATACGACCGAATGTGTATGGGTGTCGTTAACATCTTATGGGTGACTCGGCACCACATGTCGCGCTTAAAAAAACTTAAACATCAACGTTGTGCATTTTTGAATATTTTGGAATGGTTAGGGAATAATTTCGCACGAATTGTTTTATTTATCAGTATAAAAGTACTATCATTTATGTCGTAAAATACAATATTCATTTATTGCGCTATCGTAGACAATCATGAAAATTTATATTACATAAAAAATTTAACACTACAGAACTATTATAATTATTTTATATCAAAAAGTTTATTTCTCAGAAAAATCGACTTTCATCCATAATTTCAACGAATCTTACGCTTTTTCGATCAGGCTACGGATCTGACAAGAGTTTAACATTTTTTACCCATCTAAAAAAAGTGCCAAGCGCCGCTAAAGAGGTTTCGAATCTTACGCTTTTTCGATCAGGCTACGGATCTGACGCGAGTTCTGACGCGAGTTTAACATTTTTTACCCATCTAAAAAAAGTGCCAAGCGCTGCTAAAGAAGTTTTCATTTCAAAAATCAAATCATAAACTCTAATCGTTAAAATATAGTGTGCTAAAACTCAGAGACAAATTCTTAAAATAAAAGTTAGATCGCTGTCAAGATCAGACAGTTTAGGTTAAGTTCACCAGAAAACGGTCACGACGGGGTTCATAAAACGTTTGAAATGGCCACATTAATTCGATCAAATTGCTTTGACTCACGCTATTTCGCTCAGCAGTGTACCTATCTATCGATTAACAAGCGCCTACTTGTAATAATTATGATGGATAGCTCAATCTATTGAGAATTTTATACTCGTTTGAATTGATCTAGTATCTCAAGAAGGCATCTGCCTCCATTTACGTTAAAAATACTTGAATTACTAAATAAGAACTTCTAATAATATTGAAGAGACGTCGAACATCTGCTAACAATTATGTGCAAACGATTTTGAATTGTGTCAAGGAAAATCATCTGCGAACTAACGTGCGAATTTTCCATACTACTTAGGCTAACTATTATAAGTATCTACCTGCTTTAATACTTAGTATTCGATTTGAAATTAGCCATTTGGGTTTCTCACGATACTACTTACTACTTAGCAGTTGTCGTAGTTCTTAGAAAATTATAATGTGTATGGCTATATATTGTGATAGGTACTCCATAATCGATAACTAATGTCATAAATAATTGTCAGCCTCGATAGCTCAGTGTTGCAGACAGTCAGGTGCGGTCAGTACTTGGATGGGTGACCGCTGACCGTTGGAGGCTGACCGAGGTTCGGATTCCTCGTAAAACTGTAGGTCCCTTCCCTCCTAATCTTACTAGGTGGTAGGGTTTAAACCGCCCGGGTTGGTACCACCGCACTTCATTTCTTAATAACTCTGAAAGTACTGGACCGATTTTGTTGAAATTCAGGGTGTATTAGTATGCATGCATGGGCACTACTATGTGGCATGTCCAAAAAAAATTCTAACTTTAGGTACGTAAAGCAAAATTAACATCATAAACGTGATCTATTTCAGATATAAAACCTACCATTTAAGGGACTTCACTTAATAAAAAATGACCTTATATAGCTGGAACCAAATATGATCCTAAAGTACCTACCTTGTCACAAAACCTAACTAATTAAAAGTAGTGTTGTCTTCTTGTAACACATGTCAGATATGAGATAGCACGATACGAGCGCAAACTGTCAGTATGAACAAACACCATTTTGTGCCGTAGACAATGGTTATTTTATGCTGTGTTGCCACACGAAAGCTAAATTCGAGTTTTAGTTTAGTTCGCGATTGAAGTGAAACTCTGAATAGACAAGAGTTTAATCTTTGTTTTAAATCTAGTCCTGGTTTAACCGCGTGACTCTGAATAAGGCAGAATGTTTTAAATAAAATTCTATTCCCGTTCGTTAAAATACAGTAATACTCGTTACAAAACATGATATTTCCCCGCGGAAAAAAATACTGCATACATCGAAGTTTAAATTGATTGTTAATAGATCGACAGTGCCGCGAGTTAAGCCCGCGAGCAATTAGCTGCATGTCTCGAATAGTTCACACCATTGCAGCGTTTCGTGCAGTGCAACGTCCCTCAGACATGCAACGAATTAATGAAACAGCAAAGCGGCGGGCTCTCGATCGATAGGTATGGGTTTCGAAACCCAGGTGGACCAATGCGCTTTTCGAAATCGAAAAAAAATCACACAAATGCTCGAGCGAAGGACAGTATTGTCAGCAGTCATGACGTGTAGCTTGTCCGTCTACGCTTGGACGCTGCTCTGCGGACCTAGCATCCCTTATTCTCTGCCACCCGTCCTATCTCCGCATGACTCGTCGCAGAGAGACTCAGCACCCTTTTGTTGTTGACATTGGGCTTTTGAGAACCCATCGGTTCCCTAAATCGTTTCTTTGTCGCGCTAGAGTGTTGATGTGTCTTCCGGCGAGTGTATTTCCTGAATCCTTTAACCTGGGTGTCTTCAAGCGTCGTATTAACGGGCTAGACAGCCTAGCAACAGTCCGCAAATCTGCTGGCATGGCACCTAACTGAGCGTGGTTTTGCGAGGAGAGGTGATTTTGGCTCTGTCGACTGCACCATTGGTCTCTCGGCACAGCCACCCATGCTGGATTACATAAAAAAAATTAGCTAAGAGCTATTCCGGTTAAACCAACTTTCTAATAAAAAAAATCGCATCCAAATCGGTCCATCCTTATGGAAGCTACGATGCCACACAGACTTAAAACTTATAACACCCTTCTTGCGTCGGGAGTTAAAAATTAGTCGTTGAATGTACCTGCGGTTGGAAGCCGTTCTCGTCGGCGATGTAAGTGAGGGTGATGAGAGTTCCGTCTGGCGTCTTGTAGCTGTACTTGCCCTCCGCCACCTGGATCTCCTCGGGCTCGCCCTTGCCGAAGTTCTTCACGTAGCCGGACTCCTCCGCGTTGATCTCGTTCTCAGTCTCATATCTTGAAAAACAATGGTGGACAATGTGTTTGGTCCCTATAGAGGAAATCTTTTATTTATAAGTTGTGTTTATTAATTTGTTTGTAATCATTCCTGTACTGGAATACATGAGTTTATGGTGTACTCTATTTTCTTCACAATCATTTTACGGGGCCATTAAAGTTACTTATGTAGGAAGGGGAATTTTGTAATCATATGGACATTTCTTTAAGCCAAACTTTGGGTTTTAATCAAATATCAGACTAATAATTTAACGAAGTAATATATTTACACATTGTAAAGTGACGGTTTCTCACACATTTTTGGATTGTTTCCTGAATCCATTCCACAAAATTATTTTTAGCTGCATTTTAAACAAGGTTTCATAGTTATAATAAAAACATTTAACAAGACAATATTACGATTAATGCAGGTACATGACTCATATCTTAGAGATTTCTTCCAGTCAACCATTAGTTGTTTAGTTTATTATGACTCCCTTCTTATATTAATAGGTGGCAGGGTTTAACCCGCCCGGGTTGGTACCACCGCACTGAATGAAAGGTCGATTGAAACGGCTATGTAAATAGTTTGTGTTTTCCGTCCAGTTCAGTGTAGCCGGCACGACCGAAGGGAAGCACTGACGTGGCACCAGGTACACCCGGTGTTATGACCTGACATCACGGATGTTGTAGTAGGTGATGTAGCCAACCGTGTCAGTTTCCATAAGAAATAGTAAAAAAAAGTGCATTGAAGAAAAAAAGATTATATTCGATATAATCGTACTTACAACCATTTATAAGTACCGTCAAAGTTGACATCGTTCTCGTATCGTATGATTTTAATAGGCTCCTGTGTCTGCTGCGCGTGCGCCGCCGCCGCCGCAAGCACTATCAACGATATCTGCAACAAAAACAATCACATTTGTTTTATTTGTCGGTATTAAAGCCAATAGGTATGTATGCATCTGTACGCTGCAACCCTGTACGCGCAACATTCACAACTTTAAGAATGTCGCCCTATGAAAGTAATTTTAGATTTTTTAAAGAAAAACTGGTACGGTGACTGCCCCCAGAAGTACATCGGACAGTCAGGCTCACCAAAATGTGGTTTAAGAGCATATACATTTATTTCTAAATTACAAATTAGTATTATTTGTAATGACTTCTTTTATGTAATCATGTGTCAAGGTCGTGAAAAATTATTTGAAGTATGTTTGATTGATGAACGAGTAAATTGATGGCATATGATATGGTTGGTAATGTAAAAATGAAATAACATTGTCACTCGCCGTCGCTCAGATGTTATCTATCACATATCTAGTTGTATTCTATCTGATGATTTTTTTTATTGAAACCGCGACATGTGGCGCCTCGTCACCGATAATGTGTCTAACGACGCCCATTAACATTAGGACGTATCCGGAGGATGCGAATACCATGCCGGCCTTACAGATGCCACTTCGAGCCCCTCTTGAAGGACCCAAGACTGTACATGTAATTTTAATGCAGTGATTATCTCTCTATCGCACACAGTAACGCACTGAAAGCCACGTTTCCGGCATAAGTATACTACATAGTATTCACATTTCACCGCTAGACTTGACTGATGTCATGCAGCCGGGCTTTGTTTGGACTACAACTAGCATTGGAACAAGTAACAATGCGCCATGCGGAAGTTATAAGGGAAAGTTAGGTTGCGCTACACTTCATTGTCTCCTAGTAAATTTAAGTAAAAAGGGGATTTTATATGCGAAGAATTACATTTCCTGTTCCATAGGTTGTGTTACTTATATGACAGGGAGCGCTTTTTCTGATGCGATATAAACATGGGATTATCAAGTTATTTGGTTCTCAATAATATTTATTGAACTATCTTTAGGGTTTACCGTTATAGATAATTTCCAAAATATAAATTTAAATCCAATCATATCCAAAGATTTGAAAGAAGTTCCGTATTTGTGTACTTAATTGTCTAATGTGTGTATCAGTTCAGTTCTTCAGTTAGAAACTCTTATATTCATATTTATGTTATTAAGAATGCAGAATATCTATTTTTAACTTCATGTGACTATTTACTTTATTTTCTCGCTTTAAAATACTTTTTTGAATCAGCAGGAACCAGGAACTACATGCAACCGAATATTAGCCATTTCATTACGCGTATTTCTACTACCAACTTTTAAAAGCATTTCACGTTTATGCACTGGATAGAAAATTGGAAAAGTTTATTATAACCGAGTACACACCGTCACTTTCATTTTAATATATTGACTATTATTTATTGGATATTCTCGTTAGAAGAAGCTCCGCGGCTAAGGTCTGCATACGCCACGGACAATGCACAATTTGAGTGTGCATCTGCCTGTGTATAATGTTTTTATACCTTCAACTTTACCTATGAACTCGGTACCCGCCGCCTGACCCGACTGCACCGCCGCGCCGCCGCGCCGCCGCCGCCGCACCTCCGCGCGTGCCATACAGGGGACACCGTCAATACCACATGAACATGCAACTCAACAACTACTTATCCACATTGTTTGTTTTTTATTAAACATAATGTCACGCCATGTTTCTTAGAGTCTAGATAGACGATGTTGTAATACCTTATAATATGATTGCAGTGTAAAGTAGGAAATTCGAGACTAAAAATTAACGACTAAAATATCGGGCATATTATCAATTTATATCCTTACATCAATTCAAGGAAGTTTTTTTTGACGTGATAACGTCACGTCTTATAAATTGATGAACACCGGCTGCACGCACGAAAAAGTGTTACGTTCCATCTGAGCCTGTGTGTGCAAGCGAGAGCGCGTAACAAGCGATAGAGAGGCACAATCGGCCCAAGCGTCGGCTTGTACACATTTATATCTCTGGTTCTAAAGTACCAGGGCAGCAGACGTTATCACGTAAAACTATCGTCCGTAAACCGACTTTACAGACAACCAATTTTTTGCTTATCTTTGTTTCGTATCAGTTTCCGTCTTTCTACTATATCATAGCATTTTGATAATTCATACTCACTCTGTGGATGTACGAGTACCAGTGAAAACATAATTCTAGGAAATTCCAATGAGGGAGTTCAAATCGCAAATGACGCATTGACCAGGAGTGATTTGTGAACGGCCTGTATACTGCAACGGAATACATCTCTGTCGCCGGAGTGCATCGTCGTATGTCGACAAGGTTTACACTTGTGCGAAAATTCAGACTGGCTTACCCTTTAGTCGTATGTTAGTAAAGCCATCCATCACCATCGGATTATTTTGTTAATTAGTGAAAGCTTTATGGCAGGTCTTCGTCGGGTACTGCTAATATTTTTCGTTTCCAAAAGAAGTGACATGACAGACGACCACAGGCACTTACGTGTTTATAATTTTTCATCATCATTTATTTACATATATTTTGTACCGTGTGGGGCCGGTACTTTAAAAGAATAGCCCCACTGCATCTCTCCCCGTGTATGTCGTAAAAGGCGACTAAGGGATATGACTCCCTTCTTATATTACTAGGTGGTAGGGTTTAACCCGCCCGGGTTGGTACCACCGCACTGAATGAAAGGTCGGTCGAAACGGCTATGTAAATAGTTTGTGTTTTCTGTCCAGTTCAGTGTAGCCGGCACGACCGAAGGGAAGCACTGACGTGACACCAAGTTCACCCGGTGTTATGGGCTGACATCACGGATGTTGTAGGTAATGTAGCCCACCCTGTCAGTTTCCATAAAAAAAAATAAAAAAAAAATATATATATATATAATCTTAATGGTGTATAATGTATGTTGCTGACATTACTTTGGGCTTTCGAGAACCCATCGGACTCTGACAATCGTTTCTTTGTCGCACACCTAGAGTGTGGAACTGTCATCCGTCGAGTGCGTTTCTTCAAGACAGCCTAGCAAAAATCCGCAAAGATGCGGCATGGCGCCTCACTGAGCGTTGCTTCGGGAGGAGAAGTAATTTTGGCTTCGCTGACTGCGCCATTGTTCCCTCGGCACAGCCACATGTTGGTTTACTTAAAAACATGACTACATTGGTGTGTGTGCGTTTATCTGTTTTTTTTTTTATGTTCAGCATATTTTGAGCACCTATAGAAACTTTGCAATGGACAAATGGACAGTAGAAGTTTCCAAGTATATATTATTTATAATATTTATATTGTTTGTATATTACTATTGTTTAGAATGATCTATTTCTAAATGTAAATAGATATTGACAACGTCAACGCTAGTTCAAACGATGTACGGAATATTGTAGGATGGAAGGACACATTTCATACATAAAAACTCAATTCGATCGGTATTTGACGTTTACGTAGCTGTCACGTTAACTCGGACTAGGCCCTCAGGTCGAGAAGCGTACCGAGATTGGGCGAGGGGCAGATGTTCAGCCACGCACCGGACTCCGCCTCCGACGCCGCCAGGAGGCGCGCTCTGTCGATGTCGCTGCCATTCAGCGAGAGAACACTTCATTTTTTCATTACTTTTATAGGTTTTTTATGTAAAATGACACGGTTGGCTACATCACCTACAGCATCCGCGATGACAACCCATAAACCTTCGTGAACTAGGTGCCATTTCAGTGCTTTCCTTCGTTCGTGCTACACTGAACTGAACTGGACGAAACTACACTGTGGACGGAATATACGAACAATTATTTACATAACCTTTTCGACCGACTTTTCATTCAGTGCCAACCCGGTTAAACCAGCGTTAAACCCTACTAAGAAGGGAAGGGGCCTCCAGTTTTACGTGGAATCCGAACCAAGGTCAGACTCCAACGGTCGAGCGGTCATCCATCCAAGTACTGACAACACTCAGGTGTGCTTATGATCACAGTCGACAGTCGGCCGACCGCACTACTGAGTTACCTAGGCTGACCAACTACTAGTACTAGTAATAAGTAACAAAATGGTTTATAACCTGGCCGTATTGAAGAAAAGTTATTGGTTTATAAGTATACTATTTGTTTATTAATTTTAGCATATTTAATAGGTGGAAAAGACGATAAACCTTCTCGCGGAAAGTAAGTAACTAATGGCGAGGCCAAAGGCCGAACTGTATTCTGGAAGATGATATACCTTCTCGAAAAAAGTAGGTAAGCCGAGTGCGTTCAGGGAGATGGTAAAAATTTTCGAAGAAATTAAGTAACTAAAAGCAAGTCCGAATGCCATTTGCGTTCTGGTAAATAATATTATTTCTCGACGAACTGTGTTCAGGTAATCGATAAACTTTCTTCCGTCCTCGGACCTCGCCCTTAATGACTTGCTTTCTTCGATATTACATAATATGGTTTATGCGACGCTCGCCTTCGGCCTTACCCTGAGTTACTTTATACTTTCTTCAAGATGGTTTATTGTTTAATTGAACGTAGCTCAGCCTTCGGCCTTGCAGCTCTTAGTTACTTTCTTTGAGAAAGTATATGATTTAGCTAAACGCAGTTTCGCCTTCGGTGTAGCCATTAGTTACCTAGTTTCTTCGAGAAGAATATTGTTTACCTGAACGGAGCTCGGCCTTCGACCTCGCCCTTAGTAACTATACTACTATTTCGATAAAATTTCAATGCATCTTTTTGAAAAATATTTTATGCTACTAAAATAAAAAAATATTTGTATACGCACAATTATTTATTTTCACTATGTGTGAAGTAAAAAGAAAAACGATCCCGTGGATCATTCAATACTCGACGCAGGCAGTAATGAGGCGGCCAAGTTGTAAAAAAAATTAGCTGACATTTACATCATGCCTAATTAAGTGTGGATAGGATGGCACGCGCGACCGTGTGCGAACAATTATATGTACGCCTCCAGCCATTCCATAGAGTGTCTTCCACTGTTATTTCCATAAAGTGCATTTTGTTCGGTGTCTTTACGAGAGTCATGATGTGATGAAATGTTTCTGTCATAATTCTGTTTTACTGTGGTTAGATATATGCTATATAGATATATGTATTGTATGCCCTGAGCCTGACTTAAAATCAGCGTCCTTCTCACCAGTTTCCAGACTCGCTGGAGAGGGACAAAGGCTGTCTTTTGGACACTTTGTTTTTTTTTTCCAAAAATGACCCCCCAACAATAAAATTCGTTCATTTATGCTATACGTTCGTGGTACGTAAAGGAAGGGACGGACCTGTTCCTGGCTGGTTGTGTAAGTGTGGGCAAGAGGGCCCTGGATCCCTTATAAGCTGTTGTGTTGCGGAGTCGGGTGAGCGCTCATCGTTTTTTCTTCTGGTGCGAAGGTTGGGGAGGAAAGACAGGGTAGGCAGTAAAAACACTACAGTTTACGCGCGAAATTTGAATGCCAACTGGCTATCTTTAGAAACCAATCCGTGATTGGGTCATCAAACGTACCAAATTTCAACGTTTTCCGTCCAGTAGATTCGGAGAAAATAAACTGTGACGAACAGACACGAGAGTGATCTTATATGGATTCAGTTTTTTTCCTCTTTTGAGGTACGGAACCCTAAAAAAGCAAAGAACCTTCGTGAGATAAGACGAATAAGTATCTGTTTAAATCAAGTAAATGCCACAGCTCTAAAGCTGGCTTCTGTAGAAACTGCGGTACAGTCACGTCAACGCAAAGTAACCCTTGTCGATCATCGACGTGAACACAGAACAGCGATCGGCGGCGACCGTCTTCCCACACCGATTTCTTGCTCTGTGGACGGGTAGCTATAGGCAAACCGGTAATCAGTTTTTATTGAGTAAATTAAATTTCTGTTTTCATAATTGAGCAGGTTTTTAAAATATTTCTTTGGAAATTATAAACTTTTTAAAGTTTCTAAAAAATTATATAACAGAAGTGGTTGAATTTAGCCGCGTGTATAGTACTAGCTTATAATATATCCTACCATTCTTATGTGTGCCCGAAAACTTCAGTGAAAAGCCGATGTCTATTGATTGAGTAGTTCTCGACTTATAGACCACCTACGAGTAGAATTGACGACGGCGCATCGGCGCAGCTTATTTGGAAAATATACCTTTACCCAACGCTCGTGACGTCACTGGCCGCGCTAGCATCGGGTATATTTTCAAACACAGAAAGTGAAAATAAAGCCCTTTAAAATGTACCTTCACCTAACATTTGTGACGTCACTGACCGCGCTGGCGTCGGGTATGCCTTCAAATGCAGGGACGCGCGCACAGGCACTTTAAAATATACCCGACGTCAACGCGACGGGACGGCGATGTTCGGTCTCTCGGAGGAAGGAAAAAGGAAAGAACATTTAATTGACAAACCAAAACGACATGCGCCGCCTCAACATTAGGTTAGGGTTAATATATAGAAGATACGTCGCGTAGCGACGCATCTTCTATATATTAACCCTGGTTATTTTTTTGAAGTGAAAACTTCTTTAGCGGCGCTTGGCACTTTTTTTGGATGGGTAAAAAATGTTAAACTCGCGTCAGAACTCGCGTCAGATCCGTAGCCTGATCGAAAAAGCGTAAGATTCGAAACTTCTTTAGCGGCGCTTGACACTTTTTTTAGATGGGTAAAAATGTAAAACTCGCTTTAGATCCGTAGCCTGATCAAAAAAGCGTAAGATTCGTTGAAATTATGGATGAAAGTTGATTTTTCTGAGAAATAAACTTTTTGATGTAAAATAATTATAATAGTTCTGTTTAAGTTTTCACTTCTGCCGGCACTCCCAGAGTGCAACCCGAAGCTTTTTTTTAAACCACCAAAACATCACTCATACCACTTTCCTTCCTTCATACGGAATATTAATAACAGCATCATCGCGTTGGGATCGGGTATACATACATTAAAGGAAGCCAAGCGGAGTTTCGTCACTTGAAAGTATACCCGAGAAAAGTGTTGCGCTCGGGTATATTTTCAAGTGACAAACTTGCTTTGCTACTTCTTGAATGTATACCCGAGCTCAACACTATGGAGCGTTGGGTAGAGGTATATTTTCCAAATACGCATCGGCGCATCGGTCGGTGAGTCGGGCTGTGCGTCGCTTGTTACAGATTTTCCGCTTTATTTTTTTTTCACAAATAGCGCGACATTTGCCGCCCAGCCATGTCACACTTTCATTCATTTATTAGGATGACCCGTAGTGTGATCAGGTGCCGTGCTGCTTTTAACTATTTTATTTTCAACTTCCTTAAAAAAATATCCCACTGTATCTGTTTACTACTACTGTGTGTGTGTGTATGAGGGTGTGTGTGTGTGTGTACAGTATCTGTTAATACTCGTATTACAATTCAACACATTATAGAAAACTGTAAACTTGTAAAACAACATTATAAAGCCCGTCTCCCACATATTCATTCATGTCTCTGTACATATTTCACAATATGCTGGACTGAACCGGCCTCGCAACGAAGATGCCGGGTCGACCGCGCCGCCTCCGCCTCGCCACCGCGCCACCTCCGCTCCGCCACAGTTCACACATGTCTTGTACTTATTTCTCTAATTCATGACTTCTCCGCAAAAACCACTTGTTTCGCAAAGAGAGCTAGGAGAACCATAATTAGGGGGACAAGATAATAGAATAGAATAGGAACTCGATCTTTTTTGCACACAATTCATAGAAGAACAGCACACGAAAAGAAACAAGAAATACAGAAGTGCGCAAAGGCAAACTTATCACTACAAGTAATTTTTTCAAGTCAACCTTGAACGAAGAAAGAATAAAATTACGACTACACGATTGTCATAGTTTACACTAAGTAAGGGAATTTTATAGGATAAGGGGACGGAAAACACGAACTATTTAAATAGCCGTTTCATTCAGTGCCGGGCGGGATGAACCTTACCACCTAGTACCGTAAGAAGGGAAGGGTCCTACAGTTTTACGTGGAATCCAACCACGGTCAGCGTCCAACGGTCGAGCGGTCACCCATCCAAGTGCTGACCTCACCCAGGTGTGCTTAACAACAATCGACCTACCGACCATACTTCAAATATCCCCACAGAAAATAATCCTAAGGTGTCGCATAAGTCACATGATCTTGGAGGCCAACTTACAGGCCCATTACGCGAAATTGTGCTCTCATCGAATGTTTCCTTCAATAAATTATCGGTGAATAAATTGATCGCGTCGGACGTTGTGTGGCTCGCTTCACCATGGCTTCACCGTCTTGTAATGGCCAAGCGGCTTAAATTTTTGCACGAGCTGGATCTTGTAACTTCGTTAACTGAGATTTTTCCTCAAAATCTTCCATAAAGTGGATGGACACAACTTCAATTGCTGTGCATGACGGCGAATGGACTCATTCGGGTCCTCCTCAATACTAAGCTACACAGTAGCAACCAATACATGGTTCTTGGAATTTCTTGCTCGATTGAAGATTATGTGTAGGGTAAAATCATTGACTTGGTAAAATCTTCCATAAAGTGGATGGGCACAACTTTAATTGCTGTGCATAACGGCGAATGGAATCATTCGGGTCCTCCTCAATAGTAAGCTACACAGCAGCAACCAATACATGGTTGTTCGAATTTCTTGCTCGATTGAAGATTATGTGTAGGGTAAAATAATTAACTTGGTAAAATCTTGCTTGCTTGCTTGCTTGCTGTGCATGGCCGCGAATGGACTCATTCGGGTCCTTCTCAATACTAAGCTACACAGGAGCAACCACTCTAGGGATGTTTGAATTTCTTGCTCGATTGAAGATTATGTGTAGGGTAAAATCATTGACTTGGTAAAATCTTCCATAAAGTGGATGGGCACAACTTTAATTGCTGTGCATGACGGCGAATGGACTCATTCGGGTCCTACTCAATACTAAGCTACACAGCAGCAACCAATACATGGTTGTTCGAATGTCTTGCTCGATTGAAGATTATGTGTAGGGTAAAATAATTAACTTGGTAAAATCTTGCTTGCTTGCTTGCTTGTTTGCTTGCTGTGCATGACGGCGAATGGACTCATTCGGGTCCTTCTCAATACTAAGCTACACAGGAGCAACCACTCTAGGGATGTTTGAATTTCTTGTTCGATTGAAGATTATGTGTAGGGTAAAATCATTGACTTGGTAAAATGAACGTAGCACACGGTGAGTTTCGCGAACTGAACAACGAGCGGTGTTCTAGCGTAAGTATATTCATGTTGAAATGGCAAACCACAGACTAAATAGGGATAAATATGGAAAACTAAGCTTAACACAATTATACCGTCAGCTGACAAATCGGCTGTTGCTTAAAAAAAAAAAGTGACGCCGATTCTAAAAACCAACCTCTAAAAAACATCCTTTATTACGCGTATCAGCTTTAAGCTGGTAGTGTATCTAAAAGGTAAATAATATTATTATTCCGAAAACCCGAAACATTGCTCTATTTCTTCATTGCAGAATCCAAGCCAGCAATCCAGGGAAGTCCCGGAAAACATAAAAAAAACTATTCCAAATTGCCACGAACTGGAGATTGTAATAAATTCACCACGGCTTATGTTATGTTTAATTTTTTTTATTATTTTGACAGTTCTGCGCAAAGGTTGTCCTCAAATAGGATGTGATAATTTTATCCTTTGTGGACGCGAAGCAGTGACAGGACAGAACAATCCATGACAGGATTAATACGGCACCTGCATTCTTATACGAGTACCTGTCAGTTAATTGTGCACTGTACACAATTTAATGATCTTCTTCACAATATTGAAAATAAAAAAATAATTCTTGGGCTCTATAAGTTATGCAAACCAAATAGTTATCATAGTTACCTAGATATTATGATTGTAAACAGACCTGAATTTCTGTATCGTATCGTATTCAGTGCTAAAGGGCAACAGGCTAACAACCTCTCACCTTGGCACGTTTCTTCCACCGAGCTATGCAGCATGTGGATCTTCGTGCCTTACTGGCTGCTTGACAGTTGACTTGCCCGAATACTTTGCTAGATGGTGCGGTGGTCGGTGTTGTGCTGTAATTTACAAAGAGTACTTGCAGCACTACACAGATTACTCTGCTCACCCCGATTTTTGGGATACAGCGTGTGGTATGTATGAATGTGTCGTAAAAATTCTATAGGACGCTGATCTATCCATTTCGTCTGTTCACTTATTGCATACAGCAATTCTATTGCTTGCAGAAGGTATGTAAAACCCAGCGTGTGGTAATAAAATTAAATGTCAATATGTTTGCTTGGCAAAATCTAAAAAAGTAGCAATGTGCTATTGAAGTTTTTCTCAAACCCAGCAAACTAATAGAACAATCCGAAAATATTTAACTCACGTTCATAAATGCGGTCCACTTAAAAATACCAAAAAGTTACATTTAAATATTTAGTATGTCGGGTATATGTAGGCGTAGGTATATTTTCTCGTAAATGCTTACATACTTTATAAGTTTAGACAAATAGATAGAAATATTGACACATAATAACAGTCATAAGAAAATATGAAATAAAACATAATTCTTTGTATAAGATTTTATTTTTATATTAAAGTACCTACCTAGAAATAAGAATAAGGCGAATATCGACATCCTCTTTCGAGACCACTCACACTCTTTGTTATGCGTCACTATGCGTGTGCTTTTGTAACCAACGTATTTTACGTATATTATCGTACATAATAAAAATAAAGTATATGATAAAGTATTTCGTAATAAATAAAAATAAAGTATATGATATGTATGTTTGTGTGATTTGTTTGTATTATACGGTTTTTATTATTATATCATCAATACTAATAATAAATCTGTAAGGGATGGTCATGGAGTAAGTTGCTTTGTTTTTTTAGATATTGGGTTTGTAGACTCTGTGTATGATACTAAAACTAAATTTAGGATTTTTAGAAATCATTTCTGTATGTATGTATGTTCCACCATAACTCTTAAACCGATCATCTGAATTTGATGAAACTTCGTACAAGCACATTTACCTACACGGGACACAGGATAGGCTAAAATTCACTTCTGGTTACGCTAAAATGTAGCTCTCATACAAACCGAATTGTTTTGCGCGCTGAAATAAAGGTACACGGTAGTGGGCATACTTACTTTCTTCTATTTAAATACGAATTACACGCGAGCGAAGCCGCGGGGAAAAGCTAGTTATTTAATAAAAAAACACATATTTTTTTATATTTCGACAAAGTCCTCTTCACATAAAATTGTTCAATCTTAATCGTTTGTATTATACGCAATAAACATAATATATACATGTATTCTTAATAAATATAATAGGTATAACATAGATTTACAATCACATAAATACGATTATATAAATGAATTATAATAATATTTATTCGTTTTAGCATAAGATAGCATATAGATAAATTGGATAAGTATGTATATGTATTATTGGCCATATAAGGAGATTTACAAAAATTATGGCACTTTAGAAATTATTGTATTACTTTTCAATATATTAATGAACAGGAAATCGAGATGCTTAATGTACTCCACTAAATATGAGCAAATTATACATAATATAGTGTTAGAATTAAAACAGTACTCGTATGCATTGTGTAATGACTTGGTATACAAAGGCACACACATAACAACCCTCAGACGTCACAGGTACATAGAGGCACTGACACTACCCCACATAAGTCTTTGTTTCGGCTCATACGCCACGGTACGCATGCGCGGTAGCGATGGCTAGGCGGGCGGAGGCTCTACTGCTGGTAGTAGGTGCCCTTGTAGTCTAGCGCTTGTCTCTCTTCGTGAGCGCGCGCCGCGTCTGGGTTGTTCTTGGACTCTAGGGCGGCACGCTCCTGAAAATAACAAAATTAACATTCTGTATTATACTACCTAACATTATTTCTTCCTAGCCCTTGCCACAATAAACGTCACCAAAACAGACAATCAGTTTTATGGCTCAGATCTATTGTCTGTATCGTGTGGGGCCGGTACTTAAAAAGAATAGCCCCAGTGCATCTCTCCCCATGCATGTCGTAAAAGGCGACTAAGGGATAAGGACAAGATGCCGTGCTAAAGGGCGACAGGCTCGCCACATCTCACCTTGGCACGGTACTTCCACCGAGTCATGCAGCAGGTTGGTCTTCGTGCCTTACTTGCTGCTTGATCGATTAAATCTTGTTCGAATACTTTGCGAAACGTGGTGGTTGGTGTTGTGCTGTAATTTACCAGAGTTATTGCAGCACAACACCGATTACTCTGCTTACCCCGATTGTCGGGATTCAGCGTGTGTGATATGTATCTATTGTCTTCAATGGGAACTGGTCGGAATGATGTTATGGCTAAAAGGCTCAGGACGGTTTAAATTTACTATATGTAATACAAATTCCGTACCTACATTCTACTGATTTGAACATTAATTGTACTGGGCAATCAATTATTTTTAGATTTTGTTGAAGTATATTATTTCTCTATGGTTGAATTACATATAATATGTATTTTAAATTTTTCTGTAAAAATATTAACATTCAAGTCAAACACATGTCCATGCACAGACTTCGATTCCATATTTGTCATTTGAAAAATTGAGCAAATGTTCAAAAAAAAAATTCACCCTCAAGGTGTCTAACGACGCCCACGGACATTCGGTCGTATGCGGGGGTTGCGAATGCAACGCCGGCCTGACAGGTGCCCATTCACGCCCCTCTTGAAGGACCCGCGACTGGACTTGGGGGGAAATATATGAGCAGGTAGAGCGTTCCAGAGTTTACGGGTTCTGTAGAGGAAAGATCTGCAGAACCGATTTGTACGCATCCGCGGTAAGTCCAGCGTGTAGGGATTCAATCCCTGCCCAGTACGCGTCGTGCGGAGGTGGAAAGGGGACGGCGGGATCACGTTAAACAGCTCCTCCGAGAGCTCCCTATGGAATAAGCGATAGAACACACTTAGGGAGCCGACATCCCTACGGAGTAGCAGTGGTTCTAGATCGTGGGACACTTCGGGGTCACCCACAAGTCGCACGGCTCGACGCTGGATCGAGTTCAGAGGTGCAAGCTGGTATTTGGCAGAGCCATCCCACAGGTGCATGCAAACGAGTTCATCAACAGAGAAATATTTGGAAACCAGTTCAAGTGTTCGCGGTTGCGTCCTTCTTCCAAGGTCGCTGTTGCATCTTTAACCGAGTTAACATTTTGTTCAAACCAGTTTGACGTTGTACTTGGACTGACTGCGTCAACATGCCCCCGAATAACATGAAGGTTAATTTTTACAGCTCATTGGAATGTTTAACATTCAATTTACAGTAATTCCATATTGATGACTGGACCTTCTATGTTGGTCCGATCCATATTTGCAAGCTAACGAGCGGCGGGTGGGCGAGTGGTCTGGGCGTCGTCAGTCAGTCCGAGGTTCGAATCCGGTCGGCGTGTACCAATGAGTTTATTTTTACGAAAAATACGTGCATACCTACACCTGCTGCTTCGCCGTTCAAATCCAGTGTAAAACTGTAGGTCCCTTCCCTTGATCCTTACTAGGTGGTAGGTACAAACTGTAGCCCACTGCTTTATTACCACCTTACTGGATGTAAGATGGCCGTATAGCAGCCTAGGCTGTGTATCTGTATCCGGTATGACACCTATGGTCTCGAATGTGTTTTTGGCTGGTCGAAACATGCACTTTGAGCCCTCCGACTCAGCCACCCGATTACATATCATAATGGTACCGGATTACTTAAAAAATAATAAGTGACATCGCTGAAAGTATCTTGTTATACTTATCAAATTACCTGGTTAGCCTTGATGCCGGCGTAAATGAGATCGAGACCCTTCTGGATCTCCGGAGAAACGGGCGGCGGCGTGGGGATGTGGTCTCCCTTGACCCGGAAGCCGAACTCGTCCGCGGTGTACTCTACGCTGATGACCTGCCCCTCGGGTGAGGTGTAGCTGTAGGTGCCGTGCTGCACGAGAGCGTCCTGGTTCTCGCCGACATTCTTCAGGAAGCCGGTTTCTTCGGCCAGGATGTTGTTACCAGTTTCGTATCTGAAACACACATCACTTATTTGAAAATGTCTCGGACAGAAAAAACTGGTGTGGTCGGGAGGAGAACTATGTTTAGCAGTAGACATCAGCAGGCTTTTAAAGAAGAAGAAGGCTCCTCTGCGATGGGTAAGGTCCACCTTCAAGATGGCCTTGGCACCGATCTCTCTACCCATATATTTTTCTCCAAGTACAGTCTCGGGTCCTTCAAGAGGGACGTGAATAGACACCTCTCAGGCCGGCATGGCATTCGTAATCCCCGCACACGATCGAATGTCCACGGGCGTCGTTAGACACCTTATGGGTAGCTCGGCGCTAAATTACGCGCCTTCAATAAAAACAACTAATGGTATTTTATCCTGAAGCTTAGTAACCATTTTGGCCACTTTAAATACTTATAGGTTCATACATACACAAATTAATTTCTAATTCTTATTTCAAAATTACCTGACTTGACAGGTGGTTGAATTGATTTGAAATTTAAAATACGTTGCAAGGAAAAGTGAGCAAAATTTAAACGTGCGGTGGAAAAGGACGTTCAGGAGAAAATAATATGTGGAATCCTTATGAAGTTAGTAATAAGCTTAAGTAAGTAGGTACGTACATTTATATTTTTATGAAACGAAGCTGCCTTAATGACATTAACAAAACATAATGTGCGCGTAATAGGCACTCTAATTATGTTACGTTGAGTAAATGAATCTATTACGATATTACGAATCTAATGTTTGCGAAATTCGAACAAACATGTGTGCATTTAGTCGTAGCATTTAGTTCACATTATAAAGGCTGGCGTCATTTAACAAAATATGTATGCAGCGATAATCTAATAAGTACCTATCGTAATGGCGGAACATTGTATGTAAATTAGCTGTTTAACCTATGCATGTGTGGTAGTGTTCCAAATGACTTTTTTTTTATGGAAACTGACACGGTTGGCTACATCACCTACAACGTCCGTGATGTCAGCCCATAACACCGGGTGAACTAGGTGCCATTGTTAGTGCTTCCCCCTTTGATCGTGCCGGCTACACTGAACTGGTCGGAAAACACAAACTATTTACATAGCCGTTTAGACCGAAGTTTCATTCAGTGCGGTGGTACTAATCCGGGCGGATTAAACCCTACCACCAAGTAAGATTAGGAGGGAAGGGACCTACAGTTTGTTGTCTACGTCTACGTCTACGATAATGTTAGAAATACTGGTGCGTCCTACCTACATCGACCAACATCAGTAGGTACATTTAACAAAACAGTTAAATTGGTATGTATGCACATTTTAGATATTTACAATAAAAATAATTGGGGGGATGAAGGATAAGTAATATAATGAATGCATTGAGATAATTTTTGAAATTTTATCTGTGTTTGTATGTTTGGTGCACGCATCACGTGAAACTACTGAACCAATTCGAACGAAGCTTTCATAAAATTATAGCGCTTAACTCGGTGCAACATATAGGCTATATAGATCACGCCATTATTCATATGAGCTGAGCAGTGGGGTCGTAAGTGATCGCAGTCGAATTATGTGATTTACTAGGCCCTAAATTCCCAATTTTTTTAAATTTTAGATTCAGTAGTTTCGGTGATAAGGAGGGATGCTCGATTTTCGTATATTTTCCTTAATGTCTTAAAGCATGAATTTTAAAATAATAAACAAATATATTTTTATTAAATGTTTTCTAATTTTGTGCCCCATAATTGAAATTCTTTCATTTACGCTATACGTCCGTGACTGGGTCATCAAACTCTTTCGTCCAGTAGATTCGGAGAAAATAATGTTGTGGGACTGACACGAGACTATTCCTATAAGAAAGAAAGAAAGAAAGAAAGAAAATTGATTTATTAGCACATAAAAACACATTACAAATTAACAATTTAACATATGGTAAACATGCCAATAGGTCCCATCTCAGCATGTTGCAAATTAGCACTCTTGCTAGAATAGTGCCAACTGCGCTGTTTTTCAGATGGGACCTGCCTATCTAGGTGGCGCCAATCTTGCGTATAAATAGTCATTATTTTATATTATATAAAAAGAAAAAAAAAAAAGATAAAGCACAGACTAAGTAGTCTGTGCCTATAAGGGTTCCATTTTTTCGGCGGTAGGGAACTATAAAATTCATAACATTGAGTATCACGATTTCAAATAATTAATAAATCACCCTGATTATAGACTAGTGTTAACTGGAAATCCCCTCAATACTCCAGTGGTCTCGACAACTTCCAAAGCAGTTTTACTCTGTCATCATTATCCCGGTCAACTAACCATGCTGTGACATTGAACAGTGGCCGATCAACTTTCAGCAATTACACGGACGGCAAGAAAGTGGTCCGACCGACTCGCCAGACTCGCGGGAGTGGCGCTACGTGAAGGTACAAATTACACCGACCACGATACTCACTTCCTCGAACGATGAACAAAATTGCGGTAAGCGTACTGCTTTGATTGATTGAGTTGAAATATATCTATATGAATATTGTATCTAGCAAACTGGAGCCGCCGCGAGGTCGCCTCGGTCGAGGGAAATGATCAACGTCGTGGGTCGACTCGGGTCGTGGCAAGCACCCGACCGATTTTATTTTATATTTTGGTTTTAATTGTAATTTTTTTATAAATATTTACTTAATTATTTTGTTAATTGTTATCCAGTATTTGCCAAACGCGATGTTCGCTGTTGTACTGTAATTTACCAGTGGTCTTTGCAGCACATCACCGATTACCCTGCTTACCCTGATGGTCGGGGTACAGCGTGCGGTATGTTTGTATGTATTTTTGTTAATAAATGATCCCTCACGCATATGATAACACTTCATCATAAATAACACTTTGCACCGTATGTCTATTCTAAAAGGTGTAATAATTTATTTTTCCTCCTGTAACTGAAATTAGTAATGAGCAAATCTGAGAGTTCTCTACCTAAAATAACTGTCTCTACATACCTTTGTGTCTTCAATATATTTGTTTAGCGAATTGGTCTAAATAGAAACTTACGAAGTCTTGTAGCTGCCATCAGTTCCCTGCTCCTTGTCGAAGCGGATGATGGGTATCCAGGTGGTGGTCTCAAACTGGTTCCTCCTCAGGTCCTGCTCGACAGACTTCTGCTGGCGGAAGTCCTGCGGCTGGTAGTTGTTGTAGTTCTGCTCCGCGGGCTGCTGGTCCGCCGCCGCTGCCTGCTGAGGCTGCTCCGGCTTCAGGCTCACTCTCCGCTGGGGGAGGGCAGCGCTGAGCGCGAGGCACGCGCATGCCACCACCTGAAACATTCATTACAAATGTATTAGAAAACTCTGCAGACATTTTGACAAAATGTAATATTTTGACCCATATTTCTCTAAATGTAGCCTTTCTAATTAAGTAGGTATACTTTCTTCGGTAATTATGATTTTGATTGTATTGTACCACGTTTTTGAAGCAAGCCTCTGGAGCGAATTTGAGAATTTTTTCCATTAAAACATGCTACCTATACCTAATAACAAATATTGTTTAAATATCTTCAAATAAAAATATATATATTATGTCTTTATTTCTTCCAGTTATTGAAATTCCGGTGTCTTGTTCGTTTATAAAATCCAGTAATATTAATAATTCACATTCTGCATTCAGTGTGCAATCAACCGATAAACTTGTAATAACAAAGCCGTAAAAAATCGTAAATGTTTTCATAAACACGTTTCAAACATTATACAAACACTTGTATACATGATCGTCAATTCAAATTAAACGAGTGCCATTAGGCTCTAGGCACTGTTAGTGCTGATTTGAATGTATGTAGGTAATCTATTCAGCTGATAGAGTGAAGTAACACTGTGCAACAAAACATTGCGGGTGAGCAAGAAGTCGCATTTCGTCTTATGCAACCCGGGATGATCAATTGGTGCGTCACAGAGAGCATAACAGATACTTTCATTGAAGTGTCCTGAGAAACGAATTTAAAAGAGCCGTGTTCGTGTACATATTATATAGTTATAATGTCGCATCTGTGCATGCCATGTGTGTACGTCTACACTGGTTTTGCTGCGAGCAAAGTAGTGGAAAATGTTTGAAACGAGAAAATGTTACCTAATTTGTAACAATATGATTTTAGCATATATGTATAGTGCACGCCTGTATTCAAACTTGTCCACTAGCATGCCGACAAAATACAGACAAATTCAGAAAGGCCCTTTATTGCAGAGGGCGGTAAAAGATATGATCGTTGTCTGCCTCACGGAAAATTTAGCACTTTAGCAGCATTTATTACATCTGCACTGACACAGCAGAGATGAAGTCTGAGATAGCTCAGACGTCTTCCGTCAGACAAAGAGCTTAATCATATTCGGTGTGTCGCAAGCGGCTGAGGAAACAATGGGCTCTGACGCTTATGAAAGAGGGTCGCCATTCGACACGCAGTTGGGCGAAAGTCTATGCATAACAGGCTGTTGTGTTATGCGTTCACTCACGCAGGTGTGTCGGGATAGAGCCAATCTTCTTGTGAGTATGTATAACAATCTCCATGTGGGTTGTTTTCGTTATGAGAAAGTACAATAAAAGGTGATGCTAAATTTTTTTCTTAGTTAAGAAAAACAATTTAGGTTTCAGAGCACAGAGAAGCGATCGGCGCCCCCAGCCCCGGTATTTCTTGCTCTGTATTTTAGAGAGACAGAGTAAATGTTGTTAGATCAGTTATCGTAGACCCATCTTTTTTATCCGTAATGGGAGAACCCAAAAAATTAGAGATGATTTGTTATAGCTGCGTACGTATTTGTATACGGAAATCACAAGAACCAAATTGTTTTATTTTTGTAGAGAGAGCTGCGGTGTGAATTCTTTGTGATGTTTTAAAATATTCCTTGAGCCCTTTGCAATGAAAGTGCAAGCTTAGGATCCAGTAATGGCGTAGTCAGCAATGTAAAGTAAGGCGTATTATTTTGTTTTATACATTATGTACACTTCTCAAATATTTCGGCGCTTGCCGTCGTCAGTAAGTCGTTGAAAAAACGCGAGAGTGTTTTTAATATTTATTATAATATATATATGTATAAACTTTCAATAAAGTAAGGCGTGGACTAGAACCGCTCGCCGGTGTCTGTTGTAACGTCAGGTGACGCACGTTTTTCTAACGTTGCTCCACGGCTCCAAGTATGTCAAAATCGACTTCGGCCCGTTGCGAAGACGCCTCAAATTGGAACACAATCGGCGAAGCTCCTCTACCGGTCTCGACCGGTTCTACGACACCATCATCGGTTACGAGCCCAACTACAGTACCTCTACCTCCCATTGGCTCGTCTCTACCGATCTCGAATTAGGAACCAACAGCCATGATTTACTACTCAGAAGAAAAAGAGAGGTTCTTCAAGACAACTTTGGGAGGGTCTAGGAGAAAATTACATCAGGCACGCTTGTGCTGGCCGTCGAGCCGATGTATGACGCAAATATGCATTTCTCTCATCTCGTATTACAATCGACTTATGAAATATTTATTGCGGTCAAACAAAGCTGACACTAATTTCTTAAAAATTATGTTTGCCTATGACTAGGCTCAGTTTATCGTTTATACGTAAAAAAATTATTGATGTCAATATTGGCATTGGTATATTTTATATTAGTTAAAAAAAATTTAGAAGAAAAAAAAGAGTTAAAAAAATATATATATAAACTCGTTAATGCACAGTTCGAACATCAACATACCTAATGCTTTCCTACCTGACCTTTTTTCGGTTACCTTATGAACATTTAACAAAATTTGGATAATATAATGATCACTGGAAACTAATAAATACATAAGTAGTTTCATTTCTATGTTTGAGTGCCTGTATTAAATTAGTAGCTTGATGATTATACCAGAATTAGAGCTACAGTAATTAGGTAATTACGCGTGTGCTCAACTTAATCTCGAAAAGTATCTCTGTTCAAGATTTTCTGTGCGTACTTAAAACAAATCTCTGCCTAGAGAAAGGTATCCGATTACAGCAGGTAATAGTTCAATGTGTTAAGTTAGCAATGAAGTTAGCGCTAATAAGTGGAACGCTGTCTGTGCAACTGACCTAGTGGCTTATTGTGTAACAACTCGCAGGTACCTAATTGATCTATGTACATAATATACTCGCCTACAGAGATGTTCACTAGATGTAAACGTGTTACATGCACCTACTTAATTTTAACAGTAGAGTTTGTTGGTATGAATTTATATTAGTTAATTAGGTATTTATTTATTTTAGACTGGCCCATGCCAAGCAACAGATTTCCCCAAAATCTAAGCATGTAAAACTAACAACTCTTAGTAATTACAAACTTTTCTAGGTATAAGATATAAGCTTGTTATATACGCGGAAGAACGATAACCCGCTTTCCTAATGATAACAAATAACTAAAAAAAATGAAGTAGCGCCGCTGCTGCTGCTGACTACTGGATGTCAAAGTTCAGCAGCGACCAAGAACCGTAACGTGCGATACTTTCAAATCCTTATAGAAGATGCTGCAATAAACTGCCAGACTACTGAATAATACTGAATAAACCGACCATTAAATTTCAATATTGAATAAATTAATGAGGGTCTTGCAAAACTTTGAAGATTACTAGTGAAGGTACAGGTAAAGATACAGGAAAGGAATATTAAGGTGTTATGTTCTTGGACTGAACTACGAAAGAAATATTGTGAAAATATGTATTTGAAAAAGACAATAAACATATAAAAGTAGTATCTACAAGGAACGCTAAAACTCCTAAATATCTCCCAAGATTCAGTCGCTAAATGAACCTGGTTGCCTGTATCTGATATATTACTATCATCCTCTTGCACTACGAATAGAGAGAAAATCCTCATCCGTAACGTGAATGGAACACGTGGGTAGCTCCACCCATATGCCAAGAATCTCGCCGTAAACGCTCGTGACCTTGATGACCCGCTTCGCTGCAACGCTCACCTAAAATGCAGACTGATTTCGAAGTTCGCATCCATTCGCCCTCAGCTAGGCGAAAAGGGCATTGCGAAAGAGTTAAATGTCGACTTCATTTGCATTAATAGTAGGTAAGTACCAAATATATTATATGGCGTCAATCATCCTTGGCATTTTCATAAATTATGTCCCGCCAGGTGGGACGACGACATCAAGTTCATCGACGGAAAGCAGTTATTCCATACCGCTGAAGGCCGGGACTGGAGGAAAAATGAAGAGGTTTATGTCTAGCAGTGGACGCACGCTGACTGACTGAACTGTCGCAATGACTGCCACGAAAAGACTGAAAATTTTCAAAGATGATGCCAGCGCAGCATTCCAGGTTTTCCCAGGATGTTCAACGGCGGATCTGTAATGTAAGGTTTATAGGTTAGCTTACTTACCAAATACTTCATGTTGATATTGTTGGTTGTAGTGTTATCACAGGTCACTTTGAAGAGCGGCGGCGGCGGTGGCGCGCTCGAGCTGTATCGTGCACTATGTGATGCGGTTTCTAGTGCACAGAGTATATATACAGCACCCCTGCCAAGCGGCTGCAGCGCCGGCCCAACGCACTTTCATACCCACTTTACGGTTCAGAGTAGACGTGTAGCGCGCCCGCGGTGACGTGATCGTTCCTCACCGAGTCGGCCGAGTAGGGTTCGGTTCGGTATAACTGTTAACGAGCAGAACTTTCGTTGACATTATACGTCGGTAATTATGAATGCAAATTGCTTTAAATATGAAATCGTAAGTAAGAAATTTGCATATTCCTTCCGCGTGAAAACAGGGTTACTTCGTCTTCTTTGCTAACCCGTTTTTATAAAACAGAATATAAATTATTTATTGGATATAAAAAAATAATATGAATGAACAAAACAAAATATAATAAGTCCGCAATGTTTCATGGTTTCTTGCGTGATTTTCATTTAAAATTAATTAAAATGTGTCCAATCATTTTGTTTCCTTTGCATTGGGTAGTCTTACATATAAACGAAGTTAGAAGTAGTAAATTCTCTTAAAATAAATACATGTTATCAAGCGGTGGATGGTCGAGTGGTCTGGGCATCGGATTCTCTTGCGAGAGGTTCAAGGTGTCGAGGATCTGGTCGGCGTGTAAAAATGTATTTTTGTGACGGAAAAATTTAAGAGCATACCTACAACTGCTGATATTTCACCGTTCGGA
Source organism: Nematopogon swammerdamellus (assembly GCA_946902875.1). Lineage (NCBI taxonomy): Eukaryota > Metazoa > Arthropoda > Insecta > Lepidoptera > Adelidae > Nematopogon > Nematopogon swammerdamellus. The sequence continues at coordinate 13,506,066 of OX336340.1, forward strand.
ACCGGTGTAAAACTGTAGATCCCTTCCCTTGTCCCTTAGTAGGTGGTAGGCTCAATTGCAGCCGACTGGGTTGACCGCATAGCAGCTTAGGGAGTGTTCTCCTCTAGTCCAGTATAGCCATGTCCGTGACATAGTCCGAGCATGTGATTTGCATCTCTGGCTCTAGCCGCCCATATCGGAATACATAAAAAACATAAATACATAAATACAATTTACTACACACAAGACACTAATGGATTCAGAAAACAGTAAAAAAGGGACCGGGCACAGGCTATGCCGATACATTCAGTAAGCAATTTCACTACATAAACTCAGTTCAGATTTCAGGTCTAACCAAGTGACCAGGACATCGTTGCGCAGAATATATCAAATGTTTGCGCAATGCTTTGCTTGTTTGAGAAATGGAAATTATTCCTTAAAAAAAACGAAGCTTATTCTAATTGTAAAATCTGACCTATGAAATTTCAGTATATTTTTTTTTGCTTTGCATTTTAATTCTTTTATGTGTAAAATTGTCTCATAATAACTAATTGCCATTATTCTCTATAAAATATAATAATTGTTTTCTCAAACTTAAAGTATCAAGACTGGTCGCTTGACGCGAACGATACTCTACCCGCGTATCTACAATATTTAAGCTAAGATATTATTAGTAGTATAAGGATGGTCTCACGCCTCAACTTCAGCCGACACGTGGGTGAGCCTACGACTCACCTACTTACACGTGTCATACCATCTCGTGTTCCATACAGCAAGGCCGAGCGAAGAGTCACGCTATATAGTTTCTGAAGAGCTTATGCCCAACATCCTCCGTTGCTTGTTGTCCTTAACTTAATTTAATTTCGATTTGAAAAATGTGTGAATATGAAGAAATATCATTATCGTTTCTCTCATTCATCGTTCTGGTATTTCTCTGATTATGTTATATTAAATTAGGACTATGAAAGAAACTGATCCGATTTTTTTATTTATGAAATATCCGTTTCAGGGTCTTCACTATGAGTGCGGTAAAACATAATATTGTTTTATTTTAGCTCTTCATGAAGAACAAACAGGCGTATACAGTAGTGAAGCTTAAAAGATAATCACACTTCTATCCAATAATAACCGGAATACGTCTATTCTACATACATGCTGTAAATAATGTTCATCGAGCTTTAGAAAGAGACGATCCGGTTCTTAGGCGTCATCTCTGTCGCACAGAGACGTGCGCGTTCGTGCGACAAAGACGAAGCTCTACAACCGGATTGTCTCTTTCTAAAGCTCGATGTACATTATTTACTGTCGGGGACTGTACTAACCTGCAACATACTTATCATTATAGTAGAGTTACGAGTATAAACAAATGATACAGGTTATGATGAAAGTACTCAGACATAGAGTATAAGGACTTATTCAATTAATGTTTATATTTGATCTTCTTATCAAGACCTGAGTGTTTGCTGAATGAAGAAGAGTGTTTTGCGCAACTCGTGCGCTGAAGCTGTATCTCTGATTCGGTGCACTTGCGCCGATCGTGCTTTTCGGTGAGAGGTTATTGACACCGGTCTGCCACCTCCAGCTCCGCTGCGCCGCCGCCGACGCCTCCGCGCCGCGCCACAGTGTGTCGTTTCATATACACTAGCTAGACGCTATAAATTCCCAACACTCATAATAATAATTAACTGGGGGTAGTTTTTAGGTTTCCGCATCCCGTACGGAAGCCTATTACTAAGCCTACGCCGTCTGTCTGTCCGTCCGTCCGTCTGTATGTCTGTCCGAGTGCTGTATCTATTGAACCGTAATAGGTAGTCCGTTGAAATTTTCACAGAATACGTGTTATTATGACGGATATAACAACAAATTAAAAATAGAAAAAGTAAAAAATTAATGGGGGTTTCCATACGAGAAACGTGTTTTTTTTCAATGTTTTTTTTGTGATGCGGAAACCTCGCTGCGCGAGTCCGACTCGCACTTGGCCGGTTTTATGTGTTAAATGAGTATTTAAAGTTTTTTAGATATTCTAGAATTTATTCAGGTGTTTGCTATTTTTTATATTGGAAGAAGTAATCTAGAGAAATTGCTGTCGGTCTTATCTGTCAAAAGGTGGACATTCAATAATAATATAATAATGCTAGTTAATTCAAAATTATTTAGAAAATGAAATAGTATTACTTAGAAATAAATTATTTTATTTTATTACTAGATTAGCCACATTAATTAATATACTCATTCAAAACAATTAAAATAATAAATCCACCTTAAGAGGCTCTCGCTGAGTTGTTGGGTCAAGGGCCAGATCCAGTAGGGAAGCCCTGCTCGACACTGCACGCATCGTCCGGAGGTTCCTCTCTTTGGGACCCGGCCATATCGGTAGCCTGGGCTCGCCCCGCCGCCGGTGGTGGAAACTCCATTTGTTTTTATATCAATTTTAGGTTTTAATTTTCTAAAAATGTAAAATTTATATAAAAAGAAATGTGTGAATAAATGTATAAAATAATAATACACAATTAGCCAATAATATTCGTCCATACTTCTCACATACTTATGTACAATTTTTATTTAGATATTAAACAGTGAAATACAAAAAAAGAAACATAAAAATTATATAACAATTATATAAAAAAAACATTTACTAGGAAAAAAATTATTATGATAACTAATTTAAGACTACTTCCAAATAAATACTAAACTCATGTTTGAATAATATTACTTTACATTATAATATTTTTATTACGAGTATTATGTATCATATATATGTATATGTTTAACTTATACGTACCCTAATTTTAACTAGAACTTGATCAGAAGAGTCATCTTGATCAGAATATTGTGATTCAACACTTGCTGCTGTTCTAGTTTGAGTTTATTTAAAATATACCTGTAAAGTCCCACTGGTCTTCTTAATTTCGTAAAATTCTGCCATACTTGAAAATATTCCTTCCTTGAAATCTCGTACACAGCAACTGTAAATCGAAAAAAACAAAGTGTTGCAGAGTCGTGCGCTAACCAATTATTACTGAAATGAGTTAAGCATTAGTTGCAGCACATAAATTAATATGTATCATTATGCTACAAAAATATACTCTGTAAGATAATGTCTCGAGAAATAATAATTTTGCGATTTGCTATAACTCGAAATAAAGGTAAAATGTAAGATTTGTTTTGTACCAGTATCAAATCCTTTAAAATCAAATCTGAAAGAAACCTTTAAGACATACCTTCCAGTGTCCTCCGTTTTTTTCACAACCGTAAACGACCAACTTTTATTAATACACAACTTTAACCCGTAAGTGACAACTAAACAATGAACTAGCTGCGGGCCGCAAATTAGCTTTCCTTCTCAAGTGTCAGCGTCATACATAATTCGTTGAAGTGGATTAGACCAAACAATAAACAATCAATGTGTCCCGTAACTACCCACAAGTGCTTTAGTGACACAAGAACTCCGATATGAATTTCTATCGTCTAGCCTAGCTTGTATGAATCGACATACTGTGGCCGCCTGTCTGTAAAGACTTACAGAGGTCTAGGAACGTACCTACGTACATGAATCTAGTCCATGATTTCTTATTATAAAATTAAGTTACATTCATTTAATTTTGTACGTATTTTTCTTTTTTTCGTATGCATTTGTTTGTAAGTTATTATTATGCCGAAGTAAGTACTAACGCGTAAGTTAAGTTCTAAGTAAGTTTTGACGCGTCTGGAGAGGAGACCGCCGTGCCCGGGCGCATTTCAAGCAGCGGATCAGCCTGACGAACCAGAGGGGCAACGCCGCTTCAGTTATGGGGACCATGCTAATGCTCCGACGAATATTTTTATTTATAGTTACATTTATTTTTATAGTTAATTCAGTTATTTTTAAGTCTAGATTTAATTATTTTTAAGTATTTTATTTGAAATAAAGTATTCACATATATATTGGTAAGTTCTAACATATTATGAGAAGTAAGTATGTAATTCCATAATACAAACAAAGATAACGTAGAAACTCATCGTCGTACTAATAATATTTTTTTTATGATTTTAGGTAGGTATTGTCTAGTAAAAATATCTATAATAAGATTGTTAATTTTATTTAATCGAGCAGATGAGACTAACCTTCAGAGGACAACTAGATCACGATTAACATATCAGGGCAAACCGTTCAATGGTTAATATCGAGACTCACACGAATGTCGATTCCTTCGTCTGATATAGACCTTGACATTTTGTGAGAACTTTGTATACTTTCAGTTCGAGACGTCATGCAGTCACGAAATAGCGACTCCAACCGGGGTGCGACTTTAGCACTTTCCTAACTTCAGACTTGCAAACTCTTGACATTCTACTGTGTGTGTATACTCTGCCACTACTATCGCGTAATGCAACTTTTATTGGGTTTATCTATACATATAATAAAATCGTAGAGGTAAGAAAGTCTGTACATTGAATGTATTCGGAAAAAAACTAACCAGGGTGGCTTAAAATGAGATACTGAACATGTTAGAACAGTTTTTAAAATTTTTGTTTGTTTGTTTGTTTGTCTGTACGCGCATCACGCAAAAACCACTGAACGGAATTAGACGAAACTTTGTATAGTGGCAGTCTATATGCCGGGTTAACATAATACGTAAAAAAAAATAACAAAAATAAAAAAAAAATTACAATTATAAACATTATTGCGCGTTTAAAATCACGTAGTCCAAAGTGCATAATTATATCTTGAGAACTGTCAGCAAATACAATTTGAATAAAATATTCATTCGAAATTTAAAAATAAGTAGATACAACGAAAATGACAGTTCTTCTTTTTTATAACTTGAACACAATAGTCTATACATATCTATTCTTTCTATACATATCATAAAATCGTAAATGCAAAAATGTCTATTTGTACGCGCATCTCGCAAAAACCACTGAACGGAATTTGACGAAACTTTTTATAGTGACAGTGTATATCCCGGATGAACATAATAATTAAAAAATATAATAAAAATCACGTAATCCAAAGTAAAGGTAAAAAACTATTTTAAATGTCATGTTGACAACGGAGAACTGTCATCTCGACGTGAGCTGGCCGGTGACAAATTGTTTGATAAATAAAAATAATAATTGAAAGTCGAAGTTATGTCGCTGTCATTGGTGCAATAAAATTTATATATCTGTTGCCCGCGGCTTCGCTCGCGTGAAATTCGTATTTAAAAAAAAGAAAGTAAGTAACTAAAGGCGGGCCCGAAGGCTGATCTGCGCTCACGTAAACGATATTCTTTCTCGATGAAAGTAACTAAGGGGAGGCGGAAGGCGGAGCTGAGTTCAGGAAGAAGAAAAATATTCTTGAAGAAAGTAAGTAACTAAGGGCGAGGCCGAAGGCCGAGCTCTATTCTGGAAGACCATAAACCTTCTCGAAGAAAGTAAGTAACTATGGGCGAGGCCGCAGGCCGAACTGCGTTCAGGAAGAAGCTAAACCATCTTGAAGAAAGTAAGTAACTAAGGCGAGGCCGAAGGCCGAGCTACGTTCGGATAATTGAAAAAGCATCTCGAAGAAAGCAAGTAACTAAGGGCGAGGCCGAAGGCCGAGCTGCGTTCAGGAAGAAGCTAAACCATCTTGAAGAAAGTAAGCAACTAAGGCGAGGCCGAAGGCCGAGCTACGTTCTGACAAATGATAAACCATCTCAAAGAAAGCAAGTAACTAAGGGCGAGGCCGAAGGCCGAGCTGCGTTCAGGAAGAAGCTAAACCATCTCGAATAAAGTTAATTAATATTAAGATTGAGTTAATTTAATTTAAATTTTATTATAAAGTCCACGCTTCTAACGGCAAATATACCGTGCATCCTAGAACCTCGCGGTTATTCCCGGCTGGATGGAAAGAGGCCCGATGCTATCACCTTGGTGCCATGGACTAAGGGTAGTTCTTTGATGTGGGACGCCACTTTTGTTCTCACATTGGCTCCAAGTCACGTTAGGACATCTTCAAGAGCGGCTGGCGCGGCCGAGGCTGGGGCGGAGAGCCTCAAACGCAGCAAATATAGAAATATAATTCAAGATTTCGAATTTGTTGCGTTTGCGGTTGAAACCCTCGGTCCGTGGAGCAGTGAAGCCAAAAGAGGCTTGAGCTGGTTGACGCAACTGGTGTCCCGTCATCAAGGGCTTATGTACTTCATTCAAAAGGTTAGCCTTGCCATCCAGCGGGGTAATGCCGCAAGTGCTCTAAGAACATTTGAAAATGCCCGTTTTGATAGTTATTTTAATGTTTGTTAGGTAGGTTTAATTCTTTAGTTATTAATATTACTTTTTTATTTTTATGAAATAAATAGATTGAGTAAACGATATTATATTTTAACGAAGAAAGGAAGTCTTTAAGGGCGAGGCCCGAAGGCGGAAGAGGGTTTTTGGTTTACCTGAACGCAGCTCGGCCTTCGGCCTCGCACTGAGTTCCTTCCTTTCTTCCAGAAGGTTTATCGTCTTCCTGAACGCAGCTCGGCCTTCGGCCTCGCCCTTACTTACTTCCTTTATTTGAGAAAGATTTATCGTTTACCTGAAAGCAGCTCGGCCTTCGGCCTCGCCCTTAGTTAGTTACTTTCTTTAAGAAGGTTTATCGATTACCTGAACGCAGCTCGGCCTTCGGCCTCGCCCTTAGTTACTTACATTCTTCTTTGGAATACGAATTTCACGCGAGCGGAGCCGCGGGCTCAGCTAGTCTACAATAATATGACATGCCGAATAAATCTGCCACCGAGACGACGTAAAATAAAATAATATTCAATTGCGTTGGAGATAATAAATAAGAGAAAGAGAGAGAGGGAGAGAGAGTTAGAGGGATTATAATCATACTTCAGCTTCAGTCCTTATTTCAACCTGTGTAAAACACATCGGGTCAAGTCTAAAAATCTAATATACGAAGAATGTTTTCTTATAAAAATATTTTTTCTTGGTAAAAACCAAGAAAATTAATCATAAGGCTGCTTAACGAAAAAGGTCGCATCTAAGTCTTGTTTATTTCAAGTTGGCCGTTGGCGCTGTAACTTCATGGATGCGTGTCATTAAGGCGGACAAAAAATAAGGATTTTGCATCTACAATTTGCTACTTTATTATATAGGTATTTAATATTATTGTTTTTTTATCTTATCCATTTATTTACACATCTATTTACAATAATTTTACATATAATTATACCTAAAATATACAAAATGTATATGAACATTATTATAAAACAAATGGAATTTCCACCACCGCACCGGCGCGCGGCGGCTCACGGCGCGGCGAGGCGAGCCCAGGCTACCGATGGTCGGGTCGCAAAGAGAGAAACCTCCGGACTATGCGCGCAGTGTCGAGAAGGGCTGCCTTCTGGATCTGGCCTGTTTTATTTATTATTGTAATATCAATATTGCTATGTGAGAGTTGGCAAAATATATAAGTGAATTTTAGATGACTCACTACGTCAGCTTGACCTACAGCATCAGTGATTAAAGTATTGTGTGCACGCTGAAGCGTGTGAAAGGACACCATACCTGCGCTTGAGCATACAATTCATTCTGCGACGGCGACGGGACAGCGCGCTCGGCCGCGACGAAGCTTAGGATGTAGCCACACTTGTTCTGAAGGCTCGTTTACTGCCGGCGAGTATACTCGAACCACGGAGCAAAACACGAACTTACTCGCCTGCTTAATATATATTGGTAGAAAGAAACTTGTCACTAGTTTACTAAAACCGCTAAATCCTATTGTACTTACCTATCGCACCACCCAAACCTATTGCACTTGTACGAGTGAATAAGTATCGAACTAACTGTACTGCATTGTAGTATGTAAGTACTGAAATTGTCGAGATTTTTTTTCACTGCAAGCGTGTTCCATCCATTTCGTTCTTTCTCGCTGAGAAATATAATGGAGGAATACAAAATTATGTTCACGGGTCCAAAAATTATGCACCAATAAATGAACTGGAATTTACATAAATTCAAACAAGATTAGAGAAAATACATACATTTTGCTATACTTACCTAACGATATGACTTACTTACCTTACTATAATTTAATAGTAGCCGAGTTCTTTTTGCTACATAAAGCAGAGGAGAACACTTGTTGAACAGTGTTTTAAAATCGAAGTTGAGACTCAAGCCTGCCTGAACCTTTTCGTGTTACTTTTGTGCCTAACCTCATTTAAAGTTAAATACAAGTTAACCTTAAAATATCGGTGAACATACATTTTAATCAACTAACAGATTCAGATTAAAAAAATATTAATTATTATTTCGCCATAAATATTTCATTGGCGATTCAGGTGCGTTTACAGAAAAAATAATTGAAATATTACTAGACGAAAATGTGCGACCATATGATACTCAACCCGCGTTCGGAAAGCCAACGATATTAAAAGACGCCTAAAACCCGCAGTGTTTCTGCACGTAAAGGGTAACATTTAATAGAAATGGCAACTTCAGAAACCATACAAATTACAAATACGCAATATTTGTAGACAGAGAGAGTAGAGTTGATTCGTGTAACCGCTCCGCAATACTTTTATACAACTCTGACAAAACTCTATCTGTTATCTGTTGTTAGCGCATGAATTCTGTAGCTAGAGTGTTAATTTGTTTTTAATATTCCTTGTATTTCTTTGATGATTCTAGTTAGTTTCTGCAATAGATAATTGGTCAAATTGCTAGTCGTCATAATTGGCAATCGTTTACTTTTACGTTTACGTGCATACCTACACCTGCTGCTTCACCGTTCGGAACCGGTGTAAAACTGTAGGTCCCTTCCCTGCCCCTTACTAGGTGGTAGGCTCAAATTGTAGCCGACTGGGTTGGTACCACCGTACTGGATGTAAGATGGCCGCATAGCAGCCTCGGCTGTGTTCTCCTCTAGTCCAGTATAGCCAGCAATCCAGGGAAGTCTCCGGTATGGCACCTAACTTCTCGGAGGTGATATTGGCTGGTCGGAGCATGCGCTTTGGGGGGCCAAAGCGCATGCTCCGACTCAGCCACCCATACCGGATTACATAAAAAAAAACTTTTAACTAAATTTTCAGAAATCAGGGCGCAGTTAAACGGCGCGTTATAGTGCGAGTCCAGACGATCCGCCCTGTCCGTGCAGGCGCGGTTCGTAGCGACTCGGACTCTATTATTGTATTTGCATTATATTGTATGGCCATGTGATATTGTAATGGAACATAATATGTTTGTTTCATGTTTACTTTCAAATAAAGTGAATTTGTATGTTACAACACCTGCTCGTTTCCTGTCTAAACTGAGTGTCATACGAGTCAGTTTCGATGTCCTTATCCTTTGGGTGTTTCCTTATTTTTTTTTAGATATCTTGATAACATCCTATTTGTCACCCACGCCCACGGTGGTCAACCAATTTGGAAGCGCTGTACAATTTTAGTGGTTGCGCAACATATTTTTTGGCAATATGTTCGTTCTCTTGTGCAGCGGAAATTGTAAACATATTTATCGTCACTTCCGAAAATGTATGGTTTACACCAATGTTATTACAATTTTCAGATCTACAGATTCAGTGTCTGAGATGTCTTTTTTTTATTTATTTTTTTATTGAAAGCGCGACATATGGCGCCGAGCCACCCATAAGGTGTCTAACGACGCCCATGGAGTTTCGGTCGTATGCGGGGGTTGCGAATGCCATGCCGGCCTGACAGGTGCCCATTCACGCCCCTCTTGAAGGACCCGATACTGTACTTGGGGTGAAATATATGAGCGGGGAGAGCGTTCCAGAGTTCACCGGTTCTGTAGAGGAAAGATCTCCAGAATCGATTAGTACGCATCCGCGGTAAGTCCAGCGTATAGGGATGCAATCCCTGCCCAGTACGTGTGGTGCGGAGGTGGAAAGGGGACGGCGGAATTGCGTTAAGCAGCTCCTCCGAGCACTCCCCATAGAATAAGCGATAGAACACACTTAGGGAGCCGACATCCCTACGGTGTTGCAGTGGTTCTAGATCGCGGGACACTTCGGGATAAGAGAGGTTCAAGATCAGCTTTAGATTCGCACGGCGCACCATGTTTAGTGGTTCATTATTTGCTAATGCTAAAACATTATATGCAACAACAATCGAATTCCAATTTATATTTAAGAAGCAATGTGACTTTATAAGGAGCCACCGAGCACATTGTGTGCAACCAAATCGCCCACACACCCACATAAGCAGGTACAATAAATGTTGCGACTGCTCACGAACAAAACAAAGTAAATGTATTTTCTGAAAATTCAGAAGAGCGAAACATTACTTTAGCTTGCATTGCATAATTGCAAATCCGAATCTGCCGAATGCCAAAGTTTTGTGTGGACGACTGGGGGATAATAAAAATAAAAATTGTATCACTAATGTCATTGTCAGCCTCGGTAGATCAGTGGTGCGGTCGGTCGGTCGTTGTTAAGCAACGCTGAGCGCGGTCAGCACCTGGATAGGTGACCGCTCGACCGTTGGAGGCTGACCGTGGTACGGATTCCACGTTAAACTGTAGGTCCCTTCCCTTATTTCCTTACTAGGTGGTATGGTTTATGCCGGCCGGGTTGGTACCACGGCACTGAGCGAAACGTCGGTCGAAACGGCTATGTAAATAGTTAGTGTTTTCCGTCCATTCAGTGTAGCCGACATGAAATGAAGGGAAGCACTGACATGGTACCTAGTTCACCCGGTGTTATGGGCTGACATCACAGATGTTGTAGGTGATGCAGCCAACTGCGTCAAGTTGCCATAAAAAAAACGTGTTATTAGACAAATTATATGATTTTTGGTCAGAAAACATCTTGAACTTTTAAAAGTAACTTCACAATTAAAAGTATGTTCACGGACCTACCTTTGTTTTGAATAATTAACTTTATTTTGCCACAGCAAATTGATGAAAATGAATACTTTTTTAGGTTTCCGTATCCTCCTCCTCCGCTGTCTGTCTGTCCGTCCGTCCGTCCGTCCGTCTGCCCGAGGGCTGTATCTATTGAACCGTAATAAGTAGCCCGTTGAAATTTTAACAGAATATGTGTTACTATGGCGGATATAACAAAAAATAATAAAAAAAATAGTTAAAAAAACTTTTAAGTTAAACGGTTTTATTAAAAAAAAACAGCTATACAAAAACTAGAAAATAATAAGGACACAAACCTGGGCCTTCTTAAGATTGTACGTCTGGGTAAGAAATCGTCAATACTAGCGTGCTGTCTTCTCATGTCGGATGCCAAAGGGCACTTTGTGTCGCTGCGCCAGCGGAATAAGTAATAAATTGAGACTTTTAACAGACTAATATAAAAACGTGGGGCGCATGTTATTACGTATATTATACGCGCCACGTTTTTATATTAGTCTGTTAAAAGTCTCAATTTATTACTTATTCCGCTGACGCAGCGACACAAAGTGCCCTTTGGCATCCGACATGAGAAGACAGCACGCTAGTATTGACGATTTCTTACCCAGACGTAAAATCTTAAGAAGGCCCAGGTTTGTGTCCTTATTATTTTCTAGTTTTTGCATAGCTGTTTTTTTTTTTAATAAAACCGTTTAACTTAAAAGTTTTTTTAACTATTTTTTTATTTATTCGTTTTTAGTTTGATTTTTTTTATAATTTTTTTCTTTCATGTTGTTCCCACGAGTATTAGACCAATAACAGACAACCCCCTCCCTGAGGTCCATGTAGTGGCGCAAGGCTCTCATACAACAAGATGTGGCCAGCCTTGATGTTGAAACGCTAACGACGTATAATTTTTATCCACCCTAATGCCACACAGTCCTCGGCACGTTTCAAACGTTGACTTGGGTGGTGTATCGCTAACAACGTATCATTTTTAGCCACCCTAACGCCACACAGTTCTCGGGACAATACAGAAACCTTAACTTGGGTGGATTCAAACAAATATCCTGATCCTTATTTTTGTTTTATTTAAGTTCAACAGTCCACCTCCTGCCTCCATAATCAGATCCTCGTCACCAAGTGTATTGGTAGAAGTATGGGACACTCGTCCAAACCAACCAAATGAGCCCAAATTCGAGGGGGTTACTAGTAACAGTTGAAGAGTTCCACTGTCCACCTCCTGAATCCATCATTAGACCCTCGCCACCAAGTGTATTGGTAGAAGTATGGGACACTCGTCCAAACCAACCAAACGAGCCCAAACTCGAGGGGGTTACTAGTAACGGTTGAAGAGTTCCACTGTACACCTCCTGACTCCATTATCAGACCCTCGTCACCAAGTGTATGGGGAGAAGTATGGCACACTCGTCCAAACCAACCAAATGAGCCCAAACTCGAGGGCGTTACTAGTAACAGTTGAAGAGTTCCACTGTGCACTTCCTGACTCCATCATCAGACCCTCGTCACAAAGTGTATTGGTAGAAGTATGGGACACTCGTCCAAACAAACCAAATGAGCCCAAACTCCAGGGGTTACTAGTAACGGTTGAAGAGTTCCACTGTACACCTCCTGACTCCATCATCAGACCCTCGTTACCAAGTGTATTGATAGAAGTATGGGACCCTCGTCCAAACCAACCAAAAGAGCCCAAACTCGAGGGGGTTACTAGTAACGGTTGAAGAGTTCCACTGTACACCTCCTGACTCCATCATCAGACCCTCGTCACCAAGTGTATTGGGAGAAGTATGGGACACTCGTCCAAACCAACCAAATGAGTCCAAACTCGATGGGGTTACTAGTAACAGTTGAAGAGTTCCACTGTGCACCTCCTGACTCCATCATCAGACCCTCGTCACCAAGTCAATTGGTAGAAGTATGGGACACTCGTCCAAACAAACCAAATGAGCCCAAACTCGAGGGGGTTACTAGTAATGGTTGAAGAGTTCCACTGTACACCTCCTGACTCCATCATCAGACCCTCGTCACCAAGTGTATTGATAGAAGTATGGGACACTCGTCCAAACCAACCAAAAGAGCCCAAACTCGAGGGAGTTACCAGTAACGGTTGAAGAGTTCCACTGTACACCTCCTGACTCCATCATCAGACCCTCGTCACAAAGTGTATTGGAAGAAGTATGGGACACTCGTCCAAACCAACCAAATGAGCCCAAACTCGAAGGGGTTACTAGTAACGGTTGAGGAGTTCCACTGTACACCTCCTGACTCCATCATCAGACCCTCGTTACCAAGTGTATTGGTAGAAGTATGGGACACTCGTCCAAACAAACCAAATGAGCCCAAACTCGAGGGGGTTACTAGTAACGGTTGAAGAGTTCCACTGTATACCTTCTGACTCCATCATCAGACCCTCGTCACCAAGTGTATTGGTAGAAGTATGGGACACTCGTCCAAACCAACCAAATGAGCCCAAACTCGAGGGGGTTACTAGTAACGGTTGAAGAGTTCTACTCTACACCTCCTGACTCCATCATCAGACCCTCGTCACTAAGTGTATTGGTAGAAGTATGGGATACTCGTCCAAACCAAACATATGAGCCCAAACTCGAGGGGGTTACTAATAACGGTTGAAGAGTTCCACTGTACACCTCCTGACTCCATCATCAGACCCTCGTCACCAAGTGTATTGGTAGAAGTATGGGACACTCGTCCAAACCAACCAAATGAGCCTAAACTCGATGGGGTTACTAGTAACGGTTGAAGAGTTCCACTGTCCACCTCCTGACTCCATCATCAGACCCTCGTTACCAAGTTGAAATTATCATAATATTGTATTGTCACGAGAACTAAATGTGTGTGCAAAGTTTCATAAAAATCGGTTCAGTAGAAGTAGTTGAAAAAGTTGTCACAAGATTTGAAACAAAGATAGAAACAAATATACGAAGTCAAGCTAAATAAAACCGTTTAAAAAAAGAAAATGTTAAAAATTAAGGGGGGCTCCCATACAACAAACGTGCGAAAAATCGATTAGTCACGCTACTGAATAATAGATGGCGCCACAGGCTTTTATACATTGCATTGTTGAAAGACAAAAGATAGGCGGATATTATTGATAGCGGATAGACACGGAAACCTCCGTGCGCGAGTATAACTCGCACTTGACTGACACTTGACACTTTTTTTTAAATATTGGTTACTTTGTTTTGTAATGGGACAGCTGATTGGGCAAGCGTCCGAGATAGCATCACAGACCAATAACTCTTGAAGCATGTCACTTTTTTATTTTCTTTTTTTATTACATGTACTTTAATATTATTGAATTGCTTATCACGTGAAGTGCTCACACATACATAATACTCACTCTTATGTTTTGCGGCATACCTTTCATCTATGTATTTCTTCTACCATACTGTCAAGTAAATTACATAATAATAATTTTTGCACCACGATTATAAAATATTTAGAAGATCTATTAATAAATTAATAAGTTCATTATATTATTGTATTTACATAGTTACAGTATAATTTATGTCAAGTCGCTAGGGCGCGCCTCCTGACGACCACGTCGACGCAGGCGGAATGCTGTGCGTGGCTGAACCAGGCTTTTCCACCAGCTACGATACGCACTGCGTTCTGCCTCTTATTTGGTGTCAGGATGTGCAAGCTACAAGGATCTATATGCGTCGAATCGGTGGGAACGGGCACCACGGCCTTTCATGCTACGAAAGTGCCGGCAGGTTATTTCGCTACGCTGATATCAACCGTATACCCCTTCTCTAAGCGTTCCCTTGTTTCCGCTCGCATACCCAGCGTTCTCGAACAGGTCGCCTGGCCCGAGACGACGGAAAGCAACCAGATGGCATGTCGTTGCAGCCGTGCAAGTAAGGGAGGAGTTTTGTCTACGATGTCACTTCCGTCATATTGGCGGCTCTTGACAGGTAGTTGGCTATGTCGCGGCAAAGGCGCAAACTGCAAAACACTGTAGATATAGGTAGTTATATACAACAAAATTACCAGTGTGGCACCTTTGCCTTGGAAACTCTTGGAGTGTGGAGCCCGGACGCCAAAGAACTGCTGAAACAGTTGGGCCAACTGCCTTTGTAGGCGTCCAGGGATGGTCGTGGGGACAGCGTCAAGGCAACGCTGCTTCGATCTATGGGACAGCGACAACAGCCCCAATGGAGGAGATCTTATATATCAAAATGGAATACTTATTGTCCTTACATTAAAATTTTAATTTTAATTAATTTATTTATTTTTTATTTTATTCAGGTAATCAACAGCCTTAAGAATATAACAAAATTTAGCAAATACACTTATTAAAGAACTATTAAAGACTACCCTTAATTTAACTTGATACGAGTATATGATGCACCTATTTTATATACTTACTTAAGTAAATGAAAAGTCACAATAATATTTTCAGGATTTTTTTTTATTTTTCACCATCGTGTACAAAATAAACAGTTACTGCGACACGACGACGATTAATGTGTGCGTCACTCCACTCGACCTCGACCGCGAAGCTTCATTAGATAGTGGCCGCAAACGTAATCAATTTGTACTGCAAACACTGCACGTTCCCAACAACCGATGTGACATCATTTCTTTAAATTGGTGGACAGAAAAGTGAGCTATATTTAGTTATGTTCTATGCCGCTGGGGTTGTCGAGGCCGCCGCTTGCGTGGAAGGTTCCGCGGGCGCCTCTTGAGCTTCGGGGGCAGCGGCGGCTTCGGTGGTGGCGGCGGCGGCAGCCTCCGTGGGAACTGCGGCGGCCTCCGTGGGAGCTGCGGCTTCGGGGGTTGAGGCGACTTCAGTGGCGCTCGGTGCTTCCGGTGGCGAGGGAGCGGCGGCTGCGGCCGCGGGAGCAGGAGCGGCGGCGGGCGAGGATATAGCCTTCCCGCTCCTAGCTGATAACGTCCCTTCGCCGGATGAACCACCCGTGGAGTGCTCGCTTAGGCTCTTTTGGATATTCTCCGCGATGGGAGGGCTGGTCGGCAGGTGGTCACCGACGGGCTGGAAGCCGTTCTCGTCGGCAGTGTACCTGAGATGCAACAGTTCGTCTTGCATCACATATAATGCCAGACGAGAGCATTTTCTTTGTAGAGTGTTTTCATTTTACGAAGGCACGAGAGGTATGAGGTAGGAAGTTGTGTGAGACCGCGCGGAGCTCAGTAGGGAACGACTCGATTCGACGGAGCGACGCGGAGACGTGTAGAACGTGTGTACCCACCGGGCATCGAATTCGTTCTCTACTGAGCTCCGCGCGGTCGCCTCTCGCACCACTTCCTACCTCGTACCCTTCGTGCCTTCGTAAAATGAAAACACTCTAACTGTGTGTATTCGTAGTTATGCCTTCAGTGTATCAGTTTATTGAGCGAATAATTAAACCAACATGTAGAAATATTATTTGCCAAAAGTTACTTCCTTTCTTCATTACTTTCTAGAATCTAGATTATATTATTTTGCAAATACTGAAGGCCTGATTTGTTTCATACTCTTGGATCATTTAAATTATGCTTATCCGTAGTACCTGAGACTGATGAGCGTGCCGTCGGGCGCGGTATAGGAATAGGAGCCCTGCTGCACATGTATCTCGTCGCTGTCGGTGTCGTTGGAGGAGTCGCCGGCGGATCGCGCCTGCGCGTCCGGCGGCAGCGTCTTGTCGTATGAGATCTCTTCCCGCTTGATGCCGTTACCCGTCTCGAAACTGATAGAGAACAGTTTATAGCTCGGTGTCAAACCTAAATAGGCTATAAGTACATTGTAGAACTGACCCGCTTGTGATAAGTTTAATTTTACATTTCTAGTGACAGGGCTGGACAAATGCAAGATGCGAGTGGAGAAGATTCGCAGAAATCAATTCTCTGAATATTTTGCTCTTTTTAGGTTTCCATACCTTAAAAGAGAAAAAAAAAAACGGAACCCTTATAGGATCTTTCTTGTGCCTGTCTGACTGTCTGTCTGTCCGTCTGTCACAGATTATTTACTACAAATCTACTAGACCAAAAATTTTGAAATTTGGTTAATATATAGAGTTTTACGACCCCATCACGGACGTATAGCGTAAATGAATGAATTTAGATTCTGGGGGTTAATTTCGGGAAAATAATTAGTAAGTAATTTTTTTTCAAGTGTATCATGTGACTATGTAAACGGCTCGTTATAAGGAATACAAATATATATATTTTATAATTTTAACATTTTTATTTTTAATGTATTTGTTAGAAAACAGACAGCCTAACAAATATCACAAACAGATAAAACATAAGCGGTAAATCCATTGAAGTCTGGCCATGTTTTGTTTCCCTGGTTAGTTTAGTGAGATCAAACATGTGTGTGTGTAGTGAGTGTCAATGCAGTGGAGTGTAGTGTTGTGTAATGTAGTGTGGTGTAGTGTGGTGGTTTTGTAGTGTCGTGTAGTGTAATGTGATGTGGAGGGATGCAGTAGTCACGTACCAGGCAGTTTCGAATTTTGAGACCAGTCCTTTTTAAACCAAACATAGATAAAAATAAATGATTGATTTTACCAATGTTTTAGAGAAGAGATGGAATGACAATACCTACTTATTTATAGTTTGGGTCATAGTTGTGACGATTTTATTCTTAAAGACAATTTTACTTAATATTAAAATGTCAAGGTTTGTATATGTATGATTGATTGAAAATATGTAGTTATATCCAAAACTACTGCAAATTTAGAAAAAGAAATATTGGAATTAAAGGGCCTCTCTTATAGTTTACAGAAAAATCTAAACGAAAATCCTAAGTCTTAAAGGAGACGGATACGCTTTCATACAATCTTGGGCCCGATTGTAAAAAGATGAAAATGGTGTCAATTAATAGCCTAAATATCATTAAATCTTCACTGGAAATTCAGCACATTTTGGCAATCTGAGAGCAGAGTTTTAAGAGATTTAGTAAAAGTTAGGTTAACTATTTATAGACATAACATAGGCGCAGCAACCAGAATCACCGCTTATTACCCACTCAACATTCACTTCTATAGATCTGCTGTTGATGATTGCTTCAAAATAATAAAATAATGCAATATAATGTCGAAACTTTTTCAGAATTCTAGTTATTTATGTTTTGTAAATATTATGAAATGAAAATACAACTGACAGCTATGCCAGCTCTTCTTCTTTATAAATTATTTCCTTTTATCACAGACTATATATGGATACTAGCGTCCTTTTATTATTGTGAATGATTGTAATGGATTAAATTACTTTAATTGAGTTATTCATTTGGTGCTAGCGTTTTTATTTTTAAATATTTAAAATCATATATCTTTTTAGATGTAGATTTTTAGTTTTATCGTAATCGTTTTTTTAATATTTTAAAGATTTCTCGTTTTCTAGATTAAGAATTGGGTTGATATTTTACAGTTTGATAAAGAAAAATATAACAATTTTTTTGAACCATACCTTATTTTATTACAATCGGGCCCAAACATCCCCGTCTCCTTTCTCACGGAAAACGGAAGCCTCTCCACGCGAGTTCGATTTGCACTTGAACAATTTTTTAAACAACTTCTACATTTCTTTTCAAGCACGAAAATAATTTTACACATTAATTTGTATTTACTTACGTACCTAATATGTAAAGAAATGTAGGTAACACAAACTTTTCAAATTATTTCAAACCTAACTATTGCGCAATTTGTTTAACAGGTCCGTAGTAAAAACATTTTATTGTTTTTACCCGACAACATCGAAACCAAAAGAGGGTTATGATTTTGACCGCAAACGTAAATTCAGTTGGACAAATAATTCTACATGCTAAGCTCTAAAATTAGTTTGACGTTTGTACATTTTTCTTTGACTGACAGATCCTCTTACCTGAACTAACAGACGGTTAAATCGATCCCATCCCAAGACGGGTGCCTGCACAGGTACCCGTTAAATTAATGTAGAAAAATGAAATTTTCTGTTTAAATACTGTTTAACTGACGATCGAAAAATCTTTTCTGATTGTGTCATAAGGACAGACTTATCGCCTTAGGCAATTTATTTCAGTCAACCTGGTGGATCTACAGTCTTACCTACATTAAACCGGAACCATGGGCGAGGCTGCTGGCTGGTGAAGGTATGCACGTAAGTAATTTTTTTAAATAAACGAATCGTTAGTTCTCTTCGACCGGATCCGAACCTCGAATCTCAAGCAAAAGTAGCCAACGCGGACGGCTCAGCCACCAGCCACTCGTAAATTATTGTCTGGTTAAACTCAATATATTTTAGGGGCAGAAATGTTTAGATGATATTAAATAAATCTAAATGAAGCGTTGTACCTACTACGCTTGTTCAGGCCATTGCCCCAGAAAATTAAAAACAAAGCAAATTATAATTTTTTTTCATATTGCAAACTTTATAAAACCTGTGTTAATATTTTACACATTACTGGGCAAGTAGTAAATAGTTCATACCTATTTGAAAAACAGTTTTCACAAAGTTTGGATTTTCTCTGGCATTTAATAATTATTTAAGTATAATCAATTTCAAATATGATTTAATAATTTTTATAAAATATGATTTTAAAGTTTTTAGTCCTGTGTAAAAGTAGACGAAACACGATTTTCGCACTTTGTGAAAATAATAATAAAAAAATATTCTAGGAATGAACTGCAAACGGCACTTCGTAATCCTAAGTAGATGGTAGCTGTAGTTGACCGTGTATTTATTTAACACTTTCCGTAACAGTTTAAAATGAAGAGTCAAGGTGAAAAAATTAACACCGCAGTGGTAACCGCAGGTGATCGTGACACTTGAACATTTAATTTGATAATATAAATGGCGTTGAAACTGGAAGTTTCTTAACAATGTTTAGTATGTTTTGTTACCAGTCTTAGGTATAAATATTGTTATTTTGTATATTTTTTTAGTATTATATTTTCGGAAATCGAATTTGCAATAAGCCCATTGTTTTTTTTTTTTGTGGAACGCTAACACACCTATATTATTACTATTAAAATTAGTTTAAGGATATTGCTATGTTTATCATTACCGCAGTGGTTCCACCAACCTGAATTTGTAGGTGCCATTGGGCTCCAGCTCCTCGGACTGCGAGATGATGGGTATGATGGTGGAGGGGGCGTCGTGTGCGGGAGCCGGCGCGGGCGCGGCGGGGCTCGGCGGCGCCGCCAGCGCACCCACCGCCGCACACAGCACCAACACTGCCGTACAAATCATGATGTATTGTCCTATTGTCGACTTCCGAATGATGTCTCTCCGTTTTTCAAGACTCCTTTTATGTTAGGTGCATTTATTTGCTTTGCGCTCCCTCCCCCGCGGGTGTAGCGGCTCCGTGTGCTAACTATTTCAACCTTAGCGGTCGGGCGAGGTGTTCTTTGAAAATTGCATAAGTCGAGGTGTAAATAGTGGCATGGCGGTGACACGAGCGGTTGTCACTCGGCACCGCACGAACACTGGAGCGGGCGGCGCGGGGCGGCGGGGCGCGGGCGCAGAGCCGCCCTCCGCGCCGATACACTCGACATAACATGAGTGAGTACACGTCTCAGGACTCTTCACACTTTACAATGTGTTTTTAGTGACTATTCCGTGCTTTTTGTGTCGATAATTAAAGCCTTTTCAAAATTAAGTGCAAATGGTATGAATGTTGTTCACATTACTTTTCACAGCAGAATATTTTTTCTGTTTCATAACGAAAAAATATTTCTTTCTTAAAAAAAAATCGGTGCTTCTTATATCGAGCACTTTCTCAGAACATATTTTTAAATTTTAAATTTGTTCGTAATTTTTTGGAAAAAGATTCGAAACAAAGTTTTTTAAGCTTTTCAATTAAATATGAAATCAGTATGTACGAACATGTGTATTATTAGTGTGGTGTGAACATGTGTATATTTATTGTTCACTAAGTACATGCTGGGATTATCCTTTAAAAGTACAGAACAGCGAGCGTAACGCGAAGGCCTTCTTCAAGTGCATCGAGTGAATCTTGTGAGCCACGTGTAAAAGCTCCGAAAGCTCGTACGTAGATAGGTACGTGTTATACTCTAGTAATACTTGTACGCCGTTTTAGAGATTACAGGAAATTTCAATGATTGAAGATTGTTTCAATGTGTGAAGGTTGCTCCCTTAGGTAAATATATTGAATTTTGTATATATTGATGCTCATAGAGGTAGATTTTTTTTAAATATATGTATGATAGATTTGACAAAAGTAACGGCTGGGGTTTCCAATACGTACACCTTTCTTTCAACTAGCTGGTTATGACAGACGTGTAGTTTAGGCTTTTACTATTCTCAAGATGTAATTTTTATTCTGCGGAAATTAGTAGTTTCATATAATATTTTTTTTATAAAGAAACTTCGTTTCTGCGACTTTGTCACACTCACTCGTTTGCTGTACACATACGCTTACTTTTTACTACTTAATGTGACAAGGTACCACCCGGGACAGTAAATATAATAGTTTGAAGTGTGTTTCGTACAGAATGGTATAGATAAAGTGTGTGTTGCCATATAGACTACATTTGAAAGAACAATGGGGTAATTAACATAGTTTGCGGAAAACTAAATCCGCCGCCCCGACATAACCTGTTAGTCTGGCTATTCCCTAGAGTGTTTTTATAAGCCGGAGGCGCAGATGCAGTGCAGCCTCCGCCGCTTCGGCTTTTTGGTCGCCTTCGGCGACCACCCTCAGCCTCTCCGGCTCACACGGGTGCCTGGCCTGCGCTTTGTTACGCAAGGACGGCGGGGCTGCACTTCCCGCAGCGCCGGAGAAGAGGCAATCGTGAAATTTTTTTATTTTTTATTTTTGGCCCCAGTTTCAAAACTGGGGCCAAAAGGCTCAGTCTTTTCTAATAGCAGTCTTTTGTGGTCCTTTATGCCCTGTATTTTTTGTTTTTTTTTACGAGGTGTACGTTTTGGAAACCCGCCCCAAAGTAACAACTTCTGTTACAATCACACTTTATTAACTTTTTCGCGTAAGGTCTAGCACGCACTGCGAATATTAGCGGCGCGGTTTATTTCCGCTCGGAATTAAATCGGCGCTCTGACACCGCAAAATAACGCAAAAAAAAAACGGCGCGCCTAATATCCGCAGTGCGTGCTAGGCCTTACTCCGATTTTATAACTTTGTACGTGTCTTTATGCACATGTCAGAAGACAATCCTCTCCAGTAAGTGTTCGATTATACTACGGTGCCAATAAAATGTTTTATGTTGCTTGTGAATCATAATCTTGTTTGTCGACTTTCAGTAGTAATAATAAATGTTACGGATTATATCTAAAAACATTAAAGCCAATTTTATATAACTTTGGGGGCATAATTATTAGCATTGCCAATAATAGTAATAGTTGATTAATTAATATTATTTTTCTTTTTTGATAAAATACCTTAAATGTTTGTTTATTTCCATTGATCTGTTTAGCGTTGAGACAAAGAAGCGATTTAGAGAACTGATGGGTTATCAAGAGCCCAATCATTCAGTATTTATATTTTTCTCTTAATTTGTTTTTTCCTAATAAGTTGAAATGCTGAATTTATCTGCAGCGGAGCGGCGCGGCGGCGCGGCACGACGCGACACTAGATATGCAAATTGTTCATACAAGTTGCTCGCCGCGCCACCCGTAGGTGCTGCGCGTTTTCTAAGTATTACTACTATGCCACTAAAATACTTACGTCTTCATTATTTTGTATTATTTAAAAATTTTATTATACATATTATATAATATTATATTATATAAGGTTTTTCTTTTAACTGACGAATCGGAAATAGATCATATTAAAATTAT
The DNA here is from genome assembly GCA_946902875.1 of Nematopogon swammerdamellus. NCBI lineage: Eukaryota > Metazoa > Arthropoda > Insecta > Lepidoptera > Adelidae > Nematopogon > Nematopogon swammerdamellus. The sequence goes on from OX336340.1 coordinate 13,528,611, forward strand.
AAAAAAAGGGGGAACATTTTTATATTTAATTGAATATTTAAAAAAATAAATACAAACAGACTCGCTTTTACATATTAAACACCTTTTGCTAAGAAACTATGTTTCTATTTCTAACAATGTTTTGTGTTTTTAATAGAGAATAAAGAGGAAGTATTACAAGTACATGCATCCTAGTTGTGTTGCTTCTGTAACTTCTGAAAGTTAGCAGTAAGGTGCCTTTTGAAGCAAAATAATTTATTGATGGAGGAAATGAAAGGCGGAATATTGTATAGCCCTTCAAGTTCCAGCCGCCTTTAGAAGGCGGCGCCATTTTATCGGTTGCAAGTCCCAGCCGCCTTTAAAAGGCGTGCAGGATGTAAATTATTTTTTAAAATTTGAAGACCATGCCGATCTCTTCTAACTTATGTGTAATTATTCATGAAAGAACAGGCTAGCACATGAAAGAATAGTCTATGACTTCTCTATGCCTGTGTCACTTGAAAATAATTCTTGAAAAACGATCTCGCTCATTCATGCTCTTTGAGTGCGCGGAGTGCCCGCTTGTTTTCGATTATAATTTGTGAAATTGTGGTGTTTCTTGGGCAAAAACAATGAAGGGGTGACTAATCTTCATTTTACAATAGTTACCCAGGTTAAATGATTCGTGAAATACACTCGCCGGAAGAGAGTTCCACACCCTAGCGGTGAGACAAAGAAACGATTTAGAGAACCGATGGGTTATCAAGAGCCCAATGTCAACAACAAAAGGGTGCTGAGTCTCTCTGCGACGAGTCATGCGTAGATAGGAAGGTTGGCAGGGAATAAGGGATGCTAGTTCCACAGAGCAGCGTCCGTGATAGTATCTGTAAACAAAAAAACAGACTAAGCGAACCCACAAAATATGGCCTGTGACTCAGAGACTCCATACCATCTGCAAGTTTCGGGTCACCAACAAGATGAATGCCTCGGCGCTGTATCGAGTCCAAGCCAAGGACGGAAGCAGATCGGAAAAGGATTGACCTTAGCAGATAATGCGCAGCACTGAGTCTTGCTAACGTTGAAGGCGACAAGGTTCTCGTGGCCCCATATATGGAGTTATTTTTAGTTATAAATTGAAGCATTGGTTGCAACAAGGGCGTTCATAACAAAAGTGTATTTTGAGATATTGCAACTTGAAAGTATTACAGGTGTTTAATTAAAAAAGTATATTATTTGTTGATTAAAGCCTTTTTTTAATGATTCTTTCATTATTCAAGAAGTGAATCCTAGTTTAATATACATAAAATATCTAAGAGAATAGGTAGCATAATTTTTTTTTTAAAAGGTGTTATCCGCCCTTGTTGCACCCAATGGCAAAAAAATTAAGGCGTAAACATTTTTTAAGGTATAAAATAAGTAAAAATACAAGATTATTCATTTATTCAAAGATCATACAAAACAATCAGGATTTGTATCTTTTAAACTTACATTTAAGCACTATTATTACGACTTATTGTCACTGGATTCATATGATTCACTGCCGGATCCGCGTTGAATTTCCAACGGTCCATAAGTTATTCCCTCGTCGTTTTGAAAGGTCAGTAAATTTTTCAGCCACTCTGCATTGTCGGGTTTCATGTACGGTGGCAAGTACATGAAATCTTTCTTTTTTTCTGATTTGATGCCAGCATATGCCACTGGTTGGAGATTCAGTTTTTCCATACTTTTCAGACCATGGTTTTTCTTGAACGTGAAGTTATAGTCTGTCTAGTTGTAAAATCTGGCATCCATTTGGTGTATATTTTATTAGAACATATTGCTGAATACTGAAGTGGACATTTTTTCCAGTCTTGGAGAAAACTTCTGAAAAAGGTTATTTCCAGTCCTTTATCATATAAGGTGCCATTATGACTTCAAACGGACTCGCGTTCTTCCTAGCATCTTTCATAATATGTTTTGACAGCAACAAACACTAAATAAACTGTGAGGGCGCGTCACGTGGCGCGATCGAGCGTAGTGACGCCAATGGGTGCAACAAGGGCGTGCGACCTACAGTCACAAATACCCTCGCACCTCCGTCTAGGAGCAACCTATCAATCTGAGTTTTTGCGACATGATACTAGATGGAGCTACGCATCCTTTGAGCTAATCATGCAACAACGCCCTTAGAGGGCATAACGCCCTTGTTGCATCCAGTGCTTCAATTTTTATTTAATTTTTATTTTTCTTGACATTTTGTTAGTTATAGGTGCGTTATATTAATATTATGTTGTGTATTGAATTTTTGACGATGGCCTATTTTTTTACTTAAATGACAGACGAACCTAAGTGTATCTTGCATAGAGATAGTATCATGTGATACAGATGATGAAGAAAATAAATAAATATAGCTATTTTTCTGAGAACCACTGAACGTACTCAGAACATACTCAGGCGTTCTATACTCGCTGTGTACGTTTAGCCGTTTTTAGGGTTCCATACCTTAAAAGAGGAAAAAAAAGAAACCCTTAGGTATAGAAAAAATTTGTTGTCCGTCTGTCTGTCAAGACCGTTTTCTCAGAAACGGGTAGAGGTATCAAATTGAAATTAATATTAAGGTCTACGGTTCCTTGGGGGTGTAAAAAATTTAAGCTTCTAAGACAACGCAATCACAAGATACGACCATTTATGTCACATATTTTGCTACTGGCACATTAAATCAAAACCTATAGAGTACTTCCCGTTAACATAGAATCATGAAATTTGGTAAGAAGCAAGGTCTCACATCACAAGTAAAGGAAAAAATAAGAAAATTGTAAACTTGTGGTTTTATGACATAAATTTGGTTTGTTTTGTGTGTCAAGACCCTTTTTCTCGGGAACGGATCAATATATCAAATTGAAATTAATATGAAATGAAATACTAAGGACGGCGATCCCTTTGAGGTGTAGAAAATGTCAGTTTCTAAAATTAACGCAATCAAAAGATACGGCGATTTATGTATCTCGTAAACTCACTCAAATCAAATCAAAACCTACAGGGCACTTCCCGTTGACCTAGCTAGAGTAATGACATTTGGCAAGAAGCGCTTATATTGTGTGATGGTACGGAACCCTCGGTGCGCGAGTCTAACTCGCACTTGGCGGCTTCTTTAGGTTTCCGTATCCCGTACGGAAGCATATTACTAAGCCTACGCCGTCTGTCTGTCTGTCCGTCCGTCTGTCCGTCCTTCTGCTGTATCTTTGGAACCGTAATAGGTAGCCAGTTGAAATTTTCACAGAATATGCGTTATTATTCTATATTTTATTATTTGTTGATCAACCATCAACAAATAATAAAATATAGAAAACGTCAAAAATTAAAGGGGGGCCCTCTTTAATTTTTGACGTAAATTGATTTACTTGATTAAAGTAAAAATGTAACCATGAATGAATGTGAGTGAAAACAAAAAAAACTGAAATAAGCAATCACCAAAGAAGAAATTACAATAAAACATGTGAATTTGATACGCAAGCCAATATAAAAGTTACTACGAAGAACTATGGACCAAGAAGTACTATGGCATGGTTGACAGGTACCTAGTGCATATAATTAAGTACTCGTACCAAAAAATTTTACTGATGCCAGTCTCATAACCCTGCACAATCCATCACGGAAAAAATCCACTTCACTGTAATCATTATTGAATTTTTTAGTAGCTCTTATTAAAAATGAGTTTTGCCGATACCTTGTTAGGCAGAGTGGTACATGAAACAAGGATGTATTCCTGGTTTGGTTGGGTCGGTTTGGTACTCTAATAGGCAAAAGGCTTAGCAGCTCGGGACAGTCCACGAGTTGGCTACGACTTGCTATTTTCATTAGAAGGGAAATATCAGCAATTTCCCTTCTTATTTCCAGAGGTAGTCTATCGAAGGCTAAGTAATTGTTATCTTATACCAGATTGTTTCACGGATACAGGTGAATAAATTGTTCCTACGTTTAAGCGAGATAATTGATTGGCGGAATCAGAAGATAATCATGCTTCCCGCAATTGGCCTGGAATTCAGTATGTACGTACTTAGAAACGCCCTGCACATATGAAACCTATTAGACCTTAGTACCTACTCACTCACCAGAATTCACTATTATGGTGGGTTCTAGTCATTGATCTATCTACAAAGCCATTAACACATTTTGCCAAACGTTTCTACAATTTCTCAATGTCGTGTCACTACACTTGCTCTAAGCAAGCTCTGACTAATCCGTCTGCGATCCACAGATTTTGCAACACCTCGTTGCCTGCTTCAACTGTGGATGAATAGAATTAGCGTTCGATTATGATTTACTAAATGTATGTTTTGCTTTATTAGGATATTACGATTACATGAGATATTAGGACTTTATATTCAAAACAATTCTTATAATGAACATAATTTCAATTAAATTAATATACAGCTTGGGTACAGACTTGGAAAGAATGTGTGCTTTATAAAATTGTTTGAATGGCGGCAAATATTAATTTATGTATTAGATTATCCATTATCAAAGTATCGAATAATTAATTTAGTATGATGTCCAGTTATATTAGTTGATCAATTGTAAATAAATATACTCGTATACATACCGATGAGTTAAGAGGTTTATTTACATAACATTCCCCAATTACAGATTCATCATACCTAGGAAGACTGGTTTGATTGGACCACCATTAGTCAGAGACCAGTCTGATTTGAATAATATAGATAATAAAATTTGTTCTATATAGGCTATGAACGCCGCGTGAATCAGAGGTAATAAGAGGTTTATTTTTATTTCTGTAAAATATTTTAAACTCTGTGGTTTTTTTTAGATAATAGTTGTTGATTTGTAATTCGTAGTTAATACTTTAATGTATTACTTGCCAATAGTTGACATAATTAAAGTAATACAAACCAAATGGACCAATTTTCAAATAAATGTTTATAAAATAATACACACGCTACCAAAACAGATACCTAACATTAATTGGAGTATGTCACTTTTGTTAGGAGATGGAAATAGCATTATAATTATATATTTACATATACCTACTTCATAATTTTCTTTGTTACTTTATTCGGTTTCACTGAAAAAAATTTAAGAAATGCTTATAGCATTTCTTACTAGGAACAATGACCGTGGGAATAGACAATGAAATTACAATTTTGATGAAGGGACTCTAAAAGAGTATGCATTTACCTGTGATAAAGCGTTGATCTCATCGCTGTCCGAAACAAACTTGAACTTAGGCGTCGTGAATAATAAAAATGCTAATGCGTTTGAGTCTTCTCTCGCTCTGTCATACAAACTCTATGATTCAAATATAAATGAGTAGTTAACGAAATGTTGTGCCATTGAGTCGACGAGTGTGGAGAATAGTGTTGTGAGAAATGTTGCTGGCGAGAAGTGCATTTGTGACTTTTTTCGGACTAGCCACAGCGGCATCGATCGTGTCAAATGACGCCACTAATGAAAGTGAGAGTGCTGCTGGAACAGGTTATAGTGAATATGTGACTGAAACCATTTTATACACTGAGTTGCAAGCATCTCCTCCCGATGTGTCGAAGAAAAGTGAACATCTTGTAAAACAATATGGTGTGCAGCGTATCAAAGAACCGAAATTTGAATGGAATAATGGAAATAGCGAACACTTTACGACATCTTATCCATATCCACATCCAACCAATATCGCCCGTCATTCAGAAACAACGGATCAAAAAGTTGCCGACTTCATTATGCAAGTTTTTGATAGATTACAGTCTGGATCCACTCCACATGATCAGAACTTTATTGAGCGAAGTTACAATTCAGAATCAGCTACCAGCAATGGAGACGTAAAATATAAAACTTCAACCCCCCACTTACCTTCTACTACAAGTTTTCCAATAAATGCCACCGATAATTCTAAACAATTGGCAATATCTACAGAATTATTGCCACCAATAGAATTGAATAAATACGGTGATGCGAAGAGTCTTACAAACATATTTACTGGTGTCGAAACAAATTCTTCAAACATAATGCAAAATTCAGAGAGTATAAAAGATTCAAAGATTACGGCTCATAATGAAAATATAACGGAGGATTCCGTACAAAACACACAAGATGAAATAAACATCATGTCAGACGTCGCTCCGCAAAAAGTTCAAAAAAACATAAATAACAGAGAAATGAATGCTCTTGAAAACAATATACATAATTTACAACTTAATATCAAGAATAATGGTGATAAATATTATCACACTACCACTTCAATGCTACCCTCAGACAAAGCTGAGAGTGAACACAGAAAAGTTTTGACTGTGAGCTCAATACGGCCATCGGATCAACTATATACAAATGCCCCCACTACAATTTTTCCATTGGAAAACATTTTAAGTACTAATATTGATTCAGCTATAAATGAATACTTCAAAAATACCGAAGTGATGGGTAATGCTCAAACAAAAGTTCCCAACGATGAAATAACGGAAATATTAGACAATCACAAAACATTAATACGATGCACCTCATTAGAAAAAAAAGTTCCTGTTACAATGGTCGTCGATCCGTTTAATGAAAAGGGCCCCTCAGATGCAATAACGACGGACGTACCCGATCGAGAATTACCCGTTGGAATGAAAGTAAACTCAACTGTAATGAACACTGAAGCAGATGTTAAAGGAGAGCTCGTGTTCGATTGGACAGACAACTCTAATGTTACGTCCAACCTAAGAATGGAAAATGGATCAAAATTCATTCAACAGAAAAACCTATTAAAAAATGCACCGTTATTAGAAGTAAAATACACAAGCAGTGAGTTAAGAAATACAGTTACAGATGTACTTGAAAGCTTATCTAAACCTCCCAGTGTAGAAAATATCGAAGCCAATTTGTCAGCAGTACCGCTCGATGAACAACGTGATACAAATAGACAAAAATATAATATAAGTACGGCTTCAGCGAATTCTGCTGTTAATGTTAATACAGAAGTAGTAAATATCGACTTATTTACTGAACATCCTGATGATATTGCCAAATCAAGTACACAAGTAGACTTAATGATCAATGACTCATCATCAAGTTCTGAATTAAAAACTCACTACCCCAACAATGATAAGATTGTTCCTTTAATAAGCTCACCAAGAACTATTGTTCTAGATGAACCACATTTGTTATTAATACGAGATTTAATAGATGAAACTTATGACGTAAATACACCGCCCACAACTGCAGCCAATACTTCTATAGACGTTAACAGCATCTCGGAAAATGGCAATTTGACTACTGGATACTTTAACGATGTTATTATTACAGCAAATCAGGAAATAGAATCAAAACTCATTTCAGATTCAACACCAACAGCCAAATCAATGTATATGCAAGATGAAAGTACAGAGAGTGATGAAACGAATACTTCAATAACCACTAGTTTATCAGAAACTATTGTTCAGAGCGGTGAACACAATAAACCAAACCAATTATTGATACGAGACTTGATCGATGAAACATCCGAGGAGCAATATTCGCCAATTACTCCAGAAAATACTATTTTAAACATAGAAAGCACCACAGCATATACAGATCTACCATTGACGGAATATTTCGAATTTACCACCCCACCTCAGGAAAATGAAACAGAAACTGATATGCAGTCTTCGTCAATAATCATATCAACTAATTCAACGAATTCAGAAGATACGTACATTTACAGTGGCGGTAATTCTACAATAGAAAGTTTACCAGAAATAATTCCAAGTGGTGAATACATTGAACCAAGTTTATTATTGATACGTGATTTAATCGATGAAATAACCGAAGAACCGTATTCAGCAGCTACTTCTAATAATATAAGTGTTGAGAGCACATTGATAAAGAACGATTCGTATACTGAGAATTCAGATTTTACAATACATGAGACTAATATAAATTCACCAGTAACTACTATTTCCAACGACGAATACAGTCAACCAGATTTTGTGACAACACAAAACTTACCCATTGAGGAATATGTCACTACAAATGAAGAATTTACTGCAGCTTCAGTTAGTACTACAAGTTTAGAATATTTAGACGTCAATTCCAACTCAAGTTTGGAAAAAGAAAGAGATATTCAAACATTTACGCCGACCGAATTAGCTACTTTGGAGGAATTAAGCAATCAAGGAGAAACAACTGCTGTTATACATTTATCAGAAACTACTACTGATAGTGTTGTATACGAACACATGCACTCTACGACAATTAAAAATTTTAATACCGTTCGATACTACAATGATGGTGAAGAGCATGAAACCAATTATTTAAATATTTCTAGTGATGTTAAAATCATAGTAGAATCCACGAATTCCACTCCATTGAAACAAACAGAAAGTTCAGAGTTGCCCGTAACCATTTCCTCAGATTTCGTCACAGAAATAAGCAGAAAAAATGTAGATAACATTGCTCTGCCCAGTAAGCACAAATTGGGTTCAATTTTTGAAATACAAAACGTTACCAATATTTCTAATACAGAATATTCATCGAATATAAGCCCTACAACTTATAATCCACGAACAATTACACACACTATAAATAAAGATAAAGATACAGAAGCAACAGAAAAAGATAGAGCAATTAAAAATAATCCTATTCTAACTGTTGATGTCAAGACAGAACTCAATCATAGAACTCCGTATGATAGTTTTAACAATAAAACATACAAAGGACCATTTAATATCCCTGTGTCAATTGTCTACGACGAAGTAAAAATTAGTAAAGCACCTAATAAGCCTACAACTGAACCACGAAAAGTATTAAATCTTACCGCACCATTAAATAATGAGGAAACAATTAAACTTAGGCCTAAGCATGCAAAACATTTGCGCGGTAATATTAAATACATCGACACAGTTCCTAATTCATTTCGTCAGGTACCAAGTATTCAAAAAGAAAATGGAAAAACATCTAAAATATCAACGATCGAAGAGAGTACAACGATGACCAACGTAAATAATCAACTATCACAAATATCAGAAACATCGAAAAATTATGAACTAATTCACCCTGAGTTGAAATATGAATATAGAACAAATAAACATATTATGAAATATAAGTCACCCCACAACTTAAATATTTCAAGGCAAAGAGGTAATCGAAAGTACTATAATAATAAAAATGTAGTTACGAGTATATCTACACTCGATAACGCGAAAACTAAGAACCGTGAATTACCTGACGATACAAAGACCAGTAATGATAAAAACGCTTTCAAATACACTGACGATCTTTTAAATGCACCGAGGCAAGTGTTCTTGGAAACTTCATTTAAGGCTTCCGAACAAAATAAAGAATTTAATCGTAAACCAAATTTGTTCAATTCAAGTGTTGAAGCTTTCTACAGTACTAGTACTGTGAGTAATTTACAACAAAATAAAACTGCAGAGATCCCTCATTTTAATTCAGTACAAAGCAATCAATCAACAATGGAATCCAATAGCACGTCGAACAAACAAGTTGTAGAAACAAAAAGCTTAGAACCTTCATATGAAACCATAAATAAAAAACCAGAAATGTCAACACTTTCTATCTTAACTGTGCGTAGTAGTAAAAATGCAGGATTTATAAATAACAATTCTCAAAAAGAAGAGACGGTCCGTCTAGCTGGACAACGAATGAACAACGGGAAAGTAATAAAAACTGAAGACACAAAGTTTGATTTAACGGAATCAGCAACACCGGATGAATTAGTAACTGCCGAAAGTGCGCCTCTAGAAACAATTTTGATGCCGTATTTCATCGCAAATCAGGAAATGGGACAAAGGTCTAGACTTCAAAGAAGTTCCTATGTAAGCTCTAGAGATAAAATTAACGCAAGTAATATTACGAGCACAATGGAGGCAACCTTACAAATAGCAAACAACGCAACAGCTACAAATACGAGTAGAGCAGTTAAAAATATAACAGACAAATATAATACAAAGTCACGTAAGAGGACACGAGATCCTGTTATCCCTATTTTAAATTCTGACAACAGAGTGTATGCCCATAATGGGCATTTTGTTTACAGGTACGTAAAGGTTGACTTAGTAAGTTGAATTAATAATTTGTTCAAAGAATCTCTAATTTCTTGATTTCTATTTAAGAAAATGTGTCTGCTTTATCAATTTATTAGATAATAGGTAATAATATTTTGTTTTGATATTATGTTGCAGTTACGAAAGCGGCGATGGCAGTCGGGTCTTTGAATCTGGAGAACTGAAGAAAACAGATGACACACACGCGGGTGAAGCTGTCAAGGGCGGCTTTTCTTTCATGGTAAGTCTTGAAAAGCTGAGGATTCGGGATTCCTCAGTGTGCGAATGTGGCGTGGACGAAGGCACTGTCGATCATATTTTTTTATCTTGTCCGCTCATGAAACAGTCTCCCACCTAATATTCCACTCTTCCTGAGTTACCTCTATTATACCTCTTCCTTCTAATATTCGTTGTTTACTAATTTCTAATAATTACTCTATTTATAAAATCATTTGAAAATTAATATTTTTTCATAATATAAAATTATAAATATCATTAATTATGTATTATTCATTTATTCACACACTCTTTTTCTACATTAATTATTACACAATTATTTACATTAAATACCTATAAACAAAATTAATATAGAAAAAGAAGCGGGTTTGCCACCGGCGGCGGCGGAGTGAGCCCACGCTACCGGTGGTCGGACCCGAGAGAAAGAAATCTCCGAATGATTCGAGCGGTGTCGAGCAAGACCGCCTTCTGCATCTGGCCCTTGATCCAACCGTCCAGCGAGAGCCTTCTGAGATGATGGTCGAGGCTCTTCGCTATCAGCCCGTGCGCAGACACGACTATGGGCACAACGATCGTCGAATCCATGGGCCACATGTCTGTACTGTAACTCTGTCGATGATCACTATGTCAGGTCTATTCACCATAATAGTCTTAACAGTGATAATCGACCGGTCCCAGTATAGCGTGGTGCGAGTATTTTCGAGAACTGGCTGTGAGTTATACTTGTAGTAAGGTACGTCCGAGCCGACAAGGTTGAATTTCAAGGCAAGTTGCTGATGGATAATCCTGGCTACTAGGTTGTAACTGTGCAAATACTCGGAATTGGCAAGTTGCAAACAACCGGAGATTGTATGTCTGAGGGATTCGCCAAGCTTGTGGCAGGCGCGGCAGATGTCGATGGTGCCATTCTTCATAATGAACCTCCTGTAGTTGTTCGTCGTCTTGACAACCTCGTCTTGTATTGCACAGACAAAACCCTCGGTTTCCCCAAAGAGGTCCCCGAAACGCAGCCAGTGTACGGAAGCAAGCTGGTCAACATCCGGTCCTGTGAGTGACCGGAAATAACACCCATGCAGTTCCTTGCCTTTCCATTCCTCAATGCGGTCGCCGATGCTCAGCACAACCGGTTTATGTCAGACCTCTTTACCGATATTCAGCGGGGTTAGTCCTTTGTCACTGGTGACTACATCCCGGTGCATCTCATTGTGGTTGCCTTTTGCGACAACGTAGTCACGGAGGTTGCATACTTCGCGGTTGTGGAGGTTCTTAGCATTTAGCATGCCTCGTCCACCGCACTTCCGCGGGATATACAGCCTCATTAGAGACGACCGTGGGTGGTGCATCCGGTTCGCTGTCAGTAGTGTTCGAACTTTTCTGTGCAGGGTATCCAGCTCAGTCTGAGACCATTTGAGTATGCCAATGGTGTATATAAGAACAGGCATGACCCAACTGTTGTATGCTCTGATCTTGTTACCGCCCGACAATAAACTTTCAGTACTATTGTGAGACGGTGATTGAACTTTGCCTTTGCATGTTGTTTCATGACATTCCTGCATACCCAAATATTTGTAGGATTCTTCCTCTGAGAGGGCCCGAATGTTCACCAACTCCGAAAGCTTAATCCCATCGGAAGTGGTGACTCTCCCTCGCTTTATACGGATGCTCGCACACTTCTCTATTCCGAACTCCATTCCGATGTCGGTGCTGAAATTTTCTGTAATCTTCACCATCGACATCAGCTCAGAGTCCGAACTAGCTGATATTTTTAGGTCATCCATATAGAACAAGTGAGAAATTGAGTGGCTCCCTCTCCGCAGAAAGTAGCCCAGTCCCGAATCCCCTAAAAGTGAACTGAGGGGGTTTAGAGCTAAGCAAAACCAAAGCGGGCTCAGGCTGTCACCCAGGAAGATGTCCCGCCGTATATTATTTATTTATTATTAGAAATCAGAGTTGACAATTTTCGTTGCAGTTAAGAATGTTTGCAGGGTTAGGCCACGTTAAGCCCCTGGGATAGATCTAGCTATGTAGAGTAGCTAGGGCTCTTTTAAGAAATACCTACCTTATATAAAAGAAGTAGGGACTTGCCGGAGGCGTAAATCTGTTCTAGGGTCATAATTTTGGAAGAAAACAGGGGAATAAGTATGTATGCACGCGGCCCACGGTTCCTCGTGTGCTTAATTTAGCTCTTAGTACATTTGAATATCTTCTTTACAAAAAATTACAATTGTAAATTAAATCTTAAAGGAGCCGGTTGGATTAGCACAATCACGAATTTGGTATTATAAATGTGGGTGGGTGTAGATAGTTTTGAACTGATAGGCTTTCTGCCAAATTCATACATACATACATACCACACCACACGCTGTATCCTGACACTCAGGATAAGCAGAGTAATCTGAGTTGTGCTGCAAGTACACTTGTTAATTACAGCACAACACCGACCACCAATTTCATTTCAAAGAGATTTTGTTTTGGAGCGAATATTCAAATGTAGTCTTTCGGTTGGGGTGTACGTAGGCTCCAGGTTTACGAGTTTGATTTCTGTTTTGTTCTATTCCAAATTAAATATTTGGAAAAAATGAAATAACGGACTGCTTTCATTGTTGCCATTTTCCTATCTATAAATTTAAATTTTAAACCACGCGACCTGTTTATTTGAAAATGTGTCTTTCTTTCGTCCTTTTTACATTAACTTTTGTCTAAACTCTAAGACGAAACCTTCACAATACACATGAAATAATAATTTGTTAAAATATATGGAATTCATTAAGTCTTTCGGAATTTAAAGATCGAAAGTTTCGTAAATTAACCTTGAGGGAAAATCCTTCACCGAGCGGTCGCCTCTCATTATGTGACCGTTGCAGAGGGCACACTTGGACATACCTACATGCGGCGAGATGAACAAATGTCGTAATCGTAAAAATGTTACGATCAAAATGTCGCGAGTGGTGACAGTTTCGCCGCGTTAACATTAATTACCGTAACTGCGGTCGACTTTATGATGTTGACAACGCCCATTGGTTAGATGAGAAGCGGCTCTACACAGCCCAAGCGAACTCGCAAGACGTATCTTCTTTGTGTGTCATATTTTTAAACTAGATCAATATCACAAACGAAGTGGAGTTCATTGATAGTGATAGTATCTTTTTTAAGGAAACTGACACGCTTGGCTACATCACCTACAACATCCGTGATGTCAGCCCATAACCACAGATTACTTAATAGTTACTTGCCATAACACTGGGTGAACTAGGTGCCATGTCAGTGCTTCCCTCCATTTCATGTCGGTTACACTGAACTGGGCGGAAAACACGAACTATTTATATGTGTATATGTATATAATATATAGTAATTATGTGGATTCGTTGATTTCACTTAAAAATATGTCTTAATTCATATAAAATTGCAGAGCTCAGCCGACCAAATGCTCAGTATTTCCTTCAAAAATTGCAGGACAAGGAGGGGCGGCAGTTCTCAGTAGAGTACACGGCAGACGAGAACGGATATCGCCCGCGCGGCGCCCACCTGCCCACTCCGCCGCCCGTACCGCCCGCCATCGCGCGCGCGCTCGCGTACGTCGCTGCCAAGAACGCACCTCGGCCGCCCACCACCATCGACCATCTTACGTAGTGGTCTTCGCGAAAACTTCGCTACCTATTTCAAGTCATACAAAAACTGTACTCTTAGTTTATATACGTAGTTAACAATTAGATTTCTTAGTTTATTTACATTCAAGTGTTACTGTTATGTTATTAGATTTACTGTAACTTATGATATTTCCTACCAAAAAGTATTCAAGGAAAACTACAGTGGAATTTTAGAAAAACACGAATAAAGCTTTTAACGTTCGCTCTTTCGATGTAGATAACCTCCTTCCTGTTAAAAAAAATGTTTAATATCTCACTATTAAATTGTATAGATGATCAGGTTTAACTAATAATTCAAAACAAGGAAGTATTCAGACAAGTCAATTTATGATCAATTACCAAGTGCCGAATGACTAAGAGGACGCATACAACACTATTTTTAGTTTGCCGGCAGAATGTCATAATGAAGAAATCAAAAGGCGAGGTGGTTTTCTGAAGGCAAATAAGAAGAACACACATTTGCTCGTTTCGACCTTCATTATGTTTACCACTTTATGAGCTGAAACAACGAATTTTTGTCAAGTACTCAAAATATTGTTCCGTTACGAAATTATACCTACGTGCATGAGGATTCATTCTTCTTCGTAAAACAACAAATAATAGTTAATTTAAGTATATCTAAATGCGAGAGCCATTCTGATAGTTGAAATTGCAATAGTCTACCAGGGTTTGAATTTTGTAACAAATGCTATTTTAAGTCACTACATAGCTATTATAGAGTAATTAATTTTTTAGATTATGATGAAATTAGCTTTTAAATATGACTCGAAACCAGCATAAGGGAAATAGTTGTGGCGTACAATATGCTAATGAAATTTCCTTTGAAATGTGAATCATAATATAAAGAGTCTACAACCCAAAAAACCCAACGGAATGCTCTGTGCTATGCGTCACGTCGTTGAGCGCAGCGCGGAGGCAGCGGCTGCAGGGATGGGCTGCGCGCGGGTCGCTTCAACTTTCGCTCTCGCGTGAGGTCGGAGTGACCATCGACCCGGCGCATCTCCGCCGACACACGTCTCAATACATAGCTTCATTTTTACATCATTCACATGGCATTACAGCTGGCCAGTGCTGCTGAATTTGAGCAACAACCGTCAAACGGTACACGCGACATAGCTTAAGAGACAACTCGTTTAAGGAACAATTTCAAAAATCAATCAGAGTTCGACTTATTTTTCCAGTGAAGGTGCCTAGAAGCTAATCATGTTTACAAGCTTTTTTATATGTATGAATACGGTTACACATAAACTCCTAACTGTTATTAATTAATAAAGCGGAAAATCTGCAACACATCTGCCAAGATAGTTATGGGTTTAAAATAAAAAAATTAACGGCTTTTCACGGTCGTCTCCGAGCTGTGTGGCTCGACATTTCGGGACATACGTTTGGCCCGAAATGTCGAGCCACATAGCTCGTAGACCACCGTGAGTAAAGCCGTTAAAATTGTAAATCATGGTAATTAATTTAAATCCTAGTTATGGAATATTTTAGCGCGAAGCAATACCGTGGTATAGACGTAATAATCATCATTTTAAACTATATGGTTCCTCATTTGATGGCAGTCCTTAAGCAAGTGAAACGCGTTGTCATATTTACCTAAGGTGGAATAGAACATTCCTTTATTACGCGACTGTTACGACATATTATTGAAATGTGGACAATGATCTCAATATTCATTGCGGCATACATATGCATTAATTAATTAATAGCAAAAATTAATCAATCAATACTAATAATAAATCTGTGAGGGATGGTCATCGAGTAAGTTACTTTGTTTTATGAGATACTGAGTTTGTAGACTTTATGTATGTTATTAAAACTAAATTGACGATTTTTACTATATGGGACACAGGATAGGCTAAATAAAATTCAGTTCCGGTTACACTAAGATGTGGCTCTCATACAAACTAAATAAATTGTTCCGGGCGCCGAAATAAAGTTACGGTAGCGGGCCTCGCCCATATTTAGGTACTTACTTTCATCGAGAAGGTTTATTGTTTACCTGAACGTAGCTCGGCCTTCTTTCTTACACACTTTCTTATTTCACGAATTTCAATTTCACGCGAGCGAAGCCGCGGGCAAATGCTTATAGTAAATAAGTTGACAAAAATGAAACAACCATTTTTAGAATTGGTAAATTTTACACGTTCTGTGCTTGGGTATTTTAGCCGCCCACAAATTGAATGTGTGTTAGTTTAAGTTAATTTTTCTTACTTACTTTCTTACCTATTAACCTTCGTTTATTAGGTAACATGTGACGCTATTGTTTCATATGCACTTTGCTTACTGGTTATCTGTATCTCTTACTATTGACAACGGTAATGTATATGTATGGACAAACCATTGTTTCACTAATGGCTGAATCGATTACGAATGATAAAATACCGATGTGTGTATTGTAGCATTGCAAAAGCTCTACCATTCAAGCAGTCAAAACGACACGCACTTACTACCTATGATAATTATTTTACCTTATCAAATACTTGAAGCGCCAATTACGGAGAGCGTTAGCGTCGTAGCGTAGTCAACCCCTATTCAACTTATATGTTTTTTTTATGGAAACTGACACGGTTGGCTATATCACCTACAACATCCGTGATGTCAGCCCATAACACCGGGTGAACTAGGTGCCATGTCAGCGCTTCCCTTCGATCGTGCCGGCTACACTGAACTGGACGGAAAACATATCCGTATTTACATAGCCGTTTCGACCGACGTTTCATTCAGTGCGGTGGTACTAACCCGGGCGGGTTGAACCCTACCACCGAGTAAGGTAGGAAGGGAAGGGACCTACAGTTTTACGTGGAATCCGAACCACGGTCAGCCTCCAACGGTCGAGCAAGTCATTTAACTACTGCGTTGGTAGCGACATGAGCGAACATAGACGTAAGAAGTGAACCGACCTTGACCCGACGCAGCTCTTCGTCACTGTAAAACAACAAAATAATTTAATTTTGTTTATTCACCCATTTCATCAAGAATATACCGGATATCTTTAAATTTAAATCCTACTGACAATGGGGTCGGATGTGTTCGGTGTATACTATGAGCGCTGAGTTCGACACGCCTGCATGCCGGTCAATATTTTTGATTTTTTTATTTAAACCAGTATGTATGGCTGAGTCAGAGTGGCCAAAGCAAATGCTTCAACCAGGAATTATCGCCTCCGAGATGGTAGGTGCCATTCCGGAGACTTCCCTTTGGATTGCTGGCTATTCTCGACTAGAGGAGAACCCAGCCGAGGCTGCTATGCGGCCATATTCATTACGGTGATACCAACCCAGTCGGCTACAATTTGATCCTCCAACCTAGTAAGTGGCAAGGGAAGGGCCTTCAGTTTTACACCGGTTCCGAACGGTGAAGCAGCAGGTGTAGGTATGCACGTAATTTTTCCGTCAGAAAAAATCTTTGGTACACGCCGACCGGATTCGAACCTCGGACATCTCGCAAGAGAGGCTGACGCCCAGACCATTCGGGCACCCGCCGCTGTAAATTTCATTATCATACTTTTCAATCTATAAATAATCTAATTTTGCACTTGTAGCATCGCGTCTTGCTCCCTCTTTGTAAACGTCTCTTTATTGTCTTGCATTCTTGGCAACAAATATGTTTTCAGAACAGATCCCAAAATCAAGACTCGAACCAAAAGTCCGCACAACATAAAGAAGATCGGCATCCTAATAATAGATGGCGGTGCTGTGTGACTTTCTAGTAAAGATGTGATTACAAGGTATAGTGTGTCTTTATTCCAGGTATGAAGGTTGTTTTCAGTTCTGCTTGCAAGGGAACAGTAAAAAAATGGTATTAGCAGGAATTATTTCATAAAAAAACTAAAATTAAAATAAATACCTACTTAATAATAAATAACACTTCTTAAGTTTTGCAATGCTCTTTGTCATTGAATTTGCTTTATTTCGATCTCCTCTATAAGTATTATTTAAATCGGTAACATTCAATATCACAATATTTTTTCCGTCACTATATAAACGTTTACATTTATGTGAATTATAATATGTCACTCTATACAATTTTTTTTATAGTATTTTTTATTGCTAGGATTAAATTATACACATCAGTCATTTGTCGAATGCAGAAACTTGCATCTATCGTCGTGCAATTTTTACAACTACACTAAAAACAATATTTAATTTCTATTCTACGAGAATCTACAAGTGAGCATTATCTACAAAGTAACAAAACAAATTAACACGTCGACATAATCAAAATTTTCAAAAGAAATAAAACAAAACGAAATATACAAAAATAAACAAAATTGCACAGATAGCTTGTACAAGAATACTGCTGGTTACCTACGTAATAAACAGTTCGATTGCTTCATATCTAAGTGTGAGTTTGGCAAGGTTTATGCTGCTGGGCGGATGTCGCCGTGCCCGCTACGAGCGCGAGGGCGGCGGGGGCGGCAGGGTGGCGAGGTAATCCAAAGCCTTCTGGATCGCTGGAGGAATCGGTGGCGGCGTCGGCAGGTGGGCGCCCTGAAAATTCGTTTACAAAAGGTTGGTTTGGCTTAGGCATAGATTCTATATGGGCTTAGGTTACAATGTCATGTTATTATAATATCAAAATTACATAGGTGTTCAGATATTTAACTATACATTTACCGGTTTACCTAAACAAGCTGAAAAATGCCTTCAGAGCGTATTTTGTTGTTGGAAAAACAAATTTTGCGTATATGGAAGTTTGGAATGAACGGCTGTTACCTGCCACACTTATGTGTTGTAAAGTTCTGCTGGTATCAATGACGACCCGGTGGATTTAACGACACCACTTCTTCGCCTTGTCTAACTAAAGGTTACAGAAATAATATAGTGACCTGGGGCACGAAGCCGTTCTCGTCATCAGCGGAGTAGGTAAGATTGATGACGGTGCCGTCCGGCGCGGTGTACGAGAACGAGCCCTGCGCAACGACCACGTCCCCCGCGTCCGGTCCGCTCGCTTTCTTCAACGTTCCCGTCTCCTCCGCCTTGATGCCGTTCGCAGTCTCGTAACTGCAACCGAGTAGCAGCACGTCATACACTGCATAGTAGCTACCGAGGAAGCGTTGTAGTGTAGCCCGTGCGGAACCTACTCACTGGCTTCTAGTGCATTATTTTATTTTATTTTTGGCATGCAAATATAATTAGAAAAAAACATGTTTAAAATATGGTTAGGAAAACGCTTTATTGCTCAAATAAACATTCAACAGTAATAAGTACACTAGAAAATGTACATAAGGTGCAAAGGCGGACTTATTCCTTACAGTCAACTTGGGATGTTTTTAACTTGAAAACGTTTAAATAAATTTACACGTAATAACTAAGATTTTCCGATGGATATATGTAGGCTACATAACACAAATTGAATTCGAAGAAAATCGAAGTAATAGTTTGCCGTACGTACGACTCGTATTGAGAGCGAGCGGATCAGCGGGCACAGCTCGTATAATTTCAAAACAAGACTAAGCAACCGTATCACTCGGCAATTTGGCTTATCAAACATATTCGGCTCTAAATAAATTGTCTAGTTCTTATGTAATCCACATATAAATACGTGTCCCAAAACTCAACGTCAAGCGGGAACCAGGGAGTAGGCAAGTTTATGACTACCCAGGGAAAAATAAGAAAAAAAAAATCGGAGTCATTTGTTTTTTATGAACATAATATGAGCATTTTTTTAAAAACACTCTCGTACAACATTTTTAGGTACTACGACTACAAATTTGCAAATGTAATTGTTAATTTTTTTTATTGGTAGCCTAAATAACTCTGCTCAGTATCCCATCACCAATTGATCAGTATCCCAAATAAAACCAAAATGTCCATAGTTTTATCACAAAAAATATTCAATTAAATTATTTTATGAAAAAACAAATGACTCCCATTTTTTTTTCTCATTTTTCCCTGGGTAGTCATAAGCTGGCCTACTCCCTGGTTCCCGCTTGACGTTGAGTTTTGGGACACGTTGTATATTACAAACATACGATTACCTATGTGATATTATAAAAATAAATTATGTTAATTTTTCATAAATTAACACCTTCTTCATAAATTAACACAAGTCCTTAGGCACAATTTTCAAGTTCATACAATTTTACAATATTAAAAAAATAATAATGAGAAAATTCGGTCTGCGAGTCTACCGGCTATATCTCATTCGCTAACTCAAAATTTTTTTTATAGAAAGCGCGACATAAAGGCGCCGATCCACCCACAATGTGTCTAACGACGCCCATGGACATTCGGTCGCACGTGGCATTCAAGCCTCTCATAAATATTTTATCAAATGCCCGGAATGAGATCTATCATTTCTCTTTTTTTTATGGAAACTGACACGGTTGGCTACATCACCTACTATATCCGCGAGGTCAGCCCATAACACCTTGGTGAACTAGGTGCCATGTCAGTGCTTCCCTTCGATCGTGCCGGCTACACTGAACTAGACGGAAAATACGAACTATTTAAATAGTCGTATCAACCTCATACTCACCATCAACGAGTTTGTAACGCCGGTACAGGGCCTGTGCCCTAATCACGAGATTTAACCTACTACGCTACGCCGTGTTCTCCGCATCATTTTGTATGGAGAAACGAAGTTCGAAAATCTATCACTAGAGGCGCTGCTCCGTTTCTCCATACAAAATGATGCGGAGAACACGGCGTAGCGTAGTACGTGGTGTAGGTTAAATCTCGTGATTAGGGTACTGGACTCAGCTTAAGATGACTCAGCAGCATCGTTGATTTTAAATGCAGTTTAAATTTATCTGCAGTAATTATTTTAGCCAAGCCCATTCTTGCGACGCCCGTGCAACAAACCACCCACACCTAAACCCGAAATAGGCAAGGCTACGGGCAAAAACTAGTAGGTAGGTATCATAAATAATATGGAGGAATCAATTAAAATCATGAGATATTGATGTAATAGGTACCCATGATTCGACAAATGATTGCTAGAGTTATAAAAATTTAGTCACCTGTATTTATATGATCCATCAGGCTGCAGGTCCGAATCCTGACTGATGATAGCGATGATGTCATCGGGCTTGCCCTGCGGCGCCGCCGCCGCCACTGCCGCCCAGCCAGCGAACACTAGCCCCCACTGCAAATAACAACAAACTATTTACTATGTTCCATAATATTGTTCCATAATATTTCGCAAATGTCCGCTGTGGCTAGGGCCCTCTTTATAAACAGATTGATGTTGCTATGTCGAGCGAGACCGACGACCGGCACTACGCTGGCATGCTAGTCCATGGTGGCCACGTCAGTACCGCAGACCACCACAGACGTATTGATTGTTAAGCAACGCTGAGCGCGGTCAGTACTTGGATCGCTCGACCGTTGGAGGCTGACCGTGGTTCGGATTCCACGTAAACCTGTAGGTCCCGTCCCTTGTCAGTGCCGCAGACCACCACAGACGTATTGATTGTTAAGCAACGCTGAGCGCGGTCAGTACTTGGATCGCTCGACCGTTGGAGGCTGACCGTGGTTCGGATTCCACGTAAACCTGTAGGTCCCTTCCCTTCTTACCTTACTCGGTGGTAGGGTTCAACCCGCCCGGGTTGGCACCACCGCACTGAATGAAACGTCGGTCGAAACGGCTATGTAAATATGGGTTTTTAAATTACCGTGGTTGTTAGACATTGTTTTTAAAACAAAACAGCTTTACTCACGGTTTTTCACTAGCTATGTGGCTCGACGTTTCGGGCCAAGCGTATGGCCCATCCTCATGAGAAGCCTCCCTGGTTCTCCGTCCGTCGTTGACGAAGATTGTAGCTGTGGCCAGTGCGGGTAGTTTCCGTCGACGCTTGGCCCGAAACGTCAATGCCATGTCCGGCCTGACAGAACCCCAGGCTGTGCTTGGGACGAAATAGATGGGCAGGGGGTGCGTTCCACATTTTCCCGCTTCTTTGAATGAAAGACCTAAGAACGAACCCAAGAGTTGGTGCGTGGTAGGTCGATTGTGTAAGAGTGCATCCCCTGCCCAGCACGCGTAGTGCGGAGTTACAAACAATTTAAATGTGATTTTGTACGATTCATTTAGGTACAACTATTTTACAAGGATCAATATCATCCATACGGAAATGGTTTAAGCTTCATCTGGACCCGATCGCGCGCGGGTCCTGGCATCTTCGGAGTGAGAAGCGGGGGCTTAGTTACACTCGTACCCCTCCCCTCATTTGGAAACACTTTTAGATAACCACACAGTGAGAATGTCCATTGCACTCCGAGTGAGTGCGAAGGTGTGCCAACCAGTGCCAACCACACGTTTTTTTTTATTTTTTTTTTATGGATACTGACATGGTTGGCTACATCACCTACACCATCCGTGATGTCAGCCCATAACACCGGGTGAACTAGGTGCCATGTCAGTGCTTCCCTTCGGTCATGCCGGCTACACTGAACTGGCAAACTATTTACATAGCCATTATTTTTAAAATAAAACAAAACAGCTTTACTCACGGTTCTTCCCGAGCTATGTGGCTCGACGTTTCGGACCAAGCGTATGGCCCATCTTCATGAGCACTCTGTCTTGGTCCGAAACGTCGAGCCACATAGCTCGGGAAGAACCGTGAGGAAAGCTGTTTTGATTTAAAAACTAGTAACAGTACACGTATATACGAGTACATTCACAAAATACATTAAGTTATCAAATAAGAACTATACAGGATGTTTCAGGATTGGGTTTCGTAACTTCAGGGTTCGAAAGGGGTCCATATTTGAAAATGAAAAGCTCTGAAACTTTTTCCCAGATTCGGTCATTTTATAGTAGATAGATAGATAGATAGAAAATTCTTTATTGCTCCAGTAAACATTAAATAGTAACAAATACATTGAAAAATTTACATAAGGTGCAAAGGCGGACTTATCCCTTACAGAGATTTCTTACAGTCAACCTTTGGATGTTTGAGATTATAGTACTTTTTGGTGAAAATCCTTTCATCGAGATTTGGTGGACGGTTAACATCCGCCTTCATTAAATAAAACTAAAATGACTAAATTGCAATTTTTAACTAGTAGAATTGAACTGCATGTAGGTAAATTCCAAACACTTAAATTTATACGAGTTCCATGAGCGATTTACCTGCTTGTGAGCGGTTGTATGTCCGGGATGTCCGGAAAAATTCCTGTAAATACTTTTTGTCACTTCATTTGGATAGTTTTTGAGTTGATCTCTTAGGGGAACAAAGGAATCGCAGGAAAACTTGCTAGTTTGTATTATACGAAGGCAACTGTTATGTGGTAATTATACTCCCACTGCCTGTTCAGAACACAGTACGTAAATTATTTGTGGTAAACATCCTACCTGTGCCTTTTATTGGCTTATTGAAAAATCTCTGATTTCATCATTTATATCTTGTGATATTTTATATCTTGTGCAGGTTTTGCAGTACAAGAACTAAAGATAAAACAACAAAAATTATTTGCAAACGGTGCAAAGTGCCATTATGCGTAACACCTTGTTTTGACGATTTTCACTTTGATATGTATTAAGAAAAGTAAGATTTTTGTGTTATTATAACTTTGTGTCATGATTAACTAATAATAAATAATTATATTTGATTTTATTAATTTTATTATTTTACCATGTATTAAAAATCATATGTTTGTAACGGGCTGTGGGAGATTATTTACCACATCATTTTCCAAAATGGGGGGGCAAAATTTACAAAAAATAAGTATGCACATTTGTTAGTGATTCCTTTATTACAATAGAACCACAAACATATTACTTCTAAAAATTTTCCTTTATCCAGGCCTTCTAAAGGGTTATAGTACTTTTTGGTGAAAATCCTTTCATCGAGATTTGGTGGACGGTTAACATCCGCCTTCATTAAATAAAACTAAAATGACTAAATTGCAATTTTTAACTAGTAGAATTCAACTGCATGTAGGTAAATTCCAAACACTTAAATTTAAAGGTCATCAAAAGAAAAGGGGACTGGACTAGGTCATTCCACTACCTAGACCTAGACAGCACCTCCCCATACTCACTGTTCATCGAGTTTTTATAACAATTTCCAATTTTTGTATGAAAAAAAAATACGGAATTTCGATTTGAGTGGTAAGGATTTTTTTCTTCTAATAATGAGTACTTTCTATTCTTGAAGTTTATCTCCTATCCTGAAACATCTGTATAGACTATAAGAGGTATACATATTATGTTCGAGCCCGTATAGCTATTGCATACAAACTAACAAGCGATTCTATGGAACAATTATTCATAATAGGTAATTTAGATACCGATCTGACCTATGTATGTGCAGCCTACGTGTCAATAGCCACAGTACCATAGGCCTGTAGGACGACTTTGCGAACCTTCACCCACATCCTGCGACATTTGACACTCGTCGTGGATATTGCGTTGCGTCTGTATATATGCGGACTATCGTGGTCTCGAGAAACTAACCGTTGAACTGTTCTGCCCTTTTCTCGTAAATATTTAGTCCTCACCAACCGTCAATTTAGTCTATGAAGTAGATTAAATTTACATTTATTTGGGTCGTCGTCGATTCTTGAGCTTTTCGTTTAGGTTTTACTGTTAACTATAAAAGAACCTTATATTCTCAATATTTTTAGACAAGTAAAATTGTAAAAACTAATAAATTTGTATTTCTTATACGAGTCATTTCATTTGATAGGTCATAATGATACACATGAGAAAAAAAATTTACTTTCTAATTTATCCTCCTTAACTGACCCCTAAATTCTAACTTCGTTCAGTTACGTTCATCGAAATAAAAAAATCGTATAATCGTATACTCGTACGTGATTGGGTCATATATGTACCAAATTTCAACTCTTTTTGTTCCGTAGATTCAGAGAAAATAAGCTGTGATAAACGAACAGAGTGATTCTCTAAGATTCCGTTTTTTCCTCTTCTTAGGTACGGAACCCTAAAAATATTATTAATTCGGAAGATGCGTCAGAGATGTGAGAGCCGTGGTACCTATGTGCAGATCCGTTATCCCTGATTACCCCATTGGGAAGCAGACGTGACGTTTGCATTTGTAGGCTTCTGTAATCGATTGACTCGTAACTGTAAGTCGTTTTTTTAACCCCTGACGAAAAAAACGGAGGGGTATTATAAGTTTGACGTGTGTGAGGGTGTGTGTGTGTGAGAGGGTGTGTGTGAGTGTGTGTGTGTCTGTCTGTGGCATCGTAGCTCCCAAACGGATGGACCGATTTGGATGCGGTTTTTTTTATTAGGAAGCTTGTTTTGATCGAATGTAATCGTTTACTCACCCGATACTCTACCTCATCTCGAAAACTATATTGTAGAGAAAGTCGAATTTGGTGAACTAGAAACCGATATGGGAGTCAAGCGAGAAAGGGCACAATAGCATAGATTAAAACAATACGTTCAAGATGTCTATCGGTCGACGGCTTTCCTATGCCACGATCACCCACAATGCGCGTAGATTGCAGGCGCTGCTGCTGTGCTGTGGGAAATACGGCTCCCAATTCAAGTAATGCTCCCACGGACAATGTCTAGAGCACAGAACATCGATGCTCACGTGCGTTTTACCAGAACTGCACAGCCCTGAAGGTTTATTCTTGTAAATTCTGACAGCGGAATCAGCGCTGTTGTGGCGCTGAGAGCCACTTACCAAAGTGGCTCTCAGCGCCACAACAGCGCTGATTCCGCTGTCAGAATTTACAAGAATAGACCTGCTGTTGTCAATACGCGACTTTGTCTCACTCCATCTTCCTCCAGCGGCCGCTATCGCATTTAAAATAGGCAACGTACACCGAGCAGCGATCGCCGGCCGTCTCGTCTTCCTGCAGCCGCGCCGCGCATCAACGATTTGTTGCTCTGTGGCGTGCGTACTTTAGTTGGGGCATGCAGTGGTAGTAAATATGTTATAACTTATAATCATTTTAGGACGTGCGTGCGTGCGTGCGTGCGTGCGTGCGTGCGTGCGTGCGTGCGTGCGTTCGTGTGTCATTATTATCATATGACGAACAAAATGACAGAATCTGGCTTCACACCATACGTACCGTGTGGGGCCGTTACTTTAAAAGAATAGCCTCACTGCATCTCTCCCCGTGTATGTCGTAAAAGGCGACTAAGGGATATGACTCCCTTCTTATATTACTACCAACGTTACAACCAACCCGCCCGGATTGATACCACCGCACTGAATGAAAGGTCGGTCGAAACGGCTATGTAAATACTTTGTGTTTTCCGTCCAGTTCAGTGTATACGGCACAATCGAAGGGAAGCACTGACATGGCACCCGGTGTTATGGGCTGATATCACGGATGTTGTAGGTGATGTAGCCAAACTTGTCAGTTTCATTAAAAAAAAAAATTTTACCCTGTGGGTAATATTTGAATACACGTGAAGAAAAGCATAAAAAAGTTTAAAGATAAAGGCAAATACATTTTTCAAGCTAAATACATCAACTTATCATAACGATACCGAGGTAAAGTCCCTCGAACTCAAAATAATGTCAATAATTTTGTACTTTATGTATCCCGTACGGAAGCCTTTTTTTTTTTATTGAATCTGACACGTTTGGCTACATCACCTACAACATCCGTGATGTCAGCCCATAACACCGGGTGAACTTGGTGCCACGTCAGTGCTTCCCTTCGGTTGTGCCGGCTACACTGAACTGGACGGAAAACACAAACTATTTACATAGCCGTTTCGACCGACCTTTCATTCAGTGCGGTGGTATCAACCCGGGCGGGTTAAACCCTACCACCTAGTAATATAAGAAGGGAGTCATATCCCTTAGTCGCCTCTTACGACATGCACGGGGAGAGATGCAGTGGGGCTATTCTTTTAAAGTACCGGCCCCACACGGTACATTACAGCTAGCCTATTACTAAGCCTACGCTGTCTGCCTGTCTGTCTGCCTGTCCTACTGCTGTATCCTTGGAACCATAATAGCTAGCTAATCATTACTTCCTCCTCCAATCAAACCTCTCGATGACAGTCGGACGGACACCGGAGTGATCTTATAAGATTTCCGATTTTACCGGTACGGAACCCTAAAAACATTAAATGAGTAAAGTCAGGTTAGGTAGAGTTTGTCAATGAGTAGATTTAAAAATGAAAACATCAAAAAGTCAACATTACATTTTTCCTGCAATGGTGCAGGTTTAACAATTCCTAGCACTAATAACGAATAATTATTTAGCATTGATTCTACTCTAAGCAATAACGAACTGCGAAAATGCCAACAACGGCTCGTGTTTTGTCGCCCTACCCTCGACCGCGCACACACCGCCTGGCGGTGCATGTCATTGGAGAGGACTCCAAACAATATGAGAAAAGGTTATTTAGTGCGGAGTCGATAAATGCTACATAGCATTGCGCAATAGTTCGAAGGCGCCAGGCTACTAGCGACGGGGCTTGTCGTCCATCCACTCCTCGCAACCTGTTTATGTAGGCACATGTAAGTGGGTACCTTAGCCATGCATCTCAAACTTTAAAGTCTGAATTGGATTTCTGGGGTCAACAGTCAAAATCAAGTGAAACGAAGCCACATGTCGCGCTATCCATAAAAAAAATGTTATTGAAAATAAAATATATTGATTTTACACTTAGTACAAAGTTACAGAAAAGACTGACTTTCATCTACAAGTCATACTGCAGATGAATGATGGGTGATGAGAATATATCACGGTAAGGAAGTGATAAAATAAAATAAAAAAATATTATTTAATAATAACAATTCAATACTAACAACAGTTCATTAACATTCAGATAGTGTTCTTCTCATGTAGGTCATATATTCTATATACGATTAAAGGGCAAATACATAATTATGGAAGAAAACATATTATTCAATTAATTAACGTATTATTTAAAATTGTATTGGTACATATCGTATCTTACTGTTTTTCATTATTTTTCGCTCGCATAATTTTTCTTGAAGACAATATGTATGACGGTTTTATAGTTTGAAAAGGTATGTTTTTAAATACCGTTAATTCTGATCGCGTTTTATCCGTGAAAACTTCAATCTTTTTTTTAGTACCTATCTAATATATATATTTTGTATTCATCCAAACGTATGTACAATAATATATTTTTTTCATCAAGATTTCACAAATAAAAATAATTGCAGACGTCCAGTTCCAATGCCGGTATTGTGTCGTGCAGGTGGACAGTGAGGCTTAGGAAGAAGGTGCGCGAGGTGCAACTTGCGAGTTGGCTTGAGAATTCCTTAATCTATGATTTGAGTGTGTTTGCCAACATGCGTAACCTCTTGCGGGGTTGCGGGGCTAGCGGGTTCGCAGTGTGTGTACATAAATGTTAATTGTATGGTGACTATGGGCTGCGCCGCCCGCCCCGGTGCCGTGCTCATCTTCAATTTGGTCCAACCAGGACTTATTTTATTTGTTTTTCTCCTTTTAGCACTTATATTGAATTTGTAGTTGTTGTTTTATTTTTACTTAAGTTCTGTTTTTGTATTTCAGTTTTATGTATTAGGTTATATACTTATTATGATGCTTCCTGTTCTCGCCTGTCATTGGGGTGCACATACTACCTATGTACAATATGTATCATGAATATTTTATGTTTTATTGTCGTGTTTATTCTGTTGGTGTTCGATTAATACATTAAATAAGTCATAATTAATTATGAAAGAATATGAAAAAACCGGCCAAGTGCGCGTCGGGCCACGCGCAGTGTAGGTTTCCGTAGTTGCGGAACCCTGTCAAAATAAATTATTCCATTATTTGTATAATTTTGCAAGGGAAATAAATGAATGTTAATTTGAAAAAGTTCTTCAACAGTGAAATGATGGCTGTCGTCCGTACATTTTATAAGTTGGTCGACTATTACTCGTCAACCTGTACATCCTACTTAGCTGTGATAGTTTTCCTTTTAATTTCGATATATATGCTACTGCTGTGAATTTTTTCACGTATCTAATAACAACCGTTTAGCTGGCAGGGGGGGGGGGGGACACTTGACTCTAACAAAAATTAGCACTTAAAAGCTTAATAATTCGCAAAAGGATCCCTAAATCGAAAAATGTTTTTCACAAACCCGCAATATTTTCCAAAGACCTATCCAACAACACCCCACACGACGGAGTAGATGTGAAAAAAAAAATCACCTCCA
This sequence comes from Nematopogon swammerdamellus, assembly GCA_946902875.1. Taxonomy (NCBI): domain Eukaryota; kingdom Metazoa; phylum Arthropoda; class Insecta; order Lepidoptera; family Adelidae; genus Nematopogon; species Nematopogon swammerdamellus. The sequence continues at coordinate 13,557,547 of OX336340.1, forward strand.
CTTTACGAGTAGGGAAGGTACCCTAAAAAAATTATTTCAAAATTTTAATTTTACCACTTTGTCGGCGTTATTAATATGTATACCCATACCAACTTACAACTTTCTAGTACTAAGGGTCTCTGAGCTAAGCCGCGGACAGACAGACGGACGGACAGACGGACAGACGGACGGACATGGCGAAACTATAAGGGTTCCTTGTTGACTACGGAACCCTAAAAACCGGCCAAGTGCGAGTCGAACTCGCGCACCGAGGGTTCCGTATCGCCATGTCATGGTTAGCGCCACTCACGCCATCTATGGCGTGTTATGAAATACTTCATATTAGTTAAAATTCATGATTAGTTAAAATGCTTCATACTATATTCGACAGATGGCGCGCGCGCATACACTTTTTAGTTTCTTCTATGGGAACCCCCATGAATTTTTTACTTTTTATTATTTATTGATAGATCGGCCATAATAACACATACTCTGTGAAAATTTCAACGGGCTATCTATTATGGTTCAAGAGATACAGCCCTCGGACAGACGAACGGACGGACGGACGGACGGACAGACAGACAGACAGAGAGACAGACGGCGTAGGCTTAGTACTAGGGTCCCGTACCGGATACCGAACCCTAATAAAAAACAATACATCTTATTTTTTCTCATTATAACAATACATTTATATTTTACAAGCTGTGCCCGCGGCTCCGCCCGCTCTCATATTTCACTTCACTGCTAACCTCATAAGCTATTTAGCGTGATAGTAAGTAGCCTATAGTTGATGGGAAGAATCAAGCTATCCGTAGAATTTTGTTTTATTAAAATCGGTTCAGTGGTTCTCGAGTTATAAGCGGACAGACAGACACTCAGACACTCAGACAGAAAGCAGACGTTGGATTTTATTATAGGTAAGGATGTGTTATTCTAAGAAGGTCGGTTTATGATCTCTTAGGACCATCACCCGTCTTCCTGTCGACCAACTTCTTATCGTCTAGACTTCTTATGATTATTATCCGTTCGTGTTGGCTTTCTAGTTTATTGTCTGGAAAGATAACACCACTTATTTACTATATACTACCACCCTCAAAATACTTCAGGTTCGGCTGGGTAAATGTATTAATTGGTGTATGTACGTGTATGTGATAGCCATGGACGTCGTTTGACACCTTATTGGTGACTCGGGGCCATATGTCGCGCTCTAAAAAAACGTATTGTTCATACAATTATTGGCGATGTTTTCTCAGAGTGACCGATATTATGCTATTTTATCCCGCAAACCTATCACAGGAGAAGCTTACTCGTTTAAGTGTTTTCGCCCTTATTACAAAGGCAATAACGATTTAAATCGAGCCTTGCGAGAAGCTGCTGCAGACGAAATTATTAATTATACTCCGCAGCCCACACTAATAGTACTTAACTTACCGTTATAAGCATTGTGTCCCAGCTACCGGCTACCAGCTACGCACAGATATAAATTGCACTGACTTCAGATTCACTGAACACTGTAGGCGGCGAAGTGCGGCGCGAGATTGCACTTTGCCTTCTAATCACTAGCGCTTTTTATACTAAGGCTGATTTGTCTAGGCATTGCACATGCACGGCGCCTCGGAGGTGCAGTGCAGGGCCGCATTTGCGGGATGCACCCACCATCGCCTCAGCCGCCGCCTACCGCACTCTCCCAACAACATCAGAAGGCTCAATGTAAACAATAGTTAAACTAACAGCACATACAACGCCAACTGTACAAATGCGTTTTAAAGCTATACAGGATGTTTCGGGATAGGGTTTCGAAACTTCAGGGTTCGAAAAGGATCCATATCTAAAGACGAACAGCTCTGAAACTTTTTCCCACTTTCGGCCATTTTATAGTACTTTTTGGTGAAAATCGTTTCATCGAGCTATGGTGGACGGTTAACGTCCGCCTTAGTTTATTAAATAAAAATAAAATAAATAACTTACATGCTTAAACTAGTAGAATTTAAATGCATGTAGGTAAGCTCCGAACACTTAAATTTGAATTACATCAAAAGAAAAAGGGGACTATACTAGGTCATTGCACTCCCTAGACCTAGACAGCACTGTTGCCAAATCTGCCCATACTCACTGTTCATCGAGTTTTTATTACAAATTTCAATTTTTGTATGAAAAAAAAATACGGAATTTCGATTGAGTGATAAGGATTTTTTTCTTATAATAATGAGTACTTTCTATTCCTGAAGTTTTTTAAGCCCATCCTGAAACACCCTGTATAACAATCGCAATTTGGCACAGCGCCGCCGCCGCGCCGCATCGTCGCCACGAGCCGATCCCAGCCGCCCCGCCTATGTACATACATTCAGCAAATAGGTTGTCATAATATTCTTGAACTTTAGTTTAAAATAAAAAGAACTTTGTATATAGTATAATAGAATATAAAAGAATAATAATTATTTCCTCATTCACATCAGTAAGTTACAGTACATAATATACAACATATGGGCTAGGAGGAAAAGGGAGCCAGCTCAGCTTAGTGCTGCGGCTCGCTCGCGATGAGAGTGCTGCAGCGCTGATCTTCCGCTGCTCCCCACACACGTAAGTTACAAAACATAGCAAAATAACGTCAACTATCACCACTTAACTCAAAATCCCTTAATCCAAAAGAATAGAGGGCGGTTGCTCAAGAAAATCGTCATATGTAGATTAAATCTAAATAGATTCTTCCGTGATGTCTTTGTCGATTACTTACTTAAAAATTAAGTATGAACATTTTTCAGAATCACAGAATCAGAAATGAGAACCCGTATCGGCACACGGTTGCTTACTCCGCGCTCCCGTAAAACGCGTGACTTCTTCCAGATATTCTTGTGAGCAAAGGTATCGCAATTTTGCTCATAAATATTACCTTTTGACATAGAATCCATATATTACATGTCTTACCCGTGCCATTTGCAAAAAATCGACCGTCATTTTTAATGTATGTCCTTTCGGCATACCACTATCTCACGAACCGCTCAACCAATCCCAGCAAACCAGGTGATAGAGTCACTCGGCCGCCGCCGCTTTCCACATATGGCAACTCAATGAATAATATGAACAATAATTGATGACGCCATAGCATTTACAAAAAAGGCTTCAAAAATCAATAAATGCATGGCAACTTCAATGAATAATATGAACAATAATTGATGACGCCATAGCATTTACAAAAAAGGCTTCAAAAATCAATAAATGCCTATAACTCCTAAACTACTGGTCGGATCGACTTAAAATTTGTTTCTTTCCGTAAAAAAAAAATTATCTTTCTGAAATAATATTTTTTTTTTTAAATCGGTTCAACCATAGCCGACTATCATTGTCTCCCTCTACGGAGACCAAGCCATGCTGCATCGTCATAGCCCCACTGCGACGTTGCTATCGCTTACTCGCTCACGCTTGCCTACCGATCACAGGAGCGAGAGAGAAAACGAAGATTTCGTCGGTTGCCCGATGAAGGGTGAGCGATTTCATTTTTCTCTCTCGCTCCTGTCATCGGTAGGCAAGCGAGAGCGAGTAAGCGATAACAACGTCGCAGTGGGGCTATGACGATGCAGCATGGCTTGTCTCCGTAGAGGGAGACAATGACAGTCGGCTCTGGTTCAACCGTTTCGAAAAAAAGGAAAAAGACTTTGAGAGGTCATATCTCGGAAACTACTGATCCCAGCCTACTCATTCCCGTATGGAAAATGATAAGTCTCGACGAGATAAAACTTTTTTTTAGGGCATATCTCTGAAACTACTGATCCCAGACTACTCATCCGCTGGAGAAAATGATAGGTCTCGATGAGAGTTTCTTTTTGTAAATTTTTTTTTATAGTTTTTTGTTTTTTTTTTGTAATTAAACTAGAAAACTAACATATCTTAACGTAGCTTAGAAAATGGCAACCATTTGAATATTGACGAAACCCCGTCAGCGCCACCTCAGGCCATTTGCACTCTATGTACTTGCGCGATTATTATATGTCTGCCCATGATTCCATGTCTATGTCTACCGGTAGTCCCACGACTACCAGGGCATTTTTGTCTATATAATCGTATAATATACTTCAAAATACTTTTTATGCCATCAGGATAAATTTAACTACTTTATAAATTTGTAGATTTTTGAGCTATGGAATATTCGCCTCGGACGGAACAAAATGTACTACTTTTTACGCAATTTTTTTAAATACCTAGTAATAGTAGTAGTAATCTTTGAAAGCCTTTCATTGATTTACATGTAAAAAAATATTTTAAACTAAGTTTATGTTGCCCCTATTATAATTAAAGTTGAGGGCCCCTGTTATTGTTTACACATTAAAATGTTGTTACCTCCCTTCCGGAAATCTATAAACATTATTGGTTTCAAAAGATAACTGGAACCGTTTAGGAGCTATATAGGCCGTGAGAAAGACGGACAGACGGACGGACTAGCACCGTTTTTAATATTTTTCCCTGCCAACTTCGCTGGCTACGGAACCCTAAAAATCATCAGGGAAACAAGATAAAGCCGGTATATTGACTTTCAATAGCAAATGCATTGCACCCAAATCCGGTCCCTGGATGATAATCGGAAATGTGATACACGAGAATCAATGGTTGTTATTAATATAACGACAAAGGTATGCGACAGGACAGGATTCACACACATAGTTACTTAGTTACTTACCTACCTGCGACTGCTCAACTTGACGCGAAGTAAATACAATTATCTTTCAACTTAGGTCATTTGCTCTTTCAATAGAGGTAATTTTACAAAATACATCCTCTGCATCATAATTTAAAGTAAAATTTATTTAGTATTTAAACAAAACGTGTAAAATTTATAATAAATACCTCATGTAAATTCAGATTTAAATTTGAATATGTTGACGTCATTTGGGGATCGGAATATGAACAGACGAGAGATGTTTTATTTCGCGCTTGAGATGAAACAAGATATTTTTTTTAATTGCGAAAACACTTTATTTGATCTAGAAAAATGAGAAAAAGTCATACAACATTTACCTACTGTAAGTAATACGCAATGCAAATGAAAAGGGTGAATTGAATCTATCATGGAAAAATAGAATTAGGACTTTTCACAAATCAATGCATTTAAGTAACCTATCTCGGGAGGCGGGGAGGCGGCGCGGAGGCGGCGGCGCGGCGCGACGCAGCAGGTCGCACGGTCGCTCCGGATAACATCTCTGGTGCAAATCTAGTATCTGTGTGTAGACACTATATTATTGTAGACGTGTGTCTTTGTCTCAGAATTAAAGTTCACATAAACATTCTACATGCACTATGGAAATAATACAATTAGTTTAGAGTAGCCGGTAGGTACTAACAATCGGTGCTAACAACATACATAGGTAATGAGGTCAATGCTCAAATTGTATGTATTAGTTAATTAGCCGTTTAGACTGACAACGATGATGTAAAATAAGTTTTTTTAGCAGTAAGTATGTATCGATATGAAAGGTTAAATAAAGGAAAGTGTATAATTTCAGCTAGCTGACCACACCGCCCAGTAACATTATGACGAGTCGAATTGAGATCCGCTGTGTTTTTGAAGTCGGTAAAAAAATATGTTACATAAGTTTTAATTTTTTTTTATAAGTATACCTCAAATCTTGTTCGGCTTTTCCATTCAACGTTCATTACACTGGGGAATATTGTGTTAATCTCATAAGTCACAGCGAGGTGAGAACCAATTCCTCATTTTACCGGAGATAAAATAATTTAGGGACCGAATGACATTTATTCGGCGAGCGTCGTGAGATCACTCGACCTGAGTCGTTGACATTAACATTACCTACCTGCCGGCTGCACCGCAATGCAGAATTATGATTGAATCTGCTCACAGTTAGCTTAGTAATACGGCACGTGGTTTAGTTCAATAGGATTTCCTCGCTCCTTTCATACGTACATATCTTCTTAAAATAACGGCAATGCATCGGTACTCGAGCATAGGGCGCGGCGTCGATGACCTCTGAACCTTGTCACCTGTGCTACAAAGTTACGTACATACTGAACATGAAATGCTCTGTCCCGCGCCCGACTGTTGGTTTTATAGCATTTGCACAATATCAATAGCTCCTACCATTGAATGGCTCCTACTCAGTTCTCAGATGCAGACGTTCTGGAGCGCAGGAAAAATATTACCTCCAAGGTATTCTAAAGCTCACAAGATTCCGGTTCAGTTCGAACGAAGATAACAATCAAGAAGAGCAAAGGTGCAATGTAGTGGAACGCTCGACCCGCTATGAATATTATAGGCATGCGATTGTAACAAGCACCGACAAGGGACAAATGATTGTTAGGATGTCACACCAATACACCATAACTACTCAGTTCTCCTGGCGCAGGCGACAGTGGAGCGATCCGACTAGCAACGTGATAAACCATGTGAAATAGAATTACAAATGAAAAATTTTAACATATGAAATGAAAATGTGGAACGTACTCTGCCCATTTATTTCATCCCATGTACAGCCTGAAGTTTTTCAAAAGGGGCGTGAAAAGGTTCCTGTCAGGCCAGCACGGCGTTCGCAATCCCAGTGCATCACAGAATGACCTTTTTTTTTATGGAATCTGACACGGTTGGCTACATCACCTACAACCTCCGTGATGTCAGCCCATAACACCGGGTGAACTTGGTGCCACGTCAGTGCTTCCCTTAGGTCCATGGGCATCGTTAGACACCTACTTGTAGGTGAAACGATGCCACATGTCGCGCTATCCATAAAAAAATATTAAAATAGTAGTAAAACAAATATGTAAATTTCCACGTATGCACAAAACCACTGAAAATATATTTGTACCCTCACTATAAAATTATATACTTCATTTTTGTATATTTCATAGTCATTTGCTGTACTGGAATGGTGGCCAAAAGTTTGAAAACATTTGTCACCCAATTGAAAGCAGATGTTAAAATTGAAATCATCCAGAATCAAGCTGCATAAATACATACATCCCTAATTGTAACAACAGTTATTTCAGTATACCATAAAGGACTATCGCAAATCTGCTTCCTTACATGGTTGCTCATTACCACGCAAGATAAGAGATCGGCCTGTGAGTTCTAGAGTTTCAAAGCGTTAGATGAAGAGGTTATATACGAGTATGATAGATTACTTAAGATATAAAGAAGTTAAATTTATAATCCATATCAAAAAAGTTTTCCAAGGTCACGGTTCAGCAGTAATGCTATACGCATTGCAGGGGATATTACACCAATCCTGATTTATTGACGCATACTAATTCAACAGGCCGCCTTTTGTAGCGCACACACATTTAAAACAAAACTCAAACAATTTCTTTTAGTTCTACAAATTACAAACAACAAAATTTAGGTCTTCAAAAATAATAACACCAAAACAAAACTAATAACTGTATAAATAAATACCCTGTGTATTCTCATGTCTACTACAAATCGATTCATAACCATAGGCTGGTCTGAACTGAACCACTCTAATGATCATAGATCACACATGATCATAGGACCCAAACAATCAATCTACGAGCTACTTACCAAATGCCCTTTCACACACTCACTCACACACACAGACACACACCCTTGCATTCATATCATCAACTGAATCGAGAACTCAATCAACAAAGTTAATAAAGACTACACCTAAACCTCTCATTTAACACCTACATTCACATTCATAATTTTTTTTTTAATTATAAACTATTTAGGTATATATCACTATACACTATCACTCTTCGCTGTTACATACTAACGAACTACATAGCACATAAAACCAACATGTTATTACTACATTAAATTGGAATATTTAGACAGTAATCAAAATCCATTTGTAAGCTGTGCTAAGTTGTGCTAATTTGTAAGCTGTGCTTTTGTGTTTGCTTATTTATTGTGTTGTTATATATTTCTATTGCACATAGTTGAATCCATGTATCTATAAGAATTAACTATGTTTTCCTCTGGCACGAGCCACTACACTACAATTGTTCTTAAGAACAGGATAGGCTTAAAAACAGCTTGGTGTGTGCGCAGCGCACACCTGACTAGCTGTGTCTATACCCTTTTCATTGGTTTATTGTTGTGTTGTTGTTCTTACTAAATCTAACTCTATAGGTATATTCAGAATATGTAAAATAGAATCGTCTTTTTCTCATGTTGTACTCATTCTCTATGCCTACGGACAATAATGTAAATTAGCAATAAGCCAAAGTGAAATAAAGATATTTATTATTATTATTATTATTATTATTGTTGCCTCTTCAAATGCTCATTCGTCGCCACGTGGTCGACGCCGATCAGTGTTCCTTCGGCCTGATAATAACATAATGGTAGGCATCTCGGTAAATGCGAAGGTCGTGCGCACGAACCTTATAAGGTTGCGATGAGACCGAGCGGAGAGCGGGAAAGGAAATGGGCGCAGCTCCTTGGATAGCTTTGAGCAGCTTTGCTAATCAATGCAACCTGCAGTGGCGGGGCAAGACCTAAATTTGATGTGGGCAAGACATATTTTGCGAGGCCCTCTCTGGTGGCATGGATTTTATGAATGTTCACTGTTGAAATGGATTTCCGGTATACTGATCAAATCAAAAATTTTTGTCAGCATACCTTTCGTCGATTAAAGTAAACATAATCAAATTGCAATAATACAGCCTTCACTGCCTCTGTCTATCCTGCGTTCCCATCTTGTCTCTGATAAAGGTTTTATAGTAAGCTTTAGAGTGCCTTTGATTAAGTCTAAACATGTTTACTCGAGGTCTCTTTTAATAGATCTAGCTGAATATTTTTCATGAATCAAAGTTGCATTAACTTTCGAGGCGCGAGGCCCATCGGGCCGCGAGGCCGTGGGCGGTCACCCACGTCGCCCACGCCTTGCGCCGCCTCTGACAACCTGATTACTCTTGCTTACAAAAAGCTGAGAAGGACTTCCTTTACTTAAAGAGCATTCGGCAGACAATTTTTTTTATCGAAAATGTTTCAAGTTTGGGCATCAATGGTATGTTTAGCCATTACGTTAGTTAGGTTGAAACGTACGCCTTCATAACATATTAACTTTAATTTTGCAACTTAACTTATCTGTGGGGACAAAAGTATTTATAATTTTTTTAAATACACAAAAATAGATTATTTTGTTGGAGGAATCATATTTGTTCGTGATCGAACTGTGATGACATAGAGCATTCTCTATGTCAAAGATCACATCGACAGTGTCTCGTTTCTACGTATAATAATATTACACACTCACTTGCCAAAATACTATGGGGAAACTCATGTTGCACGAATACTTTGTACAACTTAAACACAATTTAGTATTTATACGACAGTGATATATAGAGTCTACAAAATGTAGAGTAATCAGTTAGAAATTGAGATCACGGGTAAGATTAGAGGAAGTTTTATAAACGAAGAGCTCTTCATTTGAAGGTCTTTAATATTCTACTATAATACATCCGACCATGTTGCTTACATACTTAGTTAAATACATTGTCCATTTGTACTGTCATTGTTTCACATGTCCATAATTATCGCTCGGGTTATATAGTGTCCCGGTGTCTGAAGGCTCTCACTGCTCGGGCTCGGCGCGGCTGAACTGGCGGTTGTACTCGATGGAGCGCAGTATGGCTTCAGGGATGGGGGGAGGGGTGGGAATTGCGTCACCCTGCGAACACACAAGTACTTTATGATTTACGGTTGCCCAATGTAAAAGTAGGCCTCTAAGTTATTCTAAAATAGTTTTTAGAATAGAATATAATAGAAATGCTTCATTGCACACAAAAACACAAACATAGATACAGAAGATAACATACAAAAGAGCAATCGAAATTGACAATACTTCACACAGAAACAGCGAACAGTAGAGTACAAAGGCGGACTTATCACTTTAAGTTCCTTTAATTTCTTCCAGTCAACCTTTGTTGGGTGATGAGAGTGAGTAAGAAATATGGCAAGGGTAGTGCAGACATTGTTTTAAATTATCTTTGTGATATTTCAGGATTCGTTTCAAATGTTCTTTGCATACTACCTGTATTTACCGACCGTGTTGGTGCGGATTCCACGTAAAATTGTAGGTTCCATCCCTTACCTTGATAGGGTTTAACATGACCGGCTGGGTATCGCACTGAAAGAAAGGTCCGCCGAGGCAGCTATGTTCTGTATAATAGTAATAGTTCTGTGTACACGGCACGACCAAACGGAAGAAGCACTGACATGACACGAAGCTGACAGCTTACGAAGGTGTTATGGGCTCACACCATGGGTGTCGCAGGTGATGTTGCCAACCACGTCACAGTCTCATGAACATTTTGTAATAAAATGCAATATTTAGGTATCTTAAAACAATATTTACCACACACATCGTTATTAAATCTTATAATCATCATTATTAAGCTTGATCGATTGAATCTTGTTCGAATACTTTGCGAAACGTGGTGGTCGGTGTTGTGCTGTTATTTACCAGAGTTCTTGCAGCACAACACCGATTGCTCTGCTTACCCCGATTGTCGGGATTCAGCGTGTGTGATATGTATATGTATGTATCGTTATTAAAATTTTGAGTACTCACAGATATTTTTATAATATTTTATGTATATTTTAAGGTTAAAGCTGACCGGTCCCTGACAATAAAACAACAAACATGCACTGACCACCGCTCGATATCCGTTCTCGTCGGCGACGTAGGAGATGGAGACGACCCTGCCCTCAGGCGAGACCCACGAGAAGGAGCCCTGCACCACGGTGGGCACGTTGGGCGGCGCGCCGCCCAAGTTGCGCGGGCTTCCGAGCGCCTGCGCCGCGATGCCGTTGCTCGTCTCGTAGCTATGTACCAGTTACATAGATAGCATACAAACTTAATTCACATACATTTTGATTTTATACGGATAAAGCAAACGTAGCGTGAGACGCCCCCCGGTTAGGTGGACAGATGACCTAAAAAAGGTGGCCGGGAGTTGATGGATGAGAAGAGCGGAAGACCGCGTGTGGTAGCGTGCCTTGGGATAGGCCTATGTCCAGCAGTGGACCGATACAGGCTGATGATGATGATGATAATGACGGATAAAAATATTAAAAAATAAAACAAAACAAACTTAAATGTGTAAGCATTAGTATTAATGTTCATGATTTAAATGACTGCAGCACTTCATTCAGTTATTGATTATTCTATATAGTAGAGATCTTCGACATCTAGCCAAATTCAATGTTACCGGTAATATTAGCCATGTGATATTTGTCTGTATGCCTACTGCAGTAAAGTTCAGTTTAGCATGTTTAAAAAATACCCCCCTGCAGATCAACAATATTGTGAGAAAACAAAAAATTTAATTATAAGATCTTACTATACCTCAAGCTGAATTTGGTGACAAAATCAGAAAAAACATCTTCCACGTACATTTTGTGGTCGGAAATAAAAAAAAAATACATTTATGGTAAATACTTGATTATTTCTAATCTCGCCTTCGTTTATTGGCAGCAAAGCAAATATAAAAAAAAATCCCTGTACTTATAAATATGTATGTATTTGTTTTCTTAGATGCAGATTCGTATAAATTTATTATGGTATATATATATATTTTAAGATACACTTTTTTTGCATCATCCATCAGCTATCTTTATTATTGTGATTTATTATTGAAGAAAAAATTTCATATTATCAAAGCTCTGCCCAAATGAATTGTGTGCAGAAGATTTTTTCTAAATTGTGCGAAATGTTAACGGTGATCATCGTTTTCCAGTTGAGGCGTAGTAGAGTTAAACGCTCTTCAAATCAAATACAGTACACAATACAGTAGCTACAGTCTTAGCATGTTGAAAGGCTGGCATGACATTCGCAATCCCCGTGCATCACATACTGTCTACCGACATCGTTAGACACCTACTTGTAATTTGTAACGATGACACATCGCGCTTTCCATAAAAAAAGGTTTTACGTATCAACTGGAGTCTGGAATATTTTAATAGAATTACCTGTATTGGAATCCTCCTTCAGGGGTCACGTCGTTGTCAAGTCTCAGGATCTGCGCATTCCTATCGTCCGATACCCTGTACACCTTGCCGTCCGCATAGTGGGAAGCCACCGACGCCACGACCGGAGCCAGCGGCACGTCAGACGGACTCTTCGGGGTAGCCGACTCATCCACAGGAGTCACCGAAAACGGGGCCACGGTCGAAGAACCAAAAGGCTTAAAAGTCGGCGAGGAAAAGGGTGCTGGCGTCGAATAGAACTGAGGGCGGTATCTTCCCTGGTTGTACTGATTGTAGTTGTATTGGTTGTAGGGATTGTATCTATTGTAAGGGTTGTAGCGGCCCTGGTTGTACGGGAACTGCGGTTCGGGCTCCGGCGCCGCCATGGCGCACCCGAGCGCGGCCACCACAAGTATCTGCGAACAATGAATAATGTAGAATACAATAGGTTATGATGTAAAGCTTGTTGGTGTACCATGTCATATGGGCCTTAATGAGCACCTGTCAGGCCGGCTGTCCATGGGCGTCGTTAGGCACCTTATGGGTGGCTCGGCCCTACATGTCGCCCATTCTATTAAAAAATCGTGGGAGTCTGCATGTACACATGCAGCCGTCAAACTTAGTTCGTGAATTTGATGTTTGCGCAGTTTGAAACAATTTTTTCGTTAGAAAAATTTTCAACTTTGGTAGCCCATATTGCCCCACCTAGGCTTCATAGTAGGTTTTGTTTAATTTAAAACCTTTGTCTGTTCGTTAGAGTTTGTCTCGATTATGCAGCGTTAAGGACTAAAACGCGAGACGTGGTTGAAGTTTGCGTGTTTTCGCATTTTTCAAAACATGTCAACTTGAACGGCTGATTTGGGCCATAAGAGATGGAATGACTAAATAAAATTTATAACGTATTTTAACTCGTCAGATCGATCTTTCATCCGACATATTTATTATTGTTGTACGTAGTCTGGTTACTGACTACTGAGCGTCGCAAAGTACAAAAAAGTCTTAATTTTCTTTATTCGCACCCCCATACCCGAGCCCAAAGACGTTTCATCAAATTCACGTCAAAAAAAACCTATCCATTTAGGAATCGGCACGATCGACGACTTGGAATTTACTGAGTTGCTTCAGTTTAATGAGATCAAATTCAGACAGTGTAATTATAATTTTTTATAATAAGTTTTCTGTATTACGAAGTGGTCTTTATTTATGTTATTCATTTGTTTGTTCCTGATTCGATATTTAATGAGAAATGGGTATAAGAGGACGCACCAAACTCTTCATGGTTACGAATATACTTCTCGGTCAGCCGCCTACAGTGGTGTGGCGCCCTCGTTTCCGAACTGACTTTATTTATATGCCAATTGGTTTCTAACTTTTTCGGCATTGGCTAACTTGCTACATATACATATTAATGCCCGGTGATGCGATGTACCACGATCCACCCGGACGGGCCCGCAATGCCATATTCGAAACATAAAAACAACTAAATGGACCTATAAACGTCGGACAACGATTGATAGACGCCGGCAGCGAATGAAAAAGTAATTTAGTCACGTTAAATTAGGATGGCACGGCCGAATGACCCATTATACAGGCATTAAGGTGAAAAATACCAAATGTCACGTCGAACAGTAGACTCAATCTTGCGTCATTTGGCTAAGGAACAGAATGATTTGTGTGTAGTACACGCCTTCCTAGCCAATCTAGACCGATTCAATTTATTTGCAAATTTCAGAACCATCATATCATGTGGAGCCAAGCCTATCATTTGTGAGACTGTTAGTGGATCATGCAGACACCGCGCGCATGCTGAGTGAGTGCGAGTCCATCGTAATTAGTACCTACTGTATTTCTTTGTTGTTCGTGTAAATGTAGTTATTTATTTTTATCTCTAAATGTAATGATACTAATAATTATTTCGTTCTTATAAAAAACTACAATTATTTAAAACTACTAAAATTTAAAACTACAACACTTTCAGTTTAAACGAAATAATTATAAGCTACATATTTTTTTAAACTATAGAGCGGTGTGTGAACCAAAATTTGAAAATTTTAGCTGAAATATTTACGAATCTACATAAAATATTGGTGATAAAAATATCATCAATATTTCCTAAATTAAAACGCAAAGAATACACATGTATACCTACCATCTTGATAAGTAGCGAAGCGAGCAAAATCAGATGCAATTTATAAGAAGTTTTTTTTTTTTAATTAGTTATATTTGTCTATTTAATTTGATAGGTAGTTATAGTTTATGTAATTTCTGTATGTTTAGTACCTTATTGAATAAAATATTATAAATTTATCAAAGCTACAGACATATAATAATGTGATAAAATAAAAGTTTATAAAATCTAACACTATTACAAATAAAGCTTTTTGAGATTTATAAGAATCGAAGTATTTTAAATGTTGGTGTAAATCTTCTCTCTGCTCATCTGTGTGGCTGTAATGGGAGCCAACAGGTTTAATAAGATTAAAATATGTTTTTTCCAAGTAACTTATTTGTCAACCAAATCTATTCTTTCTTCGTCGTTTGGTTTTGTAATTGATGATGATGATATAAAACTCTAGCTTCAATGGGTTTTGTAGAATTGTTTTGTTTTGTTTGCCGTCGCGCCATCTAGTTAGACGACTGTAAATTGCAGATTTACTCAACAAACGCATCTCTACAAAATGGCGCCACACTCGAAGCAGCCAACAAGTTAGCCACAGAGCAACAAACGCGCGGTAGGTATTTGATGCTCTGTGAAGTTAGCACTTTCCTGAAAAATAATAATAGCTCACGGCAAAGAGGAAAAACAGTTATGTGGAATAGAGGAAGAAAATCTTTATTCCACCCTTCGTTTTTCGTTATCTCATGAAAGGTTCATGAGATAACGAAAAACAGAGAACATTTTGAATATTTGTGAATTATTATTATCATTAACTACCTCACAACTATGTGAAAGATAATTACAGAAAATAGAAAAAAATCTCTTACAGAAAATATATGATGTATATATTTTGGTCGCAATAAACGCAGTATTATTTAATTGGAATTTACGTAATATCTAAGTCGATATTTTCATCAAATTCAATTAAAAGAAGAAACAGGTTGTAATATAATTCTACAATAGTATACGAAATAGGAAGTGGACTTTGTGAATCAAAGGACTCGCAAATATTCAATAAAAGCTCCAACCCTGCGTTGTTGGCCAGGTCATGCTTTCTATATTTATTCCTAATTCCTGACCGTCATGATAAAAATACTCGTTGTCAGTTAAAGTACTGTGAAAACAAAATATTATGTTTAACTACCATAAAAAAGAGTTTTTAAAATATTTACGTTTTTTTTATTGAAACTGACACGGTCGGCTACATCACCTACAAGACCCGAGATGTCAGCCCATAATACCTTGGAGAACTACATAATAACCAACTACTTGGTGTCATTTCAGCGCTTCCCTTTGGTCGTGCCGGCTACACTAAACTGAACTGAAAACACGAACTTTTTTTATATTTTTTTTATTATATGTAATCCGGTATGGGTGGCTGAGTCGGAGGGGCCAAAGTACATGCTCAGACTAGCCAATATCACCTCCGAGAAGGTAGGTGCCATACCGGAGACTTCCCTGGATTGCTGGCTATACTGGACTAGAGGAGAACACAACCGAGGCTGCTATGCGGCCATCTTACATCCAGTACGGTGGTACCAACCCAGTCAGCTACAATTTGAACCTACCACCTAGTAAGAGGCAAGGGAAGAAACCTACAGTTTTACACCGGTTCCGAACGGTGAAGCAGCAGGTGTAGGTATGCACGTAATTTTTTTCGTCAGAAAAAACTCATTGGTACACGCCTACCGGATTTGAACCTCGGACCTCTCGCATGAGAAGCCGATGTCCAAACCATTCGGCCACCCGCCACTATTTACACAGCAGCTTCGCCGACCTTTCGTTCAGTACTATGGTTAAACTAGGGCCGGTTGAGGCGGGCCGGGCCTGCCCCTGCCACCTAGTAAAGTAAGAAGGGAAAGAGCCTGCAGTTTTACGTGCAATTTGAATCACGGTCAGCCTCAACTTTCCGTCCGTCCGTCCGTATGTCACAGCCATTTTACTCGGAGACTATTGGCACTATAAAGATTAAATTTGGAAGGAAGCTGTGATAATAAGGAAAACTTTGGAGTGACACGCCATACAAGAGTGTAACTGAGGGATTAAGAAATACATAAGCGTGTGGGGTATTGTTAAAAAGTGTGTATGTGTCCTAACTTTTTAACATTACGGTGGAAAATTCTGAAAAAAATTAAGGTGGTAGAACTTAAAAAAAAATTAAAAAAAAAATTATTTAAATAAGATTGGTCGTGTAGTTTTTGAGCTATGGGATATTTTCGGTTACATCGTGAACATTCTTCCTACTACGGAACCCTTCATTGTGCGTGGTCCGACACGCACTTGGCCGATTTTGTTACTTAGGTGCTACTCTGTGATGATTACTATGAATATCAAAATACTTCAAACACACCTTATTCTCTAATACACATTATTAGACAATAATTACCAGTTGTTTTTGGGGAAAACTCTCGCATTTATTTATCAAAACATAATTTTTTTTCAAATTGACCAAATCGCTCTTCTGGGGCGTGGCAGTTTTTCTGTGCTACTAATGTATAAACAAAATGAAGTCGGTTAATAATACACACTGCTCGAACTAAGAATCTCCTCCTTTTTTTAACTCGATTAAAAAACGAAGTCTCACCATAAGAGCCATTTTGATCCATTTTTCAAGGAGCTCTAAAAACGGAAACATTCGCCTGAATTACACAATGAATTCGTTTTGTGAAGATCCTTCAAATTATAAAAGTGTATTTGCTAAACATAATAATGTTCTTGTCCTGCCTAACTTGGTTCAGGATGTTTAATAGTTGATTTATTGGCATTTTTTTCCAAATTATGTTTCTTTAAATATTCAATAATTCTTCTCTGCCTACGCTTTAATTAGATTCTGATTTAAAAAAATCTAAATTTAAATGCAAATGTGGAAGATTTCCACATTAGCATAGTGGATCATGCTACTTCGTTACCGTAAATCGTCGCGAGAACTATCAGATCAATACAAAACTTCCAGTCGACCTTCGATTTTATGTGCTGCTGAATTTTGATGGATCTATACCATGTCCTATAAAATATTTATATTCAAGTAAGGTGGGATAGTTAAAAAATATATTGAAAATTTGCAAGTTTATCGAATGTTGTATAAACGAATCTTAATTTTTTATTAAATCTACTAATAATTGACCAAATGTTTGCATAAATCAAGTCATATTATGTTGCTTAATTTATAAGTATTTCATGGCGATTATTATTTCAGTGTCTTGATTCGTTCTTGTTATGAAAATGTGGAATGAACTTTTTGAAATGAATTTCCATAATATATCCATAGTTAGGATATACTTCAGTCAGATAAATTGTTTTTCTTGTTTCATATTAAATATTAAACATCTTGACTTTGTACGCCAACATTTATTACAATATATTCAAGCGTGTTCGTCCGTAGAACGAATTGGAGGTTTATATGAAATATTCAAAGAGTTTGTATTATGTCGCTACGCTCCTTAAATACTAAATACAAACTCTTTGGAAATATTTTATTTCGAATATTGTATGATTAATACAAAACAGTGTCTTTAAATAACTTTAAAATGTATTTATAATTTATCGCGATTTTGGATTTGTATATTGAGGTCATAGAGTGAACTTGGAAACATTATGTAGAAATATGTCTACAATTCTTACAAAATGTCATATTAACTATTAATAAGTTCTCGTTTACTATATATAGATAGATTTTATCTTGTATTTTATAATTAGAAGTCGGCTTTACCTATGCAAAATTTACTATTAATACGTGATCTGGTTTAGTAATTCTATAGGCAATAAACAGAATGAACTGAGTCAATATTAGTATTAATACGTCGCTAAGGTTGATCTAAAACACAAAAATGTTATATGTACAATTTTTATTTCCATAAATGCATTGTAGTACGCAATCAATAACAGTGACTTATCCTTAAGAATTATTTGTAGATCACAATATCAGGTGGTTTTGGCATAGAATGTCTCGTGGCTGCCGTCGGAGAGTGCTTAGTTCTTGGCGTTTCGGAGGTTGTACTCGATAGAGCGCAGGATCGCCTCAGGGATCGGCGGGGGAGTGGGGATGGCGGAGCCCTGCACATGCAAATAAACACATTTTAATAAAATATTCCAAATGACTGATTTTTTTTTAAATTTCTACTTATGTAATTTTTCTATGAACTATTTAAAATGCAGGCTAGCACCTGTATTTTAAATCTAATTTATGTGTGGGCACACAACACACTGGGCTGAATTCATAAAAAATAATTTTACCATTTCTTGGAAAATCTAACCCAATACTGAACGAAGTTTAACAAATAGTAATCCAGTGGAAATTAAAGTGCGTATCAGGTTGTGAAAGCAGAATAGATGTTGTCTGTTTCTCACTAGTAAACCAAGTTTCGAAACCAGTGCGTCTGGACACACATCGAATTGTTTTGTAAAACCGAGTAAAGTAATGCCTTAACGTAACCAAGTTTTCTTCAAGGAAAGCAATATTTTCACAACAGTCTCTGTAATGTGTTCTATGTTATGCTTACAGAGGGCTGGTAGCCATTCTCGTCGGCGACGTATGTGATGGCAATGACTTGGCCCTCGGGCGAGGTCCAGGAGAAGGAGCCGCGCGCCACAACTGGTGCGACGGGCGGGTTGCCGGGGAACTGCTTGGGCGTGCCCTCCTCCTGCGCCGCGATACCGTTGTCCGTCTCGTAGCTGCAATATACACACACGTCCTATATCACGAATAGCCAGTTAATTCGCTCATTTGTAAAGGAGCTTTTTCATCGAAAGCTCCGAAACGAGCACAAGGGAAGCTTTCACATAGCACCCTATGTATGCTCTCACTTGGCACCGTATGTATACTCGTGCCAAGTGAGAGGAGAGGGGAGTAATACGCGGACCGTAGAGCGTAGGCATGCAACAAATAAACTGTACCGTGTGGGGCCGGTACTTTAAAAGAATAGCCCCACTGCACCTCTCCTCGTGTATGCCGTATAAGGCGACAAAGGGATATGACTCCCTTCTTATATTACTAGGTGGTAGGGTTCAACCCGCCCGGGTTGGTACCACCGCACTGAATGAAAGGTCGGTCGAAGCGGCTATGTAAATAGTTTGTGTTTTCCGTTCAGTTCAGTGTAGCCGGCGTGACCGAAGGGAAGCACTGCCGTGGCACCAAGTTCATCCGGTGTTATGGGCTGACATCACGGATGTTGTAGGCGATGTAGCCAATCGTGTCAGTTTCCATAAAACAAAAATAAAAAAATATTAAAAACTCGTGTATTACATACATGAGATTAAGACTACTCACAAGTTGTTGTAACTGCCGTCGGGGTTGATCTCGTTACCGGAGCGCAGGACGTTCGCGTCGCGCTCGGAGCCTCCGCTGCGGTACGGCTTGGACACGACGGACGGGCCCGGCGGCGGCGGGTAGGAGGGCTTCTTGAACTGGTTCTGGCGGAGCCCCTGCGACGACCCCGAGAAGCCAACGAACTGGCCGCAAGCGACCGACAGCGCGACGCCGAGGACGATCTGAAAAGGCACAACGATGCTCGTAAATGCGCGTTCCGTTGCTCTATAGTTCCATCAGCAGATCAACATAGTTTAATTTAGAGAAAATACAAAGGTTGAACCATTCACTCAACTTAAACTGTAATTTTTTCTTTGATACTATAATTTAAATGCGTACCAGAAATCTAGTAAGACTATCCTTTGAAACCCTCGTCGCTCGTTCGGAACGTTAAAGATACCATACCTAGATGTTTTTACAGCTGAACGAATTCATAGGGCTTTTGTCAGCCTCGGTAGCTCAGTGGTGCGGTCGGTCGTCTGTTGTTAAGCAACCCTGCACTTGGATGGGTGACCGCTCGATCGTTGGAGGCTGACTGTGGTTCGGATTCCACGTAAAACTGTAGGTCCTTTCCCTTCTTATCTATCTATCTAGGTGGTAGGGTTTATCCCGCCCGGGTTGGTACCACCGCACTGAATGAAACGTCGGTCGAAACGGCTATGTAAATAGTGCGTGTTTTCCGTCCAGTTCAGTGTAGCCGACATGAAATGAAGGGATGCACTGACATGTCACCTAGTTCACGGCCTAGGCACACCTATAGGCACATCACGGATGTTGTAGGTGGTTTAGGCAATCATGTCAGTTTCCATAAAAAAAAAATGGGACTGCTGGAACATCATTATATGAATGAGTTCATTATAACTGATATTAGGCTCACCAGAAACTTCATGATGATATTGTTGCGACGAGCACCACAAGTGACAAGACGCTCCACGTGCTCTAGCTTTTATACAAAAATCAATATCTCTCCACGCCAACGCAATCGCATGAATAATTTTTTCGCTGTAGGTACAATAAATTTGCCGCATCGTTCGCATATTTTGTTTGTATAATATTTTCTCGTGCTTTAAAAATCAAATTTACTGAATGATGTATCTAATCGGAATAGGACGCTCAGCGCTGCTGTACCGGTATAGAGTCCTAGCTCGTCGCCACTCAGTTTTTGCTCGTCACAAAAACAAATTTTTTGTTTTGTTTATTGTATGTAGTTATTTCCATGCATTCCACACTCCGGCTGCCTGATGACCCACCAGGTTGAAGGCAATCAGCGCTTCCCATCTCGCTACATATGACGCGCACACGCTTTTTTCTTCCATGGTGCTTTCGTAGCCCTGTTGGTTGGGAGGATTGGAGAATCATTGGAGAGCATAAACGCTGACTAATTGTATGTATTGTTTTAATAAGTTGGTACTTTTGATATTATTATAAAAATAAATGAGCATAAATAAAAAACATATTCGTGTTTCATTAAATCTCTCAAATATTGAATTTATAGTTATTTACATTTATAAACTCTTTCATTATTTTGTTGATTTATCAATATGACTATTATTACAGGAAGTAAACTTATTTCCTATTTTAATATCAGATTTCCTTAACAAAGAAAACAAAAGACACAATATTTAATCCTCTAAAAACTAAATAACTAATACATTAAAACTAATCTAAAATTAATATTAAGAAAACCTAAAAAAAAATATTTCTGAAAAGTCCGCCGAAGCCCCGTTTCAATAAAGTAAAAACGAACATGCGAACCTTACAATTTTCACATTGTTAGCAGATCATGCTCAACTTTATTTAATATTAAGTACACTAATATTATCGACGTACGCTAGATTCTTCCAAGACATTTATGTAGACATTAAAGATATTTTAACATTGACCTTTAGCATAATATCACGCGTGACATTTTGTGGGGTTTAGTGTTGTGTTTCGCGCGTGGCTAACATTAACTATTCCAATAGTTCAAAGTCGGGAGCAACATTTTGATTTCCTCACTTTCTTTCATACCATTTCCACACATGCTCACACAAACACATTGCTACATGTTGTATTTTGATTTTGTTTTTCTATGTAATTACATCACGTTAGTTTTGTGTGGGTGGTACTGTCTCTTAAAATGTAGTCTTCCGGCTAGTTTTGGGGATAGCGCATGCTGTGGCAGTGTTTAAAAGACAGGGAACTTAATTTAGTATAAAAAAAATTGGTAAAAATAGGCTAGACAGCCTAGCAACAGTCCGCAAATCTGCTGGCATGGCACCTAACTGAGCGTGGTTTCGCGAGGAGAGGTGATTTTGGCTCTGTCGACTGCACCACGGTCTCTCGGCATAGCCACCCATGCTGGTTACATAAAAAAAATATATATATATAAAATAAAATATTGAGACTTTTAAGAGACTATTATAAAAACGTGGGGCGCATGTTATTACGCATATTATACGCCCCACGTTTTTATATTAGTCTGTTAAAAGTCTAAATTTATTACTTATTACGAGTTTAACGCGAGTAAAACTCAGGCGTGTGTATTCAGCGCAAAGCGGACACCGTTCACTGCAGCCCCCACCTTTCAAGGAACTACTCTCAAGGTCGAGGAGCACATTGGGATTCTCGGGGTCGAACTAACTCGCGACCTGAATTTTGGACGCCACATCGAGGAGAAAGCTAAGGTAGCCTCAAGGAAGCTGGGTGTTCTCAACAAGGTGCGTCAGTACTTTACGCCGAGCCAAAAACTGCTACGTTATAAAGCGCAGATTCGCTCATGCGTGGAGTACTGTTCGCATCTGTGGGACGGATCCGCAAAATACCTGCTCGGCTCCTTAGACTCGATTCAGCGTCGCGCTGTACGCCTCGTTAACGACCCCGAGGTATCTCGGATCTTAGAGACCTTACAGCTCCGCAGGGATGTTGGATCTTTGAGTGTGTTCTATCGCCTGTACCACGGAGAGTGTTCCAAGGAGCTGCACGATGCGATCCCTCCATCCCCATTCTACCATCGTTCCACGCGCAACAGGTTGGGAATGCATCCACACACTGTCGATATTCCCCCACTTAGGACAAATCGATCCTGTAAATCCTTGATTTACAGGGTTGCCAACATGTGGAATGCACTCCCACCTGCATCTTTTCCTCTAACGTACAGTCTGGGATCCTTCAAACATAATGTGAAGGTGCACCTAGCCGGCCGACATGGTATTCGCAGCCCCCGTAAATATTCGAATGCCCGTGGGCGCCGTCGGACTACACCTCTGCGTTAGTCTGGCGCGCGCCATATGTCGAGCTTCCCATAAAAAAAAAAAAACTTATTCCGCTGACGCAGCGACACAAAGTGCCCTTTGGCATCCGACATGAGAAGACAGCACGCTAGAGTATTGCACGATTTCTTACCCAGACGTAAAATATTAAGAAGGCCCACGTTTGTGTCCTTATTATTTTCTAGTTTTTTGAACAGCTAATGCTTTTTTTTCTAGTTTTTTGTACAGGTGATGTTTTTTAATAAAACCGTTTAACTTAAAAGTGTTTTACCTATTTTTTTATTTACTCGTTTTTAGTTAGATTTTTGGCTCGTTTTCGTCAATTTCTCACAATCAAGCACCTCAATGCATAGCCCTTCTACGCCACACAGTTCTCGGCACAATACAGAAATCTTAACTTGGGTGGATCCAAACAAATATCCTTATCATAATTTTTTTTTTTATATCAGTTCAACAGTCCACCTCCTGCCTCCATAATCAGATCCTCGTCACCAAGTGTATTGGTAGAAGTATGGAAAACTCGTCCAAACCAACCAAATGAGCCCAAACTCGAGGGGGTTACTAGTAACAGTTGAAGAGTTCCACTGTCCACCTCCTGACTCCATCATCAGACCCTCGTCACCAAGTGTATTGATGGAAGTATGGGACACTCGTCCAAACCAACCAAATGAGCCCAAACTCGAGGGGGTTACTAGTAACGGTTGAAGAGTTCCACTGTGCACCTCCTGACTCCATCATCAGACCCTCGTCACCAAGTGTATTGGTAGAAGTATGGAACACTCGTCCAAACAAACCAAATGAGCCCAAACTCGAGCGAGTTACTAGTAACCGTTGAAGAGTTCCACTGTACACCTCTTGACTCCATCATCAGACCCTCGTCACCAAGTGTATTGTTAGAAGTATGGGACACTCGTCTAAACCAACCAAATGAGCCCAAACTCGAGGGGGTTACTAGGAACGGTTGAAGAATTCCACTGTACACCTCCTGACTCCATCATCAGACCCTCGTCACCAAGTGTATTGGTAGAAGTATAGGACACTCGTCCAAACCAACCAAATGGGCCCAAACTCGAGGGGTTACTAGTAACGGTTGAAGAGTTCCACTGTACACCTCCTGACTCCATCATCAGACCCTCGTTACCAAGTGTATTGGTAGAAGTATGGGACACTCGTCCAAACCAACCAAATGAGCCCAAACTCGAGGGGGTTACTAGTAACGGTTGAAGAGTTCCACTGTACACCTGACTCCATCATCAGACCCTCGTCACCGAGTGTATTGGTAGAAGTATAGGACACTCGTCCAAACCAACTAAATGAGCCCAAACTCGAGAGGGTTACTAGTAACGTTTGAAGAGTTCCACGGTCCACCTCCTGACTCCATCATCAGACCCTCGTTACCAAGTTGAAATTATCATAATATTGTATTGTCACGAGAACTCAATGTGTGTGCAATGTTTCATAAAAATCGGTTCAGTAGAAGTAGTTGAAAAAGTTGCCGCAAGATTTGAAACAAAGATAGAAACAAAAAAACAAAATACGGAGCCAAGCTAAAAAAAAAAAAAACCGTTTAAAAACCGTTTAATAATTTAAAAAAAGATAGTACTTTTTCTTCAATAGGTGTGTTAATTTTAGTTAATATCGATTGCACTTGATTATGGTATAATACATACATATATACATATCACACACACTGAATCCTGACAATCGGGGTAAGCAGAGTAATTGGTGTTGTGCTGCAAGAACTCTGGTAAATTACAGCACAACACCGACCACCACGTTTCGCAAAGTATTTGAACAAGATTCAATAGATCAAGCAGCAAGTAAGGCACGAAGACCCTCCTGCTGCATGACTCGGTGGAAGTACCGTGCCAAGGTGAGAGGTGGCGAACCTGTCGCCCTTTAGCGCGGCATCTTGTCCTTATCCCTTAGTCGCCTTTTACGACATGTATGGGGAGAGATGCAGTGGGGCTATTCTAGTATAATAATAAATTTCAAATTATAAATTATTTCCTCTAGCTTTTTTGTAGGTGCCTTCTATGGTGGCGTATATTCTAGTTAATAGTAGATAATAGATATTTTATATTCTTTAGGCATGTGTGTATATATTTAATTTTTTTTTTAATATTAGTTATATTGTATGATTGTATGTCCTTATTTTGATTAATAAATATGTAATTTGTTAGCTCAGTGATAATAGAGCAAAATAGCAGGTATAACGTATAACCCTGTCATCGTATATTCATGGAAAACCTTCCATTCAGAAATAATATTTGAACGAAGATACAAAACGGTTCGGGCCTTATGGTCCAATTCCCTGAATGACCAGTGACTGAAAGTCCATTACACGAATGTCTATTACCTACCTGAAAGTCTAATTACCCGGACATATGCAAAAGATAATAATGATAGTTACCTTGTCTTTGATAGTATATTTTGCTAAATGTGTTGATCGCTGTTGTGTTGTAATTTACAAGAGTACTTGCAGCACAACAGCGACGACTCTGCTTACTCGTATGGTCGAGATACAGCGTATGGTATGTATGTACGAGTATGTATTAATCATGATAATACCTCTTTCACCGTAACAAGACACACGTCAGAATAGTCATAACAGGTTATTTGGGTAGAACCTGACAGAATCATTTCAATGACACACATTTCAATGACACAATCAATCTTAATTGCTTTTTAGGATTCCAAAAGTTTAAAATGGAACTCTTATAAGATCACTCCGGCGGCGTCCGATCGTCTGTCACATACGTTTTTATCAAAAGCTAAGTAACGTAGAAACTTTAAATTTGTCATAATGATAGAACTATTTAACAAATTTATTTTAGATTAATATGGAGAGTCAGTTTGGTACCAATAAAAAAAACAGTTCAAATTAACATATCGTGTGGGGTACCATTTGAAAGAGCTTTTGTTTTAATGGAAACTGACACGGTTGGCTACATATCCTACAACATTCGCATCGTTTGGCTCCTATGGGGTCCTGGTACTTTGCATGTGATTTAGTTTTGTTATGTAAGTGGGTAGAAGAAATTTATTATAAGCAATGTAGGAAATGATGCCAGCAAATATTGAAAGAGGTGTTTGCCCGTCATTGGGTCCACACTATAGCTCTAAACACGTTGTAGTTATACATACTTGAATATAAATGTGTCCGACCTGTTGGTGAACCTCAATAAATAAATAAATAAATAAATAAATAAATGTCTACTAGGTCACATGTCAGTGCTTCCCTTCGGTCGTGCCGACTACACTGAACTAGCCGAAAAACACGAACTCTTTACCTTTTTACCTCTTTACGTTTCGACCGACTTTTTGTTCAGTGTATTCAGTTTCACTCTAGTAAGGTAAGAAGGGAAGGGACCTACTATACAGTTTTACGTGAAATCCGCATCACGGTCAGCCTCCAACGGTCGAGGGGTCATCCGCCCTAGTACTGACCGCGCCCAGATGTGCTTATGAATACGATCGACAGTCGACTGACTACACCACTGAGCTACCGAGGCTGAAAATTTTAAGTTCAGTGGTCTAAAAGTTGTGGTGATATTAAAGTTTGTATCGAAGTTGGTCATTTTTGAAGTTAGTAACATGGAAATTGGTGTTGAGGGTTCTGTTTTTAATAAAACTCAGTTGTAACAGCGCTTTAGGAGGTAGGTTGAGAAGGAGGGAGAGAGAGAAAGAGAGAGATAATATATACGTATTGCATCGACTCAAATCAAGCATAACCTGCAATGCCGCGAGCGAAGTCGCCAGCAAAATGCTAGTACCTATAAACAATAAAATTTTAGAAATTTTACAGAGATTGGTACGCAGAATAACCATTACTTAGTTTTTTTTTTAAATGTTCCATTCGAACGATGGAAAGGTAATTTGAGGAGAGTGAATAAGTATAATATATTCAGTCGCCCGTCGCCGTCACGCCCCGGTTCATCCGCGCCGCGCGCCTGGCACTATGAACACCTTGTTACTGTTATTATGTAGACTGCTCCCAATATATAATTTTATATAATCTAAATAAAATTAAATTTATATTTACCTAGAATGTGTAAATATCTACAGTCGGGGTTATTTTTAATAACTTTAATTATTATAAGCACAAGCCTTAATATATGTTACTATAACATCCTGAGAGATGTTTGTATCGTTATAAAAATATATATTCATTCATAATGATCCAATATTTTAGCGATTTTCAACAAATTTAAATAATAATGACGTTTGTGTAGGCTCCGCTATGAACTTGGCATTGCAACAGTCGCCTACATAGAATAAGTCAGCGTGAACGTGACATAATCCAATTGGACATCACGAGGATCGTCTTCGCCTTGTCCGCCGGACGCCCCCCCACCCCCGCACCGCCGCCCCCGCCTCCGCCGCCGTGCCACCTGCCTGTCTCTATGAACCAACATAACTAATGCGCTCTCTGTGACTTATGGAAATGATTACCTCACTCAGAGTTCACAGAGATGGACTCTTCTTTTAACGTGAATTCGATGAGCGTCTTAAGGCGCGTACAGACATCGCGAGGCATGCGGCGCGAACGGTTCGTCACGCATGCTTCAACCTGAGGCATGCGCGCAACATTTGTGCATAACTCCTGAACGGCACATGCTCAAGCTGAGCACGCGAACAACCACGCACGCACATGCTCAAGCTGACGCAGCCATGCGGCGCGAATGGTTCGTCACGCATGCCTCGGGCTGTGTGGACGTGAGTGCTCACTGTGAGCATTCGCCGCATACGCTCGTTGCGAAGCAATTAACGCGCTGCCTCAGTGCGAGCCGTGCGTTCCGTGTGGACGGCTGTTATTGTGTTGCGTGCGCCGTCCACACGGAACGCACGGCTCGCACTGAGGCAGCCTCGCAACGAGCGTACGCGGCGAATGCTCACAGTGAGCACTCACGTCCACACAGCCCGAGGCATGCGTGACGAACCATTCGCGCCGCATGCCTCGCGATGTCTGTACGCACCTTTACGTTTGATTCCAGAAAAATTGCGTCACGAAAAACATGTTAAAAACTTTGTGCTGCTAAAGTTTATACGTTGCCAAAGTGCTAGTTATATCATTGTGTAGAAGTATCCGGCGGATACATAAAAATATCCGTTTCAATGAATAATATTAATAACAAATGACGTCATA
The DNA here is from genome assembly GCA_946902875.1 of Nematopogon swammerdamellus. Taxonomy (NCBI): domain Eukaryota; kingdom Metazoa; phylum Arthropoda; class Insecta; order Lepidoptera; family Adelidae; genus Nematopogon; species Nematopogon swammerdamellus. Next base: position 13,585,327 of record OX336340.1, read on the forward strand.
CCCTCCGGAAGATTACTCTAAAAATGTGTCGAGCCGCCGCGCCGTCGCCGCTTACTGAGAAGCGAGCTAGCGATCAAATTACATACTTGTCCGTTTGGGACAAATTTAACTGTGTTTTATAGACAAGTTTTTTGAATATGGTTTTATAAAAAAAAATTAAAAGTAAAGAAATTTGTAGAAGAAAGAAGTTTTTTTATACTGCTGTCGTTGAGAAATTGTGAGATTTTGAGAATAGCACTCATAATTTTGATAGGAGACAACATTTATTTCCAAAAGTATCAGATTTCAGAATCCTGTCGCCAATAAAATGACTTGCACGTGTGAATTGAACCGTGTGAACTGGAAGTTCGAAAATATTCTAGACAAGAAAGGAAACAAATATTATAATTACTAATATGAGGAGTGTGCGTCTTGTGCAAATATACTTTGTACCAGGTGGACACATCTCAGTTTATTACATTTTGTATTGTTAAAGTGTTTCTTGGCTGTAATCGTCAGATTAACAAAATGTCTGGACGTTTCAACGAAGCCTCGGAATCCATGAACTATACACCGGAAGTAATTACCGATAAAGGAAACATATCACCGGAGGTCTAGCACTAGAACCTTTCGTTACAAACAAATTATGGAAATCAGAATCCGTCCCAGTACAATAATATAAAATTTTGTACAATTAGAGATTCTTTATTTGGCATTGAAAACCTGGCATTTAAAGTCATACTACCAATTTATATTTGCCGGTTGTATATCATCTTGACATGAAATATGCGAACTTTAAATTCGTTCAAAACATTATTATGAGAATAAAATTATTAATTTGCATAAATAATTTTGTGTATCAACTATATATCTTAGTGAACTAGTTACTAGAAAAGCTTCCAGTTAAAGAAATTAAATAACGAAAACTCGCCCCAAAGCTTATTGAGTTTGCCTATTGCGTTCACTGAAGATCGAACTCGATTCGTATATGTGACGAAATAAACAAGTGAAACTGAACATAATTTTGTTAAACTAAATTATTGTGGTGGTGCGGAACTCGAGTTGGCTTGGCATTTGGCCGGTTTTTATAGTGTCTTTAAGATGAGTATAAATTTACTTGATTGTTAAGTTTGCATTGGTGCAATCGGCCCTTTTTGTGACATTTCTGTGAAATCTTCCGTGTCAGCTTGCCTTTTTTTTTTGCAAACCGGTTCGGTTGTTTAATTGGTGTCACAGAAAAGCGATTGTTGGCCGTCTTACCCCAGCCGGCCGCGATGTTTCTGCTAGGTATGTGATTGATACATTGATAAACGGAATCACTCTAATAAACACTCTACTCTCAGATCGCTTTAGCAAGTCCAGAACAATATTTTTATTATCTGTTCTATAAGGAGTTAACAACATATTAAATACATAAAAAAAAAACATTTACAACTTATAATCAAGTCTTTATTTTTTGTTTATTATAAAGAAATTGTGCATTGTGAATAAACAATAAACTTCAGCAATCGTGAATTACACCTGTATTCCCCTGAAGGCGAGGGACCTGGCGATGGCGGCAGGAATGGGGGGCGGGGTGGGCAGGTGTACTCCTTGCGCTCGGAATCCGTGCTCGTCGGCGGTGTACTCCACGCGGTACCGGACGCCGTCGTCCGCCACGAACTCGTAGTGTCCGCCGGCGCGAGTGCCCGAGCTCGGCTCCACTCTTCCCGCTTCCTCCACGTCGATGCCGTTCTCCGTCTTGTACAGATAGTGGTAGCTATCGGCACTAGCGTCGCTGTCTTGTCGGAGGATGCTGGCCGATCTGCCCTTAAAATCTCCGATATCGTACCGCGGGCTGAGGAATTGTGGCTTCTGTCCAGAACTCTGCTTTGGGAAACCGATCCCCGATGCAGGAGCGAAGTTAAAGTTAGACGTTGGCTTAGACTGCTTAGAGCCCGATAAACCGATCAATGATGCAGGAACAAAGCTAGGGTTGGTCGTTTGTTTGGAGCCAGGGAAGCCGATAGGTGATGCAGGAGCGAGAGGTAAGGAGAGTGCCGCCGCAGGAGCTGCTTGCTTTGGTATTATCGACGAGGCAGCCGCAACGTATGGCTTGTAGGTGATAGCCACGAAGGGTTCTGAGGCGTAGTAGCTTTGATCTTCACTGTAACAAGTGGTTTCGCTCATTAATGGTTGAATTTATACATACGAGTATTATAAGGCAGTTTGCCTCAGCGTAGTTGCTTAAAGGTTTATGAAGTATTTTCATGGTTGCTTATAATTTCCCACTAACAGTCGTTATTTTGAATTAAACAATGCGAGGACATAACTTGCACAAGCCAAATTAATATTTCTTACCTGGGGTGAGAATTGTAGTATTTAAACGTGCTTTGGTATGGGTTGTACTTATGGTAGAAACCTCCGCTCTGGTACACGGCATTGTTATACTTCCCGCTCCTTGCATTATAGTGGATGTTATTGAAAGCATTTTGGGACTTGTAAATTCCGTCGAGCTGCGAGTGGTAAGCGCCGTTGTTGCTCTTCTCGAACTTAGCGTTGTAGTACTTTCCTTCATCGCTGGGACGGTATCGTCCGTCGTCGGCTCCGTACTTTTCTGGCCTGTACTGACCGTCGTCTTCAGCCCTAGCGAAGACAAGTGCAGTAGCAGCCAAAACAACCACCTGGGGATGTAGACTAATGTCACTTCTACACCACCTAGTCGAACTAGAAAGTTAATAATAAAAAAAAAACATAAACACTAAAATGTTGGCTGCCCTTCCGACAGTGCCGTTATACAGGAAACGTGTCATGTGTTAGTGAAATTTCACTAAATTATTGCCCGCAAATATTTGTTTATTTATTTTACTGAGTCATACAGTTTATACTAATTAGCTAACCAAAGATTGACGTTAGCCTTAAATAATACAAAATAACATGATTCACGGAACTCACAAAGGCGCTCTTCATTTTAAAATCAGGCCAAAGGACTTCTGCTCCCAAATCGAATGACGCGACACAAAGCCGTGTAAGCCTTTTTATACAACAGTCTGTTGAATTGTTAAATTGATATATTAATTCAGTCACCTAAGGCGTCGTGAAGGCTGGCGCGACACATATTCCAGTAAGTGGCATTTGGACTGATGCGACCAAATTTACGATTACGCCCATGCAGTTACATATTTATGTATCATAATAACTCTATTTTATTTTATTTGAGAATACGCTTTGCCATTGACTAGTTGAGACTTAAATTTGAATGTATTTACCTATTTGATCAAAAATGCGGTTTGAGTGATGTGAATTCAACAAACAAACAAATTTATGAAATCCATTAAAAAGTTTATATAATAATATGTAAACGTCTCAGGGCTCGACTTGAAAGAAAAATACAACATGCGCATAGCCGCCTCATTGTGAGTTAAGATAAGATAAGATAATTATTTATTTCTTAAAATGTAATTAGATATAAATATTAACCCTTTAGCTTCTTAGTTAAAATTTATCTATTGTGTTTTATTATTTTAGGTCATCCGCGCGGATGGCCAGGAAGGTATAACAGGTTAATATTAACATAATGTACAAGCATCTTTTAGGAAAACGGTCTAGGCGCAGCGTCTGACAGCTAGCTTGCACCAGTTGTCGCTGAATTTAAGTATAACCGGTTCACATAGCAAGATTCATTCAGTTCACAAGTGGATAAAACTGACCATACAAAACCAAACCAATACAATAATACAACAACTAAAATAATACAACTAATACAAAAATAAACTAGCACAATTTCAACTTCATTAAACTTAAACTTAAGAACTACAGATCTACTACTAATGAACACTTTAAAGAAGTGGAAGCGGTTTTTTAGTGTGAATAAGTTTGTAAAGAAATATGGCTTGATGAAGGCGCCGCCGTCCCTCCATTCTAAGAAGATTGTCTGACAGTGAATGAATGAAGAGCGTTCTGAAATGCTTTAGTCCAAAAATCACTTTTCAAGATAATGAAGATACAATCAGTGAAACCCTTTGACTCCCAAACGTTCAAAATAGTACTACTCCCCTTGACTTCCAGGCCCTTTTAGCGGCGCGCAAAAACGCGAAATTTTGGCGCGGGCGTTCCCGCATAAATTCGAATATCCCGCCTCAATCGATCGATCCATCAATAATCTGTGTTCACTCTTATTTGTACTGAAATTACGCATTCAGTCATACCAAACACTTCAGGATTCACTTATTTAGAAGCACAGACCGATTTTTTGAACTACAGGCAAAACAAAGCACACTCGACATTTTTTTTTCGTTTTTCTCTGACCAAAACTGTATAATTTCATATATCAAGTCATATATCGAAATAAGCGCAATGAAACTAACTATCGAATACCGAACTACGTTTACGGGTTCAATCTTTGTCTATTCCAGTGTCAGTGGAAATGTCAGCTGCCAAAAGTGACATTTTTTGACATTTTGTCATTTTCAATCATTATTTTCTGTGTGAAGGTGATTGTGTTACCCAGTCGTGTTGGAGAATAGTTACTAGTAAGTTTAACCAAGAAATAATACCAGCATTCAGTTTTACTAAGAAAAATTGGTAGAATTAGATAATGAATTAAAACTAGCGGCGAGCAATAGGCGCGCAATAAGTGGCACGCGCGTGCCATCTGGGAGCCAACGGTCTTCGAAGAAAAGTGGCACGCGCGTGCCATCTGGGAGTTAATTATGGAAATATATTGTTAGGAAATGTATTTAATTTTTAAATACAGTGGCAAAGGCGGACTTATCGCTAAAAATTATTTCTTCCCGCCAATTTCACCCCGCGCACCGCCCGTAAAGCGCAAGACAATTGCTCATAAGAATGATAGTATTTTTTTTTTATTGCTTCCGAACTGGGTGGCTCTGCCCGAGGTCGAAGCCTCAGGCGCAGCCAATTTCACCGCCGAGGAGGTGCCACGCCGGCTTGGAGGTGGATTAATGTTGCTGGGGAAAGGCTATTAACCCGCGATTTGAAGATCCGTGGATTGTAGGAGTGGGGAAAGATATTTCCTGGGAGCCCGCTCCACACCTTTGCAGTGCGGCACAAGAACGATTTAGAGAAACGTGCTGTTCGAAGAACTCTTCTGTCGACTACAAAGGGGTGTTCCCCGAGAGTATGGCGGGTTTGGCGAAGGCGAACAGGAGGAGGAGGGATAAGGGAAGCAAGTTCATCAGAGCAGCGGCCATAGTATTACCGATAAAACAGGCTCAATGAACCAACGATACGTCTAAATACGTTAAAAACTTCAAAATGGTTTTAATGCCCTAAATACAAAATGGACTACTTTATATATTTTTATATTTATTGAGTTTTACGTTCTGGTATAATCGTCTCGGATAATTTGTAGCAAATGCTACAAATTTTATTATTTATTTAAGCAAAAATTAAAATATTATCTTCTAAAAACAAGTCGCAAAGATTTGAAAGACCCTTTCATCGATGCACTAATCGACCTGTTAAAAACAATTATTTTCAACTTAGTTGTTGCAGCCCCTATTAATTAAAGTTGAGGACTCCTAACATTGTTTACACGTGAAATGTTGTTACCTCTCAGGAATCTAGACATTCCAAGTGTAGTCTGGCTGTGACAGACAGACGGCCTTTTATAATGTTGCCTACATAACCCTAAAAATTATATTCATTAATTTTATATCGTAACCATTATCGAACCAAGACTCAAACTGTAACCATCACTCCCTTTTATCGTTCTAGACTCCACCAACATTGATTCATTTTACTCTCATACCAACATTTGGGTTATTTTGCATTAAATCATCGTTATCACCCACGACTCGTGTTGATTGATGTGTTTTAGTCCATTGTTTTAAAATAAATGTGGAAATACCTACGCCGCTCAGCGTAGATTGTCAATGAAATAATGAGTAATAATAACATAATATTCTTTTAATTTCAATTCATTCAAACCAACATCATAATTTATATTGTATCTATTAGTTATTAATCGATTTATTATATTTTATCTTTCTATAATAAAGCTACATTACCACTGACTCATTGCCATGATTGATCTCAGCAAGTTCTGTCAGCCTCGGTAGCTCAGTGGTGCAGTCGGTCGACTGTTGTTAAGCACACCTGGGCGCGGTCAGTACTTGGATGGGTGACCGCTCGACCGTTGGAGGCTGACCGTGGTTCGGATTCTACGTAAAACTGTAGGTCCTTTCCCTTCTTAACTTACTACATATGTGTTACTATGGGTTTATCCCGCCCGGGTTGATACCACCGGACGAACGAAACGTCGGTCGAAACGGCTATGTGAATTGTTCGTGTTTTCTTTCCAGTTCAGTGTAGCCGACATGAAATGAAGGGAAGCACTGACATGGCACCTAGTATGATAGCTCTGCCAAATACCAACTTGCGCCTCTGGACTCGATCCAGCGTCGAGCCGTGCGACTAGTGGCTGACCCCGAAGTGTCTAGCGATCTAGAACCATTGCAACTCCGTAGGGATGTCGGCTCCCTAAGTGTGTTCTATCACTTATTCCTAGGGGAGTACTCGGAGGAGCTGTTTAACGCGATCCCGCCGCCGCCGCCGCCGTCCCCTTTCAAGCCGCGCATCACGCATCACGCGCACTGGGCAGGGATTGCATCCCTACACGCTGAACTTATCGCGGATGCGTACCAATCGGTTCTGCTGATCTTTCCTCTACAGAACCGGTAAACCCTGGAGCGCTCTCACTGTTTTGCCATAGAAATTTTAAAACTACCGCGATCAAGAAACTACGCGCCCACAATGATACGTCGTTCGAGAGCCTTCGGGTCCAGCTACTGAGTTGACTGAGGAAAGGTCGACACAAGGCTGAAAGGTCGACTGCTAAGCCGTCAAAGTCGACGAACCGACACGGTGTCTAGTCAACTACTGGTGGGACCGAACGAGGCCGATTCGCTCGCGCACTTGCGACCACACTAGCTATAGACTAATGGGGTGATGTGAGAGCCCTATTTGTTCTTTATTGTTTATGGAGCATTCTTATGGCAGTGAAACTGCACTTGAACTTGTCACAATTTGATATATTCAGTTCGCTTACATAAAATTGGCAGGGTATTTATTTTTTCATACATATTATTAGCATAGCATATACATGAACGTCGGTCGAAACGGCTATGTAAATAGTTCGTGTTTTCCGTCCAGTTCAGTGTAGCCGACATGAAATGAAGGAAGGCACTGACATGGCACCAAGTTCACCCGGTGTTATGGGCTGACATCACGGATGTTGTAGGTGATGTAGCCAACCGGGTCCGTTTCCATAAAAAAAAAATATGTAAAAGCCTGAAATTTCATTTACTAAATAGGTACTCCCAATCGGACAGCTAAAATATTATAACAATAATAATGAACGTGCCTAATATCAGTTTGTTACTAAACTGAAAAGAAACCTTTACGAAGCGATTTGTTTGTGCTGTGTGATGGCCAAGTCAAGATATTTTTTCATAGAAATTAAGATGTTAAATAACTAAATAGGTATTTATATTTCTTGTATATTGAATCAACATACTTATGATATTTTTGAAAATAAATCAATATGTAGATTTCTAACTCAGTATGAAATTAACCTATTAAAAAAGAAAAGAACATATTAAAAAAAACTGTTTTAAAAATCATTACACCGACTTCAAAAAACAACTAGAACCTAAAAGTGTTAAATAATATTTTGATTCATATTCGGACCCTTGAGTTGAAGGCGGTACAAAAGCCCACCTGAAAATTGATAGATGGACCCCTTTTGTGCTTTTGTACCGCCTTCAACTGAAGGCTCAGAATATGAATCAAAATATTATTTAACACTTTTCAGTTCTAGTTGTTTTTTGAAGTCGGTGTAATGTTTTTTAAAACAGTTTTTTATTTCACTCTTTTTAGTTATATCATATTAGCTTTTACCCGCGGCTTCGCCCGCGGTAAAATCGGTTAAATATCAATCCGATTTAAACGCAACTATTTTAAATAATCAATCGCTTCTCTTGTATTCTCTCTCTCCCTCCCTCTCTCCCTTCCTCCCTCGATCCCCCTCCTACCCCTCCCGCCCCTATCTTCTCCGTCTCCCCTTTCTCCTTCTCCTTTATCCCCTCCCATCCCCTTCGACACTAAATTCCGTTCATACTACACTTTATTTGATACTACTCAACCCTTAGGATATTTAGCGTGATTGTATATTATAGCCTATAGTGAGCTTAAAGAACTACTCTTTACATTGTTGCAAATCACAGAAATCGGTTGTCGTGGTATAGAATTATTCGCCCGTTCGACACACTTAACAGCCCATATCTTGAAAACTACTGAACTGATTTTTATTAAACTTACACTGTTCCCTAATTTGAAGTAAGTGTAAGCAATGGTTACAATCCGATTAATAGTTTCGGAGTAATGCGTGGACATACATACATACATGCATACAAACATACATACAAACATACATACGCTTATGAAATTTGGCACACATGTTTAGAAGCCCACATAGATTAACTTATACGAATATTGTGCAATTTCAACGATATTACATACATGCATAAGTGTCGAATTGATAACCTCCTTTTTTTGTCGGTAATAAACAAAAACTAAGGAAGAAGGAGGAAACTGGATGTGTTCTGACACTGTGCCGTTGACGGATAGAGAAGGGGGGGGGGGGGGGGGGGGGGGGGGGGGGGTTCGCTACTGTAGGTAAAACATTTCATTCAACTCAGCCGACTCTCCCACAGTGCCCAATACGCTGGCAGCGTTGCCCCTTTGAATCGCCAGCCCTATCCGCTGAAAGAAGAATGACCTGGCGCGTCGGTCACCAGACTTATAGATGAGGAGCTTTTATAAAAATATAATTTATTGCAACATTGTTGAATTAGTTCTTCAATGATATGAATAGACTTGCTACGCATGGAATCTTACAACTTTTTACAATGAACAGGTTGCATGCGACAAACATACAAAAAAAAATCCTACAAACAAGACAAACATTTCAAAAATGATCTCAATGCATTATATCTAATTATTCTTAATCCACCCAACATTTGTTTTTTTTTATATCTCAGACACGCCAATTTTACTTTATTTTATTTTATATAGCTTTTGCCCGCAGCTTCGCTCGCGTGAAATTCGTATTTCAAAGAAAGAAAGTAAGTAACTAAGGGCGAGCTGGGTTCAGGTAAACGATAAACCGTCTCGAAGAAAGTGAGTAACTTTTTGAGGCCGAAGGCGGAGTTGCGTTCAGGAAGACGATAAACCTTCTCGAAGACAGTAAGTAACTATCGGCGAGGCCGAAGGCCGAGCTGAGTTCAGGAAGAGGATAAACCATCTTTAAGAAAGTAAGTAACAAAGAGCGAGGCCGAAGGCCGAGCTGCGTTCAGGAAGAGGGTAACCTTTTTGAAGAAAGTAAGTAACTATGGGCGAGGCCGAAGGCCGAGCTGCGTTCAGGAAAACGATAAACCTTCTCGAAGACAGAAGGTAACTATGGGCGAGGCCGAAGGCCGAGCTGCGTTCAGGAAGAGGATAATCTTTTCGAAGAAAGTAAGTAACAGAGGGCGAGGCCGAAGGCCGAGCTGCGTTCAGGAAGAGGATAAACCATCCCTAAGAAAGTAAGTAACAAAGGGCGAGGCCGAAAGCCGAGCTGCGTTCAGGAAGAGGATAACCTTTTCGAAGAATGTAAGTAACAGAGGGCGAGTCCGAAGGCCGAGCTGCGTTCAGGAAGACCATAAACCTTTTCGAAGACAGTAAGTAACTATGGGCGAGGCCGAAGGCCGAGCTGCGTTCAGGAAAACGATAAACCTTCTCGAAGACAGTAAGTAACTATGGGCGAGGCGCGACTATTTTTTTTAATTAACTGCATATTTACTTTTCCTTTAAATAGAACAGAAATTGCTAAATTTCAATTTTCCACTCGCTCTCCTGAACAATTTAGCATTTTGGTTAATACAGTGTTTTGCTCTGGAGCAGCCGATAGGTTTGCACCTAAAATTAATCAAATAGATAGGTACCTAACGAAGTTAACCTACATAATAGTATGAATCGAATTAAATAAGAAACTCTGCTCAAGACAATGCATACACACACCGCGCTCCGCCGCCGCCGCGCCGCCAGTATCCGCCAGCAGCCGCGCCACTAACCCCAGCCGCGCCACTAACCCCCTCCGCGCCGCGCCGCCCTATATTTCGGCGCTTGGAACAATTCGATTTGTATGGGAGCCACATCTTAGCGTAGCCGGAAGTGAATTTTAGTAAGCCTATCCTGTGTCCCGTATAGTAAAATTGGTTTGTACTAAGTTTCATCAAATTCGGATGGCTTTAAGAGTTATGGAGGAACATACATACATACATACATACAGATAAGATTTCTAAAAATCGTCAATTTAGCTTTAGTATCATACATAGAGGCTACAAACTCAATATTTCCTAAAACAAAGTAACTTACTCCATGACCATCCCTTACAGATTTATTATTAGTATTGATGATTTTATATTTTATATTTTATTAATAAATTCAATAATTTCTTTCATCTTACATATTCATAATAGTATACCTTTTATTTATCTTTTATTTAGTTTAATCTTTTATTTATATTAATTGCTTTCATTAAAAACTTCTATTAAATTAAATATTTAATTTATTAAACTTCAATATTTTTCAAACTAGTTTAACCTAATAAAACAATAATGTAAATGTTTGCACGTTTATAATCTACAAAAATACAACAGATGTCATTATTGGCAGTGATGTAGCCATAAGTGTTAGGTCACTATTATGAGTACGTACAGCTGTAGTGGCTGTAATACGCGACATTTTTTAATTTGTTTTATTGCTGATTAAGACGAGACGGAAGTTAACTTTCTCCATACAAAATCGTCTTTCGCCATTTATGTTTTCTAACTTTATGCGATTTTTACAAAACAAAATTTCTTGCTTACCCCGATTGTCGGGATTCAGCGTGTGTGATATGTATGTATGTATGTAAAATTTCTTGTCTTAAGGACAGTCCAATCTACGTTCCTGTCATTTTTTGTTTAGATGAAATATATCTACAATACCGTAGCTAAAAATTTGTACCTATTTCGACAGAAAACATTTGAATTTTTTATATTTTTTTTATGTCATCAAGTTCATTTGAGTCATCACTTTAGATATTCAAATAATAAAAAGACAGGAACGTAGATTCGACTGTTCTTATTACAACAAAACATTATTGTTTAGGGGGGTAAAAACACAAATGCCGAAAGACGATTTTGTATGGAGAAAGTTAATTTCTGTCTCGTCTTAAGTGTTGTATAAAACAGTCGTATGTTGCCATTAAATATTAACATTGAATGTGTAACAATGAAACAATTATTTTTATAGCTCCTGCTAACCGTTTACTGCCATAATATTCAAGAAGATGAGTCGACTATTTTAATATCTTTCGTCCCCGTGCAGCTGTGTCCTGAGTCTTCCGTTGCCACATGTGCGGTTGCAATCGCCAGATTTCTTGTTGGCAAATCCACTTCCTTTATTATGGGTGCTTCCGTATCTTTTATTGCCGTCAGTGCATCAGTTTTTGCTACCGGCACATCGGTGTAGGCGTCTATTGTCGCTATCGCCCCCAGCGAGGTCTCAGTTACTGCTGATTTCGTGATCGCTGCATTTGTGACTGCTTTCAACACATCTAAGATTTCCAGTACTGGCAGTTTTGCTGTCGCCACATTTGTCTTCACTGAATATATATCTTCTGGTGCTGTGACTGTCGATTCGGTAATTACTGAATTTATGACGGTCTTCGTAACACCTAATTTTTCCTCTTCTAATTTTTTCGTAATTGGTGATTTTGGGACTAACTTCGGCGCAACTAAGGCTATCGTATTGTCGTATAGGACTTCCGGTTTTGCTGCGTTTCCCACACTTTTGAATTCAGTTGCTATCGCGTTCGTATTGCCTGAACTTGTGACTACAGATGCATCGGTTTCAGACATTACCGTGTGATCTGGGTTTAAAACCGCTTTCACCGCATCTACAACTGTAATTCCTAGTGTCTGCGGTATCGATGAACTTGTGACTACGTTCGCTACATCTAGGCCGTCAGTAACTACCACTTTAGTATTTATGGTATTTTTGACTGCTTTTACCACATTCTCAGATTCCAGTACTTTCGTGTTCTCTGCATTTGTAAAGGCCTTTCCCACATTGACGGATTCAGATGTGAATATGCGCTGGTTTGCTGAATTTTTAATTGACCTTGTCACATCTAAATCATCAGTTGCTGGTGATTTGGCATTTACTGCATTTGTGGCGATTTTTTCCGTATCTAAAGCACCTGTTGCCACAATGTTAGTATTTACTGCATTTCTGAAGCCTGTGGCATCAGTTGTCACCACTTTTGTATACGCTGCATTTGTGACTCCTGTCGCTACATCTATTGAGTCAGATGCAATAACTTCCGTATTCTCTATATTTGTTACTGGTTTTGGCACGTTTATGGCATCATTTTCCACTGATTTCGCTTTCGTTGTACTTGTGGCTGCTTCTGTTGCATTTTGGACTTGCACCGAAATTGTCTGTGATTTTGAATCCACCCCTGGTACTTCGACTGAAGAAACTCTGTAATGATAATATTCACATGAGTTATTTCGGAGCAGCTGGTGTGCAGAGTGATGTTGACATCGGACTCTTGATATACAGATCCGTGTTACAAATCCGGCCGACCAATGAGTTTATCTGATTATGCATATATGTATATAATATATACATACCTATATACCACCACCTATTAAGGAGCATATTATGCTCCTTACTAGGTGGTAGGGCTACATTATAGCCGACTTGCTTGCTAGAACTCCACTGAACGATAAATGGCCATTATCAGTCTTGTCTGTTTTCTCTTCTAGTCCAGTATAGCCAGCAATTCAAAGGAAATTTACGCTCACCAAGGTGATATTGGCTGGTTGGAGCAGGCTCCTCTGACTCAGCCACCTATACCGATATACATAAACAACTGACCTGGGTTCTAATAAAAGCAGATCGTTTTACATATGTGATTACTGGTATCACCAGATTACGCTTTTTAATATACTATGTTTAATGTAGGTACTGAAAATATTTTAAAGTTATGTAATTTACTCAATAGGAATGTGAAAATTTATTTGAAAATCAAAAGTTGAAAGTGGTCTAGAATCAATACAACCTAAAATTCATATTAGTAGATACTTACGATTGCTTGTCGGAACTTTTCACCACGCCTCCGCCGGAACCGATGTTAACAAGAGGATCGTCTTGGATGCTGATGCTACTCCTGAAATTATATGTTTAAAGAAAATTTGTATTGTATTACGCCAAGAATTAAGTTATCGTGTTTTCTAACAGTAACCAGCTAATAATCTATTCAATCTTTTCGCTATTCGGTCAAAATGCAATTAAGGCGTTCCGCGCCCGACCCAATCTCACTAATATCATAAATGTGAAAGTATGTTTGTTTGTTTGTTTGTTTGTTTGTTTGTTCCTCTTTCACGCCTGAACGGCTGGACGGATTTGGACGAAACTTCGTATATAGGTAGTGTATATCCCGGAGTAACATAATTTAAAAAAAAATTGATCAAGTTCGAGCCGAGCTCGCGTACAGAGGGTTCCGTACCATCGCGTTTTCTGTGAGAACTAGAAGGATTGGGATTTTCGTTTACGTTTTCCTGTAAATTAAGTGTATATCCCATGGTAACAATTTTTTTTTAAAAGTGGTCAAGTTCGAGTCGAACTCGCGTAAAGAGGGTTCTGTACCATCGCGTTTTCTGTGAGAACTAGAAGGATTGGGATTTTCGTTTACGTTTTCCTGTAAATTAAGTGTATATCCCATGGTAACAATTTTTTATTAAAAGTGGTCAAGTTCGACTCGAACTCGCGTAAAGAGGGTTCCGTACCATCGCGTTTTCTGTGAGAACTAGAAGGATTGGGATTTTCGTTTACGTTTTCCTGTAAATTAAGTGTATATTACAGTAAAGGGGGCGGGGGAGGGGAGGGGGGAGGGGGGAAGGGAGAGGAAGAGGGAGAGGGAGAGGGAGAGGGAGAGGGAGAGGGAGAGGGAGAGGGAGAGGGAGAGGGAGAGGGAGAGGGAGAGGGAGAGGGAGAGGGAGAGGGAGAGGGAGAGGGAGAGGGAGAGGGAGAGGGAGAGGGAGTGGGAGAGGGAGAGGGAGAGGGAGAGGGAGAGGGAGAGGGAGAGGGAGAGGGAGAGGGAGAGGGAGAGGGAGAGGGAGAGGGAGAATAAATTCGTATTTCAAAAGAAGAAAGTAAGTAACTGAGGCGAGGCCGAAGGTCGAGCTGCGTTCAGGAAGTCCTTCTCGAAGAAAGTAAGTAACTAAGGGCGTGGCCGAAGGCCGAGCTGTATCCTGGAAGACGCTAAACCTTCTCGATGACAGTAGGTAACTATGGGCGATAGTTACTTACTTTCTTCAAGACGGTTTATAGTCTTCCTGAACGCAGCTCGGCCTTCGGCCTCGCCCTCAATTACTTAATTTCTTCGAAAAGGTTTATAGTCTTCCTGAACGCAGCTCGGCCTTCGGCCTCGCCGTTAGTTACTTACTTTCATCGAGAAGGTTTATGGTCTTCCTGAACGCAGCTCGGCCTTCGGCCTCGCCCTCTGTTACTTACTTTCTCCGAAAAGGTCATCGTCTTCCTGATCGCAGCTCGGCCTTCGGCCTCGCCCTCAGTTACGAACTTTCATCAAGAAGGTTTATAGTCTTCCTGAACGCAGCTCGGCCTTCGGCCTCGCCCTCAATTACTTAATTTCTTCGAAAAGGTTTATAGTCTTCCTGAACGCAGCTCGGCCTTCGGCCTCGCCCTTAGTTACTTACTTTCATCGAGAAGGTTTATGGTCTTCCTGAACGCAGCTCGGCCTTCGGCCTCGCCCTGTGTTACTTACTTTCTTCGAAAAAGTCATCGTCTTCCTGAACGCAGCTCGGCCTTCGGCCTCGCCCTCAGTTACTTACTTTCTTCAAGAAGGTTTATAGTTTTCCTGTACGCAGCTCGGCCTTCGGCCTCGCCCTCGATTACTTACTTTCTTTGAGTAGGTTTATCGTCTTCCTGAACGCAGCTCGGCCTTCGGCCTCGCCCTTAGTTACTTACTTTAGTTGAGAAGGTTTATCGTTTACCTTAACGCAGATCGGCCTTAGTTAATTACTTTCTTCCTTTGAAATACGAATTTCACGCGAGCGAAGCCGCGGGCAAAAGCTAGTATTTTATATATGCAAAAGGTTAACATGGAAATATGAGTTTTTAATTAGGTATATAAAATTTATAAAATTCGGATAATATATGTAGAATAAAAAAAAAATAGGTAAAAAAACTTTTAAGTTAAACGGTTTTATTAAAAATAAAAAAACTAGAAAAAAACAGCTGTACAAAAAACTAGAAAATAATAAGGACGCAAGCCTGGGCCTTCTTAAGATTTTACGTCTGGGTAAGAAATCGTGCAATACTAGCGTGCTGTCTTCTCATGGATGCCAAAGGGCACATTGTGTCGCTGCGTCAGCGGAATAAGTAAGAAATTGAGACTTTTAACAGACTAATATAAAAACGTGGGGCGCATGTTATTTATTACGCATATTATACGCCCCACGTTTTTATATTAGTCTGTTAAAAGTCTCAATTTCTTACTTATTCCGCTAACGCAGCGACACAATGTGCCCTTTGGCATCCATGAGAAGACAGCACGCTAGTATTGCACGATTTCTTACCCAGACGTAAAATCTTAAGAAGGCCCAGGCTTGCGTCCTTATTATTTTCTAGTTTTTTGTACAGCTGTTTTTTTCTAGTTTTTTTATTTTTAATAAAACCGTTTAACTTAAAAGTTTTTTTACCTATTTTTTTATTTACTCGTTTTTAGTTTGATTTTTGGCTTGTATCATTCATTACGTAAACTCGTCATCCTTTCCAACTCTCTCATTGCATTTTTATTACTCGGTTTCTTACCTGTCAATTACTCACAATCAAGCTCCTCAATACATAACCCTTCTAAAGACTTTACGCGACTCAATGCAACATACGCTTGACCCTCCTCAAATAGTCTGGAGCCCAAATACACGACAGCACGGTCAACAGTACTGCCCTGCATTTTATGGACAGTGGAGGCCCATGACAAAATTATCGGTAACATCCGTCTCTCAGCTGTTCCATAATTAAACTTTGCTGGAAACTGTATGGCTTTAGGATTTATAATGTGTCCGCCGTCTCTTTCAAAATCAATTTGAACAGATGGTATGTCTGTTTCATACTTTTGCGTTCGACAAGTATGGGACACTCGTCCAAACAAACCAAATGAGCCCAAACTCGAGGGGGTTACTAGTAACGGTTGAAGAGTTCTACTGTACACCTCCTGACTCCATCATCAGACCCTCGTCACCAAGTGTATTGGTAGAAGTAAGGGACACTCGTCCAAACCAACCATATGAGCCCAAACTCGAGGGGGTTACTAGTAACCGTTGAAGAGTTCCACTGTACACCTCCTGACTCCATCATCAGACCCTCGTCACCAAGTGTATTGGTAAAAGTAAGGGACACTCGTCCAAACCAACCCTATGAGCCCAAACTCGAGGGGGTTACTAGTAACGGTTGAAGAGTTCCACTGTACACCTCCTGACTCCATCATCAGACCCTGGTCACCAAGTGTATTGGTAGAAGTAAGGGACACTCGTCCAAACCAACCATATGAGCCCAAACTCGAGGGGGTTACTAGTAACCGTTGAAGAGTTCCACTGTACACCTCCTGACTCCATCATGAGACCCTCGTCACCAAGTGTATTGGTAGAAGCAAACAACAACAACAACCTCCTGACTCCATCATCAGACCCTCGTCATCAAGTGTATTGGTAGAAGTATGGGACACTCGTCCAAACCAACCATATGAGCCCAAAATCGAGGGGGTTAATAGTAACGGTTGAAGAGTTCCACTGTACACCTCCTGCCTCCATCATCAGACCCTCGCCACCAAGTGTATTGGTTAAAAGTGTGGGACACTCGTCCAAACCAACCAAATGAGCCCAAACTCGAGGGGGTTACTAGTAACGGTTGAAGAGTTCCACTGTACACCTCCTGACTCCATCATCAGACTCTCGTCACCAAGTGTATTGGTAGAAGTATGGGCCACTCGTCCAAACCAACCAAATGAGCCCAAACTCGAGGGGGTTACTAGTAACGGTTGAAGAGTTCCACTGTACACCTCCTGACTCCATCATCAGACCCTCGTCACCAAGTGTATTGGTAGAAGTATGGGACACTCTTCCAAACCAATCATATGAGCCCAAACTCGAGGGGGTTACTAGTAACGGTTGAAGAGTTCCACTGTCCACCTCCTGACTCCATCATCAGACCCTCGTCACCAAGTGTATTGGTAGAAGTATGGAACACTCGTCCAAACCAACCATATGAGCCCAAACTCGAGGGGGTTACTAGTAACGGTTGAAGAGTTCCACTGTCCTCCTCCTGACTCCATCATCAGACCCTCGTTACCAAGTTGAAATTATCATAATATCATATTGTCACGAGAACTCAATGTGTGTGCAAAGTTTCATAAAAATCGGTTCAGTAGAAGTAGTTGAAAAAGTTGTCGCAAGATTTGAAGCAAAGATAGTAACAAACAAACAAATATACGGAGTCAAGCTAAATAAAACCGTTTAAAAAAGAGGACTAAAGGTAAATAAATACCAAAAATTCAAGCTCTAGACAGCCGGAGTCAACTTCCATGTCATCAAATTAATACGGCATATTAATGTAAGTTATCAAATTACATCTCTCTCTAATAATAGTGAAGATTCGTGCAAAACAGCTTTGCGAGGGGATTGCGTCGTCTGTGACTCCACCTGTTGGGCCAAACCCACCACAAAAACTCAACTTCTTCTAAATTTGGGTCCATTAACGGATTCTAATGTAAGGAGACAGAGAACTAGATGTTTAAGGTTTACACTAACGAACAGAATAACTTAATGTATCCAGCTGGCATTTAACTTATGAATTTATATAGGTGTCCCAACATTCTACGTCAAGCGGGAACCAGGGGGTAGGACTATCCAGGGAAAATAAGAAAAAAAATCAGAGCAATTTGTTTTAATGATATAGGCATTTTTTTGAAAAACACTGAAAATGGACATCACACACACACACACATTTTCAGGTACAATGACTACAAATTTGAAAATATGAATATTAAAATTTTTGCATCGGTAGCCTTAATAACTCTGCTATTGACCACTATCGCAAATAAAGACAAAATGACGTTGAATTTTTTTCTTAAATTTTTTAGAGATAATTCAAGATATAAAAATGTGTGTAGTTACTATGGCACTAATTAGGTAGGTACTAACTATGGCAAGTTGTCACAAAAGTTAGCGCAACTAATCAAGATTTAAAAATGAGGTATTATACCACCTCCTACGTCATGCCTTAAAAAAATACTTCTTACTTTTTCTAAACAAGAGCAAACTTAAAATAATAAATACCTTTGCTCAGTAAAAATGGCCTTCAGTGCCTATTAGACAATATGCAGGTTAGATTTATATAATTATTTTTCTTATTTTTCCTTGGGTATTCATAAACTGGCCCACTCCCTGGTTCCTGCTTGACGTTGAATTTTGGGACAGGTTGTACATATCACCTCCAAGGAAATGTTTTCTTCGGTCTTCCCATGATAGCCGTGTGGGGCCGGTACTTTAAAAGAATAGCCCCACTGCATCTCTCCCCGTGTATTTCGTAAAAGGCGACTAAGGGATATGACTCCCTTTTTATATTACTAGGGTTAAACCCTACCAGGGTTTAAGGCGCCCGGATTGGTACCACCGCACTGAATGAAAGGTCGGTCGAAACGGCTATGTAAATAATTTGTGTTTTCCGTCCAGTTCAGTGTAGCCGGCACGACCGAAGGGAAGCACTGACGTGGCACCAAGATCACCCGGTGTTATGGGCTGACATCACAGATGTTGTAGGTGATGTAGCCAACCGTGTCAGTTCCATTAAAAAAAAATAGCGAACATTCAATGTGAGTCATTTACCATTAGTCGTTTACACTTACAAAAATCTTCCTTCTGACTTGACGGCAGGCTGCTGGGAGTCCGGAGAGCTGACCTTCAGGACAACTGGATCCGCATACAGACCGCTAGGCACGCTCGGCTTGCTGCAGAATGCAAAATCATTAGGCATCGCAT